>OY728140.1:1125897914-1127147914 GCA_963277665.1 Viscum album
GGAGTTATTTTCCTAAAAAAAATATTATGTTCACTAGACTAGATACTCTAAGAGGGGGTGAATTAGGGTTTGAAAGATTAAAACAAGTACCCCTTAGGATCATTCTTTTGTTAGAAAAAACACTCTTCTATTTCATTCTCATTGCAGAGTGTGAAAAACCATAAATCATGCATAAGAAACATCAATTTTACTTGTTTCACCCTCATTGGGCTATGTCTAACAGGCATACACTGGCGATATTCCAATTTACCAAGTCCACTATAATTGCACTGTTATTTACATTTTTGAAGTGGTTAACCCTCACTACTCTCTCAATTGAAGTGTGATCACTACTTATTTAGTGTATCCTATCATAGTTTAATGACTTGTAGGTCCTTTAATTATCTATAATGAATAAATGTTTCACTATATTTAGATTCTCTATTCATGTCCATATTTTATCCACTAATGAATACCAATTTTCCAATGATCACTGGGAAAAAAACATTTGAAATATGTTCACTATAATCCTTATTTCTCAAATCTCCCAATTTATCAAATCTCAAACAAGCCATCACGATGTCCCTACTTCTTATAAAATAACACACCTTTACAGATCTATCTACATCATAGATCACACAACATTATAGAGAACACCGTTTCATAGAGCACACCGCTTTGCAGAGCTCAGGACTTTAAAATTCTCAACCCTTAGCATATCATAGGTCGTCGAAGAGTTCATGACATCCAAAAGAGACTTCATTCAGGAAGCTCACTGAGCCATTGCGGAACACACCACTTTTGTAGAGCTAGATTAGCTGCCACGAATTCACATTGCCTTCATAAACCCCCTTTGAAGTTCTAAAACTAAAAAGTTTTCTTGAAACCCCCTCTACTCTTATCAAGGGGATCGAAGCCTATTTATATGTGATTCCACCATCTCGAGAACCTTCCACGCAAAGTCAGTCCCATGTTAGATCAATCACAATGATTCGAATTGTTTTCTAAAATTATCTCTATATCATAAAGAACCATGGAAATTTTCAGATCACAAAGCTCACCACAATCACAGAGCGTTATGTCAATTCTGTTTCATCATCACCTTAATGGTCCCTCATAATGCTCTTCACATATGCTTTTCACGAAGCTCGTCATAATTGTAAATATCGCCATCAATATTCTTCTTGTATTTGTGAAATAAAATGCATGAATCCCATATTCAATAAATTATTTCCTTTTCCCAAATTTTATAAGATATTCAAAGATATACACTTTTCAAAATTATAACTAAAATCCAAATTTTAGACCCCAATAATTTCGCAAACATTGGCAAACAATTCCACCTTGAATCTATTCTTTTGTTCTGCCCCCAAATCTTACATTCCTTTTTTGTGGTTCTTTATCAACATGGATTGTCCTCAATATCTATGGAACATGAAAATTCACCATGAAAACATGATTTTTCAACAAACTAAACCATCCCAAAAAATGATGCAATGTTACCTTTAAGGGATTTTTTTCCAATAATAAAAGAGAGGACAATCCTCTTCTTAATTCCTAAATAAAAAAAAGTAAAATGGAAATAATTAAAATCTTAACAAGCATTATATCCAAGTGTCATTACTTGTCACATGTGTCACCAACCCTTGAGTGAAATATAATTGAGTGTAATCAACCTATATTAATGACACACACGTCCACTAGATTTTCCCACAGAACAACTTTTCTTTTAGCCCATGATAACCACACTAGTTCTAAAAATAGAAAAAAAACATCAGGAAGGTTGATAATATGTAAGTATTATATATATATACATATCATTACTTAATAAAATATTTAAAAACAAATATACATAATAAAATATAAATATATTTTCATATATTCCTATTATTATTATATATATATATATATGTAAATACTGACTTATATTTATTATTAAATATATTTTTTAATTTGATTTTGTAAAATATAATTTAAAAAAAATGTTTTTTTATATTTTAAGTATATCTAATATTATTAATTATCTATTAATATTTATTTTATTTATTTATTTTTATATATATATTATTTTATTTTATTTTATATTATTTTATTTTATTTTATTTTATTTTATATTATTTTATATTATTTTATATTATATTATTTTATTTTATTTTATTTTATTTTATTTTATTTTATTTTATATTATATTATATTATATTATATTATATTATATTATATTATATTATATTATATTATATTATTTATAAAAAAATGAAAGAAGAAGGAAGGTTTGGGGTTTGTTCGAGGCAGAAGGGGGTATAGGGGTCGGGCATCGGAAAAGGATGGAGAAGGCAAAGTATGATGGGACTTCGAGTAAATAGTGGATCTTCAATTAGTGGTCGAAGGATCCCACTAAGATAATAGTGTGAGGGATCAGACAATGTAGTGGTGTGAGGTAGTCGACAACATTGATGGAGAGGAGTTGGGATATCGGCCAAGGTGAGGCCTTCTTCTTGTAACTACCAAAGGTGGGTCAAAAATAAAATATTTGGAGTTATTGGTTAATTTTCTTCAGTTTTTTTCCAGTTATTTTTGTGGTCTTCTAGTATATAACAAATTAATGTGGATTTGGGTCATGTTTTATTGATTTTTGAAATTTCAAGAATCAATATTTTCTTTTATGGTTTCGATCTAGTATAGGATATTTGATGTCATTGTATTTTGTATTTCTGATGGTTTTGTGGTGGATGCTAGTTGTAGAGGTTCTTGGAGGGTGGGTTAGGGAGACAACAGTTGCTTGTGGAATCATTGATGACTGTTGAAGAGGAAGAGGGGGTGGTGATATCAGTTCAGGTGCTGGTTGAAGTTTGAGGATCAATAGTGGATAAGAACCCACTATTGGGTTGATTAGGAATGAAATGTCATGGAGACACTATTGCATGAGGTGTAATGGTGGGTGGTGTATCCCCATTGGGAGAGGAGGTGGGGTAGATTTATGTCCATGGAAGGCAGTCACCATTGGCAACCCAATAGTTGGTGTAAAGGACATTGTCAATGGTGGGTGAAATACTGACAGTGGCTGACAGTGCGACGGTGGGTAGAATGAGGTGTTTGTAAATTTGAGAGGAGGATAATGGTAGGTAATGAAAATACAAACAGTTAGTATAGGGAGTGTCACACATGGAAAATCATGAATTCAAATAAAACAAAAAAATCCTTCAATCCAAATAGAAAAAAATCTTATCAAAAATCATATTTTAAAATTATAGACTACCAATTAATCTCAATTAAAGTAGTTCAAAAAATAAATATATACATATTACAATTTTTAATAATTAATTTAAAACATTAATGAAATACAGAATCACTATTGTTAATTTATCAAAATAATAAATCTAATGTCTATTTACATGAATTATTTTATTAAATAATAAATCAAATAAATTAATTAATAAATTAAATTTAATTACGTAAAACTAAAAACTAAAAAGACATTTATTTATTAAAAAAACTAAAATGATGGAATAATTGAATTGGTGAATTAATTTTAAAAAATGATAAATAAATAGAGGGAAAAATATTTCAAGAAATATAAATTGAATTAAAATAATAAAAAAATTATAAACTATTAAACATTAAACAAAATAAAAGGATTAAAAAATGAAAGTATATATAGAATGAAATAATTCATTTAAAATTATTCAAAAAATGGATAAAATAATCATTAAAATACATATCTGAACAAAATATCACTATTGTATTAATAATGTTCAAAAAAGAAAATATTTTATAATTATTAATTAAAATAAATTATTTTGATACTAAAAATACACTAAGAAAAAATAAATGATGTGTAAAAGTGCATAAAACAATAGCCTCATCAAACTCCTCCACAATGAAATATTTTTTTACTCAAACAAATGCAAGAACTATTACTTTGTAAAACTAAATTTATAATTTTTTATATTTAGTCCAAAATAAGCATGTTTAGAATTTTAAAAATAGAGGAGCAGAACCTAGTCAGACATTAAAAGAGTGATCATAAGTGTTCATCCCTTAATTCAAGTACCGACTAGAAATTAAGAGAGAATAAACTATTTAAATGTAAAAGCTTCCATGCCTCATATATGAAATCACATAATACCATAATTCAATTCCCTTTTAAAGTTCAAAATCTAAGAGAGATTATATGTTAGATCAAGAGTAATTAAAACCGTAACCAAATTCACTGACAATTGTCACATTATCATGTTTTTTGAAAATCAAAGTCCAATTTTTTGGAATCACGTTATTAATACAACTCGAATGATTTCATAAAAGTCAAATTTCTCCTTCTTCATTTGGGTTCAAAATTAACCTCACCATAATTTACTCAATTTTTACTACCATATACATTATTTTCACCCTTTTTCCCATCAATGTATGTGAAAAGCACAATAAAAAAGAACTTATTGAAATATATAAAGGGTTGAGACACGCGCCTAGTTCCTAGAGTCTCATATTTTCATCATGTGTTCCAATTTTATCAATTTACTCTAGTTTCAAAGGACTTATATGATTATCATCTGAGTTGGATCCCTAAAGTGAATTCCTTTTTAATAAGGTGATACCCATAAGCTTAACGTTAAATTTTTTTACCTAAACTAATGATCATAATTCCAAATAATTAAATACTATATAACTATATTTATTAGATCATAAATATAATATCCATAAAAAGAACAATCAATACAACACAATAATCATGAATCCCTAACAATTTCAGAATCATTGTAACTCTCAATAAACAAAACGATGTTATACAGAAATCAATAAAAAAATTAGGTGAAAATTGAAACCATACATCCCTTAGGATGTGAAATAAATTTTTAATAATTTTGAAAAAAAAAATTTGAATTTTTTGAGACATTTTTTGGACAAAAAAATAAAGGGGGATTTGATCTTGCAAAATTTTAGAACAGGTAGGAATAAATAGACCCTCTCTCCCTAACATAAAATGAAAAATTGTCCCTAATTTTGAATCCAAATGTGGGAGATAGTTTAGTTCATATAATATGGGGAATTTGGTAGTAAAAAAATTTTGAAGCGGCAATAGTGGAGTTCAAGAGTTTTCTCCCACAAAAAATGAAAAAGAAAATAACAAAAACAAAAGAAACCCCACTAAAAACACTAGTAAATAAATCATGGTATTTTTAAAAAATTTCATGATTTATGAATTTATAAATTTCTGCGTGAGTTTTATCAATTAATTTCAAAAAAATAATGATGATAAATGTTCTTGATCAAGAGTTTAATGAAAATGAATGTTGTGGGTTCAAGAATTTTTCTCAATGTAGTTCGACAAAATGTTTAAGTCATTTGACTTTTGAAAAATAAAACCTAGTTAGAAAAACAATTAAAACATCTCATAGGATATCAGGGGGAGTTCCCCACACTTAATTCCTAGTATAAGATGATTTGAATATACTAATTAAAAATTAATTGAAAAAAATAAAAATCGTTCTTCACTGAATGTTGAAGATTCAATTTAATGTTATAAATTAAAATTTCAACCTCCCATTAAACCAATGAAAAGGGAATCTATGTTAAAATATGAATTTAATTCAAAATTTTCATATTAGATTAATAAATAATAAAAAAAGAAATGATGTTGACCAGAGTAAAGTTTAAGGAAGTATAATCAAATGTTTATGAACCAACAACATCCATTTGGCATGGGTGTTCCAAATTATGCTTCTACTAGTGCAAAATTCTCACAACTAACCAAGACCACCAGACTAACTAACCCAAAAAAATCTAGTAACTATAAAATAATAGAAATAAAATAGGATAAAAAATATATAAATGAAAATATTAGTAATAAATTTTCACCAATTTAGAGAGATACACAATCAAGTATGTGGAATTTATTCAAATTGAAATTTAAATGTTGAAACATGAAACCCATGGTTTGACTCCCAAGTAGTTGTAGGATCGAAATCCCTAGACAGACTTTATCCACTAATGTTTTATAAAAATGATCATTCATTGGGTAATATTGATAAATAATTTACCCCTTAGTGTGTCATTTGGAAAATTCAGTAAGTCTAGATTGATCTTCATGCAACTCAACAGCCTGAAGAAATATATTAAAAAATTATAGCACTTCGGGTCTAATCGTTCTTCCACCAGTAGATTCAATATCGAAAATTTCACTCAAATAACAAGTTAAAATATGAAATAGTTGAGTAGGATATCCATATCGACTATCCTCACTCCAAAATTCCTCCCTCATTGTTTTTCCCACACTTATTTCATTAATAGGTTAGGAAAGAGAAAAAACAGTTACAATAAGTAAATTAGGGTCAACAAAAAGATAACTTATAGAGGAATAAACCTTAGGGGAAGTGATTTGAGATTGATCAAGTCATTGTAAAAAAATAACAAAATCATGGATAATGATTTAATCATTCAGGTGGTGAAAGGAATAAGGGATATACCTTCTTCCCATATTTAGAAATTTTTATAGAAAATTCCTCATGTTCCCTCTCAACAAATCCAATAGAAAGGCCTCAAACTTCAAGCTGAATAGGGATGAATTCAAACATAACCTCATCACTAACACCTTCAATATCAAAAGAAAATGTACCATGAATAGAATTAATTACATAAGATTTTATAGAACACGATTCCATAATAGGGGTGGGTTGAAAATTATGAGGTGTTTTTGAAAAAATATCATCAAGATAAAATTGTCTAGAAAGGGTCAATTCATGATTTTTGAGAAATTTATTTCCTATTTTTTTCTCTACTATGCATATCCTTTCGATATATTTTCTGCATTCATACTCAACAAAATTTTCTAGTAAATAATCACTGATAGATTTAGTGATTTATTCATAAAATAGATGATGATTTTTTCCTGCTAATAATTTCTGTAAAAACCTCATCAACAACATCAATCAACATAAAACTATCCTCAAGTGGAGACTCATTGTTTATTTAAAATGCCTATTTATCCTAAATAACGTTAAGGGACATATTACCCTTAAAACATCAATGATAGCACTAGTTATGTATAATAATAGTAATCTTAAAGTGATTGGAACACTTTTTGTCACACTCCATGTGAAGAACACTAAAGACACTGGGAAAGGAATGATTCCCTATAACAACCAACAAATAATCTAACATCCCATAATAGTAGGCCAGTGACCTATCATATTAGTGTATAGTCACTGAGGATGGTATTATCTCCCAATGACCCATCTATTTTACTAGAGGGTAGGTAATAAAATTTATTATATCTCCTAAATCACCCAATCACCTAATCTCCTCACATCAACTAATATTTCAAAAAATGAAAAAACTTCTAGTTTCTTTATGTTTTGGGGGAATGTTCTTTTTGACTATAGAACTACACTCCTCATTCAAACTCAATGTAGATCAATCACACCGATTACTATTATTATCTAAGAACATATTAAGTTATTTCAAGAATTGAGGGGATTTCTTCAAAGACTCCAGAAAGGGTATGTTAACATTGAGGCTCCTAAATATTTGAATAATATAAAGGAAATCTGGTATGCTCTTATTTTTCATCCTTTGAGTAAAAGGGATGGGAGGGGTAATTATTTAAAATAAGTGGGTTATTCCCCACATAATCTAACCTCACATTATTCTTTACCTCTTTTATTACTCTAATTCCATTTTCCATTTCTTTTGGGCTTTATCATTCGAATTTTCAACATCGTTCTTTGTTTCTATAGGTCTATCTAAATTTTCAAATTATGTATTTTCAAACATTTTAGTTCCAATTTTGGCTTGATCATTAAGTTAATCTTACCAATATTTTTCTCTAACCATTTTTTGAATTTCAAGGCTCAGACTAGTAGTTACATCCCTAAAAATTTTCCATGGGTTTGACTTTGTTGTATAGGTTAGTTTCCCTTTATTTATTCCTACAAGGTCCCTAGACATTTGGACCATTTGAATTTCCAGACTATGAATTATAAAATATGTGTCTTTTTTCATATAATAGATTTCACGTAGAATATTTTAGATCATTCCCATAAGTACCCATTGAGAATTTGAAGATTCAATCCCATATTGGTTTCAATTAGATGTTCTAGGTTGCGATAGTTAATTTCGGTAAATGGGATTTTTTTCACCCCTTATTATCCCCATGATAGGTTGGGATCATTTTTATGACTATAATTGTATTTATTGAAGAACATATTATAGATTCCATAATTTTTATACCTTTAATCTGCAAACTATGTACTCTCATTAGATTGAACATGGAGATCAATGTTGGGACAATATTTTTGAGTATAACCAAGAATCCCATAGTGATATCCGTACTCACTAATAACTTGTTAATTAATAACAACATATTGGGTATAAATTTTGATCCAATTTATCAAATAGTTGATTAAGTTCATCAGTAGTGGAATCAGATAAGTCACCTCAACAAGATTTTCCTACTAAGATCTGGCTATAATGGGTGGGGGAATTGTAAAATGTATCCATGAGAAGATGGGGAGCTAACTGGTTATTACTAATTTTTCTAATAAGACCAATGAACCTATCCAATCCTATAAAAATCTATCTACCTCATCCTAGACAGAGCCAATGATCTTATTCCTTTCCTCAATATTGATGTTCCTATGAAGGATTTTAGATACAAAGGAACCGGGAACCTCATCCTAGATTTGAACGATTTTATCCTCCTTATTTTAAAACCAGGTCCTAACCCTCCCATTAATACATAATTAAAATATCCTCAACCTCAAATCCTTTTATTCAAGATCTCTCATAGGAAATTATTGTTTACTCCCATAAGAATTTCGATAAACTCAAGTGAGTCCTCTACTAGAAGTGCATTTAATGAAGGGAGTTATGAGATATGAGATAATTTTTTCTAATAATTTCTAGATCTATGATATAATATGCTGAAATATATACTACCTTCTATGGTAGTAATTTTTAACTCCTTAAGTCGAGGTATGTTAGGGGAAGGCACTAAAGGTTGTGGGGAATTCAGATTTTCATTTTCAGGTCTGTTTTTAGATATTACATTTCTTATTATCTTTGGTTACTAAGTTAAGAACAATGTTTATTGATTCTAGTGATTTTAATTTCACATTATACCTTATATGACATGGTTTTCATGCAGTATGTGACATTTTTTATACATTTGGTATAATATTTTTGTTTTGTATTTTTTTATATTTTATGTTTTCTAAATTTTTATATTTTTATTTTTTTAATGCATGTTCCTTATATGATAATGGGGATTAGATTTTATAGTGTCATTTTCATTAGGAACGTTAAAGATACATTGATAATACCTAGGATATAACACCATTTCTAACATCAGGGTCAATCTGAAGGAAGTAGTTTTGAGATCCCAAGTGGTATTTCTGATTTATTTTGTGTTTTTCTAAATTTTGAAAATAGTAAACCAAAGAATCAAATTAGTGATAAAGATCATAGATATTGATTTATTAAATTTTCATAAAATAGTATAAAATAGAATAAATAGAACAACATGAAGAACATGATTACATTGAATGACACAAATAAAAAGTCATCAAGAATTGGTACAGACCCTGGTCGATCCACCCTTAAATTCCTATCATAGATCATTTTAAGATTTAAATAAACAATGAGTGACTCACAAAATGCATTACTAAAATCTTGGACCACATAACTCTCTCACCCATAACATTGAGCACTCATGTGAATAATTACTTCCATCACACGAGCACTCTCCCATAGTGAAGAAATCTTCATATCAAATCACACAAGCATTAAATTTCATCACTATTGAAGTCATCATTGAAGGATAAGAAATAACAAAATCCTTTATTGAACTCTCAATAAAGAGAGATAAAATAATAAGGGGGAAATTGATCAAGGTAAATCATAATGAAACTAATTTAGTGAAATAATGTGCTCACATACACCCTAAATCACCTTTATAATCTTCTCAAAATGATGAAGAGAAAAAGATTAAGATGATAAAGCTTGAATCTCTATGTAGTTTTGAGTTTCACTACCTAATTCAGGACCTACAAATTATATTTTTTTCTTATTTATGGATATTAAAATAATAAATGAGGAAAGTCATATACACAAATATCACAACTAAATTACCAGAACTAAGTTGTGCGACTCTCTTTACAGAGAAGAAATGAAAACCAAAACATGAAAGTCAGATATGTAGAACAACTGAGTTGCCCGTATCCAATGTTAATGAAATTTATCATGTTGGGGGAGGATTTTTTATTCCTAAATTATTGATAGGATAGGCATCATATATTTACCTAAACAAAATATAGTAAACTTATAATAAATGAAATCCTAACATGTAGCAAAGACACATGAAATTCTTCGACATGTGCATCACCGACTCTCAAATGAAATATAGGTGAGTGAAATCAATCTATTTCAATGACCCCCACTTCCCCTAACATTTTTCATAGAATAGCTATTCCTTTTTCCCACAATAACCTCTCCTATACCAACAAGAGAAAATAAAAATATTTTCCGGAATTTAGTTAATATTTAACTATTATTATTACATATATTAATATATATATTAATATTATTACTTAAAAAAATATTTAAAAAATAAACTTATAAAAATATAAATATATATTTACATATTCCAATAATTATAATAATTATTATTAGATGTTTATATATTCTTATTTATATTTACTATTATATATATATATATATTTAATTATGTAAAACATGTACTCAAAAACGTTTTGTATATATTAAATATACCTAATATTATTAATAAAATATAAATAATTATTATAGTAATAAAAAAATATTAATTATTATTAATATTATATATGTCGTGTTATATATTATATATATTAAATCATATTTTATTTTATTTTATTTTATATAGAAAATGAAAGAAGATGGAATGTTGGGGTGTGCATGGGGTGAAAGGAATGAACATGGTGGAGGGATTCATCTAATGTGGGAGAAGGCACAATGTGGTGGGTCTTAGAGTAGCTAGAGGATCATCAAAATATGGTTGGAGGATCTAAGTGAGCAAACAGAGCAAGTTCTCGGATTGTGTAGTGGTGTGAGGTGGTTCACTACATCGATGGTAAAGAGGGGGAGGGAAACTTGCCTTGGTTTGACCTTCTTCTTATAACCGTTGTAGGTAGCTTAGAAATATTAGGTCTAGAGCAGTTGGATATGTTGGGGGAGAATCCTGATATCAAGATAAAAAACACTTGTGAAACAATTTGAGACAAACTTAGTGAAATATGGAAGCGATATATAGAAGAATAAATAAATCAACACACAAGATTTTTTAACATGGAAAACCCAAAAGGGGAAAACCATGGGACCAAGTCCAGAAAAATGGTTCTACTAAAAATTAAGTGGTACATATTAGAGACTCCTAAAATGGATGGGATCTCAAAATTAACACGTAGGAAGAAAATAGTTGATCAAAGACAGAAAGCAAATACAGTCAGAAGCCAACCTAAAATAGAGAACATAACCTGAAAAAGAAACCCAAATAGATCTCACCATGAAAAAAGAAGATTGATACCTGAACCAAAGGTGAAGATGAAAAAGCACTAGGATCAGATAAAAAACCATCGTAGATAAAATATGATCAGATGAGAGTAGTTCTGAAAATTTCAGTTCTTAAAACCACTGGGTAAAACATGAACTCCACTTTATCGAAGATTGCTAGGAGAGTTGCACACACACACAAAATGTATCATGTCACATCATAGATCCACTGTCGATGTCACGTTCAACATTGATGAATTCCCAAAATGACTACCACAAATTCTGCGGACCCTTTCCTCTTATTCACGGTGGACTACATGTTGAGCATCTCTCTACCTATTCGCCACTAAGTACTTCCCCTTTTATTGGATCTCATATTCCATATATCTTTTTTGAAATGGAAATCTAAAATATATCTAAAAATAGATATCATGGGATCTCCTATATCTCATAATAGAAGTTATACAAGTAGACCTGTCTATATGATATGATAAAATATATATCATATTCAGAAACCATATCTTATCTCAAATATGGAAATAATTATGTGCGGTCTGAACTCCAACAATCTCCCCCATCAGCACATCAATAGAGATACCATCTGGCATACTTAGTTGGACCAAAAAACATTTTGGTATCATACCAACCGTTATCCACTCTAGAAAAATGATAATTCTATTTTGAAACAATAAAAGAAACTGGATTGCTCCCCCTGCTGAAGAAATCCAATTTCCAAAGTCATCATCATACCTGTGTATGCATCGCTAATACCAGAATAAACAATACTTATCTCCCTAACAATCATGATTGATAAAAAATCTGGAGAACCTATAATAAAAACCTTCTCCTACATTCTAAAAACACTAAACAACTAGTGAATTAGCTCAATCCTCAATTTTTAATTATTTCTTCACTAGTCACACATATGAAGAAATGAATTATGTGTACGATCTGAACCACCACTCTCATCTTTATTTGTCTCCAAACTTCATTTCACCTCATGTGCCATTAATTATTATTGAATACATCAAAATTTCGCACCACAAATTTCAATCCTAAACCATCACCTTTGATACCACTTTTTGGGGTAGAATCCCTACCTCATGACAAAAAATGATTTTGATTCAATTTGTGAGAAACCTGGTGAAATATGTAAGCGATAAATAGAAGAATAAATAAGTTGGCATGCAATATTTTTTAATGTGGAAACCCCAAAAGTGAAAACCCATGGGACCTAGTCTAGAAAAAGGGATCCACTAAAACTCAAGAGGTAAGTGGTAGAGAATCCCAAAAATAGAAGGGGTCTCAAAAGTAAAATTCAAGAATAAAATAGTGGATCAATGTTGAAATGAAAATGCAGTATGATCTTTCATGAAATAGAGAATACAACATAAAAAATAAACACAAATAGATCTAATCGTGAATGCATGACATTAATACCTAAACAAACGGTGTAGACAAAAAGGTACTAGGATCATATCAAAAACCACCATAGATGTAATCTAATCAGATCAGAGTAGTCCTGAAGGTTTCAAATCATAAAACCATTAGGTAAAATCTGAACTTCACTGCATCGAATATTCCATGGAGAGTCTCACACACACACAAATGGTATCCAATAACATCGTATATACACCTTTGACATCGCGTTCTTAATTAATGACAACCCACATGGTCAACAACAAATGTGGATGCCCCTTTCCTCTTGTTCCCGTTTGACTATATATTGAAAATCACTCTACCTGTTCGCCACTAGATTCTTCCCCTTTTATAGTCTCTCATATTCCACATATCTTTTTTGAAATGGAAATATGAAATATATCTAAAAACATATATAATGAGATCTCTTTTATCCCATGCTAGAAGATACACATTTAGCCTTATATGTTTGATATGATAAATGATATATCATATTCATACAACATATCCTATCTCAAATATGGAAATAATCATGTGTGGGATGAACTACAATAGGATATTGTTCTATTGTATTCATCCTCTTTTGTTTGTGGGATATTTGTTTGGAACAAATAAGAGAGGATTTAGGGTTTGGTGTCTTTGCATTCTGAAGTTCCATGATTAATTATACTCTATGCTGGATTGTATCTGGAATTTGATATTTTTTGTTGTTGAATTTTGTGCTAATAATTTTTTTAGTGGATGGTGGGTAAAGAGGTTCTATGGACGGTTGGTTGGGGAGTCAATAGTGACCTGATGAATAGCCGGTGACTGTTGGTGAGGAAGAGGATGCACTCATCTCGGTTGAGGCTTCCACGGATGGACAAGGAGCAATGGTGGGTTAGAACCCACTGTTGGGTTGATTTATAGTGGATCGTCATGGATCCACTATTAAAGAAGGTGCAACAGCGGGTGGCGACTTGCTATTGGGAGATGACGTGTGGCTGATTTCTATAAAAGGAATGGAGTCATTGATGGCAACCCAATAGTGGGAGAAGAGGATATTTCCAATTGTGGGGGAAATGTTGGTGGTTGGTGATTGTGAAATAGTGGGTAAATTGAGGAGTTTTCCATTTTTATAAGAGTCTATTAGTTGGTAATAATAGACATGGAAGTGGGTACGAGGTAGTCGAACACCTGAAAAATCACACATTAAAATAAAATAGTATATAAATAAATATATTGAAATTGCAAATAAAATTAAAATCAATATTCACATTTTAAAATTTTCAACTATCAAATTTCTTAATTAAATTTATTCAAAAAAAAATTATACAAATTACAATTTGTTAATAATTAATTTAAAACATTAAATAAAAATAAAATCAAAAAAATTAATTTTTTAAAAAATTAATAATCTAAAGTCTATTTGCATAAATTTTTTAACACATTAATTAATTAAATATTGTATAAAATTGAAGAATTAACAAATTAAACAAAATTGTTTAAAATAAAAAAACTAAAATTGGATTTCTTTATTAAAACCTTGAAAAAGAAAAAATAGTTGAATTGATGAATTAATTTAAAAAAATAATGAAAATTCATAAAATGAAAAAAACTAATTACAAAAACAATAAAAGAATTAAATATATTCAAAAATGAGAAATTATTATTATTAAAACAAAAAAAATAAAGAAATGAGTGTAGAAACAAAATAAAATAATTAATTATAAATTATTCAAAAAATGACTAAAACAAATATTAAATTTCATATTTGAAAAAAATATAATTTTTTAATAATAATTTACCCAAAAGAAAACATTTTATAATTATTAATTAAAATATATTATTTCATTAATAAAAAAATGAAAACAATAATTCATATAGAGAAGTGATTTAAATAACAATTACATCAATGGCCAATCTACTTGAGCTCATAATATCTAACATCCTTGGAATTTTCAACATCCATTTTGTATTTTTAAAGGTTTATTAAAAACTATTCTCTGTATTCCAAGCATCTTGACCTTTCTGGAAAAGTGAGCAATCTTACATTCTTAATCACAATTTCATGGATAATTTTCATCAATTGACTCAACTATTCTAATTTCATTACACTTCTGATAAACCTTTTATTTTTTTCCATTAAAAACAGTATCCAACATTTTAACTAACTTTTTTATAGTTATATCTTCCATATATGCCTCAAACATTAGTATAGTTCCAATAAGATCTATTATTTTAAATAGGTTTGCCTCTGTTGGTTGTATTATAGAAGCTGAAATACCACCCCACTTTAGTGGTAGAATTATGAGAACATTTTGATCCGGATATGGTTAGGTAAAATACATCCCAAAGGAAGAAATAATATTTATATTTTATTTCGGTATTCCTTTAAACTATGTAATACTCTCACCATCCATTATTCTAAAAGTGTCAGGATTTAGTTTGGTTGTATTATATTTGAGATCAAAAACTTTATCTATTACTTCATAAGAAATTAAAATATAACTCCACATCTCATATGTTGTTTGACATTGTGAATCCTTGTTAGACTCCTATGTTCAAAATTCATAGATTAAAAAATTAGTAGCTCGAGATTACAAAACATAGTCTTCTTTACATACAACATCCCAAATTTATGGTTTTTTCTTGGGAATTTCATAAGGATTCATAACTTTGTGTTAATCATTAAAACCATGGTTCGTTAAATATTAGATCATTAGTGCCTTCCAAAATCAACAATAATGACCATTAAAATAATATTATTTGATAATATAAATTAATTCATTTTTATCATTAATTGGGTCTATTTTTTAAGAGATATTTATATTTTAACGCTTTTCTGTTAAGAACGCATGAATCACTCCTATGATACCAAATGTTGTCAGATAAAGACCATAATAATACTCAGGATGGGGTGAATTGATTTATTTGACATTTTCATTTAGTTATAAAGTCCTCCATCTCTTATTTAAATCTTATATGTGTACTCTACTATTAAAAAACATGCAATGAAAATAACAACATAAAATATGTAAACACATATAGATTTATAGTTGTTTAGAAAATAGAATACCCCTTTTCCACTACACCACCCTTCTTCCCCATGAGTGTGATGATTTTTACTAGTTAAATACATTTATTTGGGACCTATATTCATTTTACCTAATACTACAATATGTAGTGGAAGAATTAGACAATTGTTATAAGCAAAATATAATTCAAATAGACTCAATAAAAGTCGTTAAAAGTAATACCCTAAAAAATATTATTTTAATGAGAACCTAAAAAACAAATAACGTAATGATAAGTAAATTTCCATAGAGTCTCTCAAACACATCAATGATTGTTGATAAGAACATTTGATGAAGACGGACATCATCATCTTTATTTTCCATGAAAACATGGTGTTTTATGGAATTTTTTAAAAACAAATTAGTCGTTTTCTCTATATATTAATTCACTTATTTTTTTCATTTATAATATTTAACTCTCACACCACATAAATTAATTATTATCTGAAATCAATAACTTGTATCTTATTTAAAAATATTTTAAATGATCCATAGAATATAGGAATTAGTGACATGTCATTCTCCTTGAAATTTCAAGGCTAGATCAGAAGAGAAAAATAAAATATTTTCCCTTTCATCATTCTTAGAACATTGTTCTTATTATAATCAATTTTATCTGAAAAAGGAATTCAACCATTTCATACATATGCATCAACATTAAAAACATTAGTTGAGTGATTTAGTGCTAATAAATTCCAACTGGAAACAAAATGTTTCAAATTTTAAGAATTAAATCAATGTATCTATATTAGTGAACTGAACCCATGTAACTAATTTTAGGATCAGAGTCTTCATAAGTGATGTTACTTCATGTAGAAAAATTACATCATGTTAGTGTTTTATTCACATAGTGAGATTTGACATAGTCATTTTGGAATGATATATCAATTTTCATATTGTATCTGATTCATCAAAAATAACATTGTGGATTAAAGCGAAATAGCCTTTTTTTTACCACATTAGAGATTCATGTAACCAATTTATTCACATAACCAATTTACTTATCTGATATCTGAAGTAGGAAATTTCTCACGTATATGATTACTCCATGCAACTGCCTCACATAGCCTAATTATTACATAGATGATTCCTTACATATGTGATCTTGCAACATAGAAAATTCCCATGTATGTGATTTCACAACATGGCTTATTGTTGTATCTAATTTTTTCAGGAAAGCAAATGATTGACATAATAAAATTATGCCACGCAACCAAAAATATTAATAAAGACAAATTTCCATATATTATACAATATTCATATAGAACATCCAGATTCCATAATTAAAGGAATTTAAATCCAAATAAATAACAATAAAATAAAAGCTCCTAAACACAATTTAGAAAATAGTATTTATCAATAAATTATGAAGGGTATTTTAGATCATCAAACCCTAAAGAGCATGGAAATTGTTTGATCAATATTAGTATTCCAACAATATGTGTATCTTGAAACGTATTTGAATTCTATTCTAGTATAGATGGGACACATATCTAGGATCAAATTCATATAAATCTATCACTATCATTGTTACACTCTAATGTATTTTCTACACTCTTCTACAGATCCATACCATCTTTTTAGTCATCTTTGATTTTCATATAGATGAACGGTTAAGAAATCATATGGTAAGTGTAGTATTTCATCCATTCCATTTGGATTCCTATATACATTATTTTTAGTAACACAGAGATCTGATCCCTTTCAATATCAATTAAGGAAAAAGAATCATAATCATTTCTATATAAAGAATCATCCATTATGTTTTCCTTATATTGAAGGTAATTTATTGAGTACTCAACATCCTTCAATAACACTAACCATATATTATATAAATATTAAACTACTTAAATTTGAATATATACATTATTCTCTTATAATCAGTATATATATATATCACACTTTTCACCTAAGAGATAATGATGTAAAATATTTTATATAAAAGTACCACTACTATCTCTTTATGATGAGTTAGATAATTTTTGTTTTAGGGAAATATTTTATCTTAGGAATAAGTTATCACATTTTCATTTTTCATAAGGAAATATTATAATCACTTAGTGGAAATATCAATGTATATCAAAAATACATCTCCACTATAGGGTAGTATATGTACAGGTGAAGTAACAAACCACTTCTTGTTCTCTGTGAAGTTACCTACACATTCTTCTTTCTATATAAGCTTTATGACCTTCCATGTTAGCATCATTAATGTGTCTGATAATCATGAAACATTTCTCAAGAAACTTCAATAATATCCAATTAATCCTTGAAAACATTGGATCTTTATAATAGTGGTTTGTCTGGGCCATTCCTTAACCACTTAATTCTTTGAAGGATCCACATATTTACCTTCTCATACGATTAAATGATCAAAAAAATTATTTTTGTATCCAAACATAACACATTCAAAACTAGGTATCCAATTTAATATTTTATAAATGCTTTATAAAAATCATCTTATTCGGTTCACATGCTTCCTTTACTTTGAAAAATAAAAAATATATTATTAATAAATATTGCCATAAATTTTTCATTATAATCTATGAAGACTTTTTTCATGAAATAAATGCAATTAAGAAAGGTATATTTATGAATTAATATCATCACTATAAATACATAGTGTTAATATCTTATATCAAAGTCTATAGTGTATATTTTTTTTCTATTTAACCACTATTGATGGTATCTTGATCGAATATCCACCTTCAATAAGTATTGAGCTCTTCTATGTTAATAAAAAAAATAATCAATATGAGGTAGATGACACTTATTAATGATATTGATTTTATTATGTTCATAACAATCAATATATATACACATTGAAACATATTACATCATTTAAATTGAACTAGTGTACCCCATTGGGAAGCACTTTAGTATAAAAAATCCTTTTTCTTATTCACTTATAGTAACTTTTACAATCGTTCATATTATATTGGTTAAAACCTATATGAACTATTTGATATATGAATAGAACTAGGTATGATAATTATTGAAAATAAATCACTCATTCAAGGGGAATACCAAGTAATTTACTTGTAAATACATCAAAATATTACTCCATAATTTCCACACCTTTATCATAGTGTTCCTATCTACCCATTTGATTGTTGTGTCCCTTATTATTGGGTATTAATACCCATTTTTTGTAATTTTATAAATGACATATTACATATTTATATTTCATTTATATTTTATCATTGGGTTATTTAAACTATCCAATTATATTTCTATATCCCATCAATTGATAAGATCTCTATGTATAGAGAGCTAATTCGTACCTAGTGTCAGATTGAGAACTACTAAGGGAGAAAAAAATATTCATTGGAAATATATTTCAATAAACCTATATCATAGATTTATTATAATACTTGTGTGAAATCATTGCACTAATAGTTGTAGTTACAAGTAATTAAATATAAAATTGTCAAGGATATGAATTAATAGTGTGTTTTACTATATATGATAAAAATAAATACAAAACATCTAGAGTAAAATATGATGTTTAGTATAATGAGTGTACCTATAATCACCTGAAATTAGTGATCTTGTTTCTATTTACATTCAAATAAAAAAATGGGTAACATGTGTGACAAAAAATATATTATTGTAATTGATGAAAATAACCACATTAAGAAGTCAACCTCTAAATTAATTACTTTTTAAAGGCATTATTTCATCCTATGATACTTTTTTTTCAACCTAATTTTCATTAAGTCATGTTCTCATATACTTCATATCCAAATCCTTAAAAATATATAAATCCCATTTTTATTCTAATTGAGATAACTCAGGCGTAATAAACAAATATTTAACATCACATCCATGATTAAAACATCGCTTCTTACAAATAAACTATCATGAACCAGCATTGGTACCTTGGTAACCTGAAAACCAAGCTGGTCCGAACATAGCCCAAAGTGCATTGTCGATCCCTATGGTTCGGTTACTAGCACCTGGTATCATAAATTGAAAGTTGTAATGATTTTTCCTCAAACATTGGGGATATAAAAGAGACAACAAATATGAATTTCAAAATAGACTCCCCTCGGAGTAATGTACCAAAAGTGAAATAGGAATTTAATCCCAAGGAACTATAGACAAAGTACCATGATAGGGAAAACATCCCAAGTAACAATGGAAACAACTCATCAAGTCCAGGGTTCATCAGCTAGATCAACCACCAAGAGATCCATTTCTCGTGCACCAACAAGGAATGAGATAATATATAGAAACCCAAAGGCACAAGTAGGATGTGATCCACATCCTAGTAAGATTTCAACCATGGATTACATAACAAATTTCCAATATAAAATTAATATAGGGGGTTCTTTCAATTTGGAAATACACAATCTTGGCATTAAAAAAATCATATTTAAACAAATCATACATTTAAATTTAAAATATGTAAGCATGTTAGTAATTCATGCTTCACATTTCAAATTATAGAAATACATTTCAGTTTATGGAATTTAATTCAAAAAAGGGGTTCTTTATAAAGATGGCACTTTTCAAAAAATGGATTAAAAACATTGTTATATAAATTAGTTCATATAAATTCACAAGTCATATAATGAAATTTATAACAATTAAATATGTATTTGAAATAAAAACAAATGAGCAACAAGGTCACATTCCCAATAGGTATGGAAGTTAGAAACTATTTGGATCCAACACTGTGAGATGGAAATTATGTACATATTCCCCTTTTGGCCTATGAAAAATGGAACTCATCACCATCAACTAATGAATGGGTTATTCTAATATAAAATTTTAGAATGTTGTAAATCATAATGTGTTGTCCAAATAACACGCTAACTACCATAGGATTGTGTGTTCTCAAGCCCAAAAAATGATAAGGAATTTTTTTCCAGTCATCTTAAAATATAACTAAATCATATTCCCCCTTTTAAAATATTTCAATTCTATATTTAAACCCCAAAATGTGGTTTCAATAAAAAAACATTCCTTTTTATGAAAAACCCATGGGTTTCCATCAAAACCATTTTAAATACATTTTAAAACAATTAGGGATTTGAAACAAATTCATGAAATTTTACAATCTATTTCACAATTAAATCCATCAATTTAATTTCCATATAGTTTTGATCCATTTCACAAACACCCCCAAATTCACATGAATTAGGGGACTTCCCAATTTCATACTAAAGAGAAACAAAACCCCAATTCTATGGAATTATGTTTTTAATCAAACAATTGTTATATATTTATCTGATTTACACAATTTAATTTTTAAATCCAACTGAATGTAAATCAAAAAATTAAAGGGTAGTTAAATTGGAAAGAAATGACGGAACACCCTACCTTTCTCCCAAAAACGCAACGCCTGCATTGAAATCGGCCAAAAAGAATGAAGGCACAGAAGATATAAAATCTATAACAAGAAATGATATTCCACAACATGAAACATATATCCATAAAACTCAACATGATCCATCAAAATCCAATTAAAAAATATATATATAGATAAGTGGGGAGTTAAGAATAATGATTACCTAGAAAGACCCACTTTGATTGCCATAATGGTCAATCTCTATAATGATCAATCATCAAATGAAAAGGTATAGAGGGATTGGAGGCTCCCAAAATCAACTGGGGAAGGCTCAAGGTCAACAGAATAGATGTTTGGAGGAAGAACAAAAGAAATATTAGTCATAGAACCTGTTAAGAAAATATTTCATTGTGTTTTTCGTGGTGTGTAACCTAATTACATGTCGTGAAATTTTTAAATCTCATATCATCCAAAAAACCGTTCGCCTCTTGCTAAAAATGAAATATTTTTATTTTAGGATTTATATGGTGTGTACACATATTACACAACATGTTATTTATCAATAGGATGTTGAAACGACCGGTTAAAAATGGGAATCTAAGAAATCATTGACCTAAAAATTATAGATATCCTCTCAATCCCTCTTCATCCTTCCTAAACAACAAAAAAGGACATCCATGACAAGGATTAAAATTTACCTATCAGATAGATAATTGGATGTTACAACTTATCCTTCATAAATTTTTCTATCCACAAATAATCTATAAATAAGTGTCCATGACGAAATGATGATTCCACTTCTCTCTCATTAGTCCCTCCCTATCCCACGTCACATGAGAACTACAACTGTGATTCCATAGAACATGATCCAAAGGTATCTTCCTTTCATGAAGTTCCTTGATTAATGAATCGAATATCTTAATTGTTCATTCAGTCAAAGATAAATCAAGTTCAATATCAAGATCCTTCCAGATTAAAAATGTTATATTTCATAGAATGATACTTTTAAAGATGAGATATATGAAACTCATTATGTATGGATTTAAGATGTGGTGGCAGTGACAAGTGATGTGCATCTTTACCCACCATCTTATTAACCTCAAAAAGGTTCAAAAAAACAAGGAGAACGATTCCCTTTCCTCCCAAGAGCTCGATGAACCAACTGGAGTGATAACATTAATATCACGAAATCACTAAGTGAGAACTCTAAAGTTCTATATCGAATATCAATATAAGATTTATATTATCTTTGTTCCATCAACATCCTCTGAAGAATCTATTAAATGTTTTTTCTTATCTCTTATACCAAGCTCGGTCCAACCAAGGAACATTTATCAATATCTAGATTAAATAATTGGGACTTACAAACACGACCATACAAGGCCTAAAAAGGATCCATTTTGATCGAAAACTGGTAAATATTGTTATAGTAAAACTCAAATATCACTAAACGATCATCACATGCTCCTACAAAGTATAAACCACACGCATAAAGAATATCCTCAAGAATATATATATCTATTTCTATTTTGCCATATGACTGCATATGGTATGTCATACTCCAACAAAAATGAGATCCCAGTGCCTCTAAAAGGCCTCTCCAAAAGAAAAATTGAACTGGGGATTCTTATCAGAGATTATAGTAGAGGGAACTACGTAAAAATTAAAAATTAATTTCACAGAGATATTTTCCAACACCTCAACATTGATTTTATCATGAATGTGTATAATATAAGACGATTTTGTAAGTCTATTGATTATAACCCATATCACATTCATATTAATCTAGGTATGTGGAAATCCAACAACAAAGTTCATAGAGATCTCATCCTAATTTCATGTTTGGAAAAGAAGTGGATAAAGATAACCATAAGGTTTTTGTTGCTCATCTTTAATCTATTAACAAGTATAACAACAAGAAACAAACTCAGCAATGCCCTACCTCATTCCTGTCCCCCAAAACTGATGTTTCATGTCATAGAACATATCTGTTAATCCTAGCATCACATCCAATCAGGAACTATGAAAATCCCCCCCCCACAACCTTAGTTTTCAAATTAGTACCAAAAAATTATGATATAACAAAATCCACTCTTTATAGAATGATCACTGATAAAATATCTCCCCCCTCCATAGATGGAGTCTCTGAGACTACATAATACATCATTAAATTGATGATACTGAAGAATCACTTTCAGAATTGAATATATCAACTGAACATGGGCCAAAGAATATTCAGTCCCTTTTTCATGAACTTCAATATGCAACTGTTAAATGATAGCAATAAAATTCCACTCTTCTAATGATTCCTCTACTTTTTTGAGTTGTAATATTCTTACTCAAGGCATCATCACAAAATTCAATTTCTGTGTGGTATAGGTGGTATCTAAATCAAAATACTGAAGTTATTACACACAATTCCTCTTTAAAATATTCAAATTTTTTCTAGAGAAGATGTAATTCATGATCATGTCATTTGAATACAAGGTAAACCATTCTCAGTAAATATAATGCAACCAACATTTAATCATGTGAATAATAGCATCTAGTTTGATGAAATTCATCAGATCATTATTCTCTTGTGGACTAAGATGAAGAGATCAATAAGAAAATGTATGATTACCCTGCATAATAACACATCCCAAACCTTAACCTGATGCATCACACAAAACCACATAGACTTTCTTGTCCTCTAGAATAGTCAACACCGGTGCAATTGTAAAAACAAATTCTGATCAATAAAATAATTATGACATTTCTCATCCCAAGAAAACCTTTCTCCCTTCTGAGTTATTGTAGTCATTGGAGAATCTAACATTGATTATTCTTTGACAAAAGACACTAATATCGAGCTAATTCTAAGAGGCTCTAAATCTCGAAGACATTTTTTGATTGTTCCCATGGCACAATAGCCTTAAACATTACAAGATAGAATGATATTCCCTATTCTGACCCCATATGTCCCAATAATTTCACATCCCAAATCAAGACATCACATTTCGAAAGATTGTAATAATGTCAGGGATTTCTCAAAAAACTCATAATTGTTTTCAAATAATGCACATGATCCTCCACGAACATAGAGTAAACAAGGATTTCATCCTCAAATACTACCAAAAAGGTATTCAAATACATGTGTAAACCATATTCCTTAACACCATTAAGATAACATGATGATTGATAAGAATAAAGGGAATAATGAGTTACTCATAATGGCCTTCCCTTTTTTGAATGTTGGGTTTCTGAGTATTAGACTCTTTTACCATTAAATGAGGGTAACAAATTCGATGATTGATATTTGAGAACCTAGTACTCCCCCCCCCCCACTTTTACTAATAGAAGAGATCATCCATCCATAGAATCAGATATTTTTTTCTTTATGGTCATTCGATTGAGCTTTTAGTAATCAACACAAAGGAAGAGTGAACCATCACCATTCACATAAAAGACAATAGGTGCTTCCCAAGGTGACCCACTCATGCATATAAATCCTTTCCCTAGAAGATCATACAATAGGGGCTTCAATTCTTTCATTTCTGTTGGTTCCATATGGTAACATGGGATAGATACTCATTGAGTACCATAAATGAAGTCAATAGAGAACTCAACTTCACTTAAATGTAGAAAACTAGATAATTCATTGCGAAACATGTCAGGAATCACTATGAAAACACGAGGGAGATCACAACTCAAATATTTTCACTCAATATCAAAGTTAAAAACTGATATTACTTTCCCATACTCAAAATAAAAAGGTTCCTCCTTGGTCCACCATGGGTCTCATTCTCCATGAAGAAGACAATACAGGCCACTAGGTGTTGTAAGGGAGACTAGTTGAAGATAATAGTGAATTTAAGATTTATTGTAAATGATCCAATCAATCCATAATATAACATCAACCATATTCATGTCAAGAATGAGGAAGCTCAAAATATAATGTAGATAATACATTACTTGTACTATGAAGACCCTTCCCTCCCTTTGTACAAAGGTGTGCAGTAATATCCATTGAAAAAGATAAAAATTCCATAGGAATATTTAACAGATTTAGAATAAGGATTGAAATAAATTTATGATATTCATTAGTATCGAATACAGTAGTCTCTAATGACAAAGCTAAAGTAATGGTACCAATCACAATCATTGAGCTCATATCTCCTTCCTCTGATGACTCTTCCACGATGTGAAGAATCTTAGTTCCATATTTCTATGGATGGAATCCTTTTGTATGTGAAACATATAATTTCCCCATAGTTTTTTGAGGTGATTATGATCCCATTAAACTATATAGAGTGGAATAAATATGGACAAAACTTTGTAATTTCTTTGAGAAACTGTAGGAGTCGTAGTTCTTGTGATCCTCTATCCAACCCCTCTTTGAATTTCTTACCTTTCCACACAGGTAATAGGCCAATAGTACTCTTCCAAGCACTAGAGGAGTTTTAGAATTACCCGTCTATTGACAATAGCTATGAGAATTGTCACTCTTCTTATTTCCTATGTTTAATACACACTACCACTAGGAGAGCGGTAAACTCCTGAAAACCATGAATCTCAAGATAGTTCGATCTCGACCATAAATGATCAATCCATACATCAATATAAGAATATATATTTAACAAAAAAATATAAGAGAAAATATCCCGACAAAGTTACAACTTGAACCTTTGAGCATTTATCCTCTCAGTCAATACTATCTCAGGTGTGAAATGAATGAGCTCAGAAAAATGGTTTTCATAATATATCAAAATCCTATAAGCCTTATAAAGTATTAAAAACATTATAAAATGTGCAACATCATTTACTAGGGATAGAACTATTCATTGAAAAAACCATTGAGTCCTTCAACACTAATCCCCCATACTACTTCATTGTCCCCATCGTGTCCCACCATCTTCTACTTAGTTTATCCTTCTAGAAGGTGGAACACATCATTTTTATTTTTTGGGTGTGTTTAAGAACCAAAAAAACATTCACTGTTGCTTTACCTTTCCTCAGCCTCTTGAGGATCATTTGAGCCTTTAAATAGTGTTGGATTCTAGTGAATGGTCTCTACATAACTATAATTGAGAAGATCACTGTGAGGTTCTACAATTAGAGCATGACTGGGAACTAGTGTTATTTCCTACCCCATGGCATCGACATTTCATAAAATAACCTCAACCAGGTTCTAGTATACAAGAGGATTAAATACCGTTAGTAAATTATTAGATTCATCCTGGAACTGATTCACATGTCTTTTCAGGGGAATGATTCTACATAACATCAGCCGAAAAAAAAACAAGACATCATATTAACATTCAAATAGAGCGATAAGGGGGATTAAACCTAAGTGATAAAAGAAATAATATTTCAATTTCAACACATCCAAAAAAATAGTAAAAATACTATAACTATTCCATAAGAAGTCTTTCACTGACCACACTAGGAATCATATGGTTCACTGTGTTAAGGGATGGTTGGGCACTCAATCGCAATGACCACCTATTTCTTGGTAGGATTTCACAATGCATATTGACTTCAATAAAACACATAAAATTCCCTTTTATACCACTTTCTCATGAACCAACCTGAGTAACGTGGTAACTCAATAACTGAGTTGGTCATAACATATCTTGATGGGTATTCCTGGTCCCCACATCTCAAGGAATAGCACATGGAATAATAGACTAAATGTGGGAATGATTTTTCCTCAAACATTACAGACGTAAAACATAAAAGATAGTATAAATTTCAAAAGAAACTCCACTGGGAGTAATGTACTAGAAGTAAAACAAAAATTTGATTCCAAGGTAATATAAGAAAAGAACCAAAAGAGGGAAACATCAACATTACTAAAGAAAACAACTCACCATGTTCATGGTTCAATAGCTGGATCCATCTCCAAAAGATCCACCTCCTTTGGCCTAACCTAGAAGGAGATAATCTACAAAAATCTTAATCCACAAGAAGAGTGTGATCCAAATCCCATGAGGATTTTACCCAAGGATTCCATAAATAGTTTCCAATGTCATATTAACCAAAAGTGATTTCAAATTTCAGAGAAATGGGTTTCATATTTATAAAATCTTATTTAAAAAATCCAAACATTATAATTTGAAATATTGAAACATATTTGCAATTTATTCTCCACATTTTAAATGATGGAAATTCATTTCACATAATGAAACTTACTTTTAAAAAAGGGTGATTTATACAAATGTAACTTTTAAAAGAATGGAAAAAATAAACACTTTTATATAAAACATATTATTTGAATTTTCAAGGAATGTAAATCAATATATAAAAATGGAATATAATTTTGAAATACAAAAAAGTGATAAACATGGTCATGTTCCAAATAGGTATGGAAGTTCTATGATATAGGGACCCAAAACACTAAAGTGGAAAGTATGTACATATGCCCCTTTGGGCCTTTGGAAAAGGGGACTCATCACCATCTCATAAGTAATAGTATGTGCTCATATAATGTTTTCTTATATTATAAATTAGAATGTGTGGTCCAAATAACACAATAATTACCTAAGGATTTCATGTTCTCAAATACCAAAATGATGGAAAATTAGTTTCAGGACCGCATAAAATAAAATTAAATAACATTCCCATATTTATAATATGTCGATTTTTTTCATTAAAACCATAATGGGGTTTTAATCAAAAAAAATCCTTCTAGGATAAAACCATTGGGTATCCATGAAATTCATTTTTATATATTTTCAAAAAAAAGGGATTTCATACAAATTAATGAAATTTCACAATCCATTTCAAAATTAAAACCAAAAATTTATTTTTTAGAGAGTTTCCATCCATTTCACAAACACACCATAATTTACTAGAATTGGGGGTTTTTTCTAATTTCATGCCAAAGTGATCCAAATCCCAAATTAACTAGAATTTGGTTTTTAATAAAATTATTAAAATAAATTGATCTAATTTATGACATTTTTTTAAAATAAAATTGAATTTAATGTAATCAATTAAACGTTTATTAAATTGTAAACCAATTATAGAACCACATATCTTTCTCATAGAAGAGCACTACCCACAACGAACCCCGCCAAAAATAATAAAGGCAAATAAGATCTAGTAACTCAACCTAGAAATGATATTCAACATAATGGATCGTATATCCATCATAATCAAGATTATCTGTCGAAATTTAATGAAGAAATAGAGAGAGATAACGATTTTTGAGTATTGCATACCTGAAAAGACACATCGTGATCGCCAGAGCGATCAATCAACTAATTTGAAGATATGAAGGGGTTGGAGGTTCCAAAAATCTCTTGTGTAAGGCACTAGGTTAATAGTACAGAAGTATGGAGGAAGAAAATAATAATTTTTAAATTGAATTCATATTAAAAAACAAAATATGGGGGTTTTCATAGCATGTGACCTTGTTACACATCATAAAATTTGAAAATATCATATCCACCATAAAAAACATCTCCTCTTGTAAAAATAATTATTTTCATTTTAGGATTTAAATGGTATGTAACTATATTGCATGTTGTTTAATTATTCAATGGGCTATAGAAACAAATAATTAGTGTTGATAATCCAACAAATCTGTTACATCCCCATTATATTTATCCTTCTAATTCCTCCTTGGTCCTACCCAGACAAATAAAAGGAAAAACATGACAAGGTTTAGAACGTAAATTTTAGAAAGTTAGTGATATGTTATATAAATACACAATCCCAACACCCAATGTTTTAGTGTCTCTAGATATTACTAACATAAATTCCATTTTTCATGATATTTAATCGAAATTTTCTAAAAATATTCTCAGATGAATTTAATTTAAATATAATCCTATATGTATTTCCTTAGGTAAATGGTAAAAATATTTAGAGTGATCCAATCCTCAGTATGGGAAAAATATTTAAATTAGTAACAAAATTTATTAGATCATAATTATTTTAGAAAAATATAGATTTGGGATAAATATCTCATTAAAAAACATGGAATCATAAAAAATTTCATCATGAATAATGGAAGAATATATAACCTCAATGTATCATACTTATAATATGGCATAATAATGTAGGGACAGAGGGAAATAATTATGTTCAATGTATCACAATTAAAGAATCCGTAATAACAATGAAATATGGAGAAAGAATAAACATATGAAATCAAAACATTATAAGAAAACCTTAATCATGAAGATTCATAATGTTGTTATGAACCCACAACCATTATCATTCATAATGTTTCCAATGACACCGATTATATACCTTAATAATGTTGATAAACAACTAAAATAGAGGCCCTGATTAAAAGCATTAAATTATTTGATAAAAACATTATCCATTGTATGGAAGTTCTATGTAGGAACCACCAATAAAATAATTATATACAATAGATATGTTTTACACATGAAATCAATCATTCATTTTCTCATGAAAAACTCATTGAATGAATATTGTGTTGGAGTTGGTTCCTTAGAACCAACAACTTCTCTACTTTATAATAAACATGTATTGATTTTTTTGAATAATAATAAACTACTTATCACATCATGATTGTTCTTATGTGTCACATAATATGTGATAATCTCCTAAGAGTGGTTGTCACACTAAAATGTCATATGAGTTCTCTAAAATGATTAGAACACGAAAGTGTTATGACACTATTATTTAATATGTGTTCTATAGCTAGGTGATATCATTTAGGGGACAAAATGATACATGCTATTAAGGTTGAAGACTCATAGGAAATTTAGGAATATTCTTATGGTGTACACCATTAGTAGAATCCCATAGGATATTATGAGAACAAGACCTAGTATAAAGAAATACACATTTATATGTGTCATTGGATATTCTTATATGCAGACATGTGTTTTCATCCATAAATATTAATATTATTATTAATTAATATTATGAGTCATGTAATTAAATGAATTAATGAGAATCAAGATGAGAGATGTTCAGGGTGAGGTGGGATATTTTGGGTGTGTCACGAGTAATTTTGCATTAATGAATAATGCGAGAAATGTTTTTTATATTCTATTCATTAAAAGAAGTTAATATCTCAATCCCTTAGGTGGAAATGATATATTCTAAGTAAATCCATGGCTATGGTGTCATATAGTTAATTTATATTTCCCGAATTTCGAAGAAAGTGATATTCGAGCATATATGTTGATGTCACTCACATGCAACCTGATAGATTTGAGATATTGTGATAAATGGGTTTTATTACATAGTAAGAATTTGTATGAGGTGACCTATCATTGTGTCATTAACATATATCTCTATAGGTTCCTTAGGGTGTTTCTAAATATTAACATTGGACATTAGTCTAGTTCTCCTAATGCCACTAAGAAAGAGGCCTAGAGGGTCACACAATATGTGTATCAATAATATCAGTAAAATATTATATTATTATTTAATATTTAATAGTTTGAATAAATATTATTCACATTCATGGTTTAATAATTATTAGTTTATTCTTCATCGCCTATAAATATTTATTTAATATTCAGTAAATATAAATTTTTTTTATTTGTTTTTGAATAATGTTGTTATATTAATTTAAGAAATAAGTAGTCATTATTCACAGTCTAATAAATGTTATGGAGGAATGGAAGGCCGGTTTTCTAGGTTTTGAGAGTGATAATAAATATTGGATATTATTTTATTAAATAATATTTAATTATAATTTACATGTTAAGAACATGTCAAGAAATAATGATATTATTATTATTATTTTACATGATTTTTCACTATGCTTAGATGAACAATTAAGGGCCCTTGTGCAATTATTTAATTCTAACCCTAGAAATATATAAAATCAGTTATTATTAATCCAATTCAATTTTCCTGGATGTGGACAATGGATTTTTAGAATCCTCACAAGCCTAGAGAACTCCAGTCTCCATGAATTCTTATATGTATAGAGAGAAATCACCTCTACCAGATCATGGAGAATGCTATGGAAGTGGTTATCGAAGTGATCAAAGTTGGAAAACACATGTGATAGGATCTACCATTCTAGGACCCATATATTTCATCAGTTAAGGATGGAGATTTGAGGAACACATGTGGATCACTACTAGAGGAAATATATACTAGGATTTTACAACTAAATGACGGTGAACCACAGATCTATCACTAAATTCATCAACGAATAAAGAATTCCAAAAAAGATAATTATTTATTTAATTAAATTAATTATAAATAATATGTGATGATCCACTTTCTTAGTTTCAGCATAATTATTCATTTTATATTTATTTGACTCTATTTCATGGATCACGGTGTTCATCATCCTATAGTTCTTGGATTGATCACCCATAATGTGAAAACTAAATGTTGGGAACCACCCATTGCACAAAACTGATTCACTGACAACCTATAAATTGTATCATAGGGGAAACATAATTAGTTATAATTATTTAATATTGTTTTTGTTTAATGCATTTTAATTTGGTTCTTTTTCAAATCATGTATAATCATTCTTTTAATCTGAATTGTGAGATCTATTTCTACCTCCTTCATTCCTCATAGATACAATCGAGACATTTAATTATATGCTTAAAATAAAATCTAGTCATTTATCAAAGGATACCATGTTCTTTGGAGGAACAAAACAAGACTAAATGCAGTATAACCAATGTTACATGCCATTTAGTCACGTTCAACGCATCAAAATTGATTCAAAAATCAATTCAATATTGTGTATTTATTATTTAATTAGGTACACACTTAAGGAATTGTGTGATGAAAAATATTTAATGGTGAATGGTCAGTCGAACCGCATGTTGTGTATCCCAAATACAAGATGTGTAGTCCCTTTGAGTCACAGACAGGATGTTTATTCTATACAAGGTCTACCTGAATGGTGACCATGTAACTTGAAGTTCGCATGGCATGTATCCTATTGGACACACCATATACTCCGAAATTTCCATTGAGTATACAACACGATGTGTCCCTAGGTGTGTGTCTCGCATAAACTGTGAGAGATGTACATGACGTGTATGTCAGATCTATATGTCTTGTACTTATACCAAATTCCATCAATTTACAATATATTTGTTTGACGATGTAACCCTTAATACATGTATGTGTGTGTGTTCATAAAGATAAGAAATGACATGTGATAGGAGTTAATATGCATAAATTTTTAAATGATTAATTAATATCTATTTAATATTCATATCTACATATCATTTATAAGTTGTATTATAATTTGTAACTCTATGTGTATCTATGTGTAACCCATGACTGAAAGATAATTTAATTCATCTAATAAAACATTAAGTATATTTTGTTAATGTATGTCATAAGTTGTGTATGTCTTATGTCACAATAATAAAATAGTATATTAGTATAATACATATTGGTAATAATCATATGAATATTCCCTGTGTTGCCTCTATGGTACATTTATGTACAAGGTTAATTTTAAATGAATTTATTTAATTTTTTAAAAATCATAATTGATTGTGAGCTCAATGAAATTCAGATGAGAATTAACATAAAATTAATGATTAATTAAGGGTAATAATTAATTGATTCGAGCATTATTTCTCTTAAATTAGAATAATAAAGAATTGAATTCTAGTTTTCTAAAATGTGTAATTCGCTGCATGAATGTGGATGATAATGAGTTAGACATTATCTTTTTTTATGTGATTGGTTTATTTTAATTTTTTATTAAATTATATTGTTAGATTATGTTCCTTCTATCCTTCCATTATGTAGGGGGCCTTCATACCAATCGTTCATATTATGTAAGATCATTTTTCCCCTCACCTACATGTGATTAAATGGAATATGTAATGGATGTAGATCCCAATATAGTAAAGGAGGTTCATGTTATGAGCCGAGGAGAAACCAATACAAGGAGATACAAAGGTGGACAAGTGGAAAGTTGTAAACACGAACCTCAATTGGTTCAAGATGTTTCCTCCCGAGGAATTGGTTAGTTAATCAAATTCTAGATAATCCAACCATTAGTATAAGCTCATGATCAAACAATTTATTTTATTTCTATCAGGTTTCATGGTAATTTGATTATGAATGTTTTTTCACAATCACATACTTAATTAATTAACAAGAATAAAATATGTATCTAAAATAAACTATCTTGTGCATAAATATTATCTAATACATGGTAAATCACATAAGTTATCCCACTTAATATTAACAAGCATGTGACAGATATAATAATTAGTAATTTACAGATAAAAGGATATAATCCCTAAATAAAATATTTATTTGTTATATCATTCCATTACTTTGGATAGAATCGGACTATAGTTTAATGTGCTTGACCAGCCACAGTTGGGGTTCTTTCAATAATCATAGAATTCTAACATTAGGTTTTTGGTTGACTTAACTTATTTAACAATAAGTGTTGTCTATAAAATAAGAACATGGTGTAACTGAGAGTAAAAATTTTAAGAAATATAAATTAATGATTTCAGGATTGGGGAGTTCACATAGTAGATCAAGAAACTATGAGTTAATGCACTTGGAATTTGAAATGCCTATCTAAAACCATTCGAGTTACTTGAACCATAAAATTTGGGGAAATAAGATGGGGAATATGGATACATTCCACTAGAATTTCCAATAAATAAGATATAAAAAATCAAATGGTTAGGGATATGGGGTTTTGATAAAATAGTTGGAGACCAATAAATATAATATTTATTTATTTGACTACATTTTATCAGATAAATATCCAAAAAAATTCTTATCTTATTTATTAGAAATATAAATAAAAATGACAAAAAACATATAATTGTGATCTAGAATTGATAAGGAAACAATTATCAACGGTATAATTTTCCAAGAGTGTAAAAGTCGATAGGTTTAATCCTTCACCATGAAAGGAATGTGTCTGTGTTGGAAGAACCTTTTCTAGCTGGACATAGAAATGAGGGAAAGGATAAAGAGTTATCTCTCTCTGAGAAACATCTAAATGATTATACATATGTTTTGTGATGAATTCTATCATCCTTGTACAATGAGATTTTAATTAAACATGAGTATATGTATGAATATATCATGATGTCTCACCTTCGGGATCCATATCAATATAAGGAGAGACAAGAGATGTATGAGATCTCTAGTTATTTGTTCACAACAATTCGTGGAGAGTATATGCCATCTAGTCCTCATGTAGTCAAGATTAGCAGCTATATTGAATGGTTGTATATCTTATAGATTAAATTCCAAGATGAGTTTCATATAGATCTAATACTTTCATCAATTCCTAAGACCATATCTAGTATTATTGTTAATTACAATATGAATAATAATAATAAGAGTCTCATGTAACATCTTATATTAACTCATAATGTGGATAAGGACATAGGGCATGAAAAATCCACATTCCTTTTGGTGAATGTCATACATAATGATAAGGGAAATGGGCCCAATACTTATAAAGAGTCTACTTATCTAGAAAACCTTCCCACCAAGAAGAGGATGATCTATAGGGAGGATAATGAAAAGGAGGAAGTATGTTTTTCATGTGGAAAGTCAGGCCACTAGAATAGGAACTTCACCCAAGTGTTATGGTAAGATAATTTTGTGTTCGTTATTGATGAAATATTTCAATTTCTACATAATGGGTATTAGAAAAATCTAGTGATTCTCACAACTGTATCTAAATACTGGATCCAAGCAGATTTAGAAATATTGTTAGAGGGGCAGTGGATCTAATAGCTTCCAATAGAGTGATGTTGGCTCCCATATCGATTGGTGACTACCACCTTTCATTGCCAATGGGAATTATTCTGGTTTTAAGATATTTTTATTATGATTATATCGTCACAAAGAACATAATTTCTATGTCATGTTTAGATACAAATGAGATTTTTTTCAAATTTGGAATTAAATTTTTTTTCATTTATATGGAATCATATGTTTTTGAATAAAGAATTTAAATATTGGTCTTTGTGTATTAATTTTTGAATACCACGTATAAGAAATTGAAAAAGAATCATGTTCATGTGACTCTTATAACCCCCAGTTGCGGCATCACCATCTTGGTCATGCAAGAAAGAAGTGTTTCAAAAATACCTATCTAGATGGTTATTTAGATTCTTATATTCTAAAATAACTTGATGGATGGAACTCATGTTTATAAGGGAAAATGAACAGACCACAATTTGGGGATAGGCTGAATGGGAAGAATCCCATCTAGAATTAGTACAAACTAATATGGCAGTTTAGGATTCTATCTAAGCCTGAGTTCGTTGAGAAATTCAATGAATTCAATAATGAAGTAGAGAATCATATTGTTAAGATGATAAAGAAGATTCAATCAGATCAATATAGTGGATATATTAACAACGAGTTCATCGAAATTCTATGGGAGTCTAGAATTAAATCTAAACTCACTCTACCTTATACACAACAGTGGAATAGTGTTAGTGAAATGTGGAACCGTAACTTGTTGGGATTGGTATGGTTGATGATAATTCATGATGATATTCCATTATCCTTTTGAATATATTCATTATAAAATACAGCATACGACGTATGCTGAGTTCCATATAAAGAAGAAAATGTCACTCCCTTAGAGATATGGAGTGGAAAGAAACCCATTTTATCATATACATGTGTATGGTGTTGTGAGGTGTTTTTTAAGAAATTATTGGGAAATAAACTAACTCACTAGAGAACAAGGTGTATATTTATAGGGTATCCCGAGGAAATAATGTGATACTACCAATACAACTCCTCAGACAACAAAGTGATTGTCTTCACACAAGCCTTCTTTCTTGATAGGGAGCACATCCTCAAAAAATATAGTGGGGGAAAGGATTACATTGATGAAGTCCATGTAAAGTATATACAGGAGATGGTATATGAACATATTCTAGGGGTACCCATGGAAGAAGTAGTTCCTGAAACAAAAGTACTATGTAGGAGTGTAAGAGAGGTAAGAGAACAGGAGACATATTGTTTTCTAGTCTCCAAATATGGTGATTCATTATAGGTTGAAAATAATGAACTTTTCTTTTACAAGGAGGTAGTATAGATCTTAGAAGATGTATAATGGAAATAATCCATGAATTATGAAAATGATTCCATGTATCATAACAAAGTTTGGGATCTCGTCAATGTTCCAGTTGATGTAATTCCAGTGGGGTTAATATGGGTATTCAAAATAAAACTGGATGTGGAAGGTAATTTAAGTTCCTATTAAAAAACGGCCAGTGGATAAAGGGTTTAAACAGAAGCCCATAATTGACTAATATGAAACCTTTTCACCATTTTATATGTTTAAATCCATCAGAATTTTAATTTCTATAGAAACATACAATAACTATGTGATTTAGAAGATAGATATCAAGACTGTAGTCCTTATTTGGAACTTTTACTAATATTTATATATGACTAAAATAGATTGGCTTTGTACTATTGGTTATTCCAATAGTATTTACAAGTTGAAGAGGTCCATTTATGGATTGAAGAAAGCATATAGTTCATGGAACACATGATTAGATGAATCCATAAAATAATTTATTTTCATTAAGAATGAATGTGATTTGTGTGTTTACAAGAGGTTTATTGGGAATAAATTCATTATCCTACTAGTATATGATTATGAAATATTAATAATTCAAAAAGAAAAAATAGTATTACAATTTGATAAGGGCTGGTCAAACAAGTGTTTATCTATGGAGGAATTAGGAGAAGCCACCTATATTCTAAGGATCAAGATTGTTCGTGATAGATCCAAGTGGCCACTTGGACTAAGTCAAAGTACATAAGTAGAAACAATACTAAATACATTTATCATGGAATAATACAAGAGGGTATTGGATCCAATGTCACATGGTTAACATATTTCTACGAAAATATTTACGTATAAACAACAGGAGAAATTTAAAATGATTATGATCTCATAAAAATTGGAGATACGGTCAATCACGTATGGCATGTTATGTACTATCTTTGATGTTTCATATGAATTGAGAATGGTAGGAAGATATAAATAAGATCTAAGAGAACAACAATGCATTGCTACAATGTCTATCCTAAAAAATCTGAGAAGAACTACAGATATGTTCCTGGTGTGTGGAGATGATGAGGAGATGGTCATCAAAGGTTATACTAATTCTATTTTTTTGATAGATCAAAATGATTTGAAGTTGCAGTCAAGATATGTTTCATGTTTCAATGCGGGATACATTATCTGGAAGAGTTCAAATAATCCAGTTGTTTTTGATTCTAGAGTTCATTTTGAGTATATAATGGATTTTGATGCAGTAAAGGAAGATGTTTGGATTCATAACTTTTTCTAGGATCTTGATGTTATACCTAGAATTAAAAATCCTATAACATTATATTGTTAAAATACTACAGTGGTGGATGATGAAAAAGATCCAAGGCTACACTAATGGAAAAATCATATACTCTATAAGTATATCCTCTTGAGGGATTTCTTTCAAAGTAGTGAAGTTTTAGTGAGAATAGTAACCATGGAAGATAATGTAGTATACCCTTGACTAAAGGACTATCTTAGAAGAATCATGAGTATCATGTGATAGCTGGCAGACTAAATATTGTTAGTAGTTAGCCCCATTGCATGTGGGAGTCTGTTGGAGTTGGTTACATAGAACCACCTTCTTTGTACATTATGATAAATATGTGTTCATTTTTTTGAATATTAATCAATAAATTTTCACATCATGATTTTTGTTCTACATGAAATAGTGTGTGATGTTGTATTAAGAGTAGACGACATGCTAAAATGTCATAAATGTTCACAGCTATGATGAGAACCCTAAATTTCTATGACACTATTCTTGAATATATGGACAGAAGGGAGATGATATAAATTGGGGGACACAAATGATACAGGCTTGGAGGGGTGGAGACTTATAGGACTTTGAGGAAACATCTCTTGGTGTATTCCCATGGTAATATCTAGTAGAACATTATCAGAAAAAGACACATCGGTAGGAAATCCACATTTATAAATGTCATTGGATGTTCCTATATTAAAACATGTGTATTGGTCATTAAAAATTAATATTATTATTAAATAATATTTTTATTAATGGACATTGATGTATTGATGGAAACCAGGATGAAATTTGATTGTGGTGACGTAGGGTACATTGGGTGCATCATTGGAAATATTGTATTAATTAATAATGAGAGAAATGATTTATCCCTTCACTTCATTAATGTAATTTAATATCATAGGCCCTTTTAAGAAAATGATATATCCTAAATATATCCATGGCCATAGTGTTATATTGGCATGTTTTATATCAATAAAGTCAAAGAAAATTATAATCGATCATATAGGTTAATGGCATTGGCAGGAAACCTGTTTGATTTGAGATATAATGATAAAGAGGATATATTACATAGTAAGAAAATGTATGATGTGACAAGTCATTTCAACATTAAAATCATACTCTATTGTTTCCTTGGAATTTTTCTAGATGTTAACCTCATACTTTAGGTTGCTTCACCTAATTCCACTGAGAAAGAGGCCTAGAGGGTCACACACTAAGTGTATCGAAAATCCCAGTTACATAATATATTATTATTTATTATTCAACAGGTTGAAAAAAATATTATTCCCATATTTGGTTTAGTAATTATTCATGTATTATTGATCACATATAAATTTTTAATTAGTACTTAGTAATTAGAATATTTATTTTATTATTGGTGAATAATAAAACGATATATATTTAATAGATAAATATTCATTATTCATGGTCTGATAAGTATTATGGAGGAATAGAGTACCATGTTTTTAGGGTCGGTGAGAGATAATAAATATGGAATTTTATTTTATTAAATAATATTTATTTATAAATCTCTTATAAATATATTGTCGAGAAAAAATGATATTATTATTATTATTGATATAGGGTTTCTCTAGAATTAAATAAATAATTAAGGGTTCTTGTGAAATTTTTTTATTTTAAACCTAACATTATATAAACCCAGTTATTTTGTTTTCTCATGAATCCAATTCATTTGTATTGGTTCTGTAGAATGGATTTTTAGATTCCTTTCAATCATAAAGAGATCCCTTCCTCAAGAACTCTACCAAAAACTAAGGGAAATCCCCACCATATGTTTAAGGAGAATTCTTTGGAAGTGGTTCTCGAAGAGATCAAAGGTGAAAAAAAGCAAGTTCAATGATATGCCATGATAGAACCCGAATATTCCATCACTAACATCTTAAAATTCAAGGAACACATGTGGATCATCCTCTAGAGTAAATCTACCCATGGTTTCTACCATGAAACGATGGTTCTCCCCAAATCTTCCATGAAATTCATCAATGAAAAAATAATTCCAATAAATGTAGTTTTTTAGTTAATTAAATAAATTTTAAAATGTATGTGGTGATCTGATTTATCGGTTTCAGAACAATTCCTTATTGTCTATTTATTTGACTCAATTACATGGATCATGACATTCATCATTGTATAGATCTCGTATTTTTCATCAAATGTGGAAAAACAAAAATTTTGGAACTGCCCATCGCATGCTTCAACTATGCCCAAAACCTAGATATTAGAATAATAATATATTCAAATTATATCCCATTAAATTAGATAATGAATTATATTAGCCAATATTAAAAATTCAATCATTCAAAAGTTGTAAATATTAAGGGAATTTTGAGCGCAAATATTAACATTACCTATTTGAGATAACACATTTCTAAATAGATAGGAAAATGGAATTGAAATTACAATGAGGTTTTTCTATAAGATTATAACAATTTCATAAAAATATGAAATTACATTTCACCTGGAAAAATGATTATAGTGAAGATAAATATTTTAAATTTCTAGAAATCATGTTAAAAAATCCTATAATTCAACCATGAAAAAAATTAAATTGTATATAATGAAAATTTTGTATGATACAAAATATATATAAGTTAAATAAATTCATTTTTATGATTTCTGCTTGTTTCAAAGAGATCCTACATTAATGAAATGTAATAATATTTTATTTAAAAAATAGGTAAAGGGAAGCATAAAAAGGTATAAGATATAAAACATAATTGGATTTCATGCAAAGGAATATAAAATTTTTTCGGTAGGAATGAATATTGATATGAAGGAAAAAAGAGATAATATAGAGTATGAAAATTATTCATTATAATGATATTTTTTTATAATGGAAAAAACCATAAATAAATAATATTTTGATATTATAATTTAATTTCCCTATAGTGAAAGTAAATATTTCATATGAAATAGAAAAATTTTAGAATATTTAATACTTATAATATCATGGTCAAAGAATAATGATTAGAACCTAATGAAATGGAAATTGACTCAATAAAAACACTTATCATGGACTAAAATTTTGTTAGGATCACATTAACCTCAAATATAATAAATTTAGGATCATTAATATATTATATAAAAACTAAATTTATATTTCCTTTTATTTATACCATTCATTTAAAATTTTTTATAATCAATTTATTAATTGTTGATTGTTAAAATTTATTTGTTGGGTTTTGATTTTCTTTTTTATTCAATGATATCTTTATTAGGAAGGTTATAATCATTAATAATTTAATAAATTTTTATTATTTATTGAATTATCATGGATTTACATAGTTATTATTTTTTTATGTTATAACGCACAAAAGTTATTATATTTATGTGATGGTGATACTTATAATGATCAGCTAAAACCCCCAATTCCAGGATTTTTTTAAATTAACATAATTGAAATTACTAATGAATATGAATATATATATTAAAATTTCATAATGTTAAAAATATATTAAATTACTAATTATTAATTTATATTACTGTTATTTATGTTATCTAAACCATTGTTGATGGTAACATTATCACATCGACTATGTTGGGGGTAAAATCGGCCAAACGATGAACGCTTTATAGCTAATGAATAAATAAGGACATAGAGTTATATTATTATAATTTAATTTTATCATAATAATAATTATGTTAATATTAAATAATTAGAGTGGATGACAATATTAAATAAGATTATCGATGGTAAATGAAACATAGAAATTATTTGTATCTTATTAATTTGAAAGAATCCCTCCTAGTCATAATGTATTCCTTTATATTGAAGGACCTATTTGTCCTTATTGTAACAAATGGATATCAAATGTATAATAAGTAAGTAGTAGATGAAAAATGGAAAATTCCATTTTTTTAAACAAAGGATATTAGTGGTTTAAAATAGGTTTATGGTGTTTTCTATTAATGGTGAAATTTAGGAACAATTATTTTGAAACTAAAATTAAGTGATGTGTTAAGATGGAATCACAAGGATCTTATATGATTTGGGTAAAACAAATTGTTTGAAATATATAATTGTAACCTAAACCTAAAAATGGAAATCTTTTATGATTTTATTCATTTAAATATTAAAAATTAAAGGTATGTAATTTTATCCCTTTTTACATATTTTTACTTTCTTTAATTATTTATAATTTGAATAATATTTCTTTAAAAAATATTGGACTACCCTTACCAATAGTTTGAGGATGATAACATGTAAAACCCTTATTTGTTTATAAAATATTTACTAAATACTCCCTAATAATTTCTATTATAACCTTGGAACTCACTATTATATAATTGAATATAATAACCCATATAGCCCTAAAAAATACATTATGAATAACATCAAATGGTGATAAAGTGGGAAATAATATTTAATATTAATTAAGTGTTACAATATTTCATGTTTGTATAAAACTACCTAGATGTAAATATTCCCCTTTTCTATCTTAGAAAGATCGATGAAAAAATACTTTGTGATGTTATCAATCATTTTTAATGGTATAGAAAAAAATACCATACCCTTATATGTACAATGTCTAGACCATGCATAATGGGATATGTTGCATCTGGAAAAATACTTCGCAAAACACCTCTTCTTTTAGACCCACCAGATGTTTTTTATAGGATCTAAATATATTTTTAATGCTTCCTAAAAAATTATTGGATTCTAAGCTACGAGTTTCATTCTAATTCTCTATCATTATTTCTAGATTTGATGGGATGTATATCAATGTTCCAAATCATAGAACATTATTTTGATAAAGTCTTATTTCTAATTTTTTTTAATATTCTATATCTTTGTATCATCTTTCTAGGAATATTTTATCTTTACATAGATAGATGGCTGACAAATAAATTGGGAAAGTAATTATTTCATCCCTCTCATTATTATTTCCATTTCTATTATCAAAATATCCATAAATATCAGGACCTTTCTGTTCCACATCAAGGATAGGGTATAATTATTTTTTCAACTCAAATCACATGCTACTTTTTTTCATTCTCGAGGTGCTAATGTATTTAGTAATAATCATCCCTAATTAACTCTAATCATTTTTTGGTGTATATTAAACTCTTTATATATGAATTTTTACTTTAAACTCTTTTGATTAATAAATATATAATATATTTCATAAAATAGATCATACATAAAAATATTCAATGAAATAATTAACCCTTTTAAATCTAGATCATTTTTCAGATAATTCTTCTCATGGATCATTAATTCATCTGATGCATAAGATATGACATTTTATCCTTTCATAAGGAAATATCCAAACTACTTAATTAAAATATCATAATTTTTCACAAATCATATCTAATATAGTGAATGGTAGGTACTGTTTTAGTGAAAAACCTCTTCTTATGATCCTTGAAGTTGTATTCACATTATTTTATCATATGTAACTTTTCTCCCTTACAAAAAACTTTATATAGAGTTAAAATTATGATATTTTTCCCCAAAATATCAATAGTAACAATCAAATAAAAAAATTGATATATATTTAAAAAATTGGTTTGTATTAATCATTCTTTAATAACCTCATCCTCTGAATAATCGATAGATATATAATCACTTGTGATTGCATGTCCATAAAAATAACCTTTTTGTAGCCAAAATTCACACTTTCTGAACATCTCATACAATTTATCATTTGATATTTCTTTAAAAAATTATATAATTTCATTAATTTTATTTTTCCATCTTGGAATTTTGATAAAATATTGAATAAACACTACCACAAAATTTTCATGCTAATATATAAATACCATATTCATCCGATCTATGAAGATATATAGTGTATTTGTAAGTGAAAATGGTATCGTAGTGAATTTATATTTTCTATATCTATTGTAGAAGTTATCCTATGGTAAATCCTATCTTATTACCCTTTATTAATCGTATCCAAATCAAATATTAACCTTTGAGAATTATTTATATTAATGAATTTGATAAAAAAAATCATCAATACAGCTTAGTAGATTCTTATGCAGGGTAATGATCTTATTATGTTAATGATAATAAATTTAAATATTCACTAACCCATCCTAGTTCATTATAATTAATATTGGTGCACAAAGTATTAAATAAAATATGTATATCTAGGCCTTTTTAGGATTATCTTGTATTTTTTTCTTCAACTCATAAATTTTAATGGGGTCTGTTCTATATATACTCTTAGATAGTCATAAAACCAGGAATAATTTTAATTTGAATTCAACATATCAACAAATTTAATAATGTTAAACATTTCAGGAAATACATCGATATATTTTTCTACAATTTTCCCCATCGTTTACAATAATGTTATCTCCATTAATTTCAGTTATATATCCATAACTATTGGGTATCCGGACCCATATTAAAGACATTATTTCCCAAGGGATTCCAACATCATACTAGCATTGATATTAATTCAGAATATGATTTGGAATATGAAATTATATTTCCATAGAAATATAGTAGATATGAGCTCTAAGTAAGAGATTAAATCCCTACCCATTAACGTAAAGAATTCCCCTAGGGGAAGATGAACTTGAACTGCAAGAAGTATATACTAACACACATTAATTATAGAAGATTTATAAACCATATACAAAAATATCACACAACTATTTTTTTCATTATAATTCCATCCAAAATGTTTTAGGATATTAATCAATAGAGTTGTTGGCTACGGATGATAGGAAAAACTAAATAGAACAAGAATAAAATTGTTTGTTCATAATAATGGGCATGACAATAAATGCATTCATCTCATGATTCTTTTTCAAATCATTTTCTGAAATAAAAATTGTTATCACGAGTCATAAACAATAATATCGAGTGGGATGTTTTATAATACACTAATAATTTACTTTTTTCCCTTAAAATAAATATAATGTGTTCAAAAGATTATTTCAAATGAATTATTGAGCTGAAATGATCCTTGACAAATTAGATTAATGTTATAAACAAAAATAAATTAAATAAACCTCTAGTATATAAAAATATTTTTCTCAACAAAAATATATTACGTTTAGAAAAAAAATTATTATTATTATTTAAAATTTAAAAAGGTTGTTCATTATATTATAATTGTTTTTCAAAATATTGAATGTTTTATTATTATAAATGAAATATATAACTTTTAAAATATTCATATGTTAGAACTAATAAATTATATCTCATTTATTTATATATTTATATGAAATAAGAGTAAAAATATGTATTGTTTAAAAGCATATTTTTCTATAAAAACACTTTTCTTCATATTTTGTATTTTCATTTAAATTATAAATATTATGTTTTATAAATTTAATTTTGAAAAAATTAACATATGAATTTGGATTCATGATATCAAAATTAGCATAAGTTTAATTTTGTGGTTTTTTCAAAAATAAATTATTTTTTAGTTAATAGTAAAAAATTCAAATTTTCCTAATACCTCCACTTTTATGACATTATAAAAATACATGAATGAAATATTTTTTTTAAACATTTGATATCTATAATATATATATATATATATTATTTAAAAAGTAATTTTAAAATAATACGTTGTATAAATAAAACTCACGTTTAAAATTTTTGGAAAATAGTAAATATTGTCATTTAAAAATATTTTTTTGCTTATATTAAAAACAAGTTTTCATCTCATATTGAAATTAAAATGTATAAAAATGGATTCCATATTTATGATCCAAATGTTTATATTATTTAATGAGTTTTGATATTGTGTTGATTAAACAATTTTTTTATCTCTTTTTTATTTTGATACTCAAAAACAACCACATTTTTGTTTCAAATAAATTTTCATTTAACTGAATTTCATCAAGATGATATTTATTATAATAATTCCTTCTATTCTGGAAGCATTCACCAATCATTAAATCAGTGGGAAGATATTTTATAATATATTCTGTACTTGTTTTACTATAATCCAAAAACAGTGTTCATACCCTATATATATAAGTGGAACGTATAGTATGGGAACCTTATGTTTGGAATAAAACTTATAGATAATGTACCCTACACATTAGGAAATGTTAGATCAGTAAACCTGTTTTTTATATGAAACCCTGCATTTGAGGATGAAATGAATGGTTTATTGACCCTACTCTTGTACTCAACTGTTTGCTTTCAACCATACTTTTTGAGTTTATCGCTACATAGAAAATCCATAAATTTTACTTGGTCAATGATAATGTTTTAAATATAATAATTTTCCATGTGTTTTAAAAAGGACTCATTGTAATTAAATATCTCATTAAAGACATTTTATGATCAATTCAAAGGATCATACATAATATATTGAATCGTTCCAATTTATAAGAAAACATGTCACTCTCTTTCAACTATTTTAATCATAATACTCAGGAACTAATATTACTTATTTATAGAACTATTTGACCATGTGATATTCAACTCATAGAATTATTATAGGGATATTCATCTTCATAATATAAATATATCAATCTAAAAAATAAAATGTTTTTTTATTTTAAATAATAGTGTGTATTTTGCATCATAACTATACCTTGGATAAATATATGTGTTGTTCTAGTTGATCGACTTGGTGTTTTTGTTACAATCAGTAATTTTTTATTTTATTTTAAAATTGTATTTTAATGTTTCAAAAAGAAATTTTCAGTGTTACAATTTGAATACATATATGTTTATTCATATTCATGGTCTTTTTTCTATAATTTTGTATAATAATCCTGTGAAATATTGAAGATTATTTCTTTCTTGTGAATTATTAATGATAAAATTATACTATTTTTTGCTACGAAACTGTAACCAAAATATATATAATTCCTATCAAATATATATCTTTTAATTTATTGGATTATCAACTACTTAGACTAATTCATTGGTGGAGTTTCATCATCTCAAACTAAGTTGTGGATATTTTAGTTTCATATGAATGAACCAGAAGGCTAGGTAAAAGACTTATTACAAAGTTATCAATTGCTTATACTCATTTGTATAAGTCCCAGGTAAATGTACTAGCTAGTGAAAATAACCAAGATTAGAGTGAGAGAATTTGTCGAGAAAACTAGGGGATATGTATTGCAAGAACCACAATACAATGTTATGTTAAATTCATTGTTTATTTCTATTTCCCACTCATATATAAGAAAAAGAGAAATAATTATATCACTTAAAGAGGGTGGCGTGTACTTTTTCTATGTTTTTAAAGGATCACAATTCACCCCTTCCCCCTGACATTCTGTCTTAATCATTTCTATTCCAAGCTAACATGATGTATCAATGGTTGGGATACATTTTATATATGCATACTTTCAAAATCCCTTAATATTCTATTGTTTTTATATGATACCAATAAGTATTATCAAAGGTTCTTCTTCCTTATAAACAATATTGGAAAATTATTGATCAGAATGTTTCTGTTTGATACTATTAGGTTCTTCAAAATACTAGGCTCTTATATAATATGAAAATTTTATTTTTTATCTATGAATAAATGGTTAAATATTTATACAAATATAAAATTCAAAATAAATGATCTTACTACATTTATGTTAATGATTTGTGTTCCAAACATTAATGGTTATAATTTTTAATGATTTAAATATTTCTTGTTAGGACCCATCCCCCGGGCCTGTGCCAGGAATACCCCATGCACGCCTTCCATAGGCTAGGGGCTGTCAACTAGAACCAGAAAGGCATATCTTTATAACGGGAATTAATTTCCTTTAAACCTGTATAATCACACAAACTGAGAACACAACAAAAAGCAACCATGAAGTAAAATTCAACAGTAATAAGTGTACTGAATGTAACGGGCTCAAATACAAGCCCAACAAAAAAGTACATGTATAACTGAAAAGAGAAAATAGCTCATGGATTATACACCAAAGATCCTACCTAAAGGGTAGTTACATATAGTCTCCACAGCACTCTACGTCATCCCGAATCCTCTGTGTAACACCTGGGCCTAGCTCTCTCATGTACCAGCCTAGTCGCTCACCATCTGCACAAGAGGAAAAAGGTATGGGTGAGGAGCATGCATGGATGGCAATAATAATACTCATTAGAGACCATGAGACCCCCTATGGTCTCCCAGAGTTCCACAAAGGAAAAATCACAAAGCAAGACCTCAATCACAAAGAACAAAGAAATAGTAATCTCACACAAGTTATACAACTTAGTGATATGGAATGTAGATTATTTGTCTAAAGATATATCATCTTATTGCATTTAAAAGTTCCAAAAATAATCCACAAGGAATTTGTTCCATTAATGATCCACATAGGGTCATATGTCGTTGATCCAGGATAGGCTTCTCTAAGGCTGGTCCTCATCAGGTCGCTATTAGGTTGATCCACACAGTGTCACCATGAGGATGATCCACACATGGTTTCCATGATGTTGATCCACACAGGGCCTCTATTAGGCTAATCAACATAGGTTCGACATGTTGCTGATCCACATTGGGTTGTGATAAGCCAGATCTACACAGGGTCTCCATGAGGTTGATCCACACAGGTTTGTTATGATGTTGATCTACAAAGGTTCTCCATGAGGCTGACCCACACAGGGTCATCAGGATACTGATCCATAAAAAGTCTCAATGAGGCTGATCCACATATGTTCACCATGTTCTTGATCCACATAGGGTTGTGATGAGGCTGATCAACACAGGGTCTCCATGAGGCTGATCCACACAGGGTACCTATGATGTTGATCCACAGAGGGTCATCATGAGGCTGATACACATAGGGTCACCATGTGGATGATCCACACAGGGTCTCTATGATGCTAATCCATACAGGGTCGCTATGATGTTGATCCACACAGGGTCTCTCTTCTTCTTTGTGTCACAGCCAGCCACATGATTCCCGCTCAACATGCTTGATTATGGGAGAACTACTAATCAATCAATTGGTCTTATATCAACTGGTACCAAGTTGAATAAATGGAATACCAAGGAGACTGCCATGTCATAGGGGTCCCAACGTGAAAGACGATGCGTCGATCTGACACCCGGTCTGTGAGATATGGGCACTTTTGTAAAAAGGTCCCAATTGTATTAATGTCTGATCCAACCCAGGTTGCACGTCAAACTCTGTAAAAACTCAGTTAGAATATCTCCAAATTATTTCCTAGTCCCAAGGTTACTTTTTACAAAGATGGTGTGTCGATCGGATTCTCGGTATGTTATTTACACCCCTTTCCGTGAAACAGGTGTGATCCCACCTCAGTCCGGCCTGGCTTGGTCGGGCCCTTTAGAATATAACCAAGGGACCGCTTCCCAAATGGGTTCCCAACACCACTGATGACATGTCAAATGGACACCTGGTTTGTCAGTTATGGGCATTTTATTATTTGGGTACCGGTTGGGTTTAGGCCCGGTCCGACTCGGTCAAACCAGCCCGACGCAACGGGTCCTCGGTTCTACATTACCCCGCTCGGGTCCGCCCCACTAGGGGACGGCCCGGTTCACATGGTATGGCCCATCGGGGTCGGCCCAGATTGTTCATCGACCTAAGCTGCAGTTGGCCAGCCCCGTCGGGTGGCACTCGGCCCACACACGCTGGCCCGTTGGGCCGCCAGTCCAACCCGGTCTGCTAGCAGATCCGGCCAGCTAGGTGGGGCCAGCCTACATCTAGTTCGTTCTTCCCAAAGGCAAACTGTTGAGTACCAATGGCCCCACAGTTGATGGGTAGTTTTAGCCTACCAGTGCGGCGCTTCCCCATGACCATTCTACGATCATCCATTCGGCCGACCGGCTTCCGCCAACACAGCGCATCACGGGGATGCGCCCCCCATTCTTGATGTTGCTTCTCCACACCACCCACCTTTTTTCACGGCCTCTTCGTGCAACCCTTGTCCTGCACGGCCACCACGGCGCATTGTCGCGCGCCCCTTCCACTGCCCGGGGCCGGTTGTCGCGGGTCTCCACCAGCCACCACCAACATTGTGCGTTGGTGATTTCATTGGAGGGTCACCTAGCATGCTCCAGCGTCCTTTTTTGGTGCTATCTGTGCCTATGTCTCTCTCGCGCTACCAAAGTCAAAGTGTGACCCTCTATTTCATGTTTCCATTAATCTAAGGAAACCTTCCCCAAAGAACGGAGCATTAACGATGCAACAGATGGTCTGGGACATGTTCTTTTGGACCTTTCCCTCCTCATTAATGTGATACCAAGTGGGAGAGGATTTAATTCATCAAAGACAACTTTAAAATTACCCCCTTCCTAGAAGTTACGTTCGCTGATGACGATCAATGGAACCTCCTTCGTCATTGTCGTTGGATCATGATTCAGTGGTGATAGTCACCGCTTGTTGAAACTGGTCTTGTCTTCAAAGTAGTTGGCATAATTGTACTTGCGAGAGCTTCGTCGCATGGTGAATTCGTGTGAACACTCCACCCCGAGCTCCATATAAATTGGAGAGGGGGTGAGTAATGCACATGAAATTAATGGGGTTTATTTAAATAAGGAACCTTCCAAATTATAACCGTGTGGTTATATGAATAATGGGTATTCAATCCATTTAATGGTTTGACGTGTCGATGGTACTACCAATTCGGCTCATCTATTGGAGAAATTAAAGATAAAATAACTATAAAATTTTTATTTTATTATAATTTAAAAAATTTCAAAAACAATCTTTTTCTCCTGAAAAAAACTACAGTTGAAGTGATTCTCCCTTAAGAGAATCCTGGTGCTGCGGATTCAACGGTGCTTTCGAATTTTCAATCCGATCAAGGATTCAAAATATAGAAAACGCCACCAACATTTTCATTGATCGTACCAAAAAAAATTCCAAAAATTATTAACTATCATCCTTGACCCGCGTCTATCGAGGTTAGGCTCCGCCTAAGGGAAATACATCCCAAAAAACTCAATGTTACCCCTTAATTTAAAATTTGAGTTACCATTTAAAAGTATTGTATTTTAACAGTAAAATAATTTATACTTATTTATTTTATTTATGGAAAAAAAACTAACTTCCATAGTTGGAATATACCGGCCAATGATAGAATCTTTTTAAAGAAATAATACCCTAACGAGCTTAGTGGTGGTCTCAGATTTTTAATCTGAGTCAATGTTTGTGAGTTATAAGAATTTGAAAAACAAAATAACTTTAATTAGTTATTTTATTTACTGTAATGTCATTTTTCGGTTTTCTCACCAGAGGTCTCCACCGACTAAACTTAAGACGCACCTACGGTAAACCTACTATCCAGAACACAATAGTGCCCTCAGATTTTTGATCCGGGAACCCGTTTAAGAGTTACTCCACATTTTCATGAAAACCACTCACATGATCTATTTTAAACATAACATTTTTATATGGATAATTTCAGGCAATCCGGGCCTCGGAATCACGCACAGTCAGATTTTTTAGTTTCCAAATAATTCCATATAATTAGAAAAATACGGAAATTTTGGGACATTACATTCTCCCCACCTAAGGGATTTACATCCCTCAAAACCAAAACAATGGAAAATCAAGAAAATTATGGTACTAAGCACGAATCGGATCCTCCTTCTCGCATGTTCTCTCGTGGAGGATCTTGTGATGCCACTTAACTAGCATTAGAGGGATAAGATTTCCACAAAGGACTTGCTCCTTTAAGTCCTCTATCTCCACTAGAAACTCTATAAAAATATCCCTATGGCCAAATTCCAACTCTCTTTAGTGGATAACGTGTTTCGAATCTTGCATGCATATCCTCAGCTACGACAAATGGAAATCTTTATGCACCTAGTGCTTCTTCAGGGGAAGAGATATATGGTATGCCACTTCCCCCACTCCACTGGGAATCAAGAAAGGTCCAATGAACCTTGGGGATAGCTTGTCGCCCCAGCCAAACCTCTGAAATCCTCGTTGGGGTGAGACTCATATGAAGACATTGTATCCCCCTCTAACTCCAAGGGCCTCTATCCACTGTCGGCATAAGAAATCTATCGGCTCTATGCAGTCTTCACTTGTTGAAAAGGGATTCATCGTGATTCAAACTCTATCACTATTTCCCCCAACCCTGGACACCAGTACTGAATGCGGAGGACCTGGTACATCTTCTCCAATCCATGATGTACCATTAAAGTGGATGTATGGAACCCCCTCTACACCTCCTCCCAAAGAATTACTGGTACCATGGTGCATCATCTAAAAAATAGCATGCTTCCCACCTTCACAAAATCATTTAAGAGACTGTCTTGAGGATAACTGAGTATGTCGGGACTCAAAGTTAACATCCCTACATTTTTTCTTCCGAACACTTTGAGTAATTGGGAGAGTCATATTAATAGACTTGAGGTTACTTGTTCCATATTTATCCACAATGTATATCCGCAGTGCGACTAGCTACTCTGACGCCTCACTCAGCAGTTGTACACCAGACCTCCAACTGAGTGCATCTGCTACCACATCACCCTTCCCTGGATTATAGACTATCTAAAAGTCATAGTCCTGGTGGAACTCTAGAAATCATCGATGTCTCAGGTTCCGGTCCTTCTGTGCGAAGATATACCTGAGACTTTTTTGGTTAGAGTAAACAATAAACCATTCACCCATCAAGTAGTGCCACCACATATTCAGCGTAAAGACCACTCTTGCTAACTCCAGGTCATGGGTAGCGTAGTTCTTCTTTAGGAATCTTAACTTCCATGAATTGTAGGCGATCACTGCTCGATCATACATTAGGAAACAACCTAGTTTGTTCATGAATGCATCGCAGTAGACTACATACCCAACACCAAATTCGGTTGGCCTCAAGATGGGGTCACTTCTCAATCTCTATCTCAGCTCCTGGAAGCTCTATTGACACTTCTCTATCCATAGGAAAGGCTCCCCTTCTTCGTCAAAGATGAAATGGGTACTGCTACCCTGGAGGAATCTGGGACAAATCTATGGTAGTACCCATCCCATGTAGAATACATCTCCCTTAAATGGGGTAATCATGAAAACATATATTGAAATGATATCCCCACAATCTTCCACTACTGATGGGAACTGAAAACTAAAAACTCTTACGGCAATGAGGGTAAGGTTGGTCGACTCATGAGTGGTCGGATACACCCTCTTATGAATGATTTTAACCTTTGTTGAATGGGTTTACTTTTTCTCCAACCAAGGAAAACCCCATTATAATGTTGTAGATATTATACATCATTTTTTCCTAAAATAGTCAATCAGAGTGCGAACTATTGATTTCTACTCCATACCCAAACTAACATCATAGGGCCTTGACGCTGCCACCAAGACGATCCAACAGATACTCTCGCCTCAAGGGTCAAATGACACTGTCGGCCTAAGTATGATTATCAAGTCTCCTCCCAAAGTTATCTTTAGATGTAAGGGTCAACATATCAGTTTAACCAGAAACTCTTGGTCTTGAACAGTATTTGTGGAAAGAAGGAATGATTGTTACCTATATATATAATACGGTAGCTATTAGTAGACAAAAACCGTACCTCAAATCATTCTTGGATCCCTTGGTTCACACTCCTTGACCGCTTGTAGTTACTCCCTTCTCCTTTCCTAAAACTCCCAGAGCCTATTGGGGACCACATTGGGGGGTGTTTGTAACATATAGAATTGCATACCACCTAATGATTCCCTCCTAGATCTACATCCATGTCTGATTCCCTGTAGATTCATTTATCCCTATCAATTCCTCTTCCTGATAGATTTTACATTCCCAAGTCTCTAAGAATAGCAACAGTTTCCTACTTTCCCACTACTAACATTAACTCGCTGTATCCGCTCAGCCAAAGAACAATCAACCGAAATGGTTCTCTCTAGCACCCCAATATAAGTAGGAATTCACATAGGAATAGTTCTAGCTCGGATGTCCCTAAACACAATTCTCTTAGAGGTCTGATCCCTGAAGCGCTGACCGTACTATATTAATCGAGTACCTGGGATGGTCAGTACACCTCGATGAATACTCATCTACCGACATGTTACCCTTCCAAAGATGTAGAATCTATAGGAAACAGTCGACCCTTAGCTTTTTATGGAAGGATACCTCATTCTTTGAGGAATGTTCTAAAGCTTTTCCATATAAATATCACCTCTTCACAAGATCAGGGTAATCTAAACCTTTTCATCATCCTTCTGAGCCACGTAGAAGTCCCTCTACTTGAACCGCCATCTGATTGAATGGTGCCCTATATAGATGGAAACTCAGACACCTCCTCAAGCTAGTCCTTAGATGCCTGTGAGTCGAGCTCACCTCGGAACCTAAGGGGTATCTAATTCTGGATCACGTGTAAGGCACTAATCATACATGTTTCCTCTACCAGTATCTCCGATTGTAACTACTGACCAAAGGGCAAGGATATAGCTGGCACACTACCTGTAGGTACCATCTCGGGAAACTGTCCATGTACCAAAGCTTCTTAACCCTACAGGCCATCTTCATGGTCACAAACTAGAAAAGACTAGCATATAGGATCACTAACTTCTCTATTAGTGTCTCAACTAGGAAGAGAACTCTAGCCACAGCCTCCAGCCTGTCCTCAGCTACCTTGGAATCTGTCTCGCCTCGAAACATCATAGGCCTCTACTATTGGAACTCATGCAATGTACTCAATCGGCGTGCATCTTCCCCCAGTGTGGCTGGTGTTAACTATTTCCCAATGGGTGGTGGTGTTTTTGGTACACCACCCTATGATTCCAACACAGTATGAGGGCCCCGCAATGAAGCCTCATTGCTCGGTGGGCCTTCATCGTGTACTCTCTCGAGAATCTGGTCTAGATGTCTCCATGGAGGAATATTGAAATAGAATCAAGATGAACCATGATAAAAAGGTTGTACCTAGTGATATGACATAAAATAGATCAAAGTAAAACATTTCCAAAACACACACAATCAGTGTTTTCATGTACTGAGTCAGAAATAAGAATTTAGGGTCCTAGTGTGTGGATACATCTATCGCCGCACCATCACAGGACTCCCTAAACTAAAAATCACACACAAAAAACTTAACAAAATTGGTCCATTGGAAATATCAAAGTCCAAGTTATTTATTAGAACTGACCCCACTGATACCACTTTGTCACGACCTGTCCCCTGGGGCCCATGTCGTGACTACCCCAATCCCACCTTTTATAGGTCAGGGGATCAAGACTAGCACCAAAAAGGTTTATTCCAATAACGGGAATGCATTTTCTTTAAACATGTACAAACACACAAAACAAGAACACAACAAGAGGAAACAACAAAGTAAACTTCTATATTAAAAATTATACTGAATGTAAAGGGGCTGGAATATAAGCCCAACTGAAATGATGAAGTACAACATAAAAGAGAAAACAGTTCATGGATCATCCATTGAAGATCCTACCTAAAGGGTATGTATAGATCTTCTCTATCGGACTCTATTTCAGCACATATCCTCTATGTACCGCCTAGTCCTAGATACCTTATGTTAAAGCGCAACTTCTCATCTTCTACAACAGACACCACATGGTGTTGGAGAAGAACGTGGAGGATTGAGTATAAAATAGTCAGTAGGGACCGTGAGACCCCTGAAGGTCTCCTAGAGTTCCACAAATAAAAAACCCCAAAGAGAGACCACAATCACAATGCATGAAGTAGTAATCAGATCAAACTAGGTATACAACTTAGTGATCAGGAATATTGATGATTAGTCTTAAGCTATATCATCTTATTCCATTTAAATGTTCCACCACTAATCTACAAGAAATTTGTTCCATAAAAGATCCACACATGGTCATATGTTACTAATCCACGATAGGACACTATATATCTGGTCCTCGTCAGGTCTCTATGAGGCTGATCCACACAGGGTTTTCATGAGGCTAATCCACATTGGGTCTCCATGATACTAATCATCCGAGGGTCTTTATGAGGCTGATCCACAAAGGGTATCCATGTTGCTGATCGATACAGGGTCTCCATAAAGATGATCCACACATGGTTTCCATGTTATTTATCCACAAAGGTTCTCTATTAGTATTATCCTAATAGGGGTCTCCATGTTACTGATCCACACAGTGTCGTGATGTGACTGATCCGCAAAGGGCCTCCAAAAGGCTGGTCCACACGGGGTCTCCATGATGCTGATCCACATAGGGTCTAAATGAGGCCGATCCACATAGGGTTTCCATTAATCTGATTCACACAAGGTCTCCCTGATTCTAATCCACATATGGTCGTTATGATGATGATCCTTACTGGGCATCTCCTCTTCTTCATGTCACAGCCAGCCACAAGATTCCCGCTCAACATGCTTGATTCTATGATAACTGCTCCTCAAGCCATCATTCATATCTCAAAAGGTACGAATTCATGTAAAAGTCATACCAAAGGTACCGCCCCATCATAGGGGTCCCAATGTGACAGACGGTGCGTCGACCAGACACCCGGTCTGTGAGATATGGGCACTTTTTTTAAAAAGGACTCAGTTCGATTCAAGTCTGAGCCAACTGAGGTTGAAAGTCAAACTCTATCAAAACCCAGATAGATTATCTCCAAAGGAACTCCTTGTTAGAAGGTTCCTTATTCCACATATGGAGTATCGATTGGATGCCCGGTCTGTTAGTTACACCCATTTCTGTAAAACGGTGGTGATTGCACCTCGATCCGGCCCGACTTATTCGGGCCTGTTAGAAAATGCCGCAAAGGGACCGATTCCCAAAAGGGGACCCAACTCCAATTACAGTGTGTCAAAAGGACATCTGGTTCATCAGTTCTGGTCATTTCTTTATTAGGGTAGCGGTTTGGTCTGGGCCTTATCTGATTTGGTCAGACCGGCTAGATGCAACGGGTTTTGGGGTCAACCTGACCCCTCTCGGGTCCTTCCCACCGGGTTTAGGCCTGTTTCACTAGGTCTATCCCATATTGGTAGGAAAGCCATGTTTGTAGGCTTGGGTCGCAGTAGGCCCGACACGTTGGGTGGGACTCGGCCCACTCGTGCTAGCCCGTTGGGCCGCAGCTCCAGCTCGGTCCACTGGTGGATCTGGCCCGCATGGCAAGGCCAGCCTGCTAGGCTGTCGGTCTAGCTCACATCTTGCTCGGTCTACCTGAAGGTGGATTACTGTGTCCCACTTTCCTTGTGGTTTTGGGGCTGTTTCATCCTACCGATGGGGCGCTACCCCACCGTGATTCAACAGTCGGTCGTTCAGCCAACCAGCTTCACCAACATGGTCTCACATGGGGTTGAGCCACCCCTTCTTACTGCGGAAGCTCTTCCCCGCCCCCTTCTAACATGACCTGTTGGCTGTGGACACTTCGCGTGGATGGCGACACCTGTGAGCACCACTCTTGTCCCACAAGGCCAGCTCGGTCCGGCCACCTTCAGCCACCGCAGCACGTCTTCATGTGTCACCTTCCACCGACCACATCCAGTTACTGTGGGTCTCCTCTGGCCACCCCTTGCTACAACTGAAATGGTGTTCCAGTGGTTTCTTCTACAGGTCATTGGATGTGCTCTGGGGACTGTTCTGGGTGCCTTCTATGGTTACTGCTCTCCCGCGCTTCCGCCATCATAGTGTGACCAGCTATTTCACGTTTCCATCAATCTGAGGAAATTTTCCTTGATGAATAGAGCATGAGTGTTGTGACAGAGTGTCTAGGCCTTGTTAGTTTTGCCTACACCCTCTACGTTAATGTGATAGAAAGTGAGAGAGGGTTTAATCCATTATGGAAAATGTTAAAATAAACCCCCTTCCTAGAAGAGATGTTTGCTGACGAGGGTCAAAGGAACCTCTTTCATCATTGTCTTGAGTTCGTGATTCGGTGGTGCTCATCACCTCTCGCCTAAATTAGTCTCGTCTTCCAAGTTTTTGGCCTCATGGTACTTTTCCAGAGCATCATTGCTTGGTGAATTCATTCCAACACTCCACCCCGAGCTCCATATAAATATGAGAGGGGGAGGGTGAGTAACGCATGTGAAATTAATGGGGTTCTTTAATTTAATGAAACTTCCAAGTTCCAATTGTGCAGTTACATGAATAAAGGGGAGTCTCTTAATGTCATGACATTTTTTTGGTCACTCCAATGTCGCTCATCCGTAGGAGAAAAGAAAGATAAAATAAGAATAAAATTATTATTTTATTATTCTTTAAAAATTTCCAATAACTGACTTCTTATCTCAAAAAAATGTGGTCAAAGTGAAGCCTCCTTTAAGAGAATCATGGTGTAGTAGATTCAATGGTGCTCTCATATTTTCAATCCGAGAAGTGAGTCAAATGATACAAAATTCCATCAGTGCATTTACTGAACATGACTGGAAAAAATATCATAAAAATATTAACAATCACCCCTGACCCATGCCGGTCAAGGATAGGCTTGGCCTAAGAGAAACATGTCCCAAAGAACTCAACTGTACTCTCAGATTTTCAATCCGAGTGACCATTTAGAAGTTATGGATTTGAACAGTAACATAATTGTAACTTAATTATTTTATTCATAGTCAAAAACTAACTTAAATAGTTGGCATGCGCCTGCCAATGTTAATATCTCCCTAAACAAAGTATACCCTTAGGAGATCATCAGTGGTCTCATATTTTTAATCCAACTCGCCTTTATTGAGTTATAAGCATTTCAAAAATAAAATAAATTTGTTTAATTATTTCATTTACATTTATTCCATTTTCATGTTTTCTCACCGGAAGCCTGCACTGACTAAACATAAGTCGCGCATAGGGTTAACCCGCTATCCTGAATGCAATGGTGACCTTGTATTTCTGATCCAAGTACCCACTTAAGAGTTATTACATTTTTTCAGGAAAACCACTCACGCGTGCTATTTTAAACACAACATTTTTTGATGGATCATTCTAGGAACTCCGAGACTCCGAATTTCGCACCGTAAAATTTTTCTGTCTGAAAATAATTCCATATAATTAAAAAATTTATACATAAATTCTGGGACATTACATTGCTTGACTAATTTTTTGAAAAATAATGAGATATGAGATTATTTTAAGATAATAAATACTTATGAAATTCTTAAATATTATCTAGAAAAAAGGGATGATTCACAAGATAAATAATATGATCGTAATTAAAATGATATGAATTTTATTGTCAATGGTTTAGGGACTGGTGAGTTTAATCGAGTTTATCAATGTGAAACTGTACATGAGATGTGGAAGAATATTTTGTCTCTATAAATAAACCAATAATATCATACTATTGAGATACAATACTACAATTCTGAAGTTCTATACTTTCAGAATGCATGAAAATGATAACATTACTCAGATGAATGAGAGATTTACCAAAGTAGTCAATGATGTTTCTTCTTTAGGATCTCCAATATCAAAAATAAATCACTCCTTTAAATTACATAGATTATTTTCAAATAAATTTAATGGAATATAATATTATACATTAATCTACACCTATTATAGAATTAGATATTAAATAAATGATATGAACTTTGATGATTTATGATGCTGAGATGCAGACTGAAACTAAAAATCATATCAAATATGAATAAGATACTCTAAAATGACTATGGATTAATCATATAATTAATGTTATTCAAGTTCTGGTAAATTTTTGTTATATATTTTTAAAATGATTGAAAACTGTTCAACAAAGAAAATAAATTGATTAAAGATAACATAATATATTAATGCAAATAATAATATCATAAAAAGTTTTTTTATGTTTTTCTAAATACTCAAAGTAAAACCAATTATAAATTAAATTTCATGATCACTATTATGGATATTTTGAGTGATTCTTATAGTTCAAATGATAAATATTCTACATTTAGTTAGTCTGATCCTAAAAATAAAATGGTATGTCATATAGATTATTATGATGAGGTACAGTCTTCTTACATTCAAAATTCTATATTAGAAAAAATTTCTTATAATGAACTAAATTATTATTGTTTTAAGATTTGAGATAAATATTAAATCCAAAATATAGAACATAAGAATTTTGCAAAATCTATCGATGATATTTCAGTGGATAAAGAAATTTTTCAAATGAAAATCATTGATTTAAAATCTAATTCTTCAATGTTTTATTATGATCTTCATGAAACTAATGAAAATGAATTATTGAATGATGTTGATAATTTAATACAAGACTCTAGTATTCAAATTAAGGGGTAAAATTATTCAAACCAAATTCTTAGTAAAAAGAATATTCACAAAGGAAATCTCCAAATTTGAAATATTAGAGAAAAACCTAAAAATATAGGATTTTTCTTTATTCATGGTTCAAATAGTAAAATCATGTCCACTATTAAATGGTTTTACTATAGTATTAATGAAAATTATAAAGATTACTATTTCATAATAAAATTTCAATTTTATGATGTTAAACCTATTTATTGTCTTAAATAATCATATATCTTTAATTGTAAAATAAATATTCAAAATAGACATATTTTGGTACCTAAAAAAGTAATTTCTAACACTAATGGACCCAAAAGTATATGGAACCCAAAGTGAACATGTATTTTACTTTATAGTTTTTCACCATTAATCTAGATCAATAAATCATTAAGAGTTTTTCTAACAATTTATGGATATTTTTATTTTAAAAATAAAGTGGTCAACTCTGAAGTAGTTCGTTATTTGACAAATCCTTAGAACTAGAATTGATAATCCATGATTTATTTCATTTCCATTTTTATTTTTATTAAATAAATTATTTTATATATGAAAGATAAATAATTTATAGTTATTTTTGAAATATTTTCTATCTTTTGAATCGAGCTATTAAAACATATTATATATAAATTCATTTTAAAATTTCAAGAATAATAAAATTCCAATAAATGTATTTATCTATATATCTATCTATAGAATATAGTACATATTTAAAATATAAACTTAGTTATTTGAAAAACTATATTACTAGTAGAATATTTCAAAATATTATTTCATTTAAATTTATTTTTAGAAATTGTTTACATATTATATAACTTCTTCTTTCAAAATAATATTCTTTTTTAAAAATGCCTTTTAAAAATTTAAAATATGAAATTATTAATTAGTATATTTATCTCAAGGATATGAAGTGTCGTCTACATATAGTCACAATTAAATCCGTTGTCTTACTCTTTATAACCCTATAATATTCTTCTTGTAAACAATTAAAAATTTTATCCTTATTAAAAATATAAATTTAAATGACTTATAAAGAAAATAGTCTAAAGTGAAATGAAGTGACCAAGAACTTCATGTTTAGAGAAAACTATTTCTCGAAATAAAACACAAGGTAATAATTTTCAGATCTCTTAAGAGCCAATTCAATTTCTTATGTTAATGATTCCTTTTTAAAATCTTCTACAAAAGATTAGGATGATCGTGGTTTTGAATAACTACAAGTTTCATCATCTTAAATGGTCAAAAGTTGAATATTTTATGCGTTGTTTAAGTTAAATATTAATATTTCAAATGAATAAATAGAGAAGATTTATTTTATTCTAAATTTGTGTAAAATATAAATAAAGAACTAAAAAATTATCTATTTCAAACATAGTTATTAATACACATTAATGGGTGTATAAGAATATGAATGAAATCTCGATTAATAAAGAATAATTTTTAGAATTTAAATTAGAGATGTTATGTCAGATGGATTCACTTAGAAGATAATTTGTCACTAAGTCGTATATTGTTGAGTAATACTATTTTTGGGTCAAATATTTTTCATCTTCTTTATATTTTTAATGATCTACATATGTTCAAATAAAAATAAAATAGATTCCAAATGTTTTAGTTAATATAAGTGAAAAATTTAGTAGTTTTGAAAGATTATGTGACCCGTATAACCCTTCCTAAAAACCCAAATTTCTTTAATCTCTATAGAATATTTAAAATTGAATACTATATTTCATTTAATTAGTTTAATGATTTTTTAATATTTCAATATTTATTTTAAAAATGCCAAAAATTTGTTATTTATTTTTTATGTCAAAAAAGTGGGGATTATTTATGAGGAATATAATGGAAATTTATTCTTGAGAAATTTATACATGTCTTGGGGGATATTTTTCTATATCATGGAGAGATATCTGACTAAAATCTATATTTGTAAAGGTTAATTAATGTACTTGTAATTTATTTATATTTATAAAGATTTTATTAATTACTTTTTCTGATTGTAATATCATTTATGGGTTTTGTGGTCATCGAAAAAGGGGATATTATTGACAATGTGTTGATTCAACATTTTAATTATTTATTTTTTATTGTTTTTCCTAAAAAAACCCAAATTTATATTTCTAATAAGGATTAATTTAAGTTAATTTCATGTAGATGATATTCATTTGAATATTTATTTTTCTTCTAGAAGTATTCATAAGTCGTTAAATCTATGGGAGTATATTTGATTAAGTATTTTTCATATTTTTGAATGTAATCTAGATATATTGTTCATCCCCTACATTTATAAGTTGAAATTATGGTGTGGGTAAACTATGTTAGGAAAAAATGTATGGATCATGAACCCTATGATGTTGGAAAATTATGCATCAACAGCCCTATGTTTAGAAGCAACCATATATTTTAGGGACAAACATATGGTTCATTAACCATACACTTATAATCAAACTTTACATTATTAATTGTACATTGGAAGTTTATCATTAATTATAGAAACACTATGTTTGACTTTCTCAATAATGATGTTTTAAATTAAATATATATTATTGGTTTTCTACAACAGCCTCGATGGAAGTAAATGTCTCTTTCAAGCTATTTTACAGTTGATTCAAATTCTCATACACAAAAGATTAAAAAATTCATATTTCTAATGAATTTTCTGGATATATTTGATTGATTTGAATTCAAAAATTCTCAATTAAACATGTGATATTTTTTAAACCATTTAAACAATAGATATTTGATCGATAAGATGAATTCAATGATCTTCATCTTCTAATTATAAATATTTTCTTCTAAAATAAAAAGAGTATTGTTCTTAAAAATAATAGTATGTGGTTTCCATTAGAACTGAACTTTGGAGACAAACTTGTTTTTATTCGATTGATTGACTTGTGGTTTTTATTGTTGTTACTGGTTTATTTTGATATTAAATATTTTTTCCTGTTCAATAGATGTGTTTTTTATAGTTATTATTTTAATATATACATGTTTATTTTCCTTCCTAGTGTTTTCTCCATAATATTCTTAAGAATTATTGTGTAATGTTGAAGATTATTTTCCTTCCCTATATTATTGAAGATAAACTAAACTGTAAGTTAATGCTTCAAATATAATAATAGTATATTTTCCCAATAAAATAAATCTTTATTTAATTATTGGAGGATCAGTTCCTTTCTCTCAATCATTATTAGACTGAAAATTTCTTATAAAAAGATATATATATGTATGATCCTTATAAAAGAACTAGATTACCTAGTAAAATCCTTACTATAAAGGTATCAACTACCTATACTCAGTTTTATAAGTCTCTGGTAATATAACTTGTCAGTGAAAATCACCAAGATCGTAGAGAGAGCATTGGTGGAGTGAACTATGAGATCTTTGTTCCCGAAACCACAATAAATCTATGTGCCCTTTTCTTTAATTATTTTTAATTCTAATATGACATTGTGATAGAAAAAAATAATATCTATATATCAAGTGGCATGATTCTACTTCATAAAAAATTTTAAATGAAAACAATTCACCACACCCTACCTCATAAAATTTTTAGTTTAATTTTTAAAAATAATTTAATTACTACTATGTTAAAAGATAATGACCATGATAATTGTGAAGAGGGTTTTTTCACAATTTTTTTAAATTTTTTATAATTTTTACCAAAGAATTTGTCACGAACCAACCCGGGTCGACCCTGAACCAGTCACCCGAGCCGGCTCGCGGCAAGTCCCAAGGGGAGTTCCCGATCCCCCCGGGATGGAAACAAGTGCTGGGTATCAAAGTTAAAATGTTGGGAACGATTTGGACCAAAAAATATAAATAAGTAATTAAGAATAAACAGAAAAAAAAAGTATTAAACTCTTGCAGTAGAAATAAATAAAACCAAACAGCAGACGAACCTCCATGTGACCCTTCGGTCACCTCCCAACCAAGGCCAACATTGCTCCCAAAATGAGAAAATCAGCTAATAAAACATGAACAAGGGAAACCTTCGACTGGAATGATAAAAAAAGGCGTGAACATTAAAAATGCTCAGTAGGGATGCCAAAGTAAACAACAGAATCCAACCAAGACCACTTTCGGGAAAAAATCCCAAAAACACTAGTTTGCACATACAAACATAGAAAATAAGTTTTTCATATTACAAATAAAGAAAAGGATCCTGATTTACCATTTCAAAAACCAACACATGCCATAACCAGTTTTCCCTAAAAACAATGCATTTCTTGGAAACTAAATTTCAAATCCATGTTTATCACATTTGTGAAAAAGAAGAACAGGTAATAAGTAAATGCTGGAAACCAAGTTCAAGTATATGTAAACAAGAATATATAATCAATAACCATGGGTGATCTAAAACATCCCTAAAAACCCCTCGACGTACTCGGGTTCAGACTACCTGCTGGCATGGTACTCCACAGTCAATAACCAACTGGACGCTCTAACACCCAACTAGTGGCACGCCCCACAAGGCTTACCTACCATGGGGGGACTAACCCGTCTAATCAGGGTTAGCTAGAAACTGTCACTTGATTCTCTAAAAGGCACCCAGGAACCCATGCTGGTTTTAATAATATTGTGTAAGTGGGAGGCCCTCGCATGCATGACTCATCTCACTGCAATTGCCAACCCCTTACACGGACACCACTACATGACAATTCTCGAAGGGAATTCCCCCTATAGAGATTCCCCACAAATATGTATATATGAAATCCTTTCACATTCAACAAGGTTTCAACCGTGCCGTCACAGAATGTGTAGTTTCAAAACACTTCGTAAATGAGTTAAGTTGCCAATCGGGCACACAAATTTTTTCAAAAAGTTAGTACAAACACCCTATTCAAAACCCAATACCAAACGGGCCTTCAAACCGAAAAACCATTCAACTCACACCAAAGCCCAACATGGACAACTTCTTTTCATCCCTCTTTGAAATACCAGACCATTTCATTAAAAACATATCTTTAAAAAATATAGTTTTTATGTGTCATTTTCATTTGGAGGCACATCCATGTGAGCACCTAGTGTTCCCATGGATGTGCCAACATCCAACGACACATCAAGTTTTTAAAAGAATCACCTTATAAACCATTTTCATAAAACACTTAGCATTGAAACCAAACCCAATTCATTCACAACACTTTATAAAAGAAAATTACATCTTTCAAACCAACCTCCTTTTCTAAAACTTTTTCTGAAACAACCCATTGGTTCATAATTTTTTCAAACAAACACACAAAACAAATCTTACATTTCCAAAACACAATCAACATCAGTTTTAACCAAACACATCACAAGGTACTAAATTTAACTTTACTAATAGCATAAGCATTTCATATAAACCAACATTAAAAGCTACTTTCAGAAATTTAAAACAGCAATATAACAATGTCAGATGTTTTTCATAAATGCAATAGAGATGAAAACGATATAACAGGATTAATTGAAAACATTCAAGTTCTCAAGGATTAAATCAAAAAGGGAAATGGTTGGAAACACCTACCTCAAGGATTCTTCCAATCCAAAGAATTCTAAAACACACCTCCATCTGCTCACGTACACGCACTCCCACAAAAGCGCACACACTAGAAATAAATTATCGCCACACCCTAACAATACATTCGATACCAAAAGATAGTGTGGCGCGGACCAATGCACAACCAACAAAGACCAGGGACTCAAAAATATAAACAGGACCCAAAAATAAAGTGTGCACAAAGCAAGGAATTAAAGGCATAACCTCAGATAGTGGCGGTGATCATGAGAACATGTCGAAGAAAGATTGTGAACAAAAATAATTATCCATACTATAAATAAAATTGAAAAAATTCAAAACAAAATAACAATAATATAATAAATGAGTGTGTGATACTAAAACTCACTTTGGACGGTGGTGGCAAACCTAGAAAACATGCGGCAAGCCAGGATCTCTTCCAAATAATTATATGTACTTCAAATAAAATATCAGGGCTTTATAACACAACCACTACACTAAATTAAAGGTCTAAAACACAAAACTAGACATCAAGGTTTAGTTAAATTTTAGGAAACACCAAATTAGAATAAGATGCAAAACGTTGTTTGACGGCGAGGGGAAACGAGACCGAACCTGAGCAGAGTGGATGTGCTGCACATTGGAATTCGGGTTTGCATCGGAAGATAGTCGGACGGTAGGGTTCGGGTTCGCTGTAAAAAGGGCACGCAAAAGGGGGGGATTGAGGAAGTGGGTCACCGGAGTCGGTTCTAATGGAGACAGCTGTGGCTGGCCAGAGGGACGTCGGCGCAGGGGAAAACTGGCAGAGGTGCGGGTTAAGAGAGGCAGGGTCGGCCGACGAAGGGTGAGCAGCGAGGCGGATCACGGGTTAGGGGATGTTGGTTCGAACCGAGAGGAGAAGGGGAAACCGATGAGCGGCATCCAGGGTAGTGTGGTGCGGTCGACCAGTGAAAGCGGAGTGGGAGCCGGCGGGGACGGCGTCGCAGGGTGAGAGGGATGAGTAGGAGGCAGCGCTGGAGCGCGTAGGGAGGGCGATGGGGGAGACGGGAGGTGTGGCTCGCGGCCAGGAAGGGGGGAAAAGGGGGTGGGGTTGATTTAGGGTGTTTTTTTTCTTACCAATAATAATAATAATAATAATAATAATAAATTGATAATAATTTTAATTATAATAATAATATAACAAACTTAACAATAATTGTTATTATTATAATCAAAACATCAATAATAAGAAAACCATTTAAAAAAATAAACACGCAGATATATATATATATACATACATATATAGACATATATACCTCTATATAAACATATATAAACATATATAAACATATATACACATGTAAACATAAATATATATATATACCCATAACGTTAAAACATAAACATATATAAACATATATACACATATATTTATTTATTTATCTGGTCAACCAACTAATTTAAAAACATTAAAACTGGATGATCGTGCGGTATTCGCGCACCGTACGGTACCCAAGCAGACTGCAAGCGGGCTGCACGTACCCAAGAAGAAAGCATGTGCCCAAGGGGACTACGCGTCTTAAACGCATGGTGTTTTTTCACTATCCCAAAACATAAACTCATCCCAACATTAAAATTTTAAACCGGGACTAACCCGCTCTTACGCAAAATCACCCGACGCCAAGAGAAATAAAATAAATAAAAGGACTAAAAATGGGTGTGACAGAATTCATAATGGTTCATTTTATATAAATAAAAAAATAGTATTTTAAAAAATATATGAAAATATATTGGCACTAATTTAATTGATAATAAATAATAAATAAATTTAAGAACACTTAATAAAATTCATTTTTAAATAAGTTATTTTTATTCAAAATGTTTATATTTAAACGAAAATTTTCCCCTATTTGTAAATTTAATTATAATATTTGGATATTAAATTTAGGTTCATAAAATACCAAATTCTTATAAATTGTTGCCTCATATATTTTAAAAAATATAAACTAATTGGGTAAAAACTAGTTTCCAATGTAAAAACCAAAATGATTACACGTCAAAATCTAGTGGTGAAAGACTTGGAATATGTTTAAAACATGATTTCAAATGGAAAATATAGGATTTATTGACATTATTAGACCTCACACTTAATTATTCACCACTTTTTCGTATATTTTCCCAATAATAGTGTCATGAATTTTTTAAGTAGGTATTGGTTATTTATAAAAAATCAATTTTATTCACTTATAAATGGATATTATTTGTACCAAATTTAAACACCCATAAAAAAGACTCATATAAATCAAAAAAAATCCCATAGGGTCTCTTAAACTCTCTATATGATTCACATAATCCTTTTCCGTGCCAAAATACTAATATATGAATCCTTGAGGTGTTACCCAATATAAAACATTAAGAGTGAGAGGTAATATTCTCAACATAGCACTCTTAATTATACTATTCTTATAATACCTAAAACATATTATATCTACGAAATTATAATATATTTATAATTATAATATTTTATAATTTTCTTAAGAAATCTAATATCCATTTCCTACACTCCTCCCAACCATATGAAAAATCAAAATATATCATGTGTCACATGCAGACTACCGCCTCAATAAATGATGTGATCCATTTTTAATAGAACCCTTATGTGAAACATAAATAGTTTCTATTTAATAAATAGTTATATTACTATAAAGTTATTAAGATTTTTAAAATATAAATTTCTTCATACCTCATTTATGTTCTTTATAAATGAATTCATCCTCGATTTGTACATGTGGACTAACAACTCCACAAAAGTCCCATATTTTGTTTTTCAATTTACTGGTTTATTGCATATGATAATATCATATATCATGATTCGCCACTATAATAAAATCTAAATAATATCATTAATCTTCTTTAAAATTGTGATTATTGAAAAAAATTTCCTTCTAAACCATACTCACCCATAGATTATAGCATATTCTTGTTGGGGTTGGTTTAACCACCTACTTGAATAATGCCATAAATTTATATCAGGGATGTATATAGAAACATATATTATAGTGTTATTATACATTAAGGATAACATAGTAATTTTTTATTGGGTTATAAATGATATATTAATATCTAACTTTTAACTAATAATACAACTCTCGTTTGTCAAAAATTACAGAAATAACCTCATCACAAACTTCTTCATCATGAATTATAATTATAGAAAAATTTAAAATAAAAATTGGAAAATATAAATAAATATAAATAATTTATTCCAATAAATATTATGATATTAAAATAATTTACTTTCAATTAATAAAAAAGGGTCAATAGTGCCATTATGAAATTGGTACTAATCAAATACACATAGTTGGTGACTTGTGATGATGAAAATAAGATATATCAAAATAATATATCTGAAATAAATTATTATAAATTAATTTTATAAAAGGTTAAAGGTATTTATATGTTTCATAAATATGTTATTAAGATATTTATTTTTATATATATGAGGGAATATTATGTTCGGGTATGCTGGACTAAAGGTAAGGGTGTTTTCATGTAAGTTTTTCTTCATTGTTATATGATTCATATTCACCAAATGTTTCCTTTTGTGGTGTATATATTTTAAATGTTTTTATAGATTTTCATTAAATTTATGGGATTTTAAAAACTATATCAAAATTTATATTTCATGGTCTTTTGATTCAATAGATACCAATGTTGTAAAGTTCTTTGTCAACTAAACTCTCTTTGTTGAGTTATAATGATTCTCTTGAACTTAATTATTTAATGATTTATTATCCCCACACAAATATTTTCATTGTTTTTAATTTCTATTCCTATATTAAAATAATTAAATTTTATTTAAAATATTTTACATTGATTATTTTTTTAAAAAGTATATCTCTGTTGAGAATAATTCCCAACTTCTTTAATAATAGTTTCCCCTCTTTGTCTATATTTTCCTCTCCTAACAATGCTATACTTTATATATGGAAACAAATTTATGTGCCATATCATGTGAAAATTGTATTTATTTTTTCTCTTTTTGAAAAGGTATTTTTATTAAGCCTATTTTAATAGGGTTTTTAATAAATGTATTTTTAGGAATTAAAAATGTATCTCCTTTTATAATTGAATGATTTATCCTACACTATAAAATGTTTCTAAAAACCGTTAAAAAAATTCAATGATCCCTTATTATTGATATTTTAAAAATTATATGTTCTCATAAAATTTCACATCACCTTTTTTAAAATTAATTTTGAATGTAACCATTAATTTCAACTTTTATGAGTGTGGTAAAAAAAATCTAAAAAAAATATTCTGGTTTATCTCGATGTACAAGATTTCTTAGTTAGTATAAATTATTTAAATGTTATAAAATTTTTTCCCAAATTATTTTACCTCTTTATTTTTTTGAAATTAATTTGGAATATTCTGATCTTTTTCTAAACTTATATTCAAAATTTTTAAAAGGGATTATTGATTTTTAGAGGGATTTTAATGTCTTGTGTATTTAATAAATATTTCATAAATGTTTTTATTTCCTCAAAAAAAATATAACAAAATTAAATTTACCTGATAATTTTTTTATGAAAAAATTTTTAGTTATAAAAGACACATTTTATTTATTAGAAAAATCTCAACATATTTCATTTTAAAGAACACTTTAAATTTTTTTAGGCATTTTGAAAAAATGGTTATTTCCTATAATTTTCTAAATGATTTATACAATAAACCTAAAACAATAATTTTTCAAATCGTTAAAAATACTTAATGTTTCTTTAGTTACACTATGAATATTTATAATCCACCACCCGTATTCTATCTCTAGATGTATTAGGGAATGTTCTAGGAATGATTTTTTAGAAAATCACCCCTTTTCAAAGGTTAAATTATGTAATGTTTAATAAATTAATGTGTTCACATTCTAATGGGACACATATGTATGGATGATTATTCTTATGAATATTGGAATTCAATATTACCCACCAATGCATTTATTTAGGTACTGAACCTCATGAGAAACTTATAGACCGTATTCTTGTGAAACATAAGTAACTTATAGAACATATATTATTAATATAGAATCCTGTTATGTACCATAGGTTTGGTAACCCTATCTTACTAATGGTACATAGTTTTATGATGACAAATACACCATGTAATAATTCCACGATCATATAATTGTGTCATAGATTATATTTTTACAACATTTATTTGAATTTATATATAATTATGCCTATGATTATGATCTATGGACCATGTATATTATCTCATTAAATAATTTCATGGTATATATTTCCCATTTTATGTTACACATGTTTCTATGAAAGATTATAGATAAATATTCTTATTCTATCTTCTTATTAATAATATATTTTTTCCCTACTCATTTTTTCTCATATTATTATAATCCATTATCTTTACTATAGGTTAATGAGATTTTCCATTACTAAAAATTTGAGATCAAATCCTTATTATATTTCCATTACTCAGGTTATCAGGATTAGTATAACTTTTAAGCGGTATATAAGGGAGTCTTGTGTGGCTCAATTATAGAGGTGTGATCATAAGTGTTGTGAAATAAATTGTATATCTAGCCAGTTCTCAAAAACCCAAAAACATTGGCTATAGGGATTGTTACATTATTTATATTTGTAATTTTACTATATGAAAATAGTTTAATTGAAATGTTGGTTTATCTGATGTAATATAAATTTATATCAAATACTATGTGTAATGTGTGTGTTTTTAGCACTGAACATGGAATAATGGGTGTGTTTTACTATATTGGTATTGAAATAGGGCTTAGTTATTTTTTGATTAAAATAGTTCTTAGGGTATTAGGATAACAAATCATTAGATAAAATACTATAAAAAGTATAATTATAGAAAAAAATCCAAAAGGTTTGGGTAACATATATATTTCTTGGATTGCAATAAATTATATCCCAGTCTTTATTCTGGAAATTATATATAGTTCTTGCATATATAAACTTATGGTTAATATCCCTAAAATGGTATGGTTATCTATACACTATATCTCCATTACGTACATGAAAAGTGGGAATAAAACAACACAACTGGCTAAAAAAATTTGAAGCAAATTCATATGATAAACATATTCCCATTATTCCCCAGTGGAATGGATTTGAGCACATCCTAATAGAAGGCTATAGAACCAAGCTGGAATATGACCATAAAAATAATGGTTAAACCAAAGTAACTTTCAGTTGATCCATTAATTATATTTTTGAACTAATAGTATAATAGGTTTAAATGAATGTTTCATTAAAGAATACTTCTTAGGATTGAGTTCTGACAATAATATGATCCATTGATATCATTTCATTAGATATTATCATTAAAAACTTTTTTATATATTTTAATTGAAACACGACCATAAATATAATTCTTTAAAAGTTATGACGCTAGAAACCCCTTTGTCTTTAAAGACAACTATGTAGAAAATTTAGAACAAATTGTTGTGACAAATGAAATTCTAGACATATGTTTTCTAAGAGATATTTACGAGTTTTATAGTCTAAACTAAGAGAGTAAGGTAGATATCTCATTATAAATTTAATCTTGGCTCATGTTTAACTTATGGAAACACTTTCATATTTTTATTAGTATGTAAAAATTAAAATTTAAATGATTCATTTTATTTAATGGGGGAATGTCACGACTTGAGATTCTATTATATTTCTTTTCACTAAATAAATATAAAGTATCTAATAAATATTTTCATATGAAACATAGAATTAAAATGGGTTGTGACATATTAAATGAATATAATTAATAAAATTAAAATAATAATAATAAAACCTATAGTAAATAAAAGATGTCACATATCTTAAATTTATCATGTTTATTGTATAAATAATAAATAATATTTAATATTAATAATAGATTATTTATTCTCAAATCATTATTATTTTGAATGTTACATATTTTAAAATAATTAATTATATTTAGAAATTTTTAATCCTTAAACTCTATAAACTAATATATTAACACTTTTTTAGTTTCAAATTGACATGAAATAGTACTAGAAAATATTTATTGTTTAAAAGATTACTTTTCTATAAAAAGGAAATATTCTTTATATTTTTTATTTTTCATATAAAAAGTTAATTTTTAAATTTTGAAAGTTGAATTTAAAATAAAAAATTGGTTTCATATTTTTAATATTATCTTAGAATTAGTTTTTTAGATTTTTATTAACTAAATGAATTTTGGTGAATAGTAGAAAAATGGATTTTTCTAATATTGTAACTTTTTTGACATTGACATAATACTAGAGAGGAATTAATGTTTTCGAATAATTTTTAATTGAAAAAATTTATATTATTAACTTAAAATAATTTATTTTAAAACAATATATTTCATTTATAAAACCCTAAATTAACATTTTGGCATTGTTAGTAATATTTTACTCTTAAAACTATTTTTATTCGCATTTAATATAAATTAGTTTTCCTCAATTATAAAAGTGAAATCTGAATAAATTGAATTCATATTTTTAACCAACATTTCCATATTATGTAGTTAGTTCAACTACATGTTTTTACATAAAATCATGATTAAAAATAATAATGTTAATGATTGTGATAATGGTTAAAGGGTAATTTTTAGTAAATTATCTTATTAATATAGAATAATTTTTATCTAATAAAGAAATATATTTTATTTTAATAAAATAGTTTTATATAATTTTTCTACATATATTAAATTATATTAACACACATTCAATTGGAAATAATTACTAAATAATATTAACAACACATAATGGTTAAAATGATTTTTTTTTGCCTAACTGTTCTCCAATATATTAAATGTTTTAGTTTTAAATTTAAATATAACATTATTAGAAATTTAATGATGTAAAATTGAGATTAAAATTACTTTCATATATTCAAAAAATGGTAATAATTCTTAAATTATAATTTTATTAAAAAAAATACTTTGGTAAGAACTAGTTACAATAGTAAGAACAAAAATGGTAAAATGTAAAAACCTATTAGTAAAAGACATGAATCATATCTATAAAATTTTCTAAAATGATTGGTGTCATATTTATTCTTATTATTTCATCCAAAAACTCATTATTTCCTACTTTCATTAGCCACTACCCTATTAATATTATCATTACATCATTGAAAAAATTATTGTTATTTACAAGAATATTATTTTCTCTAATTATAAAATGAAATCACTTCAACGCCATTTATCCACCAATTAATAAGATTTTAAAAAAAACTCTAACCTAGTATCCTCTAAACTCTATCAACAAGGGTATAAGGCTTTTCCATTGAAAAATCTAAAGCTATGGTGCCTTAAGGTGTTACCTAAGGGAGAACATACAAAGGGAGAGGTAATTTTCTCAACCAATCTCTCTTAATTCATTTCCTCTTCTACAACCTCAAACATAATATACCCCTGAAATTATGATAACCAAATTTTTAATTGTTTTATAAGATTTTATTATACTATTGTAAAATAAATCTTCTACACACTGCTCTACCATCTTAAAAACAAAAATATTTCTTATGTTATGTGGAGACTACCACCTCTATAGGTGATATAATCTATTTTCCATAGATTCATTAAGAGGTTGGTTCAAATTGAAAATTTAATTAATAAGAAATATATTTTAAAAATTATTATAATTATTAAAATATAATCAAAATTTCTATATCCTTTATGGTTTATATGAAAGAAAGTATCGCCTAGGTATATGTGTGGACTACCACCTCCATGAAAGAGATGAATTTAATTTTCCACTCTATTATTTTATTATTTATCTAAATATTGTATAAATATTTTCATAACCATAAAGAAATTTATTTAATGTCATTATTTATCTATAACGAGGAAATTATTCCAAAAAATCATTTTCATTACCATACTCACCCATGGAGTGTAGTTTATTGTTGTTTGGGTTGATTTTATAACATACATGAAATATGCTATAAGTTTAACTATTAGATGGTTTTGGAAACATAAATATTTTATTATTATAAATTAGTGATAAAATATTATTTACATTATGTTTTTTGATTGGTTTTATTAATATTCTAATTATTTTTATGATACCCCCTATTGTTCATTAAAAATTATCGAAGCAATCTTATCACCAACATTGTGGCTGTGAAGTATAATCAAAGTAAATTTGAAATGATATTAAAAATATTTTAAATAATTATAAAACATCTATTCTAATTTCAATGATGATCTATGAATTAATACCATTTAATCAATAAAAAATCAACACCTCAATTAAAAAATAAAAATAAATAATCAATCCAAGACAATGACTTTTGATGATGAAAATAAAATATGACTAAATAATATATTTCTAATAAAAACTATAAATAATATTTACAAAATGTTATATATTAGTTTAATATTACAAAATAAGTGTATTAGTAAAAACAATTCAAATTATTTACTTTTACCATTATCAGTATTTTAAAACATTTCTAATTTATTAACTGATGATTCTAAATAACATTAGAAAATGAGTTTTAGATAATTTAGAAATGATTATAAATATTTATAATTAGAAACACATTATTTACCGATGTTTTTGAGAAATTTAAGTGAATAAAGGTCACTAAATTAACAAAATTTATAAACATTTCTATATAGAGACACCTCATTTACTAATTTTTTTTAGAAATTTTGGAAAATAAATGTATCTAAATTTGTGATTCTTAACCGTTTTTTTAATGTTGATAAATTATGCATTACTTAATGATATTTCTAAAAAATTTGGGTAAGGTTTTTACTGAAATGTTTTTTTTATTTATATTTATAAATTTTTTATAAAAGAATTATTACAATAACCAAAAAACCTATCCCATCTAGTTCCCCCTCCAGTAAATTCCATCTGGCTGACATACCCTACCTACACTACAACCTCACACCCAAATTCTCATCTCGTACCCTCAACCCCCTCCAGTTCCTAAACCCATCCACACACCTAACCCATCCAGTGCCTAACCACAAACCCAATGCCTCCAGTGCCTCACCCTCTTGCTTCCAATACAGGTTTCAACTATAACACCCACATTCTAATCTCATATGCTTCTTCCCTCCTTCACGTTGTGCATTAACTGGCTTCCCCAAAAACTTCCAGTAACAAAAATTAGCCACCGTATGATTTATAACCCAAAAACATTAAGTTATGAACAAAGGGATTCAAAAAATCAGTTATCGTTTTATAATATAAATTTCAAATATATTATAAAACCCACCCATCCCATCCAGTGTTCCCCTTCGAGTCCTCACCATCTGGTTGACCCACCACATCTCCACTACACCCTCACACCTATACACCTTCCCTATACCCTTCTTCCCTTCTAATGCCTCATCCAACCTGCACACCCATCACGTCTAGTGCCTAACCCCACCCCTCCCCCTCTAGTGTCTCATCCTATTGCCTCCAGTACGGGATCCAACTATGCCTCCTACATGTTCATCCCATACGCTACCTCCCCCTTCATGATGTGCATAAATAGGCATCCCCAGAACACTCCAGGAAGAAAATTCATCTACCACATGCATTAGAACCCAAAACAATCTAGGTATGAACAAAGGGTATCACTAACTCACCTATAAATGATTTGAATATAAAATCGTTTTATTTTATATTTATATATTTATAAATAAAATATTCTATTTAATAAATTAATGTATTATATATGTAATTTTATATATTAATATACATATATATATATATATATATATGTTTATATTTAATATTATATATGTGTGTGTGTTTATATTATATTCATTTTTATGTGTGTGTGTGTTTATATTTTTCATATATGGTTATATTTTATAATATAAATATTTATATGATTATATTATATATATATATATATATTTGTGTGTTTATTTTTAAACAATTATCAAAATTTAATATATTATATATATTTAAGTAATTTTACATATTAATATATATTTGTGTGTCTGTTTATATTTTAGAATTTATGTATATATATACGTTCATGTTATATATATGATTATATTATATATTTTATGTATATAATTATATATATATATATATATTAGGTTCTTGGAGGTAAAATTAAATCAAACATACACACACACACACACCACACACAAAGGACGGAAAGGTAGGTCCTAGCTCCCCAAGGGGATAGCCCCCCGTTCATGATTTATTTATTTATATGGATGACTAAAAGGTCTAGTAGGCGTGAACCTAATACATGATCCAATGACCTGTCTATTATAGCATAGAGGCCCAATAGTTGGTCTGCTCAACTGCCCTGATGGCCCAAAAGTGCAATAGCCATGCCCACTATGTTTGCACCATCCTTCCTGCTCATCTGCCGAAAACGCCACCCTAATTGTATTCACCATTGGATATATCCTCCCACTAGTGAAAATAAAATCCTTCAATAGTGTCGGGTTCAATCCATCCCTTCTCTCAACAACTCCAAGATCGTATCTATTGGCCTCACCGTCCACAACCACGCCCCCACCAGCATAAGCTCCATCCATCTATTCATCATATTTTTAGAAACCCATTGTCTCCCACCAACTCAAAATGTTCACTCTACTGGCAAGTCATCCTTCCAATGATGCCCATCAAAGGTAAAATTTGCAACCCATGAATGTGGAAATCCACATGCCCCCTCAATAAGGGGACAAATATGTTATGGGTGAGAGTCAAACACTGGGCTCCCTACCCATTGGAAGGCACAAGCAAGTGTAAATCACCATCTAATGTACAACTCAATGGATTATATTATATTATATATATATCAATATGTTTTTATTTTATATTATATATATATCTGTGTGTGTGTTTTTATTATATATATTATATGAATACATTTCATATATATAATATTTTTATATTAATATCTATGTATACATATTTATATTTTAATCTAATTAAAAAAGTTAATATATTATTTTTAAATAATTTTATATATTAATATACATATATATATATATATATATATTATTTTATGTTTATATATATATCAGTTCATATTAAATTATATATATATGTTTATATTGTAAATTATATATATATGATTATATTTTATATATATATATGTTTATATATCTATATTTTTATATTTTATATATACATATATGTTTGAATATATATATATATATATTATTTAATATTGATATATTTTTATAAATGTGTGAGTGTGTGTTTATATATGTGTGTCTGTATGAGTGTAAATATATATATATTCACATAGACATATATATAATTTCAAATATATATATATAATTGGTCAGGTTTTAAAACATTGGTAAAAATGTCAATGAAATAGTTATGATTTCTTAAAAACATGACTAAATTTAAAATATATTTTTGTTATATATATAAATTTATGTGTATATTTATATATATTTTATATGCATGTGTGGTTTTATTTATATATAAATATATATATATATATATGTTTATATATGTGTGTGTGTTTATATACATTAATCTATATATCTAAATTTATATTTACATTGATGTGGGAAGATGAGCTATAAAAAATATTATTTAGTGATATATCCTAAAAAATTCTCTAAATTAGTGATATTTTTTTAAAAACGCTTCTAAATTAGGGATAATTCCTAAAAATGTCCCTAATTTGGGGATTTTTCCTACAAAAATCGATAATTTAGAAACATTTGTATAAATTATCGGTAAATTAGAGCTTTTTGTAGGAACTGTTTATAATTTGGAAATGTTTTCAAGAAAACATTGATAAATTTAAAAATTATCACCATTATTAAAACAAATCCCAAAAAATTCATTTCTAAATTATCATTCTTTTGTAGTTAAAATATATTTAAGTTTATTATACATGAGGCTAGATCATGTTCAGATCAGTGGGATAAAATGTAATGGTCTTTCACATAAATGTTTTTTATTGAGACATGATTCATATTCAGTAATTGTTTCCATTAATGGTGTATATATTGGTCCTGGTTTTATTTTTTTCATTATTTTAATGATATTTAGGTGATTAAAAAATGCATCTCACATTGTACCTCTTGTGGGATTTTGGTTCAAAGCAAACCAAAGTTTTACATGTCTTCATCAACTCAACTCCCATTATTAATTTATATTGATTCTTATTTAATTTTATTATTCAATTCTTGGTAACTTCCACTATATTTATTTATTTCATTTTACATTTTCTTCCTCCCTTAGTAGAATTAATTTTTCATTCAAATACTTTACATTGATGAATTATTTCCTAAAATATTTTATCATTGTTGAGTATAATTCCATTACTCTTTAATAATGGTCTCCCGTCCTTTTATATATTTTCCACTATAACCAATGTTTCCCATTATATTTGGAAACATAATTATATGTTATTTCAAGTGAAATTTATATTTCCCTTTTCCATTATTGAAAATAATGTTTTATATTTTAATTTTATGGCATGTATTCTTAACAAAAATATTTTAAATTCATAAAGAGTATTTTTCCATTCATGAATAAATGTATTATCTTCCATTCTTAATTTCTTCTAAAACACATTATATACTTTTCAAGGATCTATAATTAGATTACTCTAGCTCTAATAAAACATAGGGAAAACACAAAATATGTTATCCTCACTAATGTTGTTTATCAAACTAAAACATGAACCACATTCCTTGTTCATGATTATGTTGAGAGCTAATAGATCTTATGAAAATGAAACAAGAAAACACTTATTAGGATCTCTATTTTCTGGATTTTGAAAAATTATATAAAATGACACTACACTCGTGATTTAAAATGGATAGCACCAAATATAGATATTTTATCTAAGATAGTTGGGATCGTATCATCTCTTGAGAATGAGTTCCTTTATGATATTCTATATTATGTTGTAATACATGTTCTAGTAGAACTCTAAAATAATATAGAGATAGATAGACTGAGAATACATTACCTACCCAAAAAAATTTCCCTTATAAATGTATGTTCTGTGTATTCCAATGTACTATTATGGGTAAAATTCAAAAAAAATATAATCCAAAAAGTCTGATAGAAGAAATAATTTAGAATTATTTTATTTTGAAATTATCTAGAAAGAACCTAAATGATTGAAGTTATAATAGATGTCTACTATGTTCCATTAATAAATATTATTTCCACATGGATCTCATTCAATAAATATGTAGAACAAAATTGTTTCCCATATCTTTTCTCTTAAAAGATTACGATCTAAATATAAATGATAAATTTTTATTGGGTTGAAAAAATCAGTTGAGATCATAGAGAGTGTGACATTCACTTATTCTTTTATTAAAAGACTATACCTGCCACAGGGTATTCATCTAAAGAACCATGGTGGTGTATGGAAACAACAGGGAGGTGGGTGTAGCTTATAAATTCATGATGAACATTTTTATTCAGGTTATTTTTAGTAGTTTAGAAACATTTTAGCTATCCTTTATTTAAGACTGATTTCCATTATAGTGATCCTTAACATAGATGGGAAACCCCATCATTAGTGACTCATCAAATAAGGTAGAACCTTATAATTTCTTGAGTTTAAATACAATTATAATTGATTTTATTCAGTTAATCTAAATTTAAATTATATATACCTTATTGTTTGTCATTGAATTAAATCTATGTGTCACTTTTTGTTTCTTCCAAAATTGTTCATGTGTTAGATCCTTCTACTTAGTCAACCATATATACGAATAATAATTATTGATTGGGTGGGGAGGTGTTGAAAATTTATGTCACATTTTTGGAAGATAGTTTGAATACCTTATCATTTTTCATCAAGTTCAATCAATTGGGAGGTTCCTAAATAGTTGGGGTTGAATTCTATCTGAGAGTTCATAGTTATTTATAATTTATCCCCAATGAACATAAAAAGAATAATTATCGTAGAATAATGATTCTAGTGTTGATTCCATCCAAAATAAATAATCATGGGTGGTTATTACTAGATTATTTATATCTATTTTTATAAAAAATTAGAGGATTGTTAATTTATTTTGGAGAAATGATATAATTTCATCGACAATACTACCCCTAGATAAATCGTTGATCCATTAATTTTATATGTTATTTCAGTTTTTTTTTAATTGAAAAAAATTCATACACAAAAAACCTCATGTAACACTTAACTTCATTATAATCCACAAATTTCCCCCTTACATGAAGAAAATTTGAGTTTCCACTACACTACATTGACATGTATTTATATATTTATCAACCACCTTGTGAATATGTTATGTGTAGTTATAAAATCAAATTAGTAATACTCTAAATGTTATAAATAGCACTTATCCATATATATACTAAAATCAAAATGTTCTGACTGTTTGATTCTATTAATAGGAATAAGAATTACATTCCCTTTAATATTTAAATTATAATTATTTTTAGTTCTTATTAACAATCACATGGAATTACATTCCCCTTATATAACATTTATTTGATCCTATAAATAATATTATTCCTATTTACATAATATCAGATATCAACCAAATCAAATAAAGCAATATTAGAATATTCATAAAAGAAAATAAATGATCCATAACTCATTTTTCATATATATGAAAAGTATGAAATGAATCTCTAATGTGATATAACTAAAATGATTAAATGTAAATTTTTAGGTTCTATAAACATTTCTAAAATGATAAAAACATATTAATTGACATCAAATTGTAATAACATTTTAGAACAATGATCATTGATTAATTTAGAACATTTTTTGAAAAGAAAAATTAAACCTATGTGTGATGTTTTTAAAATGACATAATGTTTCTATTACTTATAAAAAACATTCTCAAACAAAATATATTTTCAAAATGATTCAAAATAATGAAAATAAAATTGTCATAACAAATTAGGACAAAGATAGTAATCTAATTCTTTATTATATATAAGTAACATACATCAATTAAATGTTAGGTGGGACATTAATGACCCAATATGTTTTTTTTAAACTAAACCTATTTTATGTTTTACATACATATAAAAAAAAGCCAAAAAAATAACTCAAATTATTGTGAAGCTTTAATAGAAATAGTTTTTATTCATACCAGTTATTTTTCAGTAAATGGCATGTCAATGTGATTTGGGATTTCATAAAAATGATTCCAGTGGAATTTTTTTAACTATAATCGGTATTATCATGATCTCATTATATTATATAGTGGTATTTTTTATCAATTATATTATAATTGTTTTCTACATTTCATCTATTATAAGTAAAATATAAATGAATTACTTAAACATTGACCGGTATTATATATGAGAATAATAAAAATCAGTTTAAATTCATTTACCTAATTTTAATATTATGGAATTTCTTTTAATTATAGTGAACTTATATAGTATTATGATATTAATTGATCATTGTAGAATCTATCCCATCTCATTAGTTTTTTTATTATTGGTAGTAATAATTTTTTCTTTTCAACTTTTTATATAAATTATAATTTTAGAAATACTATACAGAAATACTATAACATAAATATATCTAAACTGATATAATAAAATATAAATATATTTCATATTATTTAAATAATATTAATTTCATTTATAACTTCTAATTAATTTTTCTATTTAATTTTTTGTTATAGTTTATTTTTATATGTTGTAGAAAAATATAGAATGTTATGAAGGTTTTTATTAGTTCTATAACATAGTGTTGATAACAACTACCTTTCTACCATGCTAAATAAGAATTGATAAATGAAAACCTTTATCAGTGTTATCCTAACACTAATAAAATATACACATTATCTATATTGTAAATATAAATGCATTAAAATCATTAATAAAGACCTTTTTATCACTAATAAATATACACTTTTTTGTATTTATTAATATATTATTTAATACTATACAAATTTATCATTTATTTATAAATTTAATATGAAATGAATCAAATTTAGTCAATATGTTTTATGATTATATTATTATTAAAATACCTATAAATATAAAAATCAAAATACTAAATTAAATAACATTACAATTTATTAATATAATTTAAGAAACTAATTAAACATATCCAGGATATTAATCAAGTGTTTAAATTGAAAAACAGATCATGTAAAGATTTTTTTAAACCCCATAATAAAAAACATGATTAAGTTTCAATAGAGTATATGCAAATTTAATTTTAATCCATGGTCCCTATATATAAATTGAAACCCATTTTATTCAATTTTAATAATGAAAATTTAAATTAATAATATTATTGTAACTTATTGAATAATAACTAAAAAAAATATTTTTCACATTATAGAAATATTTTATCAATAAGACTAAAAATATTTACATAAATAACTAATTAAATCAATAATAGATTTAATTTAAAGTAAAGAAATTAATATTTAGTGATATTTAGAAAACAATCAATTTTTTAAACAAATTTCTTTAATGTGGTTTTGGGTGATCTTAATCTTAAAAACCAGTTCAATGGGTTAATGTTTTCCAATAAATTTTAAAAAACAAGTTGGCTTCTTCTACAACTCAAATTGGATAACCTAACGAATATCTTACCCATAAATTCTCTCCTTAATAAGATCATCGCCTAATTGATTTCTTCATTTATTTTCAACTTCTAATATAATTAATAGATACTATTTAGGTCACCACAAAAAAGATAAAATATTGGGTGATGGTTTCCATCACATTTATATTTGACACCCAAACATAATATATACTATCAACATGGAATAACATAATATTTTATAATCAGGTAAAATTGATATTTAACAAATTATAACTTTAAAAAATTGGTAAATTAGGTCAAACGATTAAAATTATGAAAAATTTATTATTTAATTAGGTTTAATTAAAATAACTAGAAAAAATAGAAAATTACAATCATAAATCATTTGTTACCGTATTATTTTCCTTGTAATGAAAATCATTAAACTAAAGGTTAGACCATAATTTCTTCTTCATGGCCCTATAGTTACTATGTAAAATAAGATTTTTAAAATTACATCAAAAATATTCAATGGGTTATCAACGTCATTTATTATTTTAAATATTACCCTAGAGAAATATTTAGCCAATATATTATAAGAAATTAGTGTTCTCATTAATTATCTACATGGTAGATTGATCAGAAATAATATATATGAAGGTGATACCGTTATTATCTTAAAATTTTATTTGGGATTTATTTTAAATATTGATAAAAGTTTCCAATGGTGAGAAAATTGAGATTAAATGTGTTATATTCCTGGTATAAAGACATAGAGATAATTATTAATTAAATCATTCATTCATTCCTCGATTAGGAAAGTGTGATTAAGGAGGGAACGCGTAGTCTTGGAAGAAATACTAAATATTTCTTCAATTCAATGAATCTATTGTCAATATTAACACATTATTTCAATGGATTAATTTAATTATTTTTTGTAAATTATATAAATATTATCTCAATGTATGATTTTTATTATATTATTTTGTATTATGAGATGAGATATAACGACATTAATCCTATAGAAAATGAAATATCATGGGAATTATTGTATAAGGATCACTAAAAAACACAATCTAATGGAGATATAATTTTATAAGTTTTTTATTACTTTCATGAAATATAAAATGTGTAAATGGAAATTCTCATGGGATGATTCCAATCACTTCTTTTCAATGTTGAATGGTTGACTACCTTGATAATAAATTTCTAAATAATTTATAAATGGAAAATATATATAGTACACACATGAGAAATTATTTTAATGTTTATAAAATGAAAGAAATAAACCAAAAATATCTAAATTAAGATGAAAAAATTCATTTTTAAAACTTAATTGCTCAAATAAAATTAGAATCATGTAAAAATAAGGATTTTAATGTCCTAAATGAATAATTACTCCTAGTTTTACATGATAAACCAAAAAGTAATGAGAATATAAATGGTGATGAAAATTATGTTACAGTTATCCTTGAAATCAATTTTCAACTCAAGGTTGTACATAAAAGAAATATTTTCTTTATAGATGTGGAAAATAACCCCAATGTTTTTGTGTGTAACTTTAAGATCAATATTTAATATTAGTTGGAGGGGGAATATGAGTTGATAATTGATATCAAAAATATTATTTCATAAATCTATGAAACTCTAAAGGGTAATAAATTCTAATGCTCATAGTGAACGGTAAATCGAAATTAATTGATTTTTTTATCAATATAGAAAATTAATGGGTTAATATAGATGAGGGACTAAATGAGAAATCTAACAAGATGATTCAAAATCTAAATGATCAAAAAATATCTTTGAATATTGGAATGAACTGAGAATTGTTTTAACATAGTTATTTTATAAATTTAAGTATAGTCACATATATCCCATAAAAGGATTAATGACTATCTATAATAGAAACATTATATTATTGAATGATTATTAGTTGTGGGATTTGACTACAAAATAACCATCATTATGGATGCATAAAATAAATATCTAAATTTTATGTAGAATTTTGGTTTGGGAGAGATCCAAAAAACCACTAGTATACCAATTAGGATATAGAATAAAAAACATAAAATTATTTTCAATTTTTATTTGAAATGGGCTATACATAATTTCTTTATTCTATAGTAAATATTTATATCTTTGGAAAAAATTGAGTTAAGATAGTTAGTTTCAATAATGTAGGTATATTTTTCTAGGTGGTGTTTTGGTTAGAATGTTATGCACATGAATCCATTTATTTATAATTAAATATTTTATGGAGAGTCCGAAGGGTTACAAATTATTATATAATGTAGTATATAATGTATTCATCAAGTAATATGGCAACCCGAATTAGGGTTTCCTCATTTAAATGTGTATATAATCCATTATATACACAGGTATATAATGAATATAAACCATTAATGTATGTGAAATAACACACATGGATCAAAAATAAATTTTTTGAAAATGATACAGTGTTATAGATTTATTTAAAAGGAATGGATTTTGAGGATGTTTGGATTATAGTAAATCTATGTAATTTTTATATGGTAGTATATATGAATCTTTATATGGGAATATAATATTGAATAAACCCTAAAAGTTGGATGGACTTTTTAATATGTGTTTTTTATTTGATGTCAACCAAGGTATTAAATTGTTTTGTTGATTATGAGTGATTATGTTACTACTATCATAGTTTGGAACTATTATATCCTTTTCTTGAATTATTATAGACAATTGAGATTATTTTTTAAGGCATTGAAGGATATCATATACATTTCGGGCATCTTATATAACATCACAGTGATATCATATTGCATTGGTAAAAATATAAAACATTAAATTTATTCTGTAACTCTTTGGGAATATCCTATGAACATAGAGCCTATGAGAATATGAGATCATATGGATTTGTTTAGTATCACATAAAACATAGGGGATTCATATATGGATATTATGTACACCTCCCATGAATCATGTATGAAATCAAGTAATCTTACAAATTGAGAATGATTAGAAGGAAACCAGGAGAAATAAAAAAGAAAAAGCGCCCATGATGGAGATACCTGAACCTACTGAAAGTAAAGAAGAAACTTGGGTCAAAAAACATGATATAACACATATACGGGGCACCTTGGGTATAAATTAGGCAGATGATACTAAAGAATAAGATACCTAATTTAAAGACCGAAGTCTATTTGAAGAACTAGAAGAACTAGTATTAGACACTATAAGGATACACAATGGGAAGGAAGAATCAGGTAAAATATCAAGGCCTATACTCAAACAAGATGAAAATCATAACTTGGATAAGAGGGATAACTAACCTAAATGAGTGAGCTTCAATACTGGCATCATGAACTCATCACCACCACACAAGGATGGTTGTTCTGAGATTTCTTCAATTCATAATATGGGGAAACTCACTCTAGACTCAGGTACTGGAAAGATCTAGAAATCACACCCTGTAAATGACACTGATACTTCTATGTTTAAGACTATATCAAGTATTAAATGAGATAATGAAGAGACTTATTCCCATACTTAGGGCACATCTGTTTTTTCCTCTAAAACTCATAACTATACTGAACACATTCCAAAACCAAGTAAACTAAAGTTCACCCAGAAGGACATTCTGGACACAACACATCACTCTACTATTCAAATTTCTAAAATTTTCAAAAACAAACTAGTCTCTTTCAACCCTACTAAGGGAACTCCATCCTCGGTAAAATCCCCCACACAAACCCAAAACAACAGCTTCCCAAAACATACAGCAACTGAGAATCCTGGGATGGAAAAAGAACATGATAAAGACATATCAACTATCACAAGTACCTCATATAAGGGGTTTCAACCTATTATAAATTTTGTTTATACTGTCTCTATGATTTCTTGTAACATGAAACATACAGCTCCAATCCTTAAGGATTCATCAATGCAAACTGCTACTCTAAGACTAAATAATGAAATTAAATTGAACAAGGGTGAATGGGATTATTCTTTCCCAACTCACACTAGAACTATAATCTATCCCGACCATTTTGGGTACACTGTGAAAATAAATTAGCCCTTTAATTCTGATATCATGGCACCTGAATCGGCTGATCATGGTAATAAACTAACAATACAGGACAGTAAGTCCATGAAGGCACTGAATCTCTTGATAGACCAAATGTAGTGTGGTATAGAACAGGACAGAACCAATAAGCATCATGCAGCTGCTTCATCGGCATCAGGTATAAATCTATCCCTACCTTTAGATAGTGAGTTATATACTACAATGGCTGGTAACTCTATTTCTAATCCTATCTCCAATTCATTGTTACTGTCTCTAAAAAATCTGTAAACTCTACTATAACTAATCATGTACATGATCCTGCAATGAAAAACACCACAAAATCTTGTAATAATAAGGAACAGAATTCTGATAATCAGGAAGTCAGAAGGTATCCTAGAAATAAAGGCTCGGGAAAGAATAAAAAGGGAGGTTCTAACTCTAAAACTAGATTTCAAGGAAGATCCTTTTTTGGAATTGTCATGGGATGGCTAACACTGACACCTTCAATGTGTTAAAGAGAATGATTGACACTCAACATCCTCTTTTATTTTCTATTGAGGAACCCAAAAATAACTATTCCTCTAAATACTCTTATTTAAGTCAAAAAAATATGATTTTACTGGTTCTATCACTAATAATCTTCATGTGGATTCCTTATTAATTTTCTCACATTTCTCATTGAAGAATATTAGCGTCTGCAATATCTAAAACCAGATTCTTACTTTCAATTTTAATATTGACACCACACATATTTTCTACTCTTTTTTCTATGCTAATAATATATATCAAGAAAGAAGAACTCTTTGGAATGACCTCTATTACTTTGGCACTAATATTACTTCACCCTGGATAATTGTGGGTGATTTCAATTCCATTCTCAACCCAAGTGAGAAAATTGGGCCCTCTCACGCTCCTATTTCCACAAGAGAATTTAAAACCTCAATAGAAAATAACAATCTCATTGAAATAAATCTCACTGGTGAAAAATACACTTGGTATAGAAGTCATCATAAGAAAGTTGTTTCCTCTAAGATGAATAGAGCCTTCAAAAACCATCATGCCTTAGATAAATGGGACACTATCTCTAGTATTATGCTTCATAGGATGAACTCTGATCATCACACCATCTTGGTTAATATCTCCACCATATACATGAAACCATATATTCCCTTTATATTTAACAATTCTTTGTTCTATGATGATGAGTGCTCTCATATCATCCAAAACTTTTGGTCCTCAATGTCTCCTAACAATGATTACCTTGACTGTATCCTCAAATTAAAACATCTAAAACAGAATCTAAAAATACAGTGCAGCTCTAAAGATAAACAAATTAATAATGAAATCATGATTCTTGAGAAGGATCTCAATGAACTTCAAAAGATGAACACCCATTATTACCTCAACACTGATCATACTCATGAACATAACATTACGATCAAACTTAACTCTTTGCTCACATTCAATGAAAATATGTGAAAACAAACGATTAAAGCTACATGGTTAACTAATGATGATAGAAACAATAAATTCTAAAATTATATACAAATAATCAAGAAGTCATATAGGTCGTGAACCCTTTTAATGGATAGGGATAGTCCCCTAGACAATAAGGAGGACATCGATCATCATATCATCTCCTACTTTGAAACCATTTTCAATTCTCCTAATATAAACAAATACCTCATACCTGAGGTCATTCCCACATTGATCAATGATGAGGACAATTAATTCCTACTCAACACCCTGATGGATCCTGAAATCAATGATATTGTCTTTAGTCTGAACCCTGATAGTGCTCCGGGCCCTGATAGGTTCAACAATGATTTTTTCATCATTATTGGGATGTAATTCATATTGATATTTATAAAAATTTTAAAATCATTTTCACCAATGGAGCTCTCCCTCACGCCCAAAAAGCCTAGTTTCTCACCTTGATGCCGAAAGTGGATAATTCTTATGAGATCCACCTTTTTCGACCCATTGTTCTTATCAAAACCCTTTTTAAAATCATCACAAAAATCATTTCTAACAGACTCTACACTCTCACAAAAAAATTGTCTCATGGAACAAATTTGGTTTTATAAAGGGAAGATCTATACAATACTATTTTTTCTTATCCCTTGAGTGTGTCAATAATTTGAATAAAACGAATAGGGGAGGCAATATGGTGATTAAACTTGATATCAGGAATGGTTTTTACACCATGGACTAGAGTTTTATCTTCAAAGTCCTTCAAGGATATGGTTTTAACACCTCTTTCATCACTATAATCAGAACCATCTTCAACTCAACGTTTATCTCCATACTCATCAATGGCACACCTAAAAGATACTATAAATTCACAAAAGGTGCCAGGCATTGTAATTTGCTATCTGCCATTCTCTTTTCGATCGAAGAAGACTACCTCAGTCATCTGATCAACCGGATGGTGGAAGATAACAAAATAAATCCCATTCTTGTCTCTAGGAACGTAAATTCTCCAACTCATCGTTTCTATGCTGATGACATCATAATTTTCCTACAAGGGAAAAAAAGAAATATTCTAAAACTATTAAATGTCCTATCACACTATGAACAGTTTTCTAGCCAAACTATTAGCGGGAACAAATCTTGCATCTTCTTTGGGAATAATTTCCCTCCAGGTATAAAATGTAACATTATCTATGATCTGGGTCTGAAATAAGGTATAATCCCTTTCACATATCATGGTGTTCCTTTTTTTTGGGTAGACCCAAATCTTGTCACTTTGTGACGATCGCCGACCAAGTTCTAAATCAATTATCCTCTTGGAAGGGTAAATAACACTCTATGGAAGGTAGTACATGCCTTGTTAAATCCTCTATCATCTCCAAGGTGGTTTATTCCATGATTTTATATAAGTGCCCAGCTAGCCTCATTAAAAAAATAAACACTACCATAAATAATTTTATCGGTTCCGGTAGTATTCTAGAGAGAAAACTTGTGATTGTGCCTTGGTCAACGTGTTGCAACCCCATTTAGAATGGTGATAACGGTATTAAAAATATCAAAAACTTTAATGAATTCCTCCAATAAGGCTCACTTGGAAAAAATTTCACAATACCTCTTAAGCTCTTTCCTTTATAAAAAATTTGTTTCTTGACAAACATAAAATGGGTAACTCGAACTTCATTAGCTCTTCAATATGGCCCTCCATCAAAAAATCCTTCACCAGAATTATGCATAACTCTATGGGGATGGTCACCAGAGATACCTCCATGAAATTTTGGTTGGATAACTAGACTGGGATACATCTAATTTCCATGATTACTCAAGATCAAACCCCTGATAATACCAATAGCTCTATCAGAGTCATCTTAAACTCCCAACTTGATCACCTTCCTGACACTATTCTGAACGGCAATGAAAATTACTCTTTATCTCACACTAATGATTTCTTAACATGGGAACCAACTCACATTGGTATGATCAACTCAAAACAATTCTACAATCATCATTTTTGTAACTAAGAAATAGACTATAGTTGGTTAAAACATTTTAACAAACTGTGGATAAAACCATCGAGATTCAACCTCATATGGCATCTCTCTCACAAAAGAGTTCCCACCGACCTTTACCTTCAATATTGGGGAATTCAACTCAGTACTAAATGAAAAATATATAATAAACATAGGGAAGATGCTAACCAAATATTTCTCTCTTGTGCTACTACTTATGCTCTATAGAACTATATTCTTGATCTTTTTTACTATAGATGGGGGAATCTTAATTCTATCAATGATCAACATAAAAAATGTGCAGAAATGGATGGCTCTCAGCAAATCAGGAACCTCTTTCATGATGTAGTTACTGAGAGACACCATGTAATCTAGTATGATCAGAATGCTATTATTCATAATAATTTCTCATTTATTCAAAATGCAGGTTGGATGAGGATCGCCATTTCCATACAAGAAGATGTCTTGATTCAAAAGGGCCACTTCCACAATAACGTACATGAATTTGTGATCCTGAGGCGTCTAAATATTAAAGGTAACTTATGTCATCTGCATCTCACTTTGGAGGTGTTCTAGAGATCTCCCCTGCATAGATGGATCCAGATCAATATTGATGGCACCTCTAAAGGAAATCTGGGACCTGAAAGGTGTGGTGCCATTTTTAGGAATCACCATGGTCATATCATTGGACGCTTCATGGGAGAATGTTTCAATGCCACCTCACTTGAAAATGAGATGTTGGGCTTGATACATGCCATTTCTTTTTTCCAAACTCTTTGGTTGGAATAACCTCTTGATAGAAAGTGACTCAAAGACAATAGTCCAAGCTTTTTGGAATGGAATAATTCACCTTCTTGGTCGATTACTTCCCATTGGATGGAATTATTCTCCTCTCTTAGAGATCTAAACTATATCATCACCCATGTGTATCGAGAAGAAAACACGGTTGCAGATGTTCTGGCCAATATGGGAGTCAATCAAGACATTACTTGGTTCGAAGACCTTCCCACTTCTCTTCATTCCTTGCATGAAAATGATTTTAATATGATAAAATCTTTTATAATCTTGTAATCATTTTTTTTAATAATATTTGATCTTTGGTCGTCTTTGACCTAGGCATCCCTTTTTAAAAAATGTATGAATAATACCATGTCATTTTTTATTTTAAATTTAATCAAAAAAATTAGATTTCTATAATATTTAATTTTCTCAATAAACAAACCTAGTTATTAAAAATCTATTCCTCAGTGGTTAAAATATAAAAAATTACTGTAAATTTAAGCTATAAGATGTTTCTTTGATTCTAACTTTATAATGAAGAAGATAATTCTTGAGAAACCCCATATTTTAAAGAACACAAATGAAACTAATTATCTCTGCAATAAAAATGAGTTTATTTAATTATAAAATGATTTAATGTTTTTGAATTCATAAATCACATGATAATCATTTTTCGAAGTAAGAATTTATTTTAAATTCGTGATATATTTTCATATGATGCATTTTCTGATGTATTACTCTATATGATGTTGTAATCCTAATGTCTACCTTGAAAAAACTTGGAATCTTGTTTGTTCCACTACAATAATAATTGAATAACTATTAGGTGTTTTTTAACTTCACAAAAAAAATTCCTTCTGATTATTTTTGGAAGTTGAAGCTAGGATGAGTTAACTAGTTTTGTAATAATTTTAAAAAAAGAATAGTTTTTTGTGTATACTCCAATTGAAATGAAATAGTTATATAATTTCCCACTTAAAGATCATGGTGAAAATTTATTGTGATTTTGTGAGTACTAAATTGGGAATTTGATCATTATGGTCATTGGTATTAGTTTTGATACAACTCTTAGTAAAAAAAATCAACTATGGAAAATGAAATTATAAATTAATGGTCCATCTATATTGGAAATATTATTTCTTGAAGATAGTTAATATAAATTTTTGGGAATATATCAAATGATAAAATTTTGAATTTGATAAAAAATAAATAGAGACATTTTAGTTGTACAAAAGTTTGAAAGAATAAAGAGAGGGAGAGATTAAAGCTACAATTATTTTGTGACTAAAAATATATCTTTACCTGAGAATAAATTGATGATTATGGTAGAATAATTATAATCATATCATCAAATGCATTTGTATGTACTTAGATGAGTAGAAAAACATATTCAGTGTTCAATCAATATCGATATTCTAAAAAAATATTCTTGAAGAAGGTGGCATGTATTCTTGGAATATTATTTTGTTTCCTAAAAGTGTAATATCATTTATTTATTTTTGTAGAATTCTTAATTTAGAGTATGATGTCTATTATTTGGTTATCCTTTTGTTTTATTTTATGTATCTAGAGATAGTGGAACATATGGGAAGAATTTTATTACTAGGAATCATGGGTATTCAAATAAACATTGACCCAGCGACTTTTATAAATAAAAATATATGAATGGAAAATCTATAGACCTTGATAAAAAAAAGTTTTATCATAGATTATTCTCTCAAATTGAGCCTAAATGTTTTAAAACATGTTTCTGAATTGGAATTTTTATAATTATTTTAACATAGGTAAGGCTAACATTTATACTTTTGATTATCATTTCCTAACTAAGTATAATGTTTTATTTCAATGAAAAAAATTAATGGGAACAATACAATGATTCACCCCCACCCCTTCTTAATGTATCCATTTAACAATCTGGGTATTTCAATTGGTTTAATAGAAAACGATTTCCACTTTTAGAGTCAATATTTATAAAATAAGGACAACATAGGTTCCATAAATGGTAGAGATATTCCCATATATTATGTAAATAATTTCCATTTTTGGAAACATATATTGCTGACATATTTGTTTTAATTGGGTATTAATATTGTTTATATAAAAAGCTTAGGATTTCCACCCATTTAAATGTCTGATAAAATGAAATTTTTATATAAAAGAAACCATTAAGAAGATGGAAAATCTAATAATTTCTTTTTGATGTCTCTCCCTATGAAGGAATTTAATACTATGATAGGTTGAAAAATTCTAATGATATTTGTAATATTCTTGAATAAATTATTATGGAAAATATAAATTCAAATAACACATAATAAAAATTTAGAGATGTTGGTTTGAATGTATAAATATAACGGATGAATAATTCATTGTCAATTACTTTACTTGATTCAATATGATTGTGAGAAACATAAGTATCTATGGATAATAACTGGATAATTTTTTTATTTAAATGAAACTCAAGTGTTACATTTTAGATATATTTGATCTTAAAATTTCATCTCTTGATGATATGGAATATCTCTCTTTGGATGAGTTACACAATATCCTCATTACTTATAAAATTATAAAGACACTTTTCTTTTTGAATAAAGTGAATGAATATATGTCTTTAAAAGACAAGATAAAACTAATGATAATTGAAAAAGAAAATGAAAATTAATGTGATTTTGATTATGAGGATGTTGATTTGGAAAATGAATGAAATATAATCATATCTATTATCTCTATAAATTTCGTAAAAGGAAGTATACATACAATGGTAAAAAACTATTGAAATTATTCAAATATAGTGTAATTGGAAACATTGAAGTTGATTTTCTAGAAAATAAAAACTATGAGTTTTATTTTAATGAACAATATAATACACCAAAATAAAAAATCATACAAACACACTAAATACTTCAATGAGAAAAGATAATGAAATAAAAATTTCGCATGAAATTGGTCAATCATGAGGAGAAAATAAAATGAATAATATTCCATATTTGGAAAGATATGTAAATATGAGTTTCTATTGTAGTATAAAATATATTTAGCACATGTGTAAGACCAGTAATCTTACTCAATTATTGATGAGAAAGTTGGGGAATATTCTTACAATGAGAATATAATCATATAAAAGTTATAGGTGTGTCATGAGGAAAATACTAATTGGAATAAGTATGTGAAAATATTAATGAGTTTTTATGGGATGAAAGAAAAAAATTAAGGAACATATTAACATTTTTTCTGAACTCATTAGTGGTCACATGAAATTAAAGATAGAGGCTAATTATTATGAAATTATCCTAAATGATCTTAAAAAAATCTCAAGTTAAAATAATAGGAAATGGTAGAGTTAAAATCAAAACATTTTATAGAAGAATAACAGTTCAAAATGATGAAATAAGACCTAAAAACTATTGAATATAATAATAAATCTTCTATAATAATTTATATTTATAATATAACTATTATGATAAAATATGTATCTAATTATAAAAAAATTTACAATATTTCCTAAAAGTGAAGGACATAATTCAAAATATATACCATTTAAGTAAAGAAATGATGATGATAAATTCACTTATATGTCTTTTATGGTATAATAATTCTATAAAAATGAACCCCCTTAATGAAAAAGAATAATTAATTAAAATTTGGATAATAATGTTATAAATACAAAATTCATTTTTTGGGGACAAGATTATGGATTTATATCAAGATATATATTCTGTAGTTATTTTTGGTGTCATCATATTTTCATCCAAAATACTATTAAATGTAGGTACAATTCATACATACCAATAATAATCCATTAATTGAGGGGGATAATTACTAAAGTAAATAATAATTAATTTCCAATGAGGAAGGTTGTGAGAAAAATTTAAACAAGTCTACCAATTAAAAAAGAGTTTGAAATTAAGAATGAATTTTGTAGAAGATGAGAGAGATCAATAAATTCATCTAAAACAACATGAAATATTTCATTAAATTGTTCCCCTATAAATAAAATTGGAAATAAGTATATAATATGAATCAATAACAAAATTCATTCATTGTATTAGTAGAAAATAAATAAATACATAGGGGAAAACCATGGATCCTAAATGGTAAATGTTCCTGAAACATGGGTGAAAATATAAAAATATAAAAATATAGAGAATATCAAAGAGGAGAAATATAGTCAACAATGATATCTCATTAATAATGAAATCAGTTTGGTATTCATATATTAAGTCAAACGAAATCAAATAGAAATGAGTTATTTATGGAAGGACTAAAACATAATTTTCTTTTTGTTATCCAATTTTTTAATGAATTAAATGCGGTTTTTTAAAATTATATCATCCATTTTTATGAGATTTAAATATTAAAGAGTCATCACCAGAGTTTAATGATAAATTGGGAACTAGTATCAAATGTTTTATCCATCTATTTCATGTTATATGAATTTCAATGATGATAATGATTAATGGAAATGGATACTAGACCATCATGTACAAAAAAACATAAAAATTATTTCCAAACATGAATTGGTTATATAATATCCAATGCTAAAAAATAGAGAGAACAAGTTCATGACACATGTTTAAGTGGAAATTTTTTTTATGGGGCCAACATGAATGTGGATATTAAATATACTTTGTCATTGAAACTCACATATTCAAATATTTGTTATTATGATGAATAATTTTTCAAAGGTTGACCTTTATTTTATTAAATTTTTTAATGCTTTCACATTGATGAAAAACATTATGTTCATAAATAATAGAAAAAAATCTCCTAAGATGCTTAAATTGTTTATAAGAAAATTGATGAAATAATTATGTGTCTATGATAAGAGGGTGAGGTTTCATAATAGAAAGGAGTACACATATGATTCTTTTGAGGGATATAAATAAATTCATATAATAATTCGTCATCATTGAAAATCATAAGGAAAAATAAAGAATGGTGTTTTTAAAACAAAAAAAATGGGAGCATTGTAGACAAGGGGAGAATTTTTTATCTAAAAACAGGCTTTCAAATCTTAATAGGAGTTATATCATGTGAACTATTGTGCACATTCGGAATAGATATTTTTTATAAATGAGATAAAAAACACTTCATATTATATGTGGTACAAAAAAATACAACTATGAAATATATTAAAGTATTAATATTAACTTATTAAATTAATAATAAAATGAGAAATATTTGAAAGTTTTATGAAATAACAGAATAAGGATAATCTTTTCGATACCATTTCAATGTAATTTGGTAAAAGTAGTGGATAATATTGACAGAAGCTGGAAGAGTTTTGATGAATTAAAATTTATAATATTGATCGTGTAATAAGGAAATTTATTAATTTTTAAGATGAATCAACTGAAGAACGTAACATATCAAATTAATAAAAATAAGTCATATCATGGCTTCGAAATGAGCATGTTTTGAATGATGTCTACTCAGATGTGACCAGTGATAAAGAATATTTAGGGAATTATTTATATAATACATAAAGGGTGAAGAAACATATTTATTCATAGAATAGTAATGACCAAAAACTATCACCTATCCAGACTAAAAAACTAGGTGTAGTTTGAAAACCAAACTGCACTTAATTCAAAAGTAGAACATTAAACTGTTTATGTGAAAATTGACCATGACGAATAAATTTATGCTATGAATGATGAACATTATAAAATAAATATATACATCACTTGGTAAATAATATCAAGGCATGAGAACAAAAAAATGTAACTAATTTGGTTTAAAAAATAAGATGGATGAGAAAGGTGAAGTCATAAGGAATAAAATAATACATCTTTGAAAGGGATATTAAAACAGAAACGGTTATATTTGATGAAAGTTTGAAAAAAGTGGTGTAAATTTAGTCCATTGGGATTTTCATGTAATTGGAAACATAGAAACTTTAAATGATGTATCACATGGATATGAATTATTCCATACAAAATGGTGATCGTCAAGAAGATTTTTTCATTAGACCATCTGTGGGTTTTCTTTTTGATAAATATTGTATCTTGAGAAATGTAATGATCCCACCAATTTCATCATCCACTTGGCAGCTAACCATGATTTCATCAAGGCCCCAAGGTAATTAACAATCCCATGAGCTATAAAATAATGTTTTCCTATCACAATAGATCCTTTAGGAATAATATATAGTTAAAATACTTGGGTTACCCTAAAACATCTCCCATGTAGGCCTTCCACAAGGTAAAGAGTAATAAAACAACCAGAATAAGTCACAAGTATAATAGAAGAGAAATCATTATGCAATGAATAATAAGATTATATAACCATGAGGAATACATAATCAATCTTAAAGGGAGAAGCCTAAAAGTAAAACAATAAAATCCATAAAATTAATCTTTATATGACCACATGTCAAAAAAATTGAAGATGTAATAGTTAAATGAAACAAAATAGAAGACGATGAACTATATTACACACCTCCCTTTACCCGATATATATATGTGTGTGTGTGTGTTTGTGTGTGTGTGTATGAAAAGGAAAAAAGGATTTGTGTTTGAACAAGGCCCAATAGAGTGTTACCAAAGAATCTATACAAAATATAATTGCATCAAAACAATATCTCTATATTTAAAAAAACAATTATGAATAATTATCAAAGAGAATTAGTAAAAAGTACATTTGTTTTCATAAAATCCTTTCATATTCACACAAAAAATAAATATCACATGTACCTAATAGAAATAATGAATGTATAAGACAAACAACCCATGGATAAAAATTAATGTATAAAACTGAAAAAATTACATTGCAAAAAAATTCTGCTTTAGCATATCATAATTTGTTCCCAGACATAAAAAATAAAAACTACACAAGTAATAATTTGCATCCAACTAATATTGATTCTTTTCATAATCAATTGATATCAAAACTCTAGTGGTATTATAAATATATAAGTCACAATCCATTACCCAATTCATAAATGTTTCCCAATATGAAATGTTTTCAAAAAAACATCTGAAAACCATATTCACTCTTTATAAAACATTTTCATACTAAATCATTACCACTTCCATTTTTGTAAATCCTTTTAAATTTAAAATTCAGCATTGAGGAATTTCATCGAACAAAAAGTGTGAACAAATCTATTTTTAAAGAAAAATATCTTTAAAACATAATTTTCATCAATAAAATCCAATTTTATATAAAATAAATTCAATTTATAAAACAAACAAAATCAATTGTAAAATAACATCAAGAAATTCATGAATTGTGAACTTTTTATAGAGACACCAACCTCAACAATGGAGAAAATAAGACACCATTGAAAAAGATGATTAGAAACAAGTAGATAAGGAAATCAGGAGACATGATCCATATAATAAAACATCATATCTCCTTAAAACCCTACGGATTAAGAATCTATATCCCACTTGGCTTCTAACTAGATAAGATAGAGAGATTCTAAGACATGGTTTATGAATAAGAGAGGAAAATGGATAAAATGGAACATGGGAGAAAGAAATCCCTATCAAATGAAGGGATTACATCAAGAATATAAAGGGATAATCCCCTATATAATTTTGAAAGGATATGTCTAGGAAAAATTAATATTATGGGTTCTCATAAATTAAAATGATCATGGGCAAACAGAAAATTTCCAAAAATTTTAGTTTCATACCAAAAAACACAGTTAGGCCACACATTTAGTGTATCGTCCCAAGCCTGATACTCCCTCGAGTGATTGATGTGGGTTAGCTACGTGACTTTATATATACCAATATCTATACCAAATGCTACTGACTATCATAAAGGGTGTATATAATAAATTGGGGAGACTATATAGTCTGGTATAGAGTAATGATAATAATAGGGAAAATAATAATAGAGTAGAGAATATTAATAGATGTAATATATACATCTATTGAAAAAATCAAAAAAAAATAAATACAAATCAACAAATATAATTATAATAAAATAATGTAATGCTATGATATATGTACCAAATGACGTGATAAATGTTACACAAATAAACACAATGAAGACTCAATAAAAGGATTCGAAAAAACAAGATCCCAAGCCCCATGTTAGTCTCGCATCTAAACTCCAACACATCCAGTATGCAATCAACCAACACATAACCCCTTTACCTTATCGAAACCTACATCCATGAAGTCTTCAAAGGTACAAAACAGAAGCCCAAATGAGTCCTGAGTACAACTTAGTAACCCAACACCCATGATATCTAAATAATCCTATAGAGTAATATAGTGCTTAAAATAATGTGATAAAACAATGTACTAACTAAATACATTATTATTTCATGAGTATTAAACCTACCAACCCATAATATTTGGGATGGAACCATTGGTAAAACAAACCATGTTCAGATCCATATTAGATATCTCTATAAAGTTGTGAATCATTCTGTATTAAGACTGCTCACCCATATTGCTTTTTGATACTCCTCTATACAGATCAATAACCATATCATGTCTCATGTTACCTCCTATGCTCTATTCTAATTACCATATTTAAGTCTTGTATGTAATCCCATGTCTATATAAAGAGGTTCTTATCTCAGGATATATATTACTAGGGTCCACATGAATTACCCATACTTGAGTCTCTTATGTCTTCCAATATTCACTTCATAATGGGTAAATCTCATCTCATATCAATCTGTGTACTTTTATATTTCATGAAGAATCACCAAGACACATCATATAGGGTAGTGGTTATTCCCTTTGGCATAATGTTAGAATTTTTAATGATACGTAAGTAAAAAAGAAAAATTTATCACAATTCAGATTTTATTTTGGTATTTTCAATTAATCAAGTGATAAAAAAACAATGCATTTATTATCTATTGGTTGACCCTCTTGATTAAAGAGGTATCATCTATATCAAAATATTCTAATCCATCATTTACCATGAATTAAATGTTATTTTAAAAATCATGTTACTAAACTACTAGTTCATTTAACGCTCATGGTTAGGCTCTACACTCAGGTGGCTCCAACTCTGGTCTCAATACCAAAGGAAACATTAGGTATCAATGGGACCTATAATAATTAGTTAGCTCCATGAATATGGAAATATTCAATTCTTAGATCACGTAAATTGAATGTTTGTGTGATTGCGGTTATTGCACAAACTAAATGTCTTTAAAACATACATTGGGGAGATATTATACACCACCCATCATAGTAATGAGTAGAAAAAATAAATCCTCAAAATCCATGGTATATATTAGATTTGGTTTCCTTCACATTAATCAAAACTGATGGTTTTTCAATGAGGATAACATAGAACTGGGAGGGAGAAGAAAGGCTTAAAATCTAAACATCATTCCCGTTATTCAGTTACCCGGATATAATGGATTGATAATATAGATTAGAAAGTGTAGATCACATGTTACTATAAAGAATTCAAATTGAGGGGGGAGGTTACATGTAATCAGAATGCATGATATCCACTTTTGGATTATAATAATTCTAGAAAAGGATTACTTATGGCATAAACATGGATTTTTTATTTTTCATTCTATTACTCCCATGTACCCCCAAAATCCCATTTACTGGGTTAAAATTTGACTAGAACCAATTTTAATGATGTAAAACTATTTTATGACATGATTTGTGATTTTACATCCTTCCTAATCAAAACAATGGTATAAATATATTTTATGAGGTCAGCCTTCCCAAAAAAATTTCACCACATGTTTATAATTTACATCATAAATATACTCTACAGACTACGCCTCCTTCATATCTGAATATCTTTCCCAATACAAGTCAAAATCACCTCTAAATCACCAACCAATAAAAAATGAAAAAAATCAAACTTTAGGATATTTATCAAAAATATAAAGGATATACATGGTTTGAAAATATAGGATCTTATTATCTCCCCACCAAAGAAAAACTCATCCTTCAGCTATGATAGAAAGAATCATATCTAGTATCGATGAACAAATATGGAAAATGTTTCATCATATCATAATTCCTCTCTCATGTCTCCTCTTATACATTCTCCTGCAGACACTAAACTCTCGCCAGTTCGATGGGCTTCCCTTGGTGATTGTTCTGACTATATTCTATAATAAAAATATTTTGATTTTCAAAGGAAAAATCAATATCCAGCTCAATGTGATAAATTTATAACATGTCAAAATGGTTATATTGATATCTATGAATATAAGATATGTGAAACACATCATACATAGAAATGTATCCCAATGGAAGGGCCAAATGGTACACCATTGGATGAACCCTTTCAACTATAATAATGGACTAAAAAAGTTGGGTGCTAGCATTCCCTATCTTCTGGTATATTACATCCCCAAAATAAGATACAACTAAAGGAAAAAAACATTAAAAACCTATAACTGTAGAGGTCTTCTTTGATTATCAGAATAAAATTTGTAATGTATCTATGTGGTCAAAAACATCTTTTTGATCAACTGAACCTACTCAAACGTCTCATGCATGAGACTAGTTAAAACAAGAACTAACTCATTTACCTCTAACCATCAAATATAATAACTACATTTCCTTCGAAAAAACCCTTGAAATGGGATATTTGGATCAATACCTTTGATAAATTATTATACACAAACTATAATACTCATAGTTTTTAATCAAAATATCTACAATAATCCAAGACATAGGCTCTTAAGATATCCTAAAGAAACTTAATCTTTGACTCATATTATCTATTAGTATTATAGTGATAGGATATACAGAGAAAAATATTTGATACCAATTTATTCTAAATTTAGTACCAAAATATGAGATTTCAAATGAGGATCTTTATCAGAAATGATACTCCACAAAAAGTAATTCAATTGAACTTTTCCCCACATATAGAGACATCCCAATCCATTAAAATTGAATATATGTATAATAGAAAATAATTGGGGTACCATTTTTATTCGAACCATGGTTACCCATAAAAATCATTCTTATAGTGTGTCCTAGGTTATCTTGTCCAAAAATTCATAGTTACATCATCCCACTTCCATTCAATAATTTGTAGTGGATGAAATAACCTTGATGGTCTTCAATGGGTGGCATTCACCTACTAACAAGTGAAATATCACACCAGAAAGCATTCAGTCCAATTTTTCATTCCAGACCACTAGTATGGTCTATGTATATCATAATAAATCTTTGTAAGATATATATATAATGACCATTTAGAATCATGAAACTCCCTCATCATATCTACATGAATACCTGTAGAAACCCATACATTTTTAGGGAAAATAAAAACAACATCTCTATTGAGAGTCCATTCAGATGATGGATCCCCCAAATAAATGTTCAATTAGTTCAATGACCTCCATATCAGATAAATTCTCTATATTTATCTGGTCAAGGTTCATAGGTATAAAAATGTTCGATTATAGAGATATTTTTCCCTAATACTCATAAACATCTAGATTCATATCTCCAAAGATTACCATTAGCCTCTACTTGGAGACACTAATATGGCATTGAAAAAAATAAATAACATGTTCATTATGATCCTCAGAAAATTTGGAGACACTAAATAACATGTCCGATTATGGAGTATATTTGATGGTCTCTCAATGTACTAATGAAGATTTCAACATGTTCATCATGATCCTTAGCAAATTTTGAGACACTAATATGGCATTGAAAAAAATAACAAAAATCTATTTAGGAATGGATTAAATATATGGATTATCATATCCCTTGAATTCCATTGTTGCATTCATCAAACAAAATGACATCACCATAGACTCAGAAAGTCCATATCTACTCCTAAAATTACTATGGGGTATGTCTGATGGTCTCAACCACAATTTTTGGTACCTTAACCTCATGTAAAGGTTGGATAAGATCATTTATCCTCTTATCTACTTGAATATATCATCAATTCATGGAAGTTAATACTGGTTCTTTTGTAGTACATGTTTTAGTCTCTGATAATCCATACATAAGAACAAAGTCCCATCAGTCTACTCGGAGAAAAGAATGGGAGATTAGAATGAACATTGTCATATAAACATATATATATATATATATATATATATATATATATATATTCCAAATAAATGTTCCAATCCTGAATTTATTCTAGTTTCATCAAGTATGTAGGGATAGAAACTGTAATACCTCCCAGAGCAAACTCCATCATGAATGAGATTTCGAAAATGGATGATAAGCACGAGAACTCTTCAAGAAATAAGTCCTAAAAATGGCCCCCTATTAGAGGAAAAGTGATATTGTCTATTTAAACATCATCTAAAATATGTTTTTTAATCTAAGAAAGGATAAAATCTAATCTATGCAGAATTGGTTCAGAAAACCCATCCTAATGATATCACCCACCCTAGTGAGAATGGCTACCAATTCTAATGATTCAATGGCTACTATTTTCCAATAATAGTCGATTTGATCCTAGTAGATAACTAGTCATTCTATACCTATAATAAAATCTATTAATTCTATTTCAAACACAAAAATATCCCAAAGTAAACTATAGCCAGCAATTTCAATACCAAACTCGTTGAAATTCTTGATACCCTCTGAACGCACTACCAATGGCATGTCAATGGTACGAACACCATCTCATATCTACACAACTAAGCCCAAACCATTTGAAAAAATAGAAGATAAAAAAGTAATGAAATTTTCTTGAAAAGAAAAAAATTAAATAAAGGGTGGTTAATTCATGAATATTACCTATAATGGTAGAAGGTCCTACATCCAACCTAGCCAGAGTAGACTTATTTACATGTTGCTAACTGGAACCTCTTCCATAGGATCTACTCTGACACTCTTATGATCCTCCCATTGAGTGGTATTTCTTCTTCTACACTGGGTTAACACATACCCTGCATTAAATTGAACATTTTTCGGATATCTAACTATCTATCTACTAAGGGGTAGATATCTCCCTCCCTTATTCATGTTCCCCCTTGATCAAATTTCGATGTTATAAAGCTGTAGAGACCTACAGTACCAATGAAGATGGTATAATTTACATCAAGATCAGCACTCCATATCCAGAAAAGGAAACTAAAGTGGTTTTTTTAATCTTTATCCACATAAATCCCTAGAATATGGTATAATTTTGAGACAAATTCCATTTCCTCTATCTTTGTTTCCCATTATATCTCCATAGATATATATCGTAGTGGCTCTTCCTATAGCCATAAGAATATAATTCAGATCACCTTACTAATATTATTTAGCCACTACTTTGGGCCCCTCCCACATTTTATTCCATAACGAAATCTTGATTCATCATTTCTGTAAATCTACTTAAGTGAAATATTCTCACCTACAACCTTAACTGAGAGTGAGCCCCAACCAACATATGTTTTTCTCCAACGACTTCATCATCATTCAAAGATAAAAAAATTACTATGGATCAAATAAGTGTCCAAAATAGTTCAATAATTACATTCCATTATGTATCAATTTCATGACCTCATATTCCTTATCATATCTCAGCATCTTAGGATAAAAGTGACTTTCTCACCTAACCTCAATATTGGATCATGATAACTCCTCTTTCAAACTTCCATACTCTATTATTCCACACAAACACTTGGTTGGTGCCAAAACATATTAGTAAAAAAGGTTCACCATACTATTTTTATGTGTATCATTGTGTTTATAGATAATTTAAACTAAATCCTTATAGGTTTCAACCTCTTAGGGGCCTCTCTCCCATGTAAAAATATGCAGATGTTGTAGATGAAAAGCCCTCATCCGACATCATTACACCAATGCATACAATATCCATTCCCATTGATCAAAGGTCCCAAATGAATCTATTTAAATGATCATAATTCATTATATTCTCTTGGTATTCTAGGTCTGAAAGATTAAAAATATTAGTATTATTCTAATTTCAACTCTCTTGAGGCACAATTTGAAGATGATGTATTATAATTTTATTTGTAATTGTTTAACACACACCATAGAACAAAGGTTTCACAACAAAGTGGACCTAAAAGGAGAAAAAATATAAAACCAATGGATCAAGGTATTTTATGAATGAATTAACAAGGGAATTGGAATAACATATTAGTTTCATTCATCTATTTTATCATGGATATCAAGAGATTTGATTTCAGAGTTTATATCATAAAATATGACAAATTCAATAAATGTTCCCTTTTCATGAATAATGTATAAAAACATATATCCCAATGTTATTATCATAGTTAATTCATATCAATCCCATTTCATAACATCCCAAAAGTAAAACACTGAACAAATAATAACATCACAAGAGTAGAGAATCACCTAAGGTAAAATAACATCAACAGTAACATGAAAACAATATGAACAAAAATCACATTCCTAGGCACTCATACATTCACCCATACATGGTTTAGCTACTCTCATGTATGAACACATTAAAAATTACCTACACATCTTACTCTCCAATCTATTATTCTCTAATAGTAGAGAAATAGAAAATAAACCTATCTCTGATAAAATTTAGTAACCTCTCTGGCCTGGTACTACATCATGTCACTGAGTCGGGTGGCTATGTGATCTTAGGATTACCACACCATATGATAGAGGATATTAAATATTAGTGATGGTGTATGGAATACAGTGGTGATACTATACCCTATGGTATGAAGTAGTGACAATAGTGGATAAAATAATAATCGAGTAGTGAAAATTGGAAGAACCAATATACATAAAAACATCCATGAAAACTAGAAAGTAGAAATAAATGATATAATAAAATAATAATAAAATCATGTAATATCAAGCTCTATGTAATTGATGATGTGATGAAATTTACACAAATAGAAACCAAGAATATTAATTAAAAATGACTCTAAAAAAATCAGTCTCACACCCCATCTTGGTCCTTCTTCCATGATCCAACACATATTGTATGTAATCATCCAACACATGGCACCTTTACCTTGCCAAATATTCATCCATAAAGTATACCTGGGTACTAAATGATAGCAAAAATTGGGTGAGAGTAAAAACCAACAGGTAAAAACCCATAGAATCTAAAAAACATTCCTAGTAAAATAGTGTATTAAAAAAAGTGATAAAGAAGGGTATTAATTGATCAAATTTTTGTTTCCCAGAAAATGAACCTACCAAACCTGGAGATCCTAGATGATACTCTTGGTAAACCTAAACCACTTCATCTCTACGTAGGATATATTTACCAAGTGGTGGATTATCCTGTATTAGGATAGATCACCAAAATAGTTATCGAATCCAGCTAAATCATTATGAATCACTAGTATCCTATTCCAAGTAACCCATTAGGCCTATGAAAATTCCAATAATAGAGTCTCTAACATATTCCCATGTTCACATAACAATGATTTATTATTATATCATATTATACTATGCTCCATGAAAATTACCCATGCAAGAGTCTCTTACATCTTTCAATGTACACATCACAAGGAGAAAAGTTTAGCACATACAAAGGCATAGATTCTCCTACATAAATATGAATCAAAGAGACACATCTCATGATGAATTATTCAATCCATTAGGTGTCATGTAAGATGTATTAATTAAAATATATCCAAGAAAATAATTTAAAATAATTAAAATTTTATTTAGAGTTGTCCAATTCATTTAGTGATCAAAAGAAAAAAGAATTTAATCTCTATTGGAAAACCCCACGGAGTAAGGATGGAGATACACACTAAAAACAAAAAAGTAACCATTTATTAAGAATTACATGTAATGAGGAAATCATGTTACCAGGATTCTAGTTCATAACATGTTCAAGGTTAGTCTTTCCTCATGATTGGTTATAAGTCCAATCTCAAAACCAATGGACCCACTAGGTACCAATGAGAGTTCTAAGATATAGGATTTTTATTATATAGTGGATTATTGAATTATTTATATGTTCACAAAGAATTTTGATAAGATCAAGGTTATTTTCCCATCCTAAAAAATTTGAAACAGATGATGGGATGTTGTTATAAATATACCACTACAAAACGGATTAGACATAGGAAATCTCCAACATATATGGTAGTGATCAGATTTTCATTCCATCCCTTCAATAAAAACCAATAGATTTATAATGAGGGTAACAATTATCTAAGAATTATTATAAATTATTAAATACATACCTTCAATATCATTATCATGATTACTAAGATCCAACTTAGGGTTCTCCTATTTTAGAAAGGAAATTTCCCACAATTTTGGAAGGCCTGTATATCAAAAGGAGAGGTTACACATTATCAGGATGCATGAAAACAACTTTATGTTATTAAAAAAATAGGGAATTTATTATTTCTAGTGTAAATATTGATTTTACATCATGAATTCCATGAATCTTATGTAATCTAAAAGTCCCATTTCCTGGAATAATAATTTTCAAAAACCTGTTTCATAACATAATACAATTTTATAACTTGAATTGTTATTTTGTGGCCTACCTGAAAAATGTATGTTATAAAAAGGTTGTAAGGGGGAATAATTACAGAGAAACTTTTTCCAAAAATTTATATTTTACATCATAAATTTTCTCAGCTTCCTACACCTCCTTCACTTATTCATCCTTTTTTGAGTATCGATTCTAATAACCAAAAACTCTCCAACTATGGATAAACGAAGAACATCTAGACCCCATTAGGTTAAAATTAAACTAAAACAGATACAAAACTAGAAAATAAGAAATCCTATATTTAAAAAAACTATGAACCAATAATGTGTGGATTTTTTTCCTTGATAAATATAGTGAGAAATTTTCTGGAGATGATCTACATGGTTTGGGAAAACCATTATCAAGCCATGTGATACCCCTAGAATATCACTCAGGAACTTGTGTAGTTTCCTAAGGGGTCTAAGATTTCATAATATCCCTGATGAAACCATGAAAACTACACTTGATCCTCAGAGATTCGTACGGCATGGTTATAATAACCATGATCTTAGCTAATTTCATTTTAAAATCCATGTTTTCAACCTATAAAACTTAAAAATATATTATGCCTATATATAAAAAACCATGATAAAACTAAATCATACATGTGACCTATAGGATGTAACAATTATCCCCACCATGAATGTGATTTATCCCCAAAAATTGGTTATGACATTGAACTTGAAAAAAGAGAATTCCATTATGGCCTCATCATGAATTCCTACTCCTGCATCTCATGGTCTTCTTGTCTGCACTACTAGAGTACATGAACCAAGGAAATTGTTTTACCATAAAGTAATATGTCTTGGAAATTTATAATCTGAATCGGTTCTTCCACCACAGTGGAATCCGGATCAAGATCTACTACATCAAATTAATCGACAAGGGAATGTTCTGGTTGATACCTTCTCTACTATGAAACATACAATTGGTCATGAATCAATGTCATGTGAGATTTAAATTACAATTAATATTCCACCTTCCATGTCTATCCACAATATTAAAGGGGTTAAAAAAATAACCTTTAAAACTATGACTACTTACTCAACCAGTGGTGTCCCATGTGAAGTGAAACTCTATGAACTCCTTACCACCAACCTCAAACTCTTGAATCTAATGATGATGATCTATATATGAATTTTGATGATTAAATATCATGAACAATCTCATTTGTATCAATTGCACCTTTTCCATCATCTCATGAACAATGATCAGTCCTACCAATTAACATTCACAAATCTTTTCCCAACATCAATAAAATCTCAAGGCCACCCATATTATGATTTAGAGTGTATCTCCTTAATAATATAAAATAGAAGATATGAAACATAAAATATAACAGATACTATCTTGTATTCCTGATATATATCCTTTGGTATTGGATGATTTTTCATGTCCAACAATCCAACTTAATAAATAATAAAATTCTTTCCATGACCAAAACCCCATTTTATTCATAAATCCCTTTCAAAAATGAGGAGAAAATAATGGTTATCTACTTGAAATGTTATTTACAAGCACACCATGGATATTTAAAACTCCAAACATATAACATTCAATATTTTTTACAACAACCACATCCTTGTCAAGAAAGATGTTATATTATCTTGTGATTCATGTAATGATCACAAAACATAATACCCTCTTCTATGCCAGGAGCCTATAGTAGTTTAGTTATGAGGTCCATTGATCTTTCTTCCAAACATCATAATAGAAATGACAACTATATTAAAAACTAGAAGTTTTGTGGTGTTCCTCTTCCTTCTTCTTATAGGCGATCCATAGTGACATAATGTCTACAAATGAACTTCTCACTCCATGCTACTCACAATGAAATCATAAATAATGACACTACTTATTAACCATAGAGTTCATGGACAAACTTGACCTAATTACATGCTCTATAATATATTTTCTCGAATCAACTAGACCAAAAAAACATAGGTAAAGACATAGGGAACCCTAAAATGTCAAAAACTAGAAACCGAATCTCTCTTCACCATAAAATATTTAAATAGGAATTTCTCTAAAAACATTATAATGCTTTTATGAGCTAAAATTTTTTTCAAAAGAAAACTAGTTTCTCAAAATCTAGGAAAGAAATTACCCTATACCCTCATTAAAATACAGGAGAATTTTATGAAATATACTCCTTAAGGATCCCTCGTATTTTGATTCTTCATATCCAATGTTGGTAAAACCCTACCCAAATTGTTTGTGACCACAAATCCATCTTTAAGAGTTTACCCAAAATTGAAATCAATGATCCCAAATCACCTAACCCAAATTTTCTATCAAGGTTTCCTCTGGTTAAATGTATGATTCATAGAATAATGACCTGAATATATCGTAAACTCAACTCTGTTGAACTAGTGTATACTAATTTTGAGATCGTATAAACTATTATCAAGTCAAGGTAATTGTGATATAGATTCTTTCCATGATCGAAAAATTAGTAAAATCCTTAATCCCTTAACAATTATATGATATCAAGACACATATAAACACAATATCAAAGGTGTTGAAGTGACATAATTAGGAACCAGCATGGATTATCATGACACAACAATGGGGTTGACATTACCCTCACTTCCATCACCTCAAAGGATTTTTAATATTAATATTTTCCAACATGTAGATCTAAAAGAAAAAATACCAAACATAGGTCTCCCAAAAATTTATAATTATTCTCAAATTGTGTATCAATGAGAAAATGAACTTATATAATAGAGCATTAAAATGTTTTATAAGGTCCTACATTTAAAAAAATGGAGCCTACATGAATTATATCCAATAAATAAGGAAAACGGTATGATCTCATGAGGTACACCCAGACAACAAAGAACTATTTTTGTCCAATGTAAAGGATTCATCCTGAAGAAACATGCAAAAGACTATTGATTTGAATAACTTTAGTGGTCTTTATAAAGGAACAATCTAGTTACACAGATCTAGTACATCATATATTACCATAGAACAATACATACACTGACATGCCTTGACAATAGAATGCAAGGTTCTAACCTTGGGTTATGAAATTGAATATATGTTAACTCATGTTTTGAAATCATAAACTATGGGTCCCCATTATCCTAATGATAATAACATATCACTAATGGATCTCTCATACAAACTACTCATGAAACTAATCATGCTACCCATTCCAAGACCCAATTATCACTGACACTATGGAAAAAAATCATAAACTACAAGAATATATTTTTCTAAAATTATATATCATGGAATTAAGATCACAAATTTAATTGAAAAAATGGGGCTTGGAGAAACGAAATATGACCACTGCTCTCAACAAATCATCCGAAGAATGATATCAAAGATAACACCTAAACAAGGCTATCCAAAAACCAGAACCATTATGTAACTAGATAATGTAAACACAAAATGATCAGTTCATAAACCATAGGATACACATGAAATGCAAACCCTCCAATGTATCATAGGGAAACTAGTAAATATGTAACATAATGACCCATCCTCCAAACCAAAAATAAAATTTTATTTTACCAAAACTCAAAAAACATTGTATTGATTCCCCCTAAGAAATTACATCAGTAAAACATCTAGAGAGAAGATAGTACTTACGACATAATTAATATTCTATTAAATAAAAAAGAGATAGGTAAAAATACCACTCTATAGGAAAAAATAATACTCCATCTCAAGACACTTATGGAAAAATACCTCAAAGAAAACTATAAGATTAATCCATCTGTTCATGCCCTATAGATAACATCAAAAAAGCAATGTACATATGATTTTGTAAGGTAAAACAAACAAGAAAAAATTTAATTAAATTATTTAAGAGTTGATTCAAAATAAACCCACTCAGTAAGTAGAAACATATTCCAATATATAATTTTTTAAGACCTCCTAACACTTTTTGAAAAAGATTTTTATAACTAACATATTTCATAAGTAACATCTTCCATCTGTATAGAAAAGGATTCAAAAAAAGATATATTTCACAACAAAAAAATTCTAAGATGAAACCACTTACCTTTTACAAAACGTCATTTAAACAACATTAGATTTCACATTGAAATATATTATATGTGTTTAAAATTATTTAATGGAAACCACCATTGAAACATCCAAAAAAATTCTTAAACCAAAAAAATATATAAAATTGGATTTCCTTAAAATTTAGAATCCCCTATTAATTTAACATTCCACTTTCCAAAAAAATATACCCTTCTATAATGAATATTGTAAACAACCATAGATTTTTCTATAAAACCAAAAACCCACCCCTCACAAATTCATGGTAAATAAACATTTCAATGAAAATATTTAAATCATATTGAAATAATTATTCAGGGGTGTAAAATTATTCCCTAAAAATTCATTAACTACTCTCAAAACCAATACATTTTATATGTTATCATGAATAAAAACCCATTTCAAGATACATTAGCTAAAAACCATGCTTTACATCATAAGATAGTAATGAATATTCACTTCTCAAGTAGAATTTCTAATTACACACACTTTTTAAAATATAAATTACATCAAATTAAATGAATATTAATTATACAACATAACATAACCATGCCCAAATTGTATGGGGTTAGTGTATTTGGAAACATGGAAATAAAAAAATTGTTTCATAAAACATCTACATTGTCTCTCGCTTATTCATTCATAACTAGAACCCTTTTAGACATGTCAACCTAAATACATTTATTTATATAAAAATGAAAATAAACAATAGAAACAGGTTATCTAATAGGATCAATAAGGATAAACAAGAGAGATAATATATCCATATGGGCATAATAACTAGTTCCACATCTAATTCTATTCCAATTAATCTCATGAGATATAATATCATCACCTAATGCATTATAAGGAGATATAGGTCACATCTATAGTTGGTTATAATGTAAATAATGTACATGGTTATAACATAACTACAATAAATTAATTAAAACCATACATATGTGTTCCCAAAAAACATAATCCATTTATCATATCATAACACAAGAAAATAAATGAGTTTCGTAAACCTCTCATCATATCATAGCTTATAGAAAATAAACAAGATTCATAAAAATCATGACATTATAAACATAAACTAACCATAAAAATAATAATTATCATATCCTTGATTAATATCCCTAGTAAATAATAATTAAAGAATATAAATTTAATCTTATAGAATGTAATTTTCAAACATCAATTGAATTATTTCTTGAAAAATTACATTTCAACTTTCAAGTCATTTATTTTTAATGAGATGTGAAATTATTATGAAAATAATTCATTGAAAATAACACTATAGTATTAGAAATGAGGCATAAAATCATTAATCTATCATGATGAAGGGAAAATTTTCTCATGTAGTTAATAATTAAAAAAATTCTTCTGTATTTTGTCAGAAAAGTTACAATAAACATTATTTAGAAAATGAAAAAAATAATCATTTCATGATATTTTTAAAAAAGTAAAAAAAATAGAAAATATTCATTTAATAAAATATTAAAATAATATTAAAAACTTATTTGGAGATAATTTTAGAAAACATTGACATGGAAGAAAACAATAGTTTTAAGGGATATTTTAAAAAGAAAAATTCTAAACATAAGTCCCTTATAAATATCATATAATTAAAATGAGAATTAATCAAATGATTAAAATTTAATGTATCTTTTTTTATTCCTCAAAACATGTAAAAACAAAACATAAGATCTTAAAATTTCATTTCAATGTCAATATTAGTACAATATAATCAAGAATATAAAATTTTAACTCAAATAATGGAAATTTGGTTAATAATTCCCTTACCACATTGTAATCAGTCGAATCGTATGCTTTATAAGAGTAATTATTATCAAATGAAACATTGAATACAATAAATGTAATAATATTCATGTAATTATAAATCAAATTATATTATATATATACCATACAAAAGAAATTAGTGGTGAATAAGGAATATCTCTCACATAAGTAAAAGTGATGTGAGAAACCCTTACCACTCGGTTGTCTTTAGTTTTTTGCACTTAACCACCTTTATGAAGGTTTGAATAATGTTATTCATAAAATTTATAACCAAATTCAAATTTTTAATACATTATATGATGCTTTTATTATAAGGCCCCAGCCTTAAACCTTACTTAAAATTGAATTAAATGAATAATTCACATTGAGGATCTTTTCAGGTTTAGAGTTTTAGAGAATTAGGACATAACTATTACATCTCAAAAGATTACAAAGTAGTCTCTTCTACTAAATTTCCATAAAATAAAAACTCTTAAAAAGAAACATGTCTAGTTTAATGTTTTAGGTAGCATGACTTTCCCTTGATCCCTTCCTTGACCTTATTCCACGCTAAGTCCTGTGAAAAACATTTCAAAAACTTGGGATGAGCATAAAAACTCAGTAAGGGATACACAAAGAATAAAAACTGTTAGTTTATCAAAACAAAAAGTAAACCATGTATACTTTATCAAAGTAATACTTTTCACCTTTATGAAGTAGTAAAAACTCTTCACTGAATAAAATATCATTACTTACCTTTTTGTAACCAAAGGATTACCATAAAACCCATATAAAGAACACATAACATATATAAAGGTAACTTGGGACATAAACATACTTAAGTGGAAAAACCATACGGTCGACTTCCACACATATCACTTAATGGAATAGCCATACGGCCAATTTCCATACATACTTAATGGAATATCCATACGGCCGACTTCCATACCCAAAGCATTGGAGGTTATAACGTAACCACCCGTCCTGGTATTCACGGCACCACCCGTCATATGGTTTATAACGTAACCACCCGTTAAAATGTCCAAGTACCAATATAAAATTATAAAACATAAAACCAATATAAAGAAATGATCACAATATATCATAATAGAATCCTTTATCAAAACCATTTTCAAAACCATTTAAAACATTTAATAAAGATATTTTTGAATCAAAGTGTCTCATACCACCTTGAAGCTTAAAATTTTAAACCATTAATATCCAGATAAATAAATCCTTAAAACCATTTTGAAAACATGGATATTAATAATAACAAATAATTGTAACATTTAAAATGACATTTTGCTTAAAGGGGTTTTACCAAAATTAGAGACACTTGAATACAATAATTAAGGAATAACATTTATTCAGAACTTTATAATATCATGGGAATAAATGTATTCATGATATAATACTCCAAAGGATAGTATATACACCATATAAGAGTGAATTGGTGCATAACAACAATGAACCCTCAATAGAAATGTCAAATGTGATGAAATCCCTTATAAAGAAGGTATCCTTAAATTAAGGACAAATCAATCTCAAAAATATGTGTGACAAATATAAATACACCCAATAAAAGTGGATATTAAGTGTAAAACAATAAAAGGCCATTCACACATATTCAACGGATGACATATTCAATGACTACATGTTGAACCCAAAGAAATCAAAATTGGGTTAAAAAGTTCCCTTGACAGCCTAACGACATCACATCAAAATGAGTTGATGAGAGATAAAAAGTGTATCTCATCACTTGGACATAAAATTTACATCAATAAGGATATATGAGAACATATCCCAAAAAAAAATATGTAAATTAAAAGACCCAACAAAAGAAGTCTTTTTAAAAAAAAAGAGGAGGGTGAAAGGTTCCCTTACCGACTTGGGTAACTTTTGAAAAGTACACCCCATTGAAGAAGTGACATACAATGAATATGTAAATACCCATAAATGGAATTATATTACAATAGGATTGTAATAGTGGGCAGTACATAAACCACTCAATGGAAATTGTGGCAAATGTAGCATAAATCTCACAGGAATAAAAGTGAGATGAAAAATCCCTTACGAAAACTCGGCAGCCTAACGACGCCACATAAAACTTACAAAAATGGATTGATGAGATAAAATAGGGTATCTCATCACATTAAAAAAAAATTACATCAAGAGGAATATAAAATAACATCCCACATCATAACAAATAGGATCTTAAAAGAAGTGACATAAAGGAGAGTAGTGAAAAAGAAAGAGAGGTGTAGGATCCATTACCTCGGGTCCGAGTTGACTCGATCGTTCTTTAATCTCCTGAATAATAAACTTGAGTTAATTTATACTTCCTTAAGAACCTTTTTCAAGTTCATTATTCCTTTTATATCACTTATTACCATGTCATAAACATTATGTAATCATTTAAGTTAATAATATTTGTTTTGCCGATATTTGGTTCTTAAGTCGAAAGTGGACTTCTTACAATTACATGTTGTTTGTGTGGTCAAAGGTTCTACATATCCAAAAATGACATTACTCATTTTTATATCATATATATCATATATATCCAGAATATACATGTATTTATAAAATCACATAATCATTTAGAGGAAAGAAATGAAATGCACCGTTCATGGAGACGGTAAGCCGTACGTACGCATGAACGCTACTTTCATTTCTATTTCAAATTTTATAGAATGGGATAATAACGATATAAATTTATATTATAATTACAGTGTAATATCATATATAATATCATAGTTCCATCCTTTATACGTCCCACATATGGTATTTAACGAATCAAATCACTTTGAGGGGGCGGTAGTCCGCACTTCCTAAAATGAAGATATTGTGTATACCCATAATGGAAGCCATAAAGGTAAGACACAAATGAAAAATACAGAAGCATAAGTAAAACATAAACATATTATATATCATATATAAAAATAGTGACATCGTAATTGCCACCTTTGAAGGTGTTAAATGATTATTGAACAATCATCGTTTCAGGAGGCAGAATTTCGCCATCCACGGAAACCGTATGTTCTTTAACCATTTGATGTAGTTGTGTGATAGTGTAGCTCGAATAAATCTTATAAAAACATCCTAGTATATTGAATATACTGGTGTTGTTACAAAATAAGTTAATTAAAAGAGTTTAGTGGGTTGGAGAAGCAAAATAAAACAAATGATCATGAGAGAATGAATTACCTTTAAAAATGTAACTCCTTTTGATTTGAGCCTAGAGGCTTCCTTTGAAAGTATTATTCCCAAAGGGAATCCTCTAGGATGAGGAGAGGGATGTGGAGAGAGTAAATGGGCAGGGTTTGGCCGAGCCAAAGGCTTGAGGAGTGTGTGAAATGAGGTAGAGGTGGGGGCCTTTTATAAGAGGAGAGGAGGGTCACTTTTGGAAAGTAATAAATATTACATTATTTGAAAATGTGTTTCGGTTTTAAAAGGTCCCAAATTGATAAAATTCGTGTATAAGGTGATAAGTCTTCTAAATCCACTCATCCTATAAGTTTTGGACATGTGTAGTTCATAGATTTTACATTATCATTCCATTTTATTTAAATCGTTAAATAATGAGGTCATCGCTGCATCATCATGATGTCATAATTAATTTAATTTATTTAGTGTCTGAAAATTATAAAAAATTTACTATGATGTAGGAAATCCTTTTAGATTTCCAATTACTATTTATAATCAAAAATATTACATGTATAATCCCACTTAAAAATTGTTTTAGTAAAACATATCATGTTTGTGTCAATTTAATTTTAACATTAAATAAAAATATATTATTGTCATTTTCCAACTAAAGTGGCTCCATGGGGTCCCCAAGATGGCCCATGGCTTTTCTTGGTCGTCCATGACTCACCCAATAGGTTTAGGACAAGTTTCATGGTGTTTTCACATTCTTATAATATCATTTTTACCTTAAATTACACTAATTACCTCTAATTGCAATTTAAAACTTAATAAGTTACTATTAACCAAAAATTATTTTTATCCCATTGAACCACATTTTACTTCTTAATGACAACCATGTATGTCGGATTTTTTAAATTCAAAACACAATGATGGAAAAATTTCATTTAAACGGAAAATCAGTGCTTATAAGTACCACTTAGTGGTTTCACTATTCATCAAAAATTGAAGTTTTTCAGAAAATTACCAAAAATTCACCCTAAGCTATATTTGATATTCCGAATTCAAAAATGAAGTCTATTTTACAAAATTCAAAACATATAAGTCACATTAATTAATTTAATAATTAATTTTCGCTGTCAGAGCAAATAGCGTGTTTTTATGAAACAATAAGTATCAAAAGATTGATACTAGTTTAAGTCTGATTTCAAAGTGAAATTAATTCCAACGACCACTATTGGATTTAATGTTAAAAATATTTTATAATTTCACTTTAAAACCAATTCAAAATATTATCTAATCATATAAATAAATTATATTAAAAAGAGGTTTTGAATTAAAACACAACATTCTACACTATTCATTAAAAAAATGAACTTTATCGGAATAATACCAAAAAATTACACAAAGTAAAATTTGATGTCCCGATTCTTAATAAGAGTTTTATTTGGTCCAAAAGAATTTATAATAGTGATCAAAACTATATTTAATTACAGTTCTCCATTAAAAGGCGATAAGTGAACCTTTAGTGAAAACTAGGGCATATACACCTAAAATTTAATTCTTTCCGTATTTTAAGCCTTTAGCTTTTATTGGATAAATTTAAAAACATTAAAAAACATATATAATCATATTTTAGTTATTTCTATCCATTCCCTCCAATACAACGGCTACATGATAACTACCATTTGAAATAATATTATTTTATTATTAGAGTGCAATGTAAGATTCCCAAGAAACTCGTTGTTGCGTGTTGGGTACGCCATTGAGCATAGCGTCCCCTTTAAAGTCATATTAATATTTTATTCAAAAATATGGATAAAAATGAAAATGTCGTATTCTTTATTTACCTGGGGTGTTACATCCTTCCCCCCTTTTGGGAATTGCGTCCTCGCAATTTTTAAAAAATTGAGCTTGGAAACATCCTTGAAAGTCCCACATCGGAACAAAAGTCGGTAAAACAAACACTTTAAAATATAGAGAGATAAGCACAAAGGTCACCCGAGTTAACCCATACATGGATTCCATGTATGAAAATATGGACATGGAGGAAAAAACAAAGGGTCATGTTCTGATGGAGAGTGATAGAAAACATGTTTAGGAGAAAGTTAACCACGATAAAATCACAAACTTGTGATGGGTTAAACGGTATTCGATTCCCCAGTAGGAAAAGTTAATAGAAAAAATTTTTGTTTTAAGTTACTTTTTATTGAGGAATTTATTCATAAGGAAACATAATCACTTATCATGATGACTTTGAACTTTTACTAGATTCCTTAATCAAACTCATATTTTTTCAAAAAGATGAGTATTTAGGGAGACTTGTTCGCATTAAGAGTACTATAATCAACTTCTAGAGAATCACCTAATCCACAAAAGATAACTATATACATCCCATGTCATTAGGCTTTAACCAAAACCAAAACCAAAAAGGTTAGTACAAGGTCAGATAATCCAGAAAAGGATAACCCTTTATAAAAAGAAAATATATTCTTAGTCTCCAAAATTTTTCCAAAAAAAACAAAGTTCAACGAGGACCATTCTATAATCAATTTGTCCATAAAATTCTTCAAAGTAAAAAAAACTAAGATTGAAACCCAAATATTTGAAGGATTTATTCACATAGTCTTCCAAGTTAAATCGTAACATTTATCTCCAATCAACATCAGTTGCTCCTAAAGTCTCGTATTGAAAAGTAATTAACCTAATCACATATCCTCCATGATAGGTTAATCATTTTAATAAATAACCCAAAATCAACTTACTCTTAATTCATAAAATCATATAACTAGAAAGAATCGGTAAAACTAACCAGGTACTTCACATAGTCCAGTGGTAGGTGATAAATACCAGTCGCACTTTGGTTGTGGGTTTGATTCCCACAGCTTTGTCCGACGTGACGGGTTGTCACACGGTCTGCGTGTTGTACTTTTTCCAAAACTATATAATTCGTAAAACATTCCCCAAAATGAGATAAAATCTTCAAGAATAATCATAACATATTTTAACCTCATGTTTATCTCATGCCCTTCATTTTCCATCATATCATATAATAACCCATAATTACCTCAAAATTAAGGATCATATAAACCCTGATGGTTACCTTAATAATTATTACCTGAATTTCCACATCGAGTTGGCCATCTCATACATGATCCATTAGAGAACTCACCAAGGTTGAGGTGATTGATCATGACTCCTTGATAGTTGGTTTAGAACAACTATGAGGTTCCTCATTGAATCCCCCATCTCATCCAGTATCTTAATCAGAGAACCACCACAGTTTCCTTCAAACCCATTGTCACTTTGGTGCCTGCTAGATCTAGCTATTTACTAAAAACAGAAATGTCAGTGTGAGTATATCAACAAAACCATCATGTACTAATGAGGAAGGTAAACACTAAGATATACTTACTCATTAACTTTATCTATAGCTATGACTCTTTTTGAAATCCTAACCATTATGGTAATGTCACTTATGCTTAGAGAATACCCGAACCTCTAAAGTTATCTAAACCGACCTTCGATACCAACTATAAGGCCCCAGCCTTAAACCATACTTAAAATTGAATTAAATGAATAATTCACATTGAGGATCTTTTCAGGTTAAGAGTTTTAGAGAATTAGGACATAACTATTACATCTCAAAAGATTACAAATTAGTCTCTTCTACTAAATTTTCATAAAATAAAAACTCTTAAAAAGAAACATGTCTAGTTTAATCTTTTAGGTAGCATGACTTTCCCTTGATCCCATCCTTGACCCTATTCCACGCTAAGTCCTGTGAAAAACATTTCAAAAACTTGGGATGAGCATAAAAACTCAGTAAGGGATACACAAAGAATAAAAACTGTTAGTTTATCAAAACAAAAAGTAAACCATGTATACTTTATCAAAGTAATACTTTTCAGCTTTATGAAGTAGTAAAAACTCTTCACTGAATAAAATATCATTACTTACCTTTTTGTAACCAAAGGATTACCATAAAACCCATATAAAGAACACATAACATATATAAAGGTAACTTGGGACATAAACATACTTAAGTGGAAAAACCATATGGTCGACTTCCACACATATCACTTAATGGAATAGCCATACGGCCAATTTCCATACATACTTGATGGAATATCCATACGGCCGACTTCCATACCCAATGCATTGGAGGTTATAACGTAACCACCCATCCTGGTATTCACGGTACCACCCGTCATTTGGTTTATAACGTAACCACCCATTAAAATGTCCAAGTACCAATATAAAATTATAAAACATAAAACCAATATAAAGAAATGATCACAATATATCATAATATAATCCTTTATCAAAACCATTTTCAAAACCATTTAAAACATTTAATAAAGTGATTTTTGAATCAAAGTGTCCCATACCACCTTAATGCTTAATATTTTAAACCATTAATATCCATATAAATAAATCCTTAAAACCATTTTTAAAACATGGATATTAATAATAACAAATAATTAAAACATTTAAAATGACATTTTGCTTAAAGGGGTTTTACCAAAATTAGAGACACTTGAATACAATAATTAAGGAATAACATTTATTCAGAACTTTATAATATCATGAGAGTAAATGTATTCATGATATATTACCCCAAAGGATAGTATATACACCATATAAGAGTGAATTGGTGCATAATAACAATGAACCCTCAATAAAAATGTCAAATGTGATGAAATCCCTTATAAAGAAGGTATCCTTAAATTAAGGACAAATCAATCTCAAAAATATGTTTGAAAAATATAAATACACCCAATATAAGTGGATATTAAGTGTAAAACAATAAAAGGCCATTCACAAATATTCAATGGATGACATATTCAATGACTACATGTTGAACCCAAAGAAATCGAAATTGGGTTAAAAAGTTCCCTTGACAGCCTAACGGAATCACATCAAAATGAGTTGATGAGAGATAAAAAGTGTATCTCATCACTTGGACATAAAATTTACATCAATAAGGATATATGAGAACATATCCCAACATAACAATATGTAAATTAAAAGACCCAACAAAAGAATTCTTTTTAAAAAAAGAGGAGGGTGAAAGGTTCCCTTACCGACTTGGGTAACTTTTGAAAAGTACACCCCATTGAAGAAGTTTCATACAATGAGTATGTAAATACCCATAAATGTAATTATATTACAATAGGATTGTAATAGTGGGCAGTACATAAACCACTAAATGGAAATTGTGGCAAATGTAGCATAAATCTCACGGGAATAAAAGTGAGATGAAAAATCCCTTACGAAAACTCGGCAGCCTAACGACGCCACATAAAACTTACAAAAATGAATTGATGAGATAAAATATGGTATCTCATCACATTAAAATAAAATTTACATCAAGAGGAATATAAAATAACATCCCACATCATAATAAAGAGGAGCTTAAAAGAAGTGACATAAAGGAGAGTACTTAAAAAGAAAGAGAGGTGTAGGATCCCTTACCTTGGGTCCGACTTGACTCGATCGTTCTTTAATCTCCTGAATAATAAACTTGAGTTAATTTATAATTCCTTAAGAACATTTTTCAAGTTCATTATTCCTTTTATATCACTTATTACCATGTCATAAACATTATGTAATCATTTAAGTTAATAATATTTTTTTTACCGATATTTGGTTCTTAAGTCGAAAGTGGACTTCTTACAATTACATGTTGTTCGTGTGGTCAAAGGTTCTACATATCCAAAAATGACATTACTGATTTGGATATCATATATATCATATATATCCAGAATATACATGTATTTATGAAATCACATAATCATTTAGAGGAAAGAAATGAAATGCACTGTTCATGGAGACGGTAAGCCGTACGTACGCATGAACGCTACTTTCATTTCTATTTCGAATTTTATAGAATGGAATAATAACGATATAAAGTTATATTATAATTACAGTGTAATATAATATATAATATCATAGTTCCATCCTTTATACGTCCCACATATGGTATTTAACGAATCAAATCACTTTGAGGGGGCGGTAGTCCGCACTTCCTAAAATGAAGATATCGTGTATACCCATAATGGAAGCCATAAAGGTAAGACAAAAATGAAAAATACAGAAGCATAAGTAAAACATAAACATATTATATATCATATATAAAAATAGTGACATCATAATGGCCACCATTGAAGGTGTTAAATGAGTATTGAACAATCATCGTTTGAGGAGGCAGAATTTCGCAATCCACGGAAACCGTATGTTCTTTAACCATTTGATGTAGTTGTGTGAGAGTGTAGCTCGAATAAATCTTATAACAACTTCCTAGTATATTTAAGATACTGTTGTTGTTACAAAATAAGTAAATAAAAAGAGTTTAGGGGGTTGGAGAAGCAAAATAAAACAAATGAACATGAGAGAATGAATTACCTTTAAAAATGTAACTCCTTTTGATTTGAGCTTAAAGGCATCCTTTCAAAAGATTCTGCCCAAAGGGAATCCTATAGGATGAGTAGAGGGATGTGGAAAGAGTAAATGGGCAGGGGTTGGCCGAGCCAAAGGCTTGAGGAGTGTGTGAAATGAGGTAGAGGTGGGGGCCTTTTATAAGAAGAGAGGAGGGGCACTTTTGGAAAGTAATAAATATTACTTTATTTGAAAATGTGTTTCGGTTTTAAAAGGTCCCATATTGATAAAATTCCTGTATAAGGTGATAAAGCTTCGAAATACACTCATCCTATAAGTTTTGGACATGTGTAGTTCATAGATGTTAAATTATCTTTCCATTTTATTTAAATCGTTAAATAATGAGGTCATCGCTTCATCATCATGATCTCATAAATAATTTAATTTATTTAGTGTCTGAAAATTATAAAAAAATTACTATGATGTAGGAAATCCCTTTATCTTTCCAATGAATATTTATAATCCAAAATATGACTTGTATAACACCACTTAAAAATTGTTTTAGTAAAACATATCATGTTTGTGTCAATTTAATTTTAACATTAAATAAAAATATATTATTGTCATTTTCCAAATAAGTGGCTCCATGGGGTCCCCAAGTTGGCCCATGGCTTGACTCGGTCGGCCATGACTCACCCAATAGGTGTAGGACAAGTTTCATGGTGTTTTCACATTCTTATAATATCATTTTTACCTTAAATTACACTAATTACCTCTAATCGCGATTAAAAACTTAATAAGTTACTATTCACCAAAAATTATTTTTATCCCATTGAACCACATTTTATGTAGAGACCCGTATCTTGACGTACATTGACATTACTTTACTTTTGAGGAATACTTAGTACATTACAAAAACACACACACAAGGACCGTAATAGTTTAGTGTCTTTGGAAACTCGGACTATAATCTTCTAATCGTGGTGAAAGATCTTCAACATCTCCAATAAAGATCTTCCTTTCTTTTTACCTAAAAACCTTTCTTTATATCCTGGGGAAAAGAAAACATAAAAGGGTGAGCTCAAATGCTCAGTAAGGGTAATCAAAAGAAATATCAATCACATCATATTCATAAGAACATAACATTTTGGAAATCATAACCTGCAAAAGAGAGCATAATTTCATAACATGGGATAAATCATGGCAGTGAAATGTAATCACAATAATCATAACATAAAACATGGAACTTTGTGGCATACACACATAATCATAGAGAATCATTTCTTGTTAGTCAAGACTCATTGCCAAGACTATCTTAGTGGACAAAGTCCCTTTCTGAATCGAGTAATCCTCGTTTCAGTCCTGTTTCACTGAACCGGTATAACCTACCATTCCAGCCATGTCTATCTCATGAGATATAAAATCTTTACCCAATGCATTGGAGGGAGATATAGGTCCCACCCATCTCTTAATGAATCCTTTCTTATGTGTGCCACAAAATCATAAATCATACATCATCGCATAACCCATGTAATAAAAATGGGATTCTTAAACAACATGACATCATAAAACCATTCATATAAGATAAAGGAATTCATAAACATAATTCCATCACAACATAGACAAATCAAGGTAAAAATATGGATAGAAACATAACCCTTTATTATCTTAGATGGAAAATAATTTTGATAAAACACTTGAAATGAATTCTTGAGGAAAATATCCTTTCTTCTTCAAAATCAATTTCTTTTCACAAAACATCATGCAATTTTAAAAGAAAGAGATTTTATTAAAAATAGTCATGAAATCTTTTGGAGGAAGCTTTATGAAAATAAGGCTTTATAAAACCGTAAAAATCCGTTCGTGCCGTATAAGTTAAAAAAAACATTCTTCGTACTTTTGTCGGAAAAGTCAAAAAGTACCTCGTACGAAAAACGAAAAAAGATTCCTTTCATATCCTTTACTAAAAACTCATAGAAGGGTAAAATTGGATTTAAAAAATTGTAGGTGGATGGAAATAATATTACATATTGAGTAAACATGGATTTGGATGATAAAATACACCCCAGTAAATGCCAAAGTATAAACAATCTCGGATAAAAATGAGATTGTGATATTTCCCTTACCTTAGGTCCGACTTGCTTTGTAAGTGTACGAACCTCCTGTATAATGATTTAAATCATGTTATTGACTTATTACAGAATCATATTCATTGTTATGATATCATATATGGTTCACTTATGACATTATATTACCCGTTCTTTTGTAAATTCCTTGTTAAAGAAGCGTTTTGGGTAAAATCGTTTCATTTATCTTAGGTGTTTTGACTTGTTGTTCTTGACATCACTATTACTTATATCATGATTTACTTACTTCCAGAATATAAAATATGATTTATATATCATATATATTTAGTATATATATATATATAATAGGTAGATAAATAAAATGAAAAACACCGTTCATGGAGACGGTAGTCCGTACGTACGCATGAACGCTGTTTTCCTTTCCTTATTGTCTTGAAATGGAAGTAAGTAGATGACATACATATGTATATATATACATAAATCCAGTAGCTTTATAATGTAATATATTTCATTATTATTTCTTATATATACATTATAATCATTCTTAAATTGTTAACATGGAGAATGAATCTCATCGCGTCGTGGAGACGGTAGTCCGTACGTACGCACGAGCGATGATATCATTTCTATAAATATTGAATTGAATTGGAGTGGATTATACAATATATCAGAATCAATATGATGTTGTAATAACTATGTATAGTTATTCTTTACACCATTATACCCATCCATGTAAGGTGGTGGTGGAAAATAGATTACACCACGGCGTGGAGACGGTATTCCGTACGTACGCACGCGCGGTGATTTCATTTTTTCCGTAGGATGGATAGAAGGTGAATTAGGGTTGTTTCATATTTATAATAACATATCAGTATGTAAGTAATACTGATGTTATTACTTTATCATGAAACAACTAAAGAAGAAGAAGTTGAAGAAGAATGAAATTGAAAAGATCGGTAATGGATATTACCTCTTCTTTGGAACGCCTCTTTGAATCCTCCACTTAAGGAACTATGATTTGTCTTTGGAGAAGACCAGGACCTCTAGGATTATTCTAGGGAAGTGGAGAGGAGAAAAAGGCAGGGGTTGGCCGAGCTTGAGTGCTCAAATTGGTGTGAGGAGGAGGGGGAGGAGGTGTCCTTTTATAAGGGAGGAGAGGGGCACCTTAGGAATATCTCAAAATATTAATTTATAATAAATCTAACCCCACTTAAAAACCTCCAAAAATGACTCATATTCGAAGATTAGATGAGATAGGGTTGTAATCTCATCAACCAATCAAATTTAGACATGTTTGGATATTATTTTAAACCTTATCATTTTGATTTATCCTTATTTAATCTATTTAAGTTTATTTGTGGTAATAAAATTCTAAATTTTAAATTATAACAACTAATTACTTATTTGTTGTGAATTTTCCATAATTGTTTACTTTATAACATTATAGACCATATAAATATAAATTTATAATTTTTAAATATTTTTGTGATTTTTAAACAATTTTATAATATGTTATTTTTGTAAAATAACAATAGTGTCAATTTTGACATTATTTATTTATTTGAATTTAAATAAAATATATAAAGAAGATATGTTCGAAATAAAAGCTTTAATATATTAATAAAAGGTAATATGTATCTATAAAATTAGTGTATCACATTAAATAGTTCATATAATATTTATTTTATTATTTTTAAAACCATTTATTTGGTTTATCTCTTAATAAAATAATTACTACATCATTTTTGTATAATTATTTAATATACTTATTTGTTGTATAAAAATTTAAAATAAAATCCTATGATGAAGATAAATACATTACCTTTCACAATAATACTTTTACTCGAATTTATCATCTTAAAATCACAATATTTAAATTGTTATATTTATTAAATTATGAAGGTGACAACTTTGGCATCATTTAAAATAAAATAATATAAGTGTCATAATCGCTTTTATAAGGCTCCAAATGGTCAAATATTCGACCATTGTATGCTTATGGTTTACATTTGCATGTAAAATAAGTTTTGGTTAGGTATTTGTGAATTTTATGGTCACTATGAGTTTAATAAAAACAATATTCTTGATTTTTCACTAGATAAACAATTTCTGCATCACTATTGTGTCATAATTAATGATACTTATTTAATCCCTAAAAATTATAAATAAATTTATATGACGTATATAATTTCATTAGCTTTCTGGAGACTATTCATGTTCGATTTTTCATGAAGTTTATCACTAAATTAAAATTAATATACTTATAAGATTTAAGAGAGTGACATGTTGTCACTTTCTTTGGTTTTAATAATAATTAAGTTATTTTCATGGACAAATGTCCATTAAATGATTCTAATCCGACCCTTAGGTGATATGGGTATACTTTTAGTCATCCAATAGGATTTTGATATTTGTTAGGGTAATTTTAAAATATTATATTTACCCTTAATTACCCGATTTATCTTTAACTATGGTAAATAAAATTTACCGTAGTTACTATTCATAATTCCCAAAAATAAAAAGTAGCTTATTAAAATAATTTGGACCCACTGATTCCAAATATGGAATCCATTTTTTAAAATTCAAAACACAGAAGTAGCAGAAATTAAATTAAAATTAATCCCGTTGTCGAATAAAAACGGGTTTTTGCTTAAAACATTACAAAAGATTGAATTGATTTAACCTACGAATTCAAGGTAAAATCAATGCTAATGACATACATTATATTTAATGGTAAAAATATATTCTATTTATACTTTAAAAACATTCAATATTATAATTTAACCACATAAGATATTACGATGAAAAAAGTTGTTTTTAATTAAAATATAGCGTGTTTTTACTATTCATTAAAATATGAAAGTTATCGGAAAAATATCAAAACTTTATCTAATGTAAATTTTTATATCCTGATTCAAAAGAAGAATATTATTTTGTCAAATTTAACATATAAACATGTCAAAAACTATATTTAAAGTGGGTGCGCCATCAAAAGGCGGTAAAACTGCATTTTTTGAAAAATACTTATTTTACCCGAAAAATTTATTTTGTTCTTATACCATGTTCTAGAAATGTGTAAGATGAATAATAATGTTATAAAATTCAAAATTTAGTTAATACTATTCATAACGGCTAGTTCATGACAATATTATAATAATATAACATTGTTTATTAAAACACGGTATTGCGTACAACACACGCTATCGAGGAAGGTCGCGATTGCGTGTAATGCAAGCCAAGTCAGGGTTGCGTGTTGTGAAAGAATCCTTCGTTGTTTCGTATAACAGAATCCAACCATATTTAATTTATACATTTAATATATATATATATATATATATACTCAATGTTGCGTAGAATAACTATTATCAAAATTGTGTGTAACACGGTCCAAGAATAGTGTTGCGTATACTGCAAGCTAATACGGTGTTGCGTATAGCGCAAGGTAATCTTGGTGTAGAATACAACATAAGACATTAATGAAATTAAAATAATATTTTTCATAAAATCTCGGGGTGTTACATTCTACCCCCCTTAAAATGAATTTCGCCCTCGAAATTCGTCGGGGTTATAAATGGTTTACTATTTGAAAGTTTCTTTGATAGAAACCCATATCGTAAAAAGGAATACCAAAACATATCTTTAAAAACAAAAGTATGAAACGTAACGGTTACCCAAATAAACTAATCACTGGGTTTCCACATAGGTGAAAATATGGATATGGAAGAGAAATCTAACCATCATGTTCTGATGGAGAGTGGTAGAGAACATGGCTATGGAAAAGCCAGTAATCACAAATCCATAGATTTGTGATGATATAGGGTACCATCTGATTCATCAGGTATAAGATCACTAGGACAATCATTTTTGGTTTTCAAGATCATTTCCCTAAAGTTGAAAATTTGCTTAGAATAAATACTTACTTTATTTTGGTACAATCTCACTTTTGTTCGTGCCTTGAACAATTTCTACTTCATCTCTTAAATAAATGAAGTTGAATTTGTTATTTGTGAAGTGTTAGCAGATTATGTGATAGAATGATGGATCATTCCATCTGTCTCAAACAAAAGGTTAGAAAAAGTTATTAAATATACATAAGTCATTCTATAGTGAGATTAATCACATATGGTTCCTAAAATGGACTTATACTTCATATATCATACTGCTTAATATAATAAAACTAGTTTCTACTAAACAGGGACTTCCTGTAGGCCAGTGGTAGGCGATAAAGGCCAGTCGCACTTCGGTTGTGGGTTCGATTCCCACAGCCTTGTCCGAAGCGATGGGCTGTCGCCCGTCCTGCAGGTTGTCCTTTTTATAAAACTACATTACTATAACATCTCATCAATAATATCGAAAATCTTCTATCCTTAAACAATACTAACTTTTGTCCAACATAATCCATTCTAATCTTTAGGCTTATCCATAATACTGCAGTCCACTCTCATAATATAGTGACATCGATTACCAGAGATTTAATACTATCGTTGATCCCCACATATCATAAGATATGTCTTGTTGGTCACATTCCAAACATTCAAAGTCCTTAATCGTGTATTCTCTTGAATACCTTAGTGAAAATATGAGTGCAGTTAAAAGTTACCAAAATCCTCAAAATTCTATATACTCAAACCATGATATCACTTAGTCCTTATAGCAATCATGAGCTCATGAATACTGTCAAATATTTCATTTTCTTATTTTCCCTTCATTATGCGCATATCATCTTTTTTCCAAAAAGACCTCAATCACTTCGAATACCACATTAGAGAAATACATAAATATTCCAATACACCATAAAAGTACCTCAACAACATTATTCTTAAATACCAATACATAAACACTTCAGTCCATCCACTTCAATGACTGTCCTGGAATAAGTCCTTCCTTGATTTAGAAGTATCTTTTTAGGTCAGGGCATTGAGTTGGGTAATGCCCATGTTCTCCACAAATAAGACATTGAACTCCATAACAATCTGTCACTCTATGACCCTTTTCTCCACACAGATAACATCGGTCCCTCCATTTGAGGTATTCCTCAAGGTTCTTCTTCCCTTCTTTAGAAATCTCAATCTTCCTTTCTTTATGATCCTCAACATGCGAACATGCATAATAGTTTATCTTCCTCTTCTTTGATGAATTAGTCATACCACTAAATTTCACCTTGTTAATCATATATCGTGATGACTGATTCGGCATAATCACAATATCTTTATCTCTAGGCATCACACAATTTTGTTGCTCATAGTCACAAATTTGTCCATTGGATTCAATGTTAACCGAATTCCTTCTGGTTCCCTCCATTAACTAAAACACAAAAAGAATTTTGTGAGAGGCGAAATCATGCTAGGGAAGACAACATAGTAAAGGGGGAGCACCCTCAATATCTAACATATTAGGTTAAATTCTAAGATCGTTACCGTAGTTCTAGGAATATATCCTATACGTATACTTATCCTTAGGGACATCCCTAGACATACCTTAGAAATATCTCTAGGGATCTCACTAACGTTCTCACATCCTAGTTTCCAAAGGTTGACTAAACCTTTCCTCTGATACCAACTGTAGAGACCCGTATCTTGACGTACATTGACATTACTTTACTTTTGCAGAATACTTATTACATTACAAAAACACACACACAAGGACCGTAATAGTTTAGTGTCTTTGGAAACTCGGACTATAATCTTCTAATCGTGGTGAAAGATCTTCAACATCTCCCATAAAGATCTTCCTTTTTTTTTACCTAAAAACCTTTCTTTATATCCTGGGGAAAAGAAAACATAAAAGGGTGAGCTCAAATGCTCAGTAAGGGTAATCAAAAGAAATATCAATCACATCATATTCATAAGAACATAACATTTTGGAAATCATAACCTGCAAAAGAGAGCATAATTTCATAACATGGGATAAATCATGGCAGTGAAATGTAATCACAATAATCATAACATAAAACATGGAACTTTGTGGCATACACACATAATCATAGAGAATCATTTCTTGTTAGTCAAGACTCATTGCCAAGACTATCTTAGTGGACAAAGTCCCTTTCTGAATCGAGTAATCCTCGTTTCGGTCCTGTTTCACTGAACCGGTATAACCTACCATTCCAGCCATGTCTATCTCATGAGATATAAAATCTTTACCCAATGCATTGGAGGGAGATATAGGTCCCACCCATCTCTTAATGAATCCTTTCTTATGTGTGCCACAAAATCATAAATCATACATCATCGCATAACCCATGTAATAAAAATGGGATTCTTAAACAACATGACATCATAAAACCATTCATATAAGATAAAGGAATTCATAAAAATAATTCCATCACAACATAGACAAATCAAGGTAAAAATATGGATAGAAACATAACCCTTTATTATCTTAGATGGAAAATAATTTTGATAAAACACTTGAAATGAATTCTTGAGGAAAATATCCTTTCTTCTTCAAAATCAATTTCTTTTCACAAAACATCATGCAATTTTAAAAGAAAGAGATTTTATTAAAAATAGTCATGAAATCTTTTGGAGTAAGCTTTATGAAAATAAGGCTTTATAAAACCGTAAAAATCCGTTCGTGCCGTATAAGTTAAAAAAAACATTCTTCGTACTTTTGTCGGAAAAGTCAAAAAGTACCTCGTACGAAAAACGAAAAAAGATTCCTTTCATATCCTTTACTAAAAACTCATAGAAGGGTAAAATTGGATTTAAACAATTGTAGGTGGATGGAAATAATATTACATATTGAGTAAACATGGATTTGGATGATAAAATACACCCCAGTAAATGCCAAAGTATAAACAATCTCGGATAAAAATGAGATTGTGATATTTCCCTTACCTTTGGTCCGACTTGCTTTGTAAGTGTGCGAACCTCCTGTATAATGATTTAAATCATGTTATTGACTTATTACAGAATCATATTCATTGTTATGATATCATATATGGTTCACTTATGACATTATATTACCCGTTCTTTTGTAAATTCCTTGTTAAAGAAGCGTTTTGGGTAAAATCGTTTCATTTATCTTAGGTGTTTTGACTTGTTGTTCTTGACATCACTATTACTTATATCATGATTTACATACTTCCAGAATATAAAATATGATTTATATATCATATATATTTAGTATATATATATATAATAGGTAGATAAATAAAATGAAAAACACCGTTCATGGAGACGGTAGTCCGTACGTACGCATGAACGCTGTTTTCCTTTCCTTATTGTCTTGAAATGGAAGTAAGTAGATGACATACATATGTATATATATACATAAATCCAGTAGCTTTATAATGTAATATATTTCATTATTATTTCTTATATATACATTATAATCATTCTTAAATTGTTAACATGGAGAATGAATCTCATCGCGTCGTGGAGACGGTAGTCCGTACGTACGCACGAGCGATGATATCATTTCTATAAATATTGAATTGAATTGGAGTGTATTATACAATATATCAGAATCAATATGATGTTGTAATAACTATGTATAGTTATTCTTTACACCATTATACCCATCCATGTAAGGTGGTGGTGGAAAATAGATTACACCACGGCGTGGAGACGGTATTCCGTACGTACGCACGCGCGGTGATTTCATTTTTTCCGTAGGATGGATAGAAGGTGAATTAGGGTTGTTTCATATTTATAATAAAATATCAGTATGTAAGTAATACTGATGTTATTACTTTATCATGAAACAACTAAAGAAGAAGAAGTTGAAGAAGAATGAAATTGAAAAGATCGGTAATGGATATTACCTCTTCTTTGGAACGCCTCTTTGAATCCTCCACTTAAGGAACTAAGATTGGTCTTTGGAGAAGACCAGGACCTCTAGGATTATTCTAGGGAAGTGGAGAGGAGAAAAAGGCAGGGGTTTGCCGAGCTTGAGTGCTCAAATTGGTGTGAGGAGGAGGGGGAGGAGGTGTCCTTTTATAAGGGAGGAGAGGGGCACCTTAGGAATATCTCAAAATATTAATTTATAATAAATCAAACCCCACTTAAAAACCTCCAAAAATGACTCATATTCGAAGATTAGATGAGATAGGGTTGTAATCTCATCAACCAATCAAATTTAGACATGTTTGGATATTATTTTAAACCTTATCATTTTGATTTATCCTTATTTAATCTATTTAAGTTTATTTGTGGTAATAAAATTCTAAATTTTAAATTATAACAACTAATTACTTATTTGTTGTGAATTTTCCATAATTGTTTACTTTATAACATTATAGACCATATAAATATAAATTTATAATTTTTAAATATTTTTGTGATTTTTAAACAATTTTATAATATGTTATTTTTGTAAAATAACAATAGTGTCAATTTTGACATTATTTATTTATTTGAATTTAAATAAAATATATACATAAGATATGTTCGAAATAAAAGCTTTAATATATTAATAAAAGGTCATATGTATCTATAAAATTAGTGTATCACATTAAATAGTTCATATAATATTTATTTTATTATTTTTAAAACCATTTATTTGGTTTATCTCTTAATAAAATAATTACTACATCATTTTTGTATAATTATTTAATATACTTATTTGTTGTATAAAAATTTAAAATAAAATCCTATGATGAAGATAAATACATTACCTTTCACAATAATACTTTTACTCGAATTTATCATCTTAAAATCACAATATTTAAGTTGTTATATTTATTAAATTATGAAGGTGACAACTTTGGCATCATTTAAAATAAAATAATATAAGTGTCATAATCGCTTTTATAAGGCTCCAAATGGTCAAATATTCGACCATTGGATGCTTATGGTTTACATTTGCATGTAAAATAAGTTTTGGTTAGGTATTTGTGAATTTTATGGTCACTATGAGTTTAATAAAAACAATATTCTTGATTTTTCACTAGATAAACAATTTCTGCATCACTATTGTGTCATAATTAATGATACTTATTTAATCCCTAAAAATTATAAATAAATTTATATGATGTATATAATTTCATTAGCTTTCTGGAGACTATTCATGTTCGATGTTTCATGAAGTTTATCACTAAATTAAAATTAATATACTTATAAGATTTAAGAGAGTGACATGTTGTCACTTTCTTTGGTTTTAATAATAATTAAGTTATTTTCATGGACAAATGTCCATTAAATGATTCTAATCCGACCCTTAGGTGATATGGGTATACTTTTAGTCATCCAATAGGATTTTGATATTTGTTAGGGTAATTTTAAAATATTATATTTACCCTTAATTACCCGATTTATCTTTAACTATGGTAAATAAAATTTACCGTAGTTACTATTCATAATTCCCAAAAATAAAAAGTAGCTTATTAAAATAATTTGGACCCACTGATTCCAAATATGGAATCCATTTTTTAAAATTCAAAACACAGAAGTTGCAGAAATTAAATTAAAATTAATCCCGTTGTCGAATAAAAACGGGTTTTTGCTTAAAACATTACAAAAGATTGAATTGATTTAACCTACGAATTCAAGGTAAAATCAATGCTAATGACATACATTATATTTAATGGTAAAAATATATTCTATTTATACTTTAAAAACATTCAATATTATAATTTAACCACATAATATATTACGATGAAAAAAGTTGTTTTTAATTAAAATATAGCGTGTTTTTACTATTCATTAAAATATGAAAGTTATCGGAAAAATATCAAAACTTTATCTAATGTAAATTTTTATATCCTGATTCAAAAGAAGAATATTATTTTGTCAAATTTAACATATAAACATGTCAAAAACTATATTTAATGTGGGTGCGCCATCAAAAGGCGGTAAAACTGCATTTTTTGAAAAATACTTATTTTACCCGAAAAATTTATTTTGTTCTTATACCATGTTCTAGAAATGTGTAAGATGAATAATAATGTTATAAAATTCAAAATTTAGTTAATACTATTCATAACGGCTAGTTCATGACAATATTATAATAATATAACATTGTTTATTAAAACACGGTATTGCGTACAACACACGCTATCGAGGAAGGTCGCGATTGCGTGTAATGCAAGCCAAGTCAGGGTTGCGTGTTGTGAAAGAATCCTTCGTTGTTTCGTATAACAGAATCCAACCATATTTAATTTATACATTTAATATATATATATATATATATATACTCAATGTTGCGTAGAATAACTATTATCAAAATTGTGTGTAACACGGTCCAAGAATAGTGTTGCGTATACTGCAAGCTAATACGGTGTTGCGTATAGCGCAATGTAATCTTGGTGTAGAATACAACATAAGACATTAATGAAATTAAAATAATATTTTTCATAAAATCTCGGGGTGTTACATTTTACTTCTTAATGACAACCATGTATGTCGGATTTTTGAAATTAAAAACAAAATGATGGCAAAATTTCATTTAAACAGAAAATCAGTCTTTATAAGTACCACTTAGTGGTTTCACTATTCATCAAAAATTGAAGTTTTTCAGAAAATTACCAAAAATTCACCCTAAGATATATTTTATATTCCGAATTCAAAAATGAAGTCTATTTTACAAAATTCAAAACATATAAGTCACATTAATTAATTTAATAATTAATTCCCGCTGTCAGAGCAAATAGCGTGTTTTTATGAAACACTAAGTATCAAAAGATTGATACTAGTTTAAGTCTGATTTCAAGTTAAATTAATTCCAACAACCACTATTGAATTTAATGGTAAAAATATTTTCTAATTTCACTTTAAAACCAATTCAAAATATTATCTAATCATATAAATAAATGATATTAAAAAGAGGTTTTGAATTAAAACACAACATTCTACACTATTCATTAAAAAAATGAACTTTATCGGAAAAATACCAAAAAATTACACAAAGTAAAATTTGATGTCCCGATTCTTAATAAGAGTTTTATTTGGTCCAAAAGAATGTATAAGAGTGATCAAAACTATATTTAATGACAGTTCTCCATTAAAAGGCGATAAGTGAACCTTTATTGAAAACTAGGGCATATACACCTAAAATTTAATTCTTTCCGTATTTTAAGCCTTTAGCTTTTATTGGATAAATGTAAAAACATTAAAAAACATATATAATCATATGTTAGTTATTTCTATCCATTCCCGCCAATACAACGGCTACATGTTAACTACCATTTCAAATAATATTATTTTATTATTAGAGTGCAACGTAAGATTCCCAAGAAACTCTTTGTTGCATGTTGGGTACGCCATCGAGCATAGCGTCCCCTTTAAAGTCATATTAATATTTTATTCACAAATATGGATAAAAATGAAAATGTCATATTCATTATTTACCTGGGGTGTTACATTTATAACATCTTACCACAAGTTCATTAATTATATTTCCTTATTTTTGTTGTTTCATGTGTGTTCATTTCATGGTTTCAGGGATGGTTCATTTGTGTATAATTATTCATTTTCATTTAAAATGGAAATAAAAATCCAAAAGTGGAAAAATGGAATTAATTCACATCTAAATTTTTATATGTTCTCGTTTATCAATTTTCATTCTTCCATGAGGATGGTTCAATTGGTAAAATGTAAAATATTAATGTTTGGTTTATTTTTTGATGGTTTTTCTTACCATCATGAACTAGTTTCGTTTTATTTTATTTTATGAATATTTATTAGGTACAAAACAACAAATAGGTTATAATATACCTTGTAAAGTCATATTTAACATGAATATTGCATTTATTTCCAACATTGATGTGGGTAATGGAAAATGTAAAATCATTATTCATAGAGACGATTAAGCGGCATAATTTGGACAATGGTTTCGTTTCATTGAATAAGAGGAGGTAATAAAATGGATGGATATATTTTATTTTATTTTATATATAAAATTATAGTATTTAAATTATTATTGATTTATTATGACTTGATAGATGAATTAGGTGAAGATAAGGTAGAATAAAAAAAGATGAGATAGGTGGTTGTAGAAAATTACCTCTTAAATATCAATTCCTTGAGAGATTCCATAAATTCTTTGGAAATGAAATTTCAGTGAAACCAGCAGTATTTGGATGTGATGATAGTGATTAGAAAATGTTGTGGTAGGGATATTTGGATCATCAATTCTTTTGATAAAAAATGGGTTTGTGAGTGGTGATATTTATACTTGAGGGGTGTCGTATTATGTTATTAAATAATGATTGTTTTAAATTTAAATCCAACCACATTTTGGGGGCATTAATTACAATGAATTAGTTTTATAATTAATTTTTTAATTTAATTTTATCATAAATAAGAACATAAAATTCCAATTTATTGTTTTAGTTTTTTAGGTATTTTAAGCTTTTAGCTTTTAACATTAACTCATTCCATTATTTTACATATACTACGGTAAATATTTCATTTTACCACAATGACATTTTTATTTTTAAAAAGGGAAATAATTAAAACTAATTTAAATATTATTATTACTTATATTTAATCAATCATACTGTATTTATGTAATAGAATTAGAAAATTTATATTAAAAATAAAACTCACAGACGTAATAAAAAACGGTTTTCGAGAAGTGAATTTTTCAAGCAAAATCTTTTTTTTAGTAACTATATGTCTAATAATTATCATTACATGAAAATAAATTAATATTTAATCATATATAATCTAAAATTACATTTAAAATCATCCCCACTATTTTTTAAATTAATTTGTTAAAAATTATACCAGATATTTTCTTTAAAAAAGGTTTTAGAAAAAAATATCATTTATAAAACATAAAATAAAATTATTCTAAAAAGAATTAAAAAGTTGATTGAAAGGAATTTATGTGGATGAAATATAAATAAACAATAATTATTTCACTTTAAGGCATATTAAAAACATATTTGTACTTTTAAACTGACTAGTTTATAGAAAAGAAATGACATTTTTACAAAAAAAGACATTTTCACTATTTGTTGAAAAAATAATCTCTTTAGAAGGTTTTCAAAAATACATCATAAGATAATTTTTAAATGATGAATAAAAATTGATTTTTATTTTTTCAAATAAATTTTATAAATGTTTCAATAATTAATTATATTTATTTTTTCACGTAAATCAATAAAAATATCTTCTTGGAGAAAACATATATTTGTAGAGAAAAATGACATCACAAAAACTTATGTTCATATTCACAAAAAAATTAACAAATATTTCTAAAATGCGTTTTATAATTTTATATCTCATAATTTGGTAAAAATATTTATTCATGTAAATGTAAGGGATATGTAATAATTTTCATGTCAAAATAATAATATTTTGTATTTCATTTAAGCATGGTGTTCTTTTCAATGAAAGTTATCGAAGACATCAAATTTATTTTAAAATAGAAATACCATAAAATTTTGGGATATTACATTATAACCCAATTAAATTGTATTTATCAATATAAATTTTTTAACAAGGTAAAAATATATGATTATAGCACTACCTCATTACATCCTCAGGTTCCCATGTAGCTTCATTAAATTTGTGGTTTTACCACAAAACTTTAACCAAGTGAGTGTTCTTGTTTTTTGAAATTAATATTTATGATACAAAATCTCTATCAATTGTTCTTCATAAGAAATATGATTCCCTAATTTTACGTCCATTGATTTTATTACATGTTAATGATAATTTATGTGCATCCTCAATGGAGATACATGGAACACATCATGAACATTAGAGAGATTATGTGAAAAAACCAATCGAAATGATAATGCCCCAATACGATCAAGAATTTAAAAAAATCATCCTTGATATTTTATATTATAATTTGAAAATCAATGGTGGATTATTAAAAAATCCTTTTTTGGAAACCCACATCATAAAAAGGGTCAATAAAACATCCTATTAAAAATAGAAGAAGTAAAAGGTCAAGATAACCACAAACCTAGGATTCTTATTAGAGGAATATTGATGGAAAGTAAAAATATTGATATTGAAGGGAATTATAACTATCATATTTTGATGGATAATAATAAATAACATGGTCATTATAAGGTTAATGACCACAAAACCATATACCAAGTAAGTCGGAAAAATGACATTGATATTATCAGAAATGATGGTAATGGGACAAAAGTTTATTACAGAATCATTTGAGAAGATATACATACTCTATTTCAACTCAAAAGTAGAATCTCACTCTTTTTTTGTGACTTGTTCAATCTATTATTCATTTCTAAATCTAGGAAATAAAGTTGAAATTATAATGCCTATAGAACTAATGGATCATAATATCACTAATGGGATGAAAAGTAATTCACTTTGTCTCTATTTATAAGTCAAAAATTATTAGAACATATTATTCAATAAAAATAAATATTTTTATTTTTCCCTAATCTCTAAAACCATGTCCTAAATGTGAACCTGAAAAATTTCATAGATGGTTAACCTAATGAACATTCATAAAAAAAATAAATCCAAAAACATTGGATTGAAGGTCACTGAATTTTCAAAATGAACTTATCATTAATCCCCATCAAATATTAATGTAGATATTAATTTTCACAAACCAAACATTTCAATATCATTATCATTTATTCTCTTTAAACAAAGTAATAACCTGAATTACTATACAACATTAGTGAAAACTTGCATGCTTTCAGGAATTAACTCTATACTCACACCATAAATCCAAAAAATCTATAAATTCAATCGATAAAACATATTGTTATCTATTACTAGTTATTTATATGGTCATAAATAAAATCCCATTTACTTTATCATAATAAAACACCTCTTTATCTCATTACTATCCCAAAATAATGCACATATTAAGGGTTACCTTTCCCTTAACCATGTGTTCTCCAAAATTATCGCCTCAACACTTTTCATGTTTATGAGTACAATCTATGAAATACATTCAATCACATAAGGAAAAAATATAGAGGAATAATCCTTAAATTTTTCAATAATCCATAAAAGAAAAAAATTAAATCTACAACGTTATCCTATAATTTTAATAAAAAACTATCAATAATTACACTTCCTTTTTAAAAAATTAACTAGGATTTGTCATTTATTTCCATAAAATATCTTCATTCTCATGTTTCATTCATTGTCTCTTAATCATTGGTAATATAATCATCACTCATAAAACCTTGTTGAATCTCTGAAATATATTTCTCCACAAAGAATTGATTTTCATAATTCCCATAAATTCCACATTTAGAACATTTAACTATAGGTTATTCTTTAGGAATAACATTATTATCATTCATTGTGTTATTTTATCCTATAACTTTTCCCTTAAAATTACATTCATTGTGTTCTTTTTCACACCCAAAACATCTTCTAGTTCCATTGAAAAATATCCTTCATTACTCTTCCTATATGATTTAAAAGAGGAAAATATAAAAATCATTCCTCTATGTTAACCATGATACTCCATCTTTCTATTCATATATGGGTCATGAAACTCACCAAATATGAGATAATTAATCCTATTATCGGAATACTGATTAAAACTAATATCAAGGTTTCTCATTCACACTCCTGTCTCAATTAGATGATCAATAGGAATATCTTTCATTTTTCTGTCACATGCACCATTAACATAAATCATCTTGGTTCCAAACATTGTCTAAAACCAAAAAATCATACTGTGAGGAAAACAAATCATATTTGGAAAAACAAATAATTTGGGGAAATTTCTCATAACATTTCAATCTATGATACCTAATGTTTAAATTATTTTATTTGTGATCATTACCAAAACCCAAGGATTGTATCCTAGACTTACACTTAGGGTTCTTACTAAGGTTTTCGCATCCTTTTTTCAATGGTTAAATAAAACTTGATCTGATAAAAACTATAATAACCCAACCTTTGATACATATATATTACATCTAAATATATTAATATTAATTATATTTCATAAAAAACAATGCCTAAATCTTATAGGTTTAATTTCTTTGGAATCATAGGGACAGAAAAAAACTAGTTCATAAAACATCTACATCATATCCTACTTATTTCTTTATAACAATTTTTTTAATTTTCATACATAATAACCTCGTTAATATCCTAGGAAGAATAAACAATAGAAATTGGAGAGCTAGGATATTCAGTAATGGTAAACACGGGAGATATCATAAGCATTAGGGCATAAAAACATGCACATAAAATTTCAAAATTATACCCTACATATCAGTGATCATAATCTTGACTCATGAAATAAAATATAGAAGTATACAGGGCATGAAATAGGAGAGAAGATGAACAATAAGAGAATTTAATTGGCATAAAAAATAGAACGTATCGTATACATAAGCATAGAAACTAATTTTATTAATAGTCAAGGCTCTTCTCCATGACTATCATAGTGGAATGGGTTCACTTCCCAAATACTCATAGTATTCAAGGTCCACACCCAATAATATTTTCGCATACAAATTCATTTTCTAAACTATTTTCACCTCCCATTCTATTCATGTATATCTCAAGAGATATAATATCATTAAAAAATTAATTGGAGAAAGATATGGGTCTCACCCATCATTGGTTATAACGTAACCACCATAATTTGTTAAAATATAGCCACTATAAAATAATTAATACCATACATATGTGTTCCCAAAAAAACATAATTCATTCATCATATCAAAACCCATGTATATAAATGAGTTTTATTAACATGTCATCATAACATAACTCATGGAAATGAAATGTTATTCATAAACATCATTCCATTGTAAACATAAACAAACTATAATAATAATAAGTTTAGAATACTTGAATAATATCCCCAATAGGACATAAGTAACATCAAATAATTTAATCTTAGATGAAACTACTTTTTATAGATAATTTGAAATAATTCATGAAAATAACATTTCTATTTTCTAATCATTTATTTTTATAGTGTTCGGAAATTATAAAGGAAAAAAAATTCATTCGAAATAATATTTTAATATTGTAAAGGGGAGAACTAAAAATTAAGGTTCCATGAATGTGTTAAAATCCTCTCATCCATATAAGTTATAAAAATATTCCTTCAACATTTTTTCAGAGAAGTCAAAAAGAACATCACTTATAAAATGACCTAAATAATAATTTCAACTCATTTTGTAAAAATAATAACATGAGAAAAAGTAAATTCAATTAATTAAAAATATAATTGTAAAAAAATATAAGCAATTTTATATAACATGGACATAAATGAAAAAGGTAGATATAATTATATTTTTAAAAATATAATTTTTTTTAAAAAAAACTCTCTTATAAATATCATATCATTGTAGTGAGAATTATTCAAATGAATAAAACAAATATATCCAATGTAAATCCGAATAAAATAGATGAAATAAAATATAAGATATTTAATATTCATTTCACAATTAATCTTCATACGACACAGTCATGAAGGTAGATGATTAACCCAGAGAATGGAAATTAGATGAATAATTCCCTTACCACTTTATAATCAGTGGAATTGAATACCCCATAAAATTAATAATTTTAAATTTAATAATTTAATAATATGATGAGAATTATATTTATTATATTACATATCAAAGTGATATATAAATACACCATACACAAGAAATAATTTTTGAATAAGTCATATATCTTATAGAAGTAAAACTAAGACGAAGAACAATTACCTGATAGTTACCATTAGTTTTATGTACATTAACAGCATTTATAAATGTTTATATATTTTTTATAATTCATTAAAAACCAATAATAAAATTTATAATATCTTATATGGCACTTTTATAACATCCTACCACCCTTTCATAAATTACATTTCTTTATTTTAATTGTTTCGGGTGCATTCATTTCATGGTTTTGTGGTAAGTTCATTTGTGTATAATTTTTCATTTTATTTTAAAATAGATATAAAAACATAGAAGTGAAATGAAATGGTGTTAATGAACTTTCATTAGTTTTAATGGTATTTTGTATAATTTTCCTTTTTCTAAGAGAATTATTCAATTGATAAAATGATACTGATGTCTAGTTTATTTATTTATAGTTTTTTCAGCCATCATAAACGTTTTTCATTTTATTTAATAATATGAATATATATTAGTTACAAAGAATGAAATAGGTTATAACATAACATTTAAATCTGATTTAACTAGAATAATCCTTTTATTTACATACATCAATGTGGTAATAGGAAATTAAAAAATTTTATTCACAGAGATGATTAACAATCATAATTTAGAGAATATTTTTGTTTCTTTGAATAAGATGAGGTAGTAAACGGGATGAATATAATATATTAAATTAATAACAAGAAATTTAATTTTTGAGTTATTATTTCCTTATGTATGAAAGAGTTGAGGATAATGTATAAGAAGAAAAGGAAATAAAAGAGGTTGTTTGAAAAAATTACCTCTTGAATATCACCTCATTGAAGGATCCCTAAAATATCTTGGAATTGGTTTTTTGGTGATACAAGAATATTTTTTATATAAGGAGTGCTGGTAGGAGATGTATTTGTATATATTTTATGAGATTGATGACATGTTAGGATAAAGGTTGAATTGAGGTGGGGTATTTATTCATGTGGTGGGGTGGCTTTAAGTGATTAAATCATGGTTATTTTAAATTTAAATTCAACCGCTTTTTGGTGGAATTAATTAAAATGATTTAAATTGAAAATTATGTTTATAAATGATGTTTATTTTTTATAAAAAGATAAACCACCCATTTATTGTTTTGTTTTGTATTTATTTTATACATTTACCCTTTAACATTAACATGTTTCATTATTTTACATATATTTCTGAAATTTTTTTTATTGTGGTATCATTTTTATACTTAAAAATTAATATTACCTTAAAAAATAATTTGGACCTTATTATATCAAAATTTTATTCAATTTTATCTGATTAATTTCACTTAATTGGAATAATATTTTTTAAAGCAAAACCCATAGATGTGAAAAAATAGCTTTTCAAGAAGTGCATTTTTCAAGAAAAATATGATTTTATATATATTATTTAACTAATAATTAAATTATCTGGAAAATAATTTAATATTTAAAAATAAATAATATACAAATATAATCTAAAAAAATACCCCATTTTTTGATTATTTTGATTAATTATAAAGGATAAACATCTTGTAAATTAAAATACTTGTTAGAAAAAAATATCATTTTTGAACTAAAAAGTAAACTTATTCAAAAATACAATATAAAGTTGAATAAAAAATATTTCAGTGGATAAATTATAACTGAAAATTACTTATGTTACTTGAAAAAATATTCAAAACTCAATGACGCCTTTAATGTTTTAAATTTATTGGGAAGAAATGATACTTTTACCAAAAATTGTACATTCATTATTCACTAAAGAATTATTTTTTTCATAAGATTCTCAAAAATTAATACAAGTATAATTTATATATGATGAATCCAAAAATGATTTTAATTTTAACAACTAATTTTACAATTTTTTTAAAAAAAATTATTTTTATTATCTAATGGAACGAAATAAAAATTGCTTTTTGAAGAAAACCTATATTTGAAGAATAAAATTAAATTACTAAAAATTATATTCTTATTCAAAAATAATTAATTAATATATTAAATATGAGTTTGAAATTGTATATTTCATAATGTTGTATATACTATTCATCCCCCCCCCCAATTTAATAGATAGGTTATAATAGACGTGTTAAAATAATAATATTTTGGTGTTTGTTTAAGCTCGTTATTTTATGAAAATTAATCTATTAAATAGTTTAATTTTTTAAAAAATATATCTATACCATAAAATCATTAGATTTTACAAGAATCATTTTAATAAATTTATTTTCATAAAATAAACTAGTTATACCATCCATTCACAAAACAAAAGACATATTTTAATTATTGTTCAATAATATTGTGGAAATTAACATATCCTAGGAGTCACATGGATTCATTTACCATCTATGATCCACTTAAATAATTCAATAATAATGGGTTTTAAGTAACCCATGCAGGTCATGGTGTGCCATGCCTGACCTATCCACTTGGTTTCAATTTGTGATCTAATCATTCCATAACACCTTTAACACTTCTAAAATTAAGTTTCTAGCCATTACATGGTGTTTCATTCCAACTAAGTCAACTTAAAAATTGAATCCCCTTTTTTTTACACACCAAATCATAGATGACCCCTACAAAAACCAACAAATTTCTATATGGGTCATAAGTCATTATATTAAACCATAACCCATTAAAATATCAAATATATGCTAAAGAAATACTCATCTTCCCATGGTATCTCAATAAGCATTATGAAAGACATTGATTAATAACATACTCTATATATACAAATTAATATCATAAAATTCCAATATTCAGTCTACCATATTCCATTAAACAAACCTAGTAAGTGTTATCAAACAATATGTCATGGTATTCCCTTGAAAACATTTTTTAACAAGCTAGCCCCAGTTAACCTTCCATGTCACCAATGTAGGCCCACCAAAATGTAGACTGTAAAAAACAAAAAAAAATTATCATGATTATCTAAATAGAAAATAGTTTAAATAGAGGGAGAGAAGTACAAAACCATGATACATACATCATCATGCCTAATTGGATAAACGTGATAGTAAAATAAAAAAAATAAATAATTTGAATCACCACATGACCCTATTTCACAACCCAAATATTATACTATGAGAGTGATGAAAACCAAGTGAAGTTATTAAACTACATGTCACCCTTCCCAGTACTAGATTCATTCAAACCAATAACTATAAATTACCAAATGAAAAATGAGGGTTTGAGAACAGAATATTATTAGGATTTCACCAATAAATGGATAAAAATTATAATTACATTAAATAATAAACAATATATTTAAAAAATATTTTGTAAAAAAAATTAATGATAATTTATAAAAAAACATTTCTTTTCAAAAAAGGACTTCATATTAACCCAAACATGGAATATGTGAAGTATATCATAGAAGTAATGATAGTATAAGAACAACCATCCATGGATACACCATAGTGTATAAAACTGAAAATAAATGAAAAAAAATATGATTTGGGATCTAGAAAATAAGAATACATACTCGGATATAAAAAGTGACAATAATATTTGATAATTAGAATCTGAGTGATAACAAGTCTTGTCACAATCTGTCATTATCAGACATTAATTTGTATTGCACACTCTTAAGTGTGAAATCCATTTCCAAATTCACCCATCGATTCTACGGTTCTACATTTTCTAAAAACATTTGAAAACCACACTCAATGTTTATAAAATATTTTTTTGATAATGAATTTAAATTATTATGCCTGAAAATTCATTTCAAATATTCAAATTCACCAATGAGGCATTTCATCAAACATAAAGTGTTCATAAATCTGTTTTAAATCAAAAACCATTTGAAAACATAGGTTTCTTGAATAAGATCCAATTTTATATCAAACAAATGGAATTATACAATAATATCAAGGAATTAATGAATGATAACCGTTGTATAGATACACCTACATCCATAATGGAGGAAGACTAGTCTCTTTTGAAAATAGATATTGGAAATGAGTATATCGAGTCCTCATAATCCCATATACATAGAAAAAGTCATCAAATATTAATATAAACCCATTGATCCAGCATTCACGACCCACTAGGGTTCTAATGAGACAAGGGTTGGAGAGATTGAGAGAGGATCTAAAAAGAAGAGATGAAACTGAATCAAATAAGGAACATTCATTTAAGAGATATTCCAATAATAAAAAAATCAATAAATAATTCAAGGATAGAAACCTCTATAGAATTGGTAATGTTTTAGTTTGATCCAAAAGCATATTAGGGGGTTATTAGACATAAAATTAATCAAGGGAAAATATGAAATTTCTAGAAAAAAATAGGTTTAGAGCATAGCACACGGTTAGCCACCACTATTAGAAAAACCATGCAACAACCATGTGTGGCCTTTGTCCCTTGATAAACAGGGTGCATGGTTTTTATGAGATGATTCATACCATTGGGAAACCATTATCAGCCCATGTAACTCCTCTAGACAGCCACCCAGACACATGTATTGTTTCCATAGTGAGTCATAAGACATGACTAACCGTGATTAAACTGTAAAAAATTCAATGGGAACCCCGCAAATCCGTACAGCATGGTTACTACTTTGATAGACTAACTATGCTCCCAAACATTTCACCTTACTTGTTCCCTCTAAATATCATTGTTTTCAACAAACGGTTACTAGAAAACACTAGACTACCCCTAATGTTAAACTGATCTAAAAATAAATCATAAATGTGACCAGGAGGGATTGAAATAATGTATCCCTCAACAAATACAAATAATATTGTAGAAAATTTACCAAAATTCCTAGAATGTATAATTCTTACATTGTAAATTCACGAAAAATCAATAATACATAACCAAAAATGGATAGGCAAGTCAAACATGTCATAACCAACAACACTGATTTAACCCATTTTCATTAAGATGAAAAATCTTCAAAATAAGATACAACACATCTTGAAATAACATGATAAAATAAAAAGATCCTAAAGATGTTATGATGATTTTTTTCTTAGTCGATAAAATTATTATGAAAAATAAATCATTATTAGATTCGATCCTGAAGGCCAATCCACATAATAACATGTTCCACACCTCTTCTCAATACACACAATATTGACCAAAATAATAATATTAAAGTCTAGTTGAAACTAAAATGTTAAAATATATATTCAATGTCTAATCAAAATAGAAGTCCAATACAAGTTAAATCATCTAAATTCACTTCATAATGTAATTAATACATTCTTATTTGAGAATATAACTAGAATTATGGATTTCTAAATAGAATCATTTGAAAAAATCATGTCTGTAATGTCTTTATAATATTTCCAACACATTTTCACTAAATAAAAGCACAAAATTTGAAAATGTTTCACCATTAGTTTCCATTTTAAATTCAAAGAACACATTTTTAAATCCAATTTGAAAACCTAACACATTTTTCTTAAAATTAAAAATTGTTTCCCTGAAAAACATTGAGAACTATTTAAAATTAAATTTCTGAAACACTTGTGGTCAATCATACGCCAAGTAGGCATCACAAGTATAAAGTTATAAAATGAAGAAAAAAAATGATAAAGGTTCCATAAAAATAGAAGAAAGTGGAGAATATATTCATGAAAAATATATATATGTCACCTATATATATCAATAAATGATAAAATATTATTCCTTGGTCTCTAACATTGGACCTAACATGTGTTTGATATTACATAATCAATTTATTATGAATAATATATTGGTATATTCTATGTAAAAACCACCACAAGTCATCCAAATATCCCACAAAAGCCTTTTTTAAAACTGAATCGCATCCTAGACCTAGTTTTTAGCATTACTGTAGGGCCATTAGAAGCATGTGAACCAAAGTTTGTATTATTAATATAGATCTCCTACATATTACATGGGTTTCCATGACCAAAATAAAAGTCATGGTGAGTGTATATGAAAGCCAATATCAACACACAAGGAATAATAAATAATTATCCATCACCTATACAACCCCTATATTGAACAAACCCATTATGCTATATAAATCAATGGCATAAACAAATTGCATTCCCTAAAAAGGGATAAATAAGAATAAGATATTGAAAAACAACCCATAAAAGGAGAAAACTCCAAGGGGAAATCAAGAGGGAGTCACTTGCATTGAATATTCATTACATTACCATAAAATATGGATTTGAATGTAAAGACCTTTCCATTTTATAAATAATCACTATAAACATTCTTTTAAAATCGAATAATACCACACACACCATTTACATTTTAAATCCACCCATAAAAATATCAGTTTTCTTTTTTGAAATCCAAAATAAGGCTATGTTTTTTCCAATTCAATAAAAATCATTTTAAAAAAACCCATGAAAAAATTTTACATGATGTATAAAAACACGCTCATTTGATTTATAATTCTGAATTCATCAAAGGACCGCTCTTAAATCATTTCATGGTAAAAAACAAATTGTTAATAAAGTATATCTTTAGAAAATAATTTTTACTACTTGAAAACCCATAATTGGATTAGAATCCAAAAAAAATAAAAAACATTTCAAAAACCCTCAAATGAATTTAAAAATACTTAGTAGTAAAAAAACTCATTTTCAACATGAAAACCTGGAAATCAATAGAGAACCCCTTTATTCTATATCTAATTTCCTAATAATGTTTTCAAATTTTACATGGATACAATATATATTCAATAATTCACTAAAAATAGATTTTAAATTTCAAAAACTTTTTTAATTGAAAACATAATTAATGTTTTAGAGAGAACTTCTTGTAAGAAATGAAAACAAAGTCCAAATGTATCACCTTTGATATAGACCACATGAATAAGAAAGAATACCTCCTCTAAAACCCACAAGTCGATAAAACTGTAGGATAGAACCATCATGAACTGAAAACCCATCTCACAATGTGAATTAGGATTATAGGGAAATTGGTAAAACTAGAAAATATGGTAAAACTAATAATACATGTGAATAGAGGATGGATTTACCTAAAAATTTTATAAAAAAACACAATGTAACGTGCAATAAAAAATGTAGATAATGATAGAACTCTCCCTTATAATCCTTATTCTTATCCAAATGAATGGGGATTGAGGAGATGTTCCAAAATCTAAAAACAGAAGAGGTTAATAAGGTAAAATTTCTTTTTATGGGATTATAGGTAAGTTTCATGGTTCGTTAGGAAATTATTCATGGTCTAAAAACACATGAGAAGACCATTAAAATTGTAATTATCTCTATGATATCACCTTTTTCATGGGCTTGACATTGTTACTAATAACTTTATGGGTAAGCCAAATAACACCTAGAAACTCTCTAAAACTCTAAATTCCAACATAAAAAATAATAGTAATCTAGTTACCTGATATAATATAGATTCTTACAAATATATCTCCAAGATGATATATAGGTGTTAAAATTCTTTCCAAAATCCCATTTCTACCACCAGAAAGTCATTGGTCGAAAATATTAGGTGTTGAAAAATGAAATATCTTAATAATTACTAATTAAATATAATTACTCGAAAATATATAACCTCAAAACCAAAAATACAAGATACTCAAAATAGTCCAATTTATCATCCACAATGATTTCTAGAAATATCCAATGACAACTAAAACCTCAAAAAAATTCCTTTGAAGAAAAGGATATATAATACGGTATCCACAACATTTATAATTTCTCTATTTTAGTGAAAAAAAGTAAACTATGGAGAGATTACTAATCAAAAAATCTAATTAACTTTGAAATAAATTCACCCTTAAACAAATAACCCCTTCAACACAAAGGAGGAAGAACAAACCCTGAGAAACCACAGACAACATGATTTTTAACCTTATTTCATAACACACAAAGATGACCTAGGTTCTATAATATGATCTCCTTTTAATGGTGGATACATAAAATACCAACCCAAACATCAGTCTATGCATAATCTCAAATGGTGAGTCACCCATCCCAGATATCCATTAATGCACCCAAGGAATTTCTAGTTTTCCAAGTAATGACCATCCCAATATCTCAACATAACCAACCACCTCAAATAAAAACTCTCAAAATAAATTCACCCAAACAACTAGGAATAAAAAAATAACTCTAACAATCATCCAAAAAATAATAAATCACTCAATTAAATGAAATTAAAGGCCATAAATATGGGAAATTACATAATAAAATATCCACTAGATTCTAAAAATACAATGATAGAATACAGAAATATTAACATGATTAAAACTATTAATCAATGGTCCAAAAAATCCAACAAGCACAAATAGAAAAACATGAAACCTCTTCTGAAAACCCATAATACGAAAATTATGATAAATTCATAAATGGATAATGTAGTGAATATTTCTAGAATATTTTCAACAAGATGGATTAGAATTCCCTGATGTCTAACACTGTATGTAAATGAATGGGATCTACCTCCTATTAGAAGTGAACATAACTTTAAAATAATTCCCTTCCTAATTTTGTTGCTTTCACACTTTGTTATCTTCATTTCCATTAGATGGAACCATGGTGTCACCCATCACATAATTTATAGAATAGTTAACTTCTAGTTTAGTATCCTTCTCAAATATCTCCTCAAAATATGTCAGGCTATATACAAGAAAATATAATCCAAAATATGGGTGAAAATAACCTTTTAAGAAATGTTCTATATCATAGTCATTTCCAATCATCCTCAGAGGGAATATGAATAACTCATAGAATTGTTCAACATACACATTCACTGATCACCATCGTTGAATGAGGCTCAAAGTCTTGAGATATCTCTCCACACTCATGACCTCTTGATATAACCACATGATAAACAACATCATGAAAAAACTATATTTCAATATTGTTAAGAAACTAAAAAGTTACCATATACTCCAAACACAATAGTGTGTAATTGAAAAGAAATATCACCCCAACTCTCACCTATGAAGCAATAGTTATTCCATGAAAATCGAGGATCACCTCAATCCATTCCAACCGTCATACTACTTCATTCAAACCCTTCACACTGAAAAATATATTAGAGGATTCTTCAATATAATCATCCTAAAAAATAAACCTTACACATTTTATTTCAACAATTATAAAAGGAATACTATAAATAACACAATACATGAAAAATATAAATTCATCCCTTAAAATATAAACTAAGGATTCCAAATAATAACTTGTGATAGTCCTAAATTAACAAGTTAATGTAATATAACACATCATATTCACAATAAGAAAACATGATATTATTTTAAAAATCGAAAAATTAAACCAGGTTATTAAAATAAGAATTCTCCATGAAGGAATACACTTTAAAAAAATAAAAAAACACTTCATTAAAAACCAACCAACCCTAGTGTAAAAAACATATGTAATACAGAACATATTAAATAACTCATGTCTCCCATGGATCAAAATTCTCAAAAGAACCTCTATTAAAAACCAACTAACAATCAAAATTTTAATTTAAAATCAATCTCCTTTTAGAATACACCTAAATAACAATCATAAAGCATCATGTTATTATAATTTAAATGTTTTTTAAATACCATAATGGAAAACGTCAATTTATAAAACATTTCATTAAAACCAAGGGAATTTTCTTTTTCAATATTTCGTGAATGTTAAATCTTGAAATTAAAAATTTCATAAAATTCCCTCATTTTCCAAAATAAATCTTTTAAAATAAGAATTAATTAAAACACCAAACCAACATAAATAAAGTCGATTATGAAAAAACCATATAGCATCAGACCCTCCATAATTCATCTCTAACTAGTGAGAATGACTTTTAGAGAAATATTGAATCTTGAGGAGTCAAAACAACTAAACTGGGTAAAAGGGCTAGTAATTTATTATCTCCATGTGTTGGGATTCCATGTACCAATCGTGTTATAGGCTCCATGATGGTGGGACACCCAAACCACATAGAAACCACACTGTTATCAGAATGTGTGAGATAACTGTACAAATCATTATCTATATTTTCACACTAAAACTACAGAGAGAGCCCAAAATCACTTATATACTCAAAGGGGATAACAAAATTATCATCCCACATCAAAACCCATCATTTAAAAATTAAACAAAAAAGGAAATCAAAATTTATAACCATACTTCCCCTAGAAGAGGCCTAGAATAGGAAATAGATATCTAGACTCTCCACACCCTTACATGTCAAAACATGAATACCATTATATCTTTATACCATAAAATACCACATAACATGAGTACTAAATCAATACACAAGCTACTTATATAAACCTCAATGTTTTGAAACCAATTGTTAATGAATTAGAATGGTATTCAATCCTAATGGAACCACATGTATTTTCCAGCTGATTAATTCCAATATATTATCTTCAGAAAGAATTATACAAATTATAATAAGCCCCTAAAGTCTAGTATGCTAAGATAGTTGGATGATCGAGAAGTATAAATATTTTTAAAAAAAAAATTGATAAAAATATATATGTGAAATTTATATTTATAGAAACTCTCAATATCATAGTATATATTGATTAAATAATATTTATAGGTTGAAAAGTGTATCTCAGTGAGGAGTTCTTTGAGTAAATACAGATATAATATAACATGTCAATATTGAGTGAGATTTAATTTTTATGGGATTCTAAAACATTAAAGTGGATGATTATATTTTTAATTATAAAGAAGGATATTCCATAGAATTGTTGAAGAGGTTTGGAATCAAGTAATACAAGTTCATTTCTACTCCAAAAGTTATTGGCACAAATACGATTAAAGATGTGGCTAGGAATAATTTCAATCAAAGGCATTACATAGAAATAATTGAAATCTTTATCTACCTAAGGGATTCTAAACCTAAAATAATATCATATCTGGTAATATGTGGTATATTTAAAAGTGATCACAAGGAGTATCACATGCTATTAACTAATAGGATCCTCAGGTATATCACAAATACACTTAATTTAAACCTTCTATATAGAACTAATCCTGATTTTTCTTTTCAAGGATTTATAAATGTTGAATGGGAAGGATGTATTTTTGAAATGTATCCCACATAATATTTAACACTTAGACTTAGTGAGAGTTATATGAAATGGAATAGAAATAAATAATTACTAGTGGCATTGATAACTGTTTAATCTAATAAAATAGAATCCACAAATGAATGCACCCAAAATATATGGGTTTAGGTTTAACTTGTAAACTTGAGAGTTGTGATTGATATGACACTATGAATTATCTATGACAATAAAAATTCATATAGTTCAATCCAATAATTTAGTTAAAAAATATACATCTAAGAAAATTAATGATAGGTATTGTTTTTTTGATGAGAATATGGAAAAATGTGATGTAGAACATGAGTTTTTTACACTAATAAAAAAATATTGATATTTTTAATAAATAATTTACAAGGGATAGGATCTATAAATTAATTATGAAACACAATTTTTATTCTTTCACTCTAAATTGATTTTTTTAGAAATTTGTTCCTCACAATTCTTTATATTGTAGTGTCAAAGGGGGAGAAAATTTTTATAATTCATTACATGTTTCTTGCAACAAGGGAGAGGATTATCAACAGAGAGTGTGAACATATAGGTTATCCATTTCTATTCTTATTAAATAAATGGTGTGTTTTGATATTTTATGAAGAATAAATTCATTTAAATCACATAGAAAAATTATTTATCTCATTAAGGGATATGATTCTCTAAAAAACTGCAATATCATTTATGGTGGTGTTAAGATGCACCTCACTGGACATATGATCAAATTTTATGATTTTTTAGAATGTTTAAGGAAATCAGTTATAAGTTAGATTATTTTTTAAAATATTCGATTAAGAATTGAGAAAAAATCCACAGGGGTATATTGAATAACCCCTTTAATTTGTTGAATTATTGAAGACATATATTTTTTTATATTTTGTGAACAAATCCCTTGATATTTTTTTTGTTTATTCTCAACGATTGAGTTGTTTTTGAAGTGATTAATGTTTTTTAGTCATGTATTGAATTAATAAAGATAATTTAGAGCATCCCATATGGGATTTAGTGTTGGCGTATGACTTTAGGCCACCAAAAACGACTTCATGTAGGTCTAATATGAATTTGGTTAAAACATATGACTTTGAATTAATTTTATTATTATTTAGGCATATCATAAGACTTTATAGTTTTTGAGAATATGAGATCATTAGACATATTTAATACAGATATATGACACTGGAGTTCCATGCATGACTTTTCCAGAAAACTTGTAAGAATCCTTTAATACTTCTTTGTGAAACTTAAGGCTTCTATAAAAATTGAATTCCTTTTTATCTATCTCCAGATATCATAAGTGCACATATGAATTTATCATTTCATATGATCCAAGATTTATTGAAAATTATAAGAATTCAAGGATGTCTTATTTTATGAAGATTCAATCTTGATGATACCAAATTTATTACATCGTGATTAAAATACCACAAATGATTTTTGATTCAAACAACATAATGTTTCAATGATACTTGCATCATGAAGAAAAATTTCATTATTTAGAACAAAAATATTTGGATGAATTCTATCATGAACCCTCACTCAAATAGTACCCCTCATAGGATAGAAATTTGGAAATATATATAATGATGCTCATGACCTGCATCTAGTAATCCATTGGTTGGAAACTATCACTAAGGGTATACAATCACATGCATGGGAGGAATTAACCATATAAAGATTTTTTAATTTAGTGATAAGATAAGAATAACCACCAACAAAATCATGCTCATAATAATAGAATTACCAATACCAAAACATTATTTGATGTAATACATTACTAGATTCAAATGAATTTTAAATGAAAAATTGAAAAAATGTTATTATAAATTGTTAATCTAAAATAGCTTATAAATAACTCTTCATGTTACTAATGTCTAGATAGATCACCAACTAGCATAGGATAACCAAAAAATATTTTATATCTATTTTTTGGTAGAATAAATTCTATATTCAGTAGTATCATCCCTCAAACCTCTCATGAAAAATATTAAAGAGCCATACTAAATCCCAATGAGTAAATAAATTAAATTAACACATCACATAAATAGGTAAAACTATTAAGTTCGCATTCTCACCATGGATAACTAGCCAAATCATGTATAGATTTAAAACCAAAATATTGTGAATACATATATATATATATATATATGTAAATGGGTGACCCATACCCACTTTCACATTATTTTCATATCTCATTCCCCAATGTTACACATCATGATCTCTGTTACCTCCCATAAATCAAGTCACCATTGATGTGTGTTAGGAAAAGACACTACCTACCTCATTTCCACACATGGTACATTATAAAATGTTAGAATTAGTACACATATATATCTCATCATCATCAATATTCAATACAAGACCATGTGTTTTTATGAAATCCATAACAATCCATATAAATTCATTTTTCCTTAAGCTGACACTGACCATCCACATATACTCATGCGATAAAAGACCACCTATGACCATATAAAACTATTACCTATAACATCAATCCATCATATCTTCAATCACAAACGTTTGGTAAATCATCCACGAGTATACCCAAATCTTATATTACAAAAGAATAGGGATCAGGGTGGAGATGTTAGTCAGTCATCTATATACTGGATAACCTGGATATTAGGGAAAACACCCCCATAAGTACTTGTTTTTCATTTATCATCTACCATTAATTGGTGTGTATGAAATAAAAAAAAATATTCATAGTATATATAGCTCACAACTACACTAAGGAAAACTATATAACCTTTGAGTCACCTCCCCTATCATCTCACATAACACCTGGCTACCAGTGATAAGTTATAGATATCAAATAATATTACTGTAATAAAGTTTGATATTAGATAACATTTTAACAATTAATTAATGTTATTCCATTTTTATTCCTAGATTAAAATTTTATTATATTATGCCAAGTGTGGGTGACAAAATTTATTCTTTCTTGTATTCTCAAGTATGTCATTATAATAATTAAGATTTAATAACTAACCATATCCATTAATTAAATAATTTTTCATTCAAAAAGTATTAAATGATGAGAAATTTCTAGTATGAACTCATCCCAACCACACCTATGCCCACAACATTGTCCATAATATCATATATGGAATATTCTGTCATCATCATTGTTATAACTGATACCTCCTGCCACCATATTCATCAAAACAGAAACCCCATTCAATCAGTATCATCATAACCAACACCTTATTCCATAATCATCACACAAACAATGCTAGGTTAACAGTCAACATGTCATGACTCTAAATCCGTATAGAATAAATACATATTTAATTTATTTTTCTACACATGATTTTAAGGGGAACCATTGCCAAATCAAGCATAAAATTAAAGTATTTATAATTTTATGACATGCTTACTCAACCCAAAATAAATTATTTAATAAATCAATAAATTTTCATTAAAACCATTAATTTAATGATTAATAATGAATAAATCATAACAGCGCTAGCCATAAGAAATTACATGCATATGTATTACTTATATAGTCATTTGTTCCACCTAAAAATGCTCTTCTGTATATCAAAAATCTATATGATAAATATTCTACCATGCCAATTTTATTATAATCAATGAATTAATGGTTTTATGTTGTTATTTATTCAACAAGAATATCTAACATGTCTAAAAACAATCACATAATATATAACACTCTCTATTATACATCATAAAGTAACTACAAACACATTTGATCACTAATACCCAAACAATTATTTAATATCTGCATTGCATTATCTAAACATATGATAATTACCATTCAGATTCTCTAAATTAAAACCAGAGTTATAAAATAATTCTCATAAATAAATTTTAAGAAATTTATACGTGGTTTTATACTATCATTTTAATTTTATCACAAGAATAGAAAAATTAAAAAAATATTTATATCTCCCTACTGGGTAATTCCAAGAATAATCATAGCTATTATACAATAGGCAACAAATCATTTTCCATTTATAATTATGAAATAAAAATTATCAAATATTCTACTCTAATATATTTTATTAATTTATAAATACCATTATTAGAATTATTATCAAAAATATTAAATATAAATTTAACTATGAAATTCCCATATTATTTCATAGTCATAATTATCCATATAATTTAATATTAGTTCTAAATCAATTCATGAAATATTAAAAAAGATCATGTTAACAAAATTTTCTATACAATAAAATTATATTCCATTTGATGAAATAATAGTAACACATTAAAAATTTTCTAATTCCTGAAAATAATGATTATTAATGATGATCAAAAACTTTATTGATTTTTCATTTATACATTAATTTAAATTTCTAGGTCATGGAAACAAAATTTCACCATATATTGACTCTTTCCCTTTCAAATATAATTTTGTTTTTTTATACAAGAGAATGAGATTTCATGTGATTCTATATTTTATATCTTCCAGTAATTTTTTCATCATGGAAATAATAGTTTCCAGTTTTTCGATTATGATAATCATTATCAATCACAATTAATTAATTTTTTGAATGAATTAATAAACAAAGATTAAGAATGTAATTATCTAGTTTAACATATCATCTTAGAGAATTTAATTTCTAATAATATTAGAATCAAATAATATACTACAAAAATTTAACTTCTCTTTTAATTCATGAAAAAATAATATGTCCTTAACAGTAATACACTTCATGCATTTCATCCACCTCATTTACAATTGAAGGTTAGCATATAATCTTCCATCATGTGATTATTTTCAATATGATTATTTGATTATGGTTAATCACATTCATCAAAATTTATAACTCTAAATTATGATAAAATAATATTCTAATAGTGAAAAAATAATAAGGCTAACAAATCCTATAACTGGTAATTCGTTTCAGGTGCTAATTGCTAAACCTAAATGGAAGGAGAAGTGAGTGATGATATCTCAAATTAGTATGGATGAAAACATGAATTGAGACTCAATTAAATTGTTAAAATATCTTCATAACTCATGATAATAGATTCATCATGTCCAAATTTATAAGGTTCAAGGAGAATCTAAATAGGGGTTCGGGTATTTTGAAAAATAATCATTGAAACACATCTAAAATTCAAATTTTAATATCTAGGAAATGATATTTTAGAAATCCCCCATATTAATTTGATATACCTAAAAATTGTTAGTATTAAATTAAAAATAGCTCAAAATATTATATATAATTTTAAACGGTCTATAGCTTTTTAAATCATTGATTTTATATCATAAAACCCTTTAAAACATTGAAAAGATTTGTGGGAGTGAAACTAGAAGAAAAAAAAGGTTTCTATAATTGAAATGCTACCTATAAAAATAAATCAAATGTTATGTATGGTTAACATGGTCTTACCCTAACATATATCTGCTACAAAACGATCCTTATATAGTGATTAGATGGCCCTTATATTATGATAGTAAAACTAGATTACCCTTATGTATCTATTAGAAATATTTTCTCATCATTACACAGGACATGAGAAACAATGAATAAACATAAAAAGATAAAATATACCATTACATGGATTATATAGACACTTTGTTACCATTATAAAACATGAAGAAAATGATAATTTTTCTTATTCAACACTTAGTGGCAAGACTACCATTATGTAGCCTTCAGAAAAATCATCATACCATTATGAGAGAGGGGTAATCATTTAAGGGTGAAATAAAATTATATATTTTCAAAATAAAACAATTTAAAAATATTTAGAATTACTTTTAACACTTATAAAAATAATTTAAAAATTCTCAACTTATATTATAAATTACAAAACCATTTCAAAAAAAATTCTTAAAATATGAATTATATCATAATCTACTAGATGCCCCAAAAAAATATAGGAATGTTGGGGATTATTCCAGACATTTATATTAAATAACTCTCCAAAATATTATCCTCCTTGAGAATTAAAACAAAATTTTTATAGAGAGAGAAAATGAGAGATAATATTACCACAACACAAGAAACCTCTCATTGGTCCCACTATAAATGAAACAGAAGAACAACACCAGAGGAACAATTCACAAAGTTATAAAACATCTTTAATAAAATCTCAAAATAATCTGCCAAAGAGATACCTCAAAAACATGGACAAGTCCATTAATTAAACATTGTATCAAAGAGTAAAATAAATCTCATATATCAACTTGATATCAAATACTTCTTTCAAAAAAATCAATCATTAAACATATTGGGATTTTTAGCACATATATAGACTCGTGTTCCCTAATAACTCATGTAATCACAAGAAGGTACACACAAATATATATATATATATATATAATCATAGAAATCAATTCATTTATATCAAACTATCATTATAAAAAAAACAAAACTATACAAGAAAACACCTATAAAAACAATCACATCCCCTATATTAGAAGAGAAATCATAGGGCTTCATAAAGGATAAAACATTATTATATCTATCACATCAACAATTTTTTAGGAATCTTATTGAATTGAATTTTTAACATTCATGACATATCATACATAGATTTTCCAGGAAAAAATATATTATCATGAATAAATAAAAATTAATTATAAAAATGAGATATACTACATAAAATATTACATTATGTCCTAATGGTTAAGGATCTCAATGAATAAATATAATTTTCAATTGAATATTTACCCACTAGACATGAATCAGAACATATCATATTAAAATATGTTAAATTTCTATAATATACATATGAAAAATCTCCTCAAACCACATACATTCAAAATCTAAAAGGTTTGGATACATTTAATAAAAAACTTTTTAATCATTATTCATAACATGGTAATTATGAAAATATTTTTTGTGGGATTAAATTAAATACATTTTTTAAAAATTATTTTAAAATAAATACATTTTTTTATATAATTGTTCAAGTACATATTAGAAAACTTATTACAAGAAAATAACTTTTTCTAATGGGGTATCACTGAATATTATTAAACGTTATAAAGAAAAAATCCATGGATTTATTACTCAATGTAAAATATCAATTTCTAAAAACATTTCGTTGCTAATTAAACAATCCAAACTAGTCAATAAAGTATTCAATTTAGTCCACCATGAATCATGGTATCTAATTAATCCAACCTTTACTGTGATTAGAATTTCAAATGTTTTTCATGTCAACCTTCCTTGTAGATTTGGGAATTTTTTTGAATTCCAAAAATGATATCTATCATTCCATATTTAATATGCATTATATGATAAGTTTTATGTTCATAAAAGTTACTGTCTTTTTTAAATTTTATTTTATTCATCTACTAATATCATTAGCTAGTTAATATCAACACACATAACATTAAAATTGGGGGACCCAATTTAACATATGAAATGAATTAAAAAAACATGAGATTGAAATAATTAACCTTATCATACTATAAAATATTTCTCCATATTTGTTAAGAAAACTATATTTACCCAAATCCCAAAAACAAGTAAAAGCTATAATGGATTAAACATACCAATTTCTATTTACCGTGAGTGCAAGCCATTTCGTTAAAATGATTAAATTAACACTACATAACTTTATTTAATCAATATAAAAACTTAAACTAACCTAAGTTGATATTTCAAGAGAATAAACTTAAAAATTCACCCATTAATGACATTATGATATTTTATGATTTTTGACTAACTAACTCGCCTACATGGTTTGAAAACGGATCATGATAAATAACCCATCTTGATGGATGAAGTGTAACATTTTATTATATGAATGAAGTAATATCACATTTTCAATATAAGGGAAATCTATTCTAGGTATGTACGAACATAAGCCCTTAACCACATCATAAACACAGAAAGAATAAGAACCCACATCATATAAGAATTTAATTGAATGCCTAGATATAAATTATTATAACAATAGAAATAAAATAAAATAGAGTGAACCATACAATATTTCCATTCCTGAACTGGGTCACATATAATATAGACCAATAGAAGGGTATATTGATTAAAAAGGATAACATAAATGAAATCATTCAACGAATTAAATCTCTTCCACAACTAGTCTGTGAGAAGTGTATAATATGTATATGATGATAGAAACCCCTCACAATATTTCATATAATTACATTATAATTCCCAATGTGAGTGTTATATAATTATATAAAAAAAGTTCAAAGAAACTGTTTCCCCAGACTGTATCCCATCCTTAACACATGGCCCAAGAAATGATTTATACTTATCATCTCTAGATTCAATTATGTGTGTGTTGGAAACAGAACATTGAAGCGGAAAAAAAATCATGGAATACAAATCAATTAGATGGGTTAAAATTGATAAAATGAGGTGGTTTCTCTGGATTCATTATGAATGGCTACCAATCTAGTAATGCTAATAATGTTATTCATTCACTGCATGGGGATAAAAATTAAAGGGTCTCAGGCTGAATAAAGCATTTCAAAGGTATCGACAGACTTCAAGAGTAGAATCAGAAATTTCTAAACAAATTGAAGAGATATCTATCCAAAAATCCACATTTGTGGTCAAATAAAAAAACACATCTGGAAAAAGGACTTTGGATCTTTCCCCACAAAACAACCAACTCTTCAAAAAATTTAACAAACAAGAACAACTATTGTCTCGATGTCCTACATAGCATTTCTGTAGTAAATAATTCCTTATTATTCCTCTACGAATAATTAAAACTAGAATCTATCATTATCCCTTCCATCCAAACCTATATCTCTAGACCCAAAATGGATCCCTCATAATTCTATAGACACTATCACTATAACACTCCTAGGGTCCCCATCTGATCATTTTCATCATCATCACCCACTATGAGGTTATTTTACAATACATATTGCTAAATTTATTTAGAAAATACCTAATGGGGAGGTTGGCATAGATCCACTCCTAAAAAAGAACAAATTATAATAACTCCTAACCTAGAACTTGGATTACTTATGGTCAATAATTTAATTATTAACCAATTTCCTATGTTCTACTTAGTTCAAACACATGAACATACAATAATACTTCATGATACAAGATTATATTCTAGATATCTACCTTGTATATATCATCAATTTTCTTTATTAGGGCCACAAAATATGATGATCCTTTCATCAGATCACATGGGTGCCTAAAAACCATGTCCTATCTAGTCTCTCCTTTTTAAAGCATGTACTAAGCCCAACTGATATTTTTTCAATACCAACCCACACATCCTCATGAATTCTCCAATCTAAAATCCATCATATCTCTCAATAGTTACCTTAGATACAACTATTTCATGACCCCATCCCTTTATGGGTTCCCCTCATTGTAATGGATATAATGAAATTAAGATAATGATGCCCAAAACCCAGCACCAATAGGCCATGGGTTGGTCACTAGAATTGAATTTATATAATCACACACATTAGAGGGATTTTGTCGTAAATATTTGACAAGATAAAAGATAAGAAAAACCATAAAACATATCATGCTCTCATAAAAAATAATATTTCATCTTAAAACATTGTGTGGTTCTATATATAATTGGATACCACTAACATGAAAATGCAATAGAAAAAAATCCTTGGTAGTGACAATGATGCTCAAAATGATAATGAACAACTACATGAACTAGAAATGTAAATCATTATCACTAAAAAGATCCTTATGGAATGAAAAATACATTATATATACATAGGTTGACCATAAATGTATACTCATTGGGATCCTCCTAGAAACCTATAATGAAAAATGTGAAAGAATCACACTAAATATCATTGAATAAATAAATGAAATTAACACATCACCTAAAATGGAATATTATTCATTTCCCATTCTCACCATGAATCTATCACTAAATTTAATATATATGTATAAATATAATTTTTATAATATATATATATATAACTAGTTACCCTAAAATGACTTTCCCATTAGTTTTCCACTCTCACAACCAAATGTAACATGTCATGATCTCTTATTCCTTCCATAAATCAAGTCATACCTTATGTGAGTCAGGCCTCATCCCTAACTACCTCAATCTCACACATCACACAAAAAATCATATTGGTATCATTCCACCTATACATCTCATCATCACCATCCAATAAATAATAAAGTGTATGTATAGAATCAAAAGCATCCCACATAAATACATTATGCATCAAGTTATCATAGTCTATACATGTAAACTTATGGGAAGTTAGAGCCACCATGACCACATACTAGTATGTGATATGACCTCAATCCATTAGAGACCACATCACACATGTTAAGGAAATAACCCCATTATACCCATACATAATACTATAGTGTAAGAGACAATGTCGAAGATGGGTTAGTCATACATCTATTTCCTTTCCAAACTATATTTTGGTAAAACCCTACCTAGAACATATGGTTTATAGTTAATATTCTGACATAGGTTGGGTGCATATTAAATATGAAAACATTTTATACTGATATATCTCACAACTACACTAAGGAACACTAATTATCCTTAGACGTAACTATCACTATACTCACATATGTGTTTCCTAGATAAAATTATGGCTCAACACATGATTGCAGGTTGTTAAGTATTGTTGAAAAAAACATTATCAATCAGTTTACTATTATTTATGATAAAAACTCCCAATAACACCCATATCTATAATTTGATAAGAAAGTTCTATCCAAATAAAAATATGCATAGGTGTTCTTAGCCATTAATACTTAGTAAATCACGATGCTGAGAGGATTGGTGGTCAGGATTATTACACCATATTTGGGGGAATTATTCCCTTCGGTTAAAAATCTATTCCAAACTATGTTTTTATGAAAATTAAATTATTTTTAATAGGTTCTCGATCATTCAATTACTAATTTATAATGATTCAGTTTAGAGATACATTTAGGAATGGTAGAGTTTAACTCCTTCCTAGGAGGTGGTTAGTGTGATATAATTGGGATTGAACCTCGAATAGGCTTTATAAATATCATATAAAAATAGGAATCAAATCCCATTTAGTTTGAATGTAATATTTTAAGGTCATTTGATAGGAACATTACATGGAGTTTAAAATCTTTTGGTAAGGGTTTAATATTGGTTATTGGGGTTCAAACCATGGAGACGCATTATATGTATCTTGTGAAGACCGGAATTAGAGTCTCCATAGTTCCTATATTAAATAATTTTATGTCATATGAGGATAAATAATATTTGATTGAGTGGTCCTTGTACATATGCACTTTCAATGGGATGGTTCATTAGTAACATTATCCTTTGAATGAAATAATGGTATAATTTAGACATACACCTAAGGAGGTGGCCTATGGAGGAGGAAATCACATCATTCTAATAGTATACACTTTATAAATCTATAATCCCATATGAGTTATGATCACTGTGTGAAACATAATATGCTTGAATAACATATACATTACATGAGAGCATAATATTCTCTCTGTCAAGGGCTTAAACATATAGGCTTCCCTAATAAGAATGTTTTTATGATTCCTTTGGATGATATACCATTTTAAGAGTGGAAATAAACTATCACAAGGAGTTTTGAAAGGTGAATATATATATGGGTGTATTGTGGTATTTACGAGTAATATGTTGTTGTGTTAAGACCAATGGAAATAAAATAAATATGAAAATTAGGACTTATGGAGGAATCCAACCAATCATAGTTATAATTGGAATCAGATTCATCATAGTTCACAAAATACATTCTTGTAGATTGGTAAGGTGATATGAATAAAACCAAGGGTATTATTTTTTCATGAGTTTGGGAATAATCAAAAAAACAAGGTCTTACACTAAGGTAGATTCCCTAAAGTTGGGTTAGGGCTTACACCTAAGTGGATTCCCATGTTATGACTAATCAAATAGGAACATATATGATGGGAATCATGATGCACAATTAATCCAAAGGGATTAATCTCAAGAATGTTTTTTTAGGGTAGGGTAGGGGATTTCATAGAATAATTTTTCACTTATACCATGCCTCATCTATTGATATATGTGGAATTATGGTGAGAATCATGGGGACGATTCATCCCCTTGATATAAAACAACTCAGATCTTACACCAAAATTGAAACCTAAAATTACCCACCCTATTCAGTGACTCATGTGAGGAAATATGGACCATGTATTACACCAAAAAAGAACATGTTCCAAATTAATCTAAGAGGATCACCTTAGTTTGTGACACACGATTCACGAAAAATCCAAATGGGAATCCTCAATATAAGGAATCAGAAGAATTCATGTGGATTGATCTTAGTGTAAATATGTATGATAAGAAAACCACAAGGATAAATCATAACATGAGGAAATATGAGGAATCGGAAAGGTGGAATCTAATCTTAAGTTTCTTAAGTACATAATAAAGGGATTATACCTTGTAGTATTTCCATAAATGAACCTATTCCTCTTATATTGATAGATGAGGAAGAATGATAGACTCATAGGGTAATTTTTCATAAAATGCAGAATAATTTTTTGGATTACACTAAGTGAATACACATTTAATATATTCATTAAATGTCCTCTAATGCATGTGGAAGATAACTATGAAAGGTCTAATTAATATATATATATAGAATAAAGTCTTTAATATAGTATGGAATGGAGGATTTTTAAGACATATCATGAAATAACCTGCAACCATAACTTCGTAATATGGTTTGGTTGGTCACAAGACCAAGTGGAGGTCATGAGATCGTGTGACATCAAGGGTTTCATGAGCTCCTATATGGGTGCATGACATAAATTTCTTGACAATGGTTTCATTTCCATGGGTTTTATGTCTATGATTCATGGAAAGGGGTGCATGGATAGGTTTGTCCGCCAAGATAAATTAACATAACCAAGGACTACATTTCTAATTCACAAGGGTAGTTTAGGATCCCATGACCTTCTATGTGAAGGGTTCATTTCCAAGGGATCCTGACTTGGAATATGGGTTTGCATTATATGACTGCATAGCTAGAGAAAAATATTCATGAACAAAGGAAGCATAATAAAGGCCACATGAAGTAGGTCATATAACAGGAGAGTATAATACCTTTTCTGATATCCTCGGGAATGGGATAGAACCATGTCATCAATGATGTATGATATTCATTATTAGTGAGTGTTTTTTTATCCTGGACACATGATTTGATCACATGAATCCACTCCTCGTGAATTCAATGTAAAGGGATTTTACATTTAAGGGTTCTACATAGGAGGTAGGTTGCATGTCCATGTGAATATGGAGATGTCATGTGATTATTTGATAAACCTGGGGTTTTCTCTAATGGTAGTGGCCTCACTCTCCCTTCACAATTTTTTATCAGTTCTCTCTATCATTTCTTCCTTTTCCTACTCTCTCATACATTCTCTCTCTTATTTACCTTTCTTTTTGTCCCCACTCTATGTTCATCAAGGAGAGGGAAAGGGTTTATATAGGCAATAGGTTATAATATCACTAATGTTATTCACATTAGGAGGGCCTCATTTACAGGTTTAGGTAATGAAGTGTTGTAGAACCATCAAGTGGTGTTTTAGGAACATCACAAGTTTATGGTTGGATAATTGAGATGGTTCTTCCAAAACATCCCATTAAAAAAGTGATCGAAAGAAGACCACATCATGGTGAGTCTATCCTGAAGTGGATAAAATGAGCCATTCATAATTAGGTACATGTGAATCCTTGGTGGTGCCACTTGAAGTTTGATTGATCACAAGATCGCATAACCCTATAAGGATAATGAGATCATACACCCATCACATGACATGGGAACATCATGTAATAAAAAAAGATTTTTAATCTAATCTATCATAAATATCCTTCCTAAGAATTATCATATGATTATATAAAGGCATCACAATCACATGTCTTCATGGGGATCATATTCTTTATATTTATCTCAAAACTATAACCTTCTTACTTTGACCAACCCATGAATGAAATATGTCGATTGCATGTATGTTAGTTAAGATATCTATAATTACATGTTCCCTTTGGAAGATACACTGTAGGTGGATGAGTTTCAGTATATAGTGGATCGTTCTCATATCTTGGTTTAGTGTCTACAAAGTGGATGATGATGACCTAGAAATCAGAAAGTGAAGACGTATTAGATTGGGTGGTCAGTGTTTTCCCCATATAATTAATGATGGATGAATAGTGTGTAGAGTGCCACATACCCCACATCAAAAAAATGGTTGTTCTGTAATTAATAAGAAAATGTACTCCCTCTACCATTATGTTGGGATTATCTAGGTCTACTCCAAGTTTTTTCTCCCACCACCCCATGTTAGAAGCTACATTGTGCTTTAGACCCATGTCTTCGATCTACTCCCTCTATGAATGGGAATTTTTACATGGAAACCTCAACCTCTATGTCTATATAGTCATGATGGATACCTATAAAATTAGAGGAAACATCAACATGTTAGAAATAAAGATATTTGTATGGCCCTATATAGTTAGCTTAGTTGTTAACAATCCTTGTCAAAATACATAGAATAAAATCAATGTAATATTTCTGATAAATGTAACATATAAAATAATCTATTATTAATGAAATTGTAATTTCCAATCTTCTACTTAAATATCCTCCAAATAATTCAAGAAAAAATAAATTATCTATTTTCATGAGAATAAAAACATCTCAAATTTCTCATAGAAAAGTGCATACCATAAATTTAGTAGTGCCAAAAAAATACCCACCTCATTTAGATTTGTATTCGTTATTAATGACCTTATTTTCATTCTAATATAAACATATGGAATTTTTCCACATCCCAGAATATTTTTTGGGATATTTCATGGGATCTAATGAGATTATTTATCAATAGAATTATGTTGACATGGGGGTTTTTGGTATCACCAAGAGAAGAATCTTGACTTGAGGTGTTTAGGTTTCAAACATGAATAACCATTTTTTGATTGAATATCTTAAATTCATAAATGATGAAATTATAGGATCTAAAAGGTATTAGGATAAAAATAAATTTTTAATTTGATCTATGAAATGATAGTTGGATGTCACTACAAATCATGTGAGAGTAATAATCATGAAACATATAGTTCATATAAAGGGACTATTGTGATGATTATACTCATATGTAGGGAATATAACCTTTAAAATAGGTTCATAGATTACTAAATATAAAATTTAATCCCTTATATGGATCTGGATCAAATGTATGAGAAGGGACATCATCACTTTACGATTGAATCATGAGTATAAACCCATGTTTCAGTTGTGATGTTGCACAGATCCGGATCTCAAGAGAAAATTATATGCCACATGGGAGAAGCCATTATAATAAGTTTAAGTTAATTTATACTGGACCATGGATTAATTTTTTCAAGTCAAGGGAGGACTAGGTTCCCTCAGATTAGTCTTAGGGAATAGATATGTGGTCTAATTTATTCCTTGGTCAGTGAATCTAGAGAGCGTTGCATGAATTTTTCAAGGGATAGATAATGGTCCTTATAGGGTTAGGATATTTTATATTCCATATAAATATTCCATAATACATTTATGGAGAGGTTTCATAAACATAAACATGGATTATTTATAATAATCCCTTTACAGGTTTTCATCAAGACTTTTTTTCCCTCTTCCACTTCTAAATGATCAATATTTCTTATATCGAAAAAGGTGTATGTATTATGAGTAGAAACAATATTTTTTTTCAAACCACCCTATACTAGTTTTCATCCTAATGGGTATTAAATACCTTTACATAAGAAGTTTATAGTCACTAGTGTTGGACTAATTTAGTTGATGCTTAAGGTCGAACAATTATTACCCAGTAAGCCTAAGGCTTATGTTCATATGGATTGAACCTTGTGTTATTTTAGTATATGTTCAAATATCTTGGACCTTTATGTTTGTATTTTATAAGTTCATACTAATTTGGCCTTTATTCTACTGTAGATTATGGTTGTACATTTTGGACCATAATGTTTTTGTTTTTGACGCTCTTGTAGCTTGAAACATCATGTTATTATAGTTTAAGGTAATATAGCTTGAAGATTATGTTACTGTAGTTTAAGATCATATAGCTTGGATATTTATATTATTTTATTATAAGGTAATATAGGGTATAACTTTTTGTTTCTATAGTTCAAGTCCATATCTCTTAGATATTATGTTGAGACAAAAATATGACGTCTGAAATTTTGAAATCATGGAAAAGGAGAATCATTTAACAATGATCATTAATCAGAGAAGATTTGATGTGATAAACATGTCAGTTATGTTAATAAATAACTATAAGGTGAAGAGATCATCTCTAATACTATTAGGGATGAGAGGTCCTTTTTATGGCAATTATGACACTGGTTTTTTTTCCAATGTACCTTATATAGGAGGGCATATTTTCTAACATGTGTAGTTAATAAGAGTGGTCCCTTAAATCAAGGTACACTTCATACCAAGGGATATGTAATTTTTATGGGGGATTTAGAATCAAAATACATAGAGTAATTAATGGAAGATGAATATTCAAGAGGTGTTTTGGAACCCCTCATCCTTTCATCGAACATAGTAGATGAGTATTCAAAAAGGGTTTTGGAACCCTACATCCTTTCTCTAGGAACAAGTATGAAATATAGTAATGTGTTGTTAAGGATGTTGAATCTACATGGATGGTCTGATCATGTCCTATATATATATAAACAAATAAGTTTGAATTGAAAATGGTGATATGGGTTAAGGGGGGCTTATATAAGAGATAATATGGTCTTACATGCATAGTCAACCACCAAGGTCCCTTGAAGTTGAGTACACTCCATACCATGTTCCACAAAATTAATAAGGAGATTCAAAACTATGATCAATGATGTAGTTTATAGAGAAAAGGCTATCCAAGGAGGTTTCAAGAACCCTAGATATTGTTTCTATGTAATTTTCAAGGTGAAACAAGAAACAAATGAATGTTTAATTTCTAGTATAGACTACCATATAATATGTGGATTTTACTTTATAGTTGTTAAGATCATATTTTATATGTGGTAAAATATTCTTTCCTTGAGTATGATTATGGTACATGCTGATATAACATCAACCTTTTCAAATCCACTCAAAAATTATATTATTGAATGTCTAAATCATAACACAAAAATATTTGAGTTTGTGACTAGTGGAGACCAGTGAGATTTGGTTGACCATTAGTAAAGGTGAAACTAGGATTTCACATAGCCTAGAAAACGCCTTATTGGTTTAAGGGGGCCTTTCTTCAAATACCAAAACATTTCCTAGTTCACAAGAACTTATCCAATTGTGTTATTCACCAATGAATCCTAGTGGTTTCCCTTTACATTAGTTAGTCCCTATTTATAATAATCTACTGAAGGGGAAAACAAGAGAATGTGTGCTCAAAGTCCATGGAATTAAATGAAAACATAAACTTAAGGAATTATTTGGTATTAACTTATATATCCTATACATAGAGATGGATTAGAGGGGAATTTAATATTCAAGAATGTTCTGAGAAACCTAAATGTTACTTCATTATGTACTAAACAGATTATTATATAGGCGGGATATGATAAATCATTTCTCTAATATTTTCTTAAGACATATTTTTCTAGGGTCATTGGATAGATCCTAAAATATTTTTTTCTTTTATTTATTATCTATTTTTTTCTAAGCACTTGAAAATGGTAAATTTTAAAAAGATGAATTTACATTTTATCATACTACCCTTTTTTGTTTTTAGTATGATAATTTTTATTTCACTTTCAATATCACTTTAGGGTATTATAATTTTGATCATAAAGGGATTTAGTTTAAGGACATATTAATTTGACTATTGTGCACATATATTAAGGTCATGATTTGTAGACCCTCTATATCACCTCTTTCTTTTGTGAAGATACTCCTAGTTACATCCCATGGTTCATCTTGATCCTATGTGATCACATGATTCATTATTAATTTGAGAAACAAAAGTTTGTTAGATAAAAACCCTTATTTTACCATATTGGGATTCATGATGATGAGGGATGAGAAACATGGGTTCGTATTACCATAGATAAAGTCTTTGAATGGGAGAACCAATGTTGAGGACTCCTATAAAAATCTAGCTCATACACTAGAGGAGTCCCTTTTTAAATTTCTGATTATATAATTGATGTTATTTTCATTTCATTTAATATAAACTTTTTTTAGTGTTGATAATGAATGTCGCTAATAGTGGTATATTTTTGTCTTGGGCAAGTACCAATATGAGTTTGGAGAATATATGATTCATGTGGCTAGAGACATATGGGTTTTACTATACATAATATAATGAATCAAATAAATCCAAATTTAACTTTTTCATGGAAAACCCATTGTGTAGAACGAAATTGTACAAGGAAATGTAGTATAATTTGTTTCCAATATGATTGGTCCCAAAATAGAATATCTAAAAATCACTATATATCCTATAAAGATATTAATACACCCATATGTATATATAATATAGATCCTTGTATATATTTAATTCATATATAAAGAGAGGTTCATTTTTATTTTGACTTTGAATATAGGCATGGGGTATAGAATCTAGGTGTCCCTACATATCATGTGATGATAAAAATAATGTTTCATTGATTTATTATATGGTTCCTTATATAGATCAGAATGACATATATGGAAAATGGAATATTAATAAAATAATACACAATATTTATAAAGATTATTTTTCATATATCTAGATCATTTAAATAGAATCAAACTTAATCCCATTCTTAGAGTAGTGTTATAATCGATTTAAAGTACCACCATAAAAATTCAAACACTAATACATGTGGGGATAATTTTCTTGAAATTTTTTGTGTGAATCGGAATAGGATATTTGAGCAACACTATGTATTTTTTGATGAAAATAATCATTTTATGCATATTTATAGATTAGAATATACCATTCATATATCTATCTCACATGAGAAGAAAATGAATTGGGATATTTTCCTTAGTTTATAGGTTTTTGTGATTCATAAATGGCCTAAACACCATGAAAAAATGGATCATTGTCAATATTTGTTTTTAAGATGATGGAATTTTTGGTTTTATGAATTCAGTCACACTCCCTTAGACATATATGGATTGTATACACTAAATAAACAAGTGTAGTATTATTAATGCATTTTTTCTTGTCTTAAGATGTGTAATTTGGTTGTGACTACTTATCTTTTACTTCTTATGAATAATTCTAAATGTAGTTATTGAAAATAATGTACCTTGTGCATATCCAGATCTTGTGTAGGGAGGGGTAATTTCTATCACACTATGTATAGGCCCAATATGTGGGATTGTAGAATCACTACATATCTTATATTGATAGAAATCATCCCATATTTAGTTTTTGAGGATAAAAGGGCATCTTGCACCAATAGGGCATGTATATAGGGGAAATACTGGATTGGGTATTATTATATCAGTCATTAAGATAGTCCCCATAATATCGTATATGGGAATCATTATGTATCAATTCATACATTTTTCTTGACGAATAACAACCCCTATAAAAATATGACTCATATGCTAGGAAGGTGGAATTTTATTTTTTGTTTAGGTTCATAAATGGGAACACTTTTTTTGAAATCTCAAACATATATGTAGATCATATATAGTAAGGAGGAATATTTATATTTTGATTATGAGAATCTTCAATGGGTCTAGGGTAGAGTTTCTAGATTTATTTACGTATCCCACTGTTATTTGAATCTATAATACATACTATTCTTTGAGAAGAGAGTACCTTATCTAGATCTTTCTTATATATGAGGAATGGGGGTATTAATGTAATAAGATAAAGTCAAAGAGTGTTAAAAATAATTATATATATTGAGAAAACGTGTGGGAGAGAAAGAGGTTGTAATTAATGGGCCGCAATAATTAGTTAGAGTCTTAGAGGGTGGAATTTCACCTCATAGTTCAAATTAATGTTGCAGGTGTAGTGAACATGACGTTTAACTTCATACAGTAAAGAATTTTTTATGTAGTTCAATTATTTGTGACTAAGAAGTGGATGTTGGGATGTTTAAAGTCTTATAATTAGGAAATCACATGGGTATGATCCTCAAAAAAAATATAATAACCCAATATATTTGTTGAATATGAAAAAAGGAAACATAATTGAGTTATGGGTTAAGCACCAAGACAATGTGGGGGAATTTTGAATTCAGCTGTGAAATAGGGAAAATTATGACATATTCTTTTCCAGGTTTGTGATTAGTCCTACTATAAATGATCTATATGTCACTACATGTCCCAAAATAATGGTAATCAAGACACATGTTGTTATATTATGGGATATACCATGTATTTATCTAACTCATAAATGGAGAGAGGGTATTTTTGAGTCATTTTCAGAAAGGTCCAAAAGAAGGAGTGGGTACCTTTAGTGTCATCATGGACTAGAGTGGTGAGACTTAATTGAACTAGTAGAAGCATGAAGGTCAAGGAGCCAAGTGAACCCTGAAACAATGGTGGTTTGGGATTACCATAGACCTTATATTTACAATAAAATAAATTTTTTCCCCAATGTAGACTGAGAACACGTATAGGGGAGGAGTGTATTTTTAGTTCTGGACAATATGGAATAACCCCCCCCCCCCAAATATTTTTTGGATATATTGGATGGAAAAAGGATGCTAGGTAGTTTGAAATCATATATAAATGACCTTATCAAAGATAAACCTTGGCTAGTTCCATGATAGGTGATATGAGATGCCACATTGTATCCTAGTTTTGAGGAATCAAGCCACACATTGTTCTTAAAAGGATGTTGTGTCTACAGTGATAAGGCTCAAATACAGTGGCATTATTTGCTGAGGGAATATGTGTTTTGGACTATTATAGGGGTCCTAGTGTCACTAAATATACCATAAATATGTGAATCAATCCACATGTAGTTATTATATAGATCCCCTACAAAATTATCTCTCATATACCAGGATATATATTTTTTTCCTCACCTTAATGATCCATTACATTATAATTGGCTCAGGGTCCCATATGTTAATAGAGGCCACACATATGTGAGACACATTTATATATTATATTTTCGTATGGGGATGAAACATTCAACACAGATCATAGATTTATGGATAGGGGTATTCTACAATTCCTTACATGGTTCTATCTCTCAAGTAGGTAGTGGGTCTCATCAGATATCTTACTCTATGCTTCATAAGGCCTCGTAGGATGGATCATATTTTATATAGTTTAATTTCAAGAAATAAGGACTATTGGGGGTGTTTTTTATATTCAATAATATATTCACATGTATGATTTATGAGAGGAATAACTAACTCAAGGAATTTGGGTCTTCTTGGTGGATGCTTACTCTAAAGTGAAAGGGTAAAATAATACAATTTTATAATATTCCATTGATAGTGTTTACAATTAGTACATGTGTAATATCATGTTTATCTGTACCCACGTAAAAATTTGGGTTATGGATATTACAATTATATCCCAATAATATATGACTCAATGAGAATTAGAGACTATTTGGAGTATTTTAACCATTATTAATTATGGAAACTACCGTCAAACACAATTTGGAAAACAGGTCATATGTTCATAGGTGGCATTTCCTCTTAGACTAAAAAATTACTTATATCAAAAGATATAAGGAAATTATGTTATTCACCAATGATTCCTAGTAGGGTCCCTTAATATCAGTCATTCCATGTTTTTAATATTCTACAGGGGAACTAGGAGGAACAACTCAAGGTTATGGGGTTCTAATGAATTACTTTGACATAATGAATGGGTGGGTATTAATTAAAATATTGAAGGTATGAAGTTGTTTTATGTAGAAAATACTATCAAGAAGGGTTTTAACACCCTAATAGATACACCAACCTATTTTTAAAATTTGTTATAGAAAATGTATAAATCATATAATCCATGAATACACATTTACGAGAAGGGGTGATCTGTTCAACATAAAGATCATATTTAATGAAGTTAAACACCATGAGATAGGGAATAATTTCCTTGTCTTTGAATTATATTTATATCAGTTTCACTAGTAAGGGTGAACTATTAGGTCCCCTAAGATCACATGATTTGGGATTAGAGTGAGGAACAATAGACAATTGGGATGTTTATTGAACCACATGAGAGCATATAAGTTGGAATATTTGAGAGGATTCACAAATTAATTTGAACAATAATAATTACATGGATTTTATTCTCATGCAGGATCATGGATTAATGTTACAGAAATTATTGTTTGGATTTAAATAGAAAATCATGGAATCAATACATTTCTAAAAAAATGGGAATAATTATACAGATAGTTATTATATATGGTACCTATATAGAATAGTACTCTCACATAAGGATGGGGTATTTCATTTTCTACAGTGATCTATCTCACCTATAATAAATTTCCAAAAATGTGGTGTTCTAAATTGAGGTGGAAGGAAACCTAATGTGGAAAACGGTTTAGTTCTAGGATGACATGTGATAACATCATTCTAGTGTAGAGTTTTTTGAGAAAAATAAAAATAATCTTGTTAACCAATACACATTAAAGCATCCATAATTATTTATCTCGCTCGAAAAAATCACACAAAGTGATAGTAAGTCATGTTTTTTAATTTCATTCTTTAAATACATAGGTTTTATGTTGTATAAGACTTACAACCCCGAATAACGAGTCATGTTGTTTAAGGTCTTATGATAGTGACCACTATATAGTTTAAATTCATGAAATAGGGTTAAAAATTGTAGTATTTTCTAACATCATGTGTCTAATATGTTTACCACATAGTTTATTGTCATGCAGTAAAGACATCTACCGAGCAGTTTAATGTTATATTATAAAGATGTGTATAATGTAGTTTCACTTCATGTGGAAAGGGTGTTGGTTGATATAAATCACATGGAAATAGTATTTCATGATAGAGCTAAGATGAACCTTATATTGGCCACATGAGTCATATGACTCCCCAACACTATCAAACCGTCATATACTTCCCTCTATATCCAATCCTTAAATAAAAGGAATCCATCAATCATATTCTCTAAGAACCAATTGTGAGGATAATAAAAAGGATGGTAATTCATGACTACCTCCCTAGGTATCTTAATCTCTGGGATCTTGATAGTGTAATTCTCTAGTAAACATGTTAATTTTTTTTAAATTTTCTCAACCATAAAGGAATGGAACATGTTTCATTTATGGTTATGATATTGTAATCGATTCCATAGAGATGAGTGGCCCATATTATTTTTTTTCTACATGTGTACTTTATTTATGATGGAAAATTCCTAGACTTGGGATTTTGGTGTTTGTGGATTCTATATCCACTCACCTAACTTATTTTAACTCATTCCCTTAATGGTATATCAGTTCTCAATTGTAATCCAAAGACATCGATGAATGAAGTAGTAAATATAGTATCCTCTCATCTTTTCCTCTGATGGTTTCCTTATTCATATATGTTCGATAAAATAATTATCCATGGAATAGAAAAAAAACATGGATTCATGTTTTTTATAAAATCAATACACCTCTCTTTTTCTATTATCCAAATATAGATAACCACATTTCTTTCCATCATTACGGAAAATGATAAATCATTAGAGGCCCTAAATGCGGATGAAACTGGCCATAGTTTGGAGGACTCAAACTATCCTACAAACTCAATGGAATCTAATATGGTTGATTAGTATGGTAAGTGTACCCACTGAGGTGTGGAAAATATGGATATTCTTTCATCCATATGGGATAGGGGACTCAAAAATTTGATAATTCCCCAAACCATGTGCACTGGGAAACTAAAATATATGTAGGACCTATGTAGGATGTTGTTGGTGTTTCATCGTGGGGAAAATATCCCAAAACTGATCCCACGATCATCTCCTAATAATCCACATTCCCTCTTTTTTACTATGAGATCTGTTATTTAGTAGAAATTTACTTCTCATCATCAAAGAGTTGATTGGAAGAAGTCAAGACAATTCCATTTCCTTTATCGATGGTAAGATTTGTGATTTATGATGCAATTCTTAATTTGGACCCCAAATACTAGATATACTATGGAAGTTGGGAATATGTTCGACCATTTTTTACTCTAAAACATCAAAAAGGATGATAATGCCTCATGTAGTGGTTAGAAAGGTATCACATATCCCTTTATCACCAATACTAGGTATATAATATGGTCATCCTATTATGTATTTGATTTTTATATGAGTGTTAAATCATTCTCATCATGAGTGTTCCCTTTATAATCAAGTAAAATTTCCTTCAAACCTTGTTGATACCATTTTGATAAAGATGTAGGTGAACATGTGATCCTTATCTGTGGAGTATATTTTTTGGTGTGTTATCTCTCATTGAACCATTTGGAGATATAGTGCTTGTTTTATCATTTTGTGGAATGGTGCCTCTATCAATGATGACACAGTGGTTAATAAATTATAAAAATTACACAATACTTCTGGGCAGGTGTTCTCCCTTTTATTCTATTGTCACTAAGGATAGCTTTTTTGATGATGTATCATTTTGGATAGTGATGCTTTTTACATAGTTCTATGTCACTGTTGGGATGTGTCTATGGGCCTTAGTTATTTTTGAAATAGTCAAGATGTGGTCAGGTTATGAATTTTCATTTGTTTAATTCCCTGTGGGGGGAACACCTTCTACGTGCCCTGGCGTAGATTATCGGGGAAATCATAACATCCTCTAAAGTTTCTAAAAAAATTTAGGTCACATAATACTTTCAATGACTAAAATTAATAAAATACAACCTAGGTATCTATTTTGTGGTTGATTTGACATGGTTAGTTCCCAAGTCAACATTCCCAAGATAGAGGTTATATTTTCTGTTGTTCTCATGGGATAATTTCACAAATATTTTGGATGTGGAAATAAGGGCCACCTTGTTTTCTATGGCCTATAATGGGTAAGATGTCCTATGAAGTTGCATCCTCTAGATTATTTGTTTAGAAGCCTACAATTTCAATATATATCCATTGAGATGGTACTCTTAAATGGTAATTTTCATCAACAAGCACTGGATATATCATGTTGGTGATATCATTCACCGGGGCCTCTCGGAAAATATTTCTATAGAGGACAAGGTGTATAATCATTGTGTTACCCTGTAATATAAAACAAGTTGATATGTTCTATGGGAACAATCTCGATTAATGGACTTGGAACTCATTTGTTTTTTTAGAGATATCATTTTTATTATAAGTAGTGTTAAAAACATAGATCAGAAACATAAACAAGACCCTCATTGTGTAGCATCATATATAATAGTGCATGGTTGATCGATCACCATGATTTTTAAATGATGGTAGACTATCCCTTTTTTAATATATCATTTTCTTGCACTATTAAAGGTATCACGTATGAATAACCATACTTTTTTACATGTAACACACAAAAAAAAGCCAATAAGAACTAGCCACTTGATCCCATTGTTTACTTCTGAAAGGGTTAACACTGTTGAAGGATTCACATTAGGCTCATTATTTTTTGATTCATGATTGGAACTATGGATCAATAAAAAACAAAGATAATATAAATAAAACTATGTTTGATAGAATATATGAAATGAAACACGGTGCCAAAATGAGCCATGAAAAATTATTCCTAAAAACGATTATTGTAGCATACCTGTTAAATTGGTAGGTATAAATTTTATTAACAGAAATATGAAATATATATGAAAATATACTATTAAATGAACAATTAATAAAACATTATTAGGAAACAGGCCCTCCTTTTTTACTACATCAAATTTATGCTTCAAATATATATATTTTTTAAAGATGATTTTTATTAATTTTTATCAAAAATAAATATGAACAATTTATTAAAATTTTAGAAATTTTAATTTTAAACATGTTATAATTTTTAAAAATCTTCATATAAAGATTATGTAATGGTTAAATTTTGAAATTTTTAAGAAAATTTTGATTTTTTAGTGAATAGTGAAATATATGGATTTATATTGAAACCAGTATTATTTTAATGTATTTAAAAAGTAAAATTAAAATTTGAATTATTTTTAAAGTTTAATTAGTTATTTTTTAGTAAAACTAATATATGAATATTCTTTAGAATTAATTTCATACTAAATTTCATTGATTTTTGATATTTACATTATTTTATGTATAGAGAAATAAAAAATGTCATTCTATTTGTTTTATTTTATTTAAATTGTTCATATTAGTCTAAGAAGAGGATATGATTAGTTATAGATTAATTTATTGAAAGATAAATAATAATTTCCTATTTTTATTTATTTTTAATTTTTAGTGATGAAATAATTACCATAAATTCTCATGCTACACTGACACATAATTTATTTAATTAATAGAGAGGTAGAATAATTGTTTTCAAAAATATTAAAAGTAATAGGACTTTAATGAATATTTGTTCTACATGAACTTTTTAAGATAAATTTATAATGTTATATTTTTGAAAGGATTATATTTTAATTCATTTTGTTTCATTTTGTTTTCAATGTCAAATTAAATGAATAGTTCCAAAAATGATATTAATGTTTTTTGTACTAAATTATATTTTATTAAATTTTTTAAAATTATTAAAAATACAATACTCATACAAGAGTTTTTTATATGATTAAATATATTAACTATAATCTTTTTATGGTCCAATTGTCCATTTATGGAATCCTTATTTACACCTAAATTGTAAAAACATTATAATCATTGTAATTGTAACACAGGTTGAAACAAAGAGATAGGTGTACCAAAACCTTATGAAAATATTTAAAAATATTATTTTATGATTTTATTTACAACCATACTCATCCTTCCATAGATTTATATTATTTTGGATCCTTTTTTCCATAAGAAACAATATATATTACTTTAATATATTAAGAAATTTCAGGAGTACCCCTCCCCTAACTTATAAAAAGGAACCCACACTCCTATTTTTATTACACTTAAAATCCATTTATTTCAACCAATACCAAACTAAACCCTTTAATTCATCCATTATAACATATAAGAGTCATTTTTCAGATTATAAAACTAATCTATAAAATATTTTGTCTTAAACCAATAGAGGTTGTCTGAACAATTAGTATAGTTTTTAACCAAGTTTTTCATTTTATTTAATATTATATCTCATTGAAACCATTTTAGAACATGATTAAATGATAAAATAAGTATCTTACATATGCTAATATTTTATCATGTTAATTTTCTAAACTAAATCCATCTCTAACATCCATCAAATGCGAAATTAATCCATCGTTCATGTGTATGAAAAACTACTAACTCGTATACCAATGTTGTTCATTTTCTATCATTGTAGCTCACATATGGTTATAATGATGTATTTTTTGTGTATATATATATATGATATTAATGACATATTTATCATTATAAAAATAAAATCTATCACATATATTCGTATCGTTCCCTTTATTGAGAAAATGATAATGTTGTTCCTGCGTACATGTGGACTATCATCTTCATGAAGTGATGTGATTCATTTTTCATCACCACATAACTTGGATGGTATATAAAATTTCATTCAAAGAAATAATTTTTTATTTATTATATAGTTACCATTATATAAAGATAAAATAAAAATTATCTTCTTCATATCATGATCATTGAAAAATAGAAATGTTACTCATGTGGATATACAACCTATTATCTCCATGATTATAATGTAGTTCATTTTCATAACTATATTTAATGTTTTGAATTTAAATTATACCTGATTTATAAAATATTCATTATTACTTAATTATTATTCTCATAATATTGATAAATAACCTCCTTAACCATATTCAAATTACCAATGCCATTTTAGAATTATGAGCCCAATGTCATGAAAATTCCGAAATAAAATTAATTGAATGAGTAATTTTTTAAAAAAATATATTAAATAAAATTAAATGAATAGTGACAGTAAAAAAATTTCTTAAGGAATTATAAAATTAAAACATGTTTATTATTTGATATTTAATGAATGTATGTGATTATTCAGTCTAAAAGTAGGGGATTTCATCTTAATTACCATTCATTGATTCATATTTTATGTTACAATTCATTTTACTTCATCCAATGGGATTTGATTTGATAATTACCAAGTGGTAAGGTGTTTCTTAACTCAATTATCATTCATTGAGTTATACTTAAACATACTTGTATTTATTATTCCATGATATTGTGTGAATGGGTATATTAATTTTTTTCTAATATATTTAACTGTTTTTTGGATTTAAATATGTTTAGATAAACATTTCTTGGATTAATAATAACATCCACAGTCATGATCATTGTAGATGTTTTCATTACCTCTTTATCTTTTTCTTGAGATATAATTCATGTCGTGCACCCTGATTTCTTTGTATGGTGTACATACTACCTCATGATCCAATTTTAAAATATTAATTAATTTAATTCATGGTATTTATAGATCCATATTATAGTCTTGATTCAAATGAATTTTGATTTTAATGTTACCAACACAGTAAAGGATTTATGTTAAAATATATATTCTTTTTTAGATTGATTATATTCAAGGTTACATGAGGGGAAATAATATACAGTTATTTTCTTAAAAATATATATTTTTTATTATAATATATTAATAAACTTGGTTTACATGTTTGATTTCTGTTTCATCCATTGTTAAATTAATAAACATCATGAAAGTTGATTTTACGCTATAAAGGTTTTGCAACTTTTTTAGATCGCCAATATTTCTCTTCCATATCTATATTTTCATTAAAATGATTTAAAGAATGTTTTTTCTGTTATAAAATGATTTATTACAGATAATTTTACACATTATTTAATTTAAAAAATGAATATTACTATCCTTTTTCGAATGAGAATATTTTTGACTTTTTTTTAAAATAATTTGAAAGGAATGTTCTCATTTAACTTATATAGAATGAAAAGAATTTCTCACCATCAAGACCCCTAATTTCCAAAAATATTCCATTACCATTTTCTATGTTTATTTAAAAAGAAAAGGTTTTCAATAATATTTAGGAATATTATTGATTTTAAAGAAGCTATTTCATAGTGAAAATGGAATTTTCCCCAGGAAATATTCCATGTGATCTTTTAAAGACATAGTGATCAACATCAACAACCTCTGATATTGTCGAATATTTATAAATTATAACACCCCAATATTTTGTGATATATTATTTTCAAATTAATTTAATATTTTCAATTTATTTCATTACACAAGACACTGAGTTTGGCTTGCATTACTTGCAATAGTAAGTTTAAATGAAACATATCATATAATTAAAATATTATTATATAATAGTTATCACCCATACATTATAATGAAGGGCATGAATAACATTGAATAACTTATAAAAATATATTTTTTGAAAATTTATCTAAAATAATTTCTTTTGTGAAAAAATAATTTAAAATAAAGATGAAAAGTATTTTTAAAATAAATGACCTATTTATCTAAAAATATATTTTCATGAAAAAAAAATATGTTATTACTAGATATATTAAACAAATAACTTTGGGTTAATTATTTAAATGAAATTAATATATAATAAATTAAATAAAAATTTTAACATTTATCTTATGTTCATTTTATACAAGAATTAAGAATATACAGAATATTGGACTTAAAAACTATTTTTTCAAAAGTGTTTTATCTCCATTTCTCACTCATGTTTTTATAAATAATTTCTGAAACATTTTAAAATTTTATTTTCATTAATAATTATATTTTTAGAAATCATCATGTAAAAATTATCTTATGGTGAACTAATAATAATTTTCTAAAGATATATTTTTTTGATAAATAGAGGAAAATACTAAATTTTAATTGAAAATCACCTTTTCATTTAATTTATTATAAATTTAAATTATCTTTTGAATTAATATTTATGGTAATTTTATTTAAAAAATATATATATATATATATATTAATCCAATGTATCTCATTTTAATCATTTTTATGTTGAATTGTAATATAAAAGCCTTGTAAACTTTTGACTATTTTCTCCATTAAAACATATTTTCATATGGTATTTTAGGAATTAATATTGAATTAATATTTTCAACTTTTTTGAAATTAACTTGTAAAAATGGAGTCCATATTTGGAATAATCATGATTATTATTATCTAATAAGTTAAAATTAATTTTTTTATAAAATAGCAAGTGAAAATAGTAAAAAGTAATTATTGTGTTTGGTGTAAAATGGTTTTACCAGGAGTTAAACTAAAGTTTTTAGGGGTAAAATGACCTAAAACATGTCTAAAATCTATTTTATAGAAATAGAAAGACCATAAAATTTCTATTTCTATATAATAATCCATTTTTTATATTTTTTTCATGATAGAAAACGTAGAACCCCTTTTTAATTTCAGATAGTAAAAGTGTGCCACTCACCTCACTTATAAAAGGCCACCCTCTCACCAATCCTCTTCATGTATTAAAACACTTTTTCATTATCAAAAACCTTACCAAAAAAACTTAAAAAATTATATAATATAATCCTATAATCCTGATTTTCTTCACAAATACCTCCAAGGTAGGCTTTTGATTAAAAAAAAAGAGGTTACCATAAGAAGTGGTAACATTATTAATCAAGAGTTATAATTTTATATCTTATTTAATATCATTAAATTATTATTAAGACATTATTATATAATATCATTTGTACATTAAACACATTGATATGTCTTCATTCCAATGGAATGACCTACAATAATCTCTACTTCCATCAAATGGGTTACGAAATCATTATTTCTCTGTATGGGGGACTACCACCTCATGAACAGATGACCTTTATTTTTCCATTACCACCTCATATGGTTGGGTATGGTGATGGATATAAAGTATATATATATATATGATATTTAGAACATAATAATATCTATTTATTTATTATATCATATGTTCCTTTTTAATCATCATTCCACAGGGGAAATGGTAACGTCATTCATGTGTATGGAAGATTACAACCTTGAGATGCGATGTGACACTACTAAAAAACACACATTTAATAGTGCTAAAATTTTCCATTATTAGCGCTATAAAAGTGATTCCAACCTTAGCATGGTTAAAAGTCCATGGATATTATAAAGGCTAAAAATTGATGATAACATGTAGATTTATCCATGAAAATAAAATCACTGATAAAATACACCATTTATCACCGCTTTTACTCAACACTGATAAATATAAACTTTATCATCACTTTAAAAAGTACTGATAAATGGTTTTATTTATACAATTTTTTAAAAGAACTGATAAAAGTATGATTTATCAATGTTTTTATTTTCACTGATATAGATAGACTTTATGAACTCCTTTATAATCATTGATAAAGGTTATCTTTATAAGCACATTTAAAAGTTATAACAAAACATATTGTTATCAGCACATTTAGTAGCACTGATAATGGTGAAAACTATAGTGTGATGCTACAGGAAACTACATCACCAGAAAAGGTGCAGTGTACTGCAACAACACACTACATCTGTAGAAAATGTGACACAAATTATCAAAATAAGATTAAAATGATTAATTTAAATCAAATAAAATTTCTAGGACTAGTAAAACAATTATAAAAGTAAATTATAAAGTATGTAAGTTATTCTTTTTACTAAAATTAGTGTAAATTTTGAAGAAAAAGGATTACATGGAGTCATATTAGTTATACCATGAGTCAAATTGAGTTTTTACGGATTCTTACTTGTTTTAAATGACATATAGATCATTTTCCAAAAGTAACAACACAATTGAAATGCGTCTGATCAGTTTTGAGTATATTAGTTGTTTTTTGAGTAAATTTAATGTCATTTTTGAATATAAAGATACACTTAGAGTCATACCAGTCATACCGTGTATCGTAATAAGGTATGGATGATCTTATCATGTCACAAGTGACATATGGATCATTTTCTTATGGTAACAAAAAAAATATGAATGTGTTTTCTTGGTTTTGAGTATATCAGAAATTGGTATCACTAAAATAATATAAATTTTGAATAAAAAGATACACTTTCAGTCATAGAAGTCCCACTATGCATCGGATTAAGGTTCGGCTGAATGATACACATCCATACTGACTCATGGACCATTTTCATAATGTATCAAAGAAAATAGAATATGTTTCCTCGATCTGGATACTAAATGTGTGTTTTCCATACTAAAATATTATTTTAAACTGGAAAAATACACTTTGAGCCATATAGGTGGAATCGTGTGTGGGATTGATATTATACTAATTCATACACATAATAAATGAAATATGAATAATATTACAAAATTATCAATACAATCTGAGCATGTTTTCTTAGTATTTAGTTGTTGAGACTTTTTTGAATTAAAATGTCAATATTAAACACATACTGGATACATGGATTCATATCAGTCACACCAAGTATAATATTGAGGTGTGAAAAATCCATACATTTATAAAATGATGTATGGATCATTTCATAATATAATAAAACAATCTGAATCTGTTTTCTCAATTTTGAGAATGTTATTTTTTTTACCAAATTTAATGTCAATTTTGAATAAAAATGCGTAGTTAGAGTCATATCGGTAACATCATGTGTCATATTGAGGCATGACTGAATGATACATGTCTCAAATGACTCATGGATCATTTTACCATAGTATAAAACCAATCATAATGTGTTTCCTTTGTTTATGGTATGTTGCTTGTGTTTTTTACGGAAAATCCATTTTGAACTAGAATCAAGAATTTTGATCCATACAGGCGTCATGATGTGTGGGTTTGACAAGAGACTGATCCATACACATCACGAATGAATTATGAATTTTTCTCCCTAATTATCAAACAATATGAGGGTGTTTTCTAATTTTTTTAGTTTGTGACACTTTTTTGTATTAAAATGCAAATTTTAAAAAGATAAGTGACACTCGGATTCATACTCGTCACATTGTGAATCAGATTGAGGTTCTCCTAATCCCTACATGTCAAAAATAAAGTATGGATCATTTTCATAATGTACCAAAACAATACGAATGTGTTTCCTCAGTTTTGATCAAGTCAGTTGTTCATTCCACTAAAATTAATGTAAATTTTGAATAAAAAGATGCACCTAGAGTCATACCAGTCACACCGTGTTTTGGATTGACGTGTAGAATAATTTTATATGTCCCAAATGAATCAATGATCATTTTTTAAGGTATCAAAATAATCAGGATCTGTTTCCTTGATTTTTAGTATGCCACATGTGTTTTTTACTAAAATTCTATTTTAAACTGGAAACATGCACATTGATCCATACCAATGGAATCATTATTGAGTTTTACAAGAGAGTAAAAAAGTTAATTATGAATCATTGTCCCAAATTATCAAGATAATATGAGTGTTTTTTCTCAGTAATCAATGACTGACAGTTTTTTGTAATAAAATTTCAATTTTAAACTGATAACAACTACATGGAGTCATGCGAGCCAAACCTTGCATCATATTGATGTGTGGCTGATCCGTACACATCAAAAATGATGTTTGGATCATTTTCCTAATTTAATAAAACTATTAATATGTTTTTTCTTAGTTTTGATTATGTAAATTGTTTTTTAAGTAAATTTTTTTCTATTTTGAATAAAAATATGCACTTGGATTCATACTACCTTTCCTCGTTTTTGAGTACGCCACATGTGTTTTTTACTAAATTGAAATTTTAAACTGGAAACATGCACTTTGAGTAATACATGTGGAATCATGTGTGGTTTGGAAATGTGACTGATTCCTACACATCAAAAATGAATTATGACTTGTTGTCCCAAATTATCAAAACAATCCAAGTGTGTTTTCTCAGTTTTTATTTAGTGTCACTTTTATGTATTAAAATGATGTTTTTAAACTCATAACAAACACTTATATTCATACCAGACACACCATGCATCAGATTGAGGTGCAACTTATCCATATATGTTAGAAATGATATCTGGATTATTTTCCAAAGTACCAAAACAATATAAATGTGTTTTATAGGTTTTTCATGTGTCATTTGTTTTTTTTCACTAACATTAAAGTCAATTTGTTTTTAAAAAAATGATTCACATAGAGTCATATTGCTCACATTGTTCATCAGATTGAAGTGAGACTAAATGATACATGTCCCAAATTACTCAGGGATCATTTTTCTAAAGTATCAAAACAATCATAATTTGTTCCCTCAGTTTTTTAGTATAACATGTGTGTTTTTTACTAAAATCTCATTTTAAACTAGAGACCTGCACATTGATCTATATAGGTTTCATCATTTGTTCGTTTTACATGCGACTGTTTCATAAACATCTCAAATTAATTATGAATCATTTTCCCAAATTATCAAGACAATCGAAGTGAGTTTTCTCAGTTTTTTAGTGAGTCACACTTGTTTGTATTAAATTGTCAATTTTTAACTCTTAATGGACACCTGGAGTTATACCAATCACACAATTCATAATATTGAGGTGCAGATGATCCCTACACATCACAAATAATATATGTATCATTTTCCTAATGTAAAAAAATAATCCTAATTTTTTCATAGTTTTTAGTATGTTAGTTGTATTTTCACAAAAATTAATGTCAATTTTGAATGAAAAAATGTACATTGAGTAATATAGGTCACACCGTGCATCAGGTTGAGGAAAGACTGAATGATACAGGTCCCAAAAAAACTCATTGAAATTTATCCTAAAGTATCAAAACAATCATAATTTGTTTCCTTGGTATTGAGTATGCCACATGTGTTTTTTTGTAAAATATCTTTTCAAACTAGAAACATGCCCTTTGATCCATAAAGGTGGAATCATGTGTGGGTTTCACCTGAGATTAATTAATATATTTCATAAATGAATTATTCAATGTTTTACCAAATTATAAAGATAATACAATCATGTTTTCTTGGTTTTTAGTGATTCACACTTTTTTGTAATAAAATGTTTATTTTAATCTGATAATACATCCATGGAGTCAAATAAGTAACATTGTTCATCATATTGAGGTGGGGAAATCCCTGAATGTCACAAATTATGTATGGAATTTTTTTATAAGGTACCAAAATAGACCAATGTATTTTCTTGGTTTTGAGTACACCATGCCTATTTTTTCATAAAATTTTATTTTAAACTGGACATAAGCACAATGGAACTTATCATAAGTGACAAGTGATGTGTAGGATTTTAAAGAATTTCTCTCACACACAATCATGGTATGATCCTTATTCTAATTAATTTCCCTGTAATTTTATTTGTTGTAAACAAGCAATTCTTATCCTTGTTCTCCTCACTATGCACCTCTGTCTTCGCCTCTACCTCCTCCTCCATGTTGGTCTTCGACTCCGACTTTTCCTCCGCCTCAACCTTTTCCACTATCATCACCTTTACCTAGAACTCTGCCTCTACAGTTTCCAAAAAAAATTATTGTTTACTGGTTTGAGATTGTAATCAAATTGATTTTCTCCATTATTTTTCTCCTTGATAAAGGGATATACAATAACATATAAGCATTATGACACTAATTCTTCACTCCCTAGATTTATTTCTAGGGGCATGACATATACTAGAACAAAAACATAGAAGGTACTCACATAAATTTGTTTTTGACATACATTTTGACAAAAAGTACATAGTTCGCTCATCTCAAAACAAACTGATTTATTCTTTTGAGAAACTCAGTTGTCAAAAATGTTGATATTACTGAGAAAATATAGACAAACAAATGATTATGAAATATATTTAAGGAAATTTTAATAATCATGAGAAATTACCTGCTGGACGATGCTGGTATTTTTATGCTTTATGATTTTTCTCATAAATTTGCAAACATAATATCCATAATAGATTACATTATCTTGATTTGGAATGTATAGAAATATTGAACAAAATAATTAAATTGTTATTAAATGTTATTATAGTAAAATATTTCTATATATTCATTAATTTGTTTCAATTTTTAGTAACCCATAAGATTTATCTTTTCACACATTGGATTCATACCATGATCTAGCATGTATTTAGTGACCACCCTATCATAAAAAAAATCTTATTAAAATATAGAAGAAACATTTAATTTGAATTTTATCAATAAAATGTTGATTTTTGTATATTAAATATTGAAATACAAATCATGTGTGGTCGGTATGTTGTAAAACTAGGAATTGAATACATAAAATAAATATTCATGGTGTCTATGTCTACTCCTATAAACATCTAGTGCTTCCTAAAAAACAATTAAATAATGAAAAAATTAAAAAAAAAATATGTGAATATATCATTGAGTTTTACCCTTGAAATGTAAGCATCAAAAAGAGTATATTAGCTGAAGGTTTTTTATGAAATTCTTCGAGTAACGTATCTTTTTATTCTTTATTACTTCTCTTTTCAATGTAATTTATGGCGTAGAAATGATACAGGGATTAATGATTCCAAATAATTATTTCCATGGTCTTCCCTATATATAGTTGTAATATAAATGTCTGTAGAAAATATGAATAGTTATTAACTTTAATAAAAATATTTATCTCACAATATGGATAGATGTTTTATGAAAATGTACCTTATATATTTATTCATAACTTAGAGGCTCAACCATTCATTATTGATAATATTACATAGAGTCTCGAGACCAATTCATTCTATCAAGGAATATCCATATATTTATTTTTTATATTCAATGTATGACATAGTTTTAACTTTAAATGTGGTCTCTTCATGAAGTTTTAATGATAATAAATGTTCCTCTAGAACTGTATGGGAGAAGGTACTCTCAAAATCAATATTTTTTTCTTCACTAATTCACTAGATTTTCTTGATTCGAGCATTCATTTCTTTGCAGCATTATCTATCTATAATAGAATACCTCACAGAAGACCTTCATTACTAGAAAATAAGGCTATATCCACAGTTTAAAACCATGGATATAGCCCCAAAACCTATGGCTATAGGTTATAGACACGATTTCATAAACGTTTTCTGGTATTGTCTTGACTATAGGGAAAAACCAATATCCACGGTTTGAAACTATGAAAGAATCCTAAATCATGCAATACCAATATCTGCGGTTAAAAAACGTGCATATAGGGGTGTTTCTATGGTTCCAAATCCTTTATATATCACTTTCTCCATGGTTTAGAACTGTGGAAAGAGCCTATGCATTCCATAAAAAAATAGGTCACATGCATATTCAAATCCTCCCCTACCATAAAAAAAATTCCATGCAGAAATGAGAGGAAGTTTCAGGGTGGAACACCCAACTCATCACCTACCCAAATTGGGTCTCAGTGGTTTTGGTTATGTTAGAATGGTATCAATGTAGTCTAAGTCCTAGGTATGTAGTGTAGAGTTTATGTTTATGTTGGGATTGTTTTGGGAAACTAAATGTGATGGTGTTAAGGGGTTAATTGTTGGTTTATCAGACCAAATGACCATGTAATCTTTTGATGGCCAATGTATCCATTCACACCCCCTTGACCCTACCCCCATTGCACCAACATCATCTGTCACTCCACCTTCACACCCCCTCCCCCTTCCCCCAGCACACCCCCTACCCTCTGCCCCCAGCACACCCCCTACACCCGGCCTCCAGCACACCCCTACCCCCATTACCCCCACTTTCACACCCCTACCAAAACCCCAACACCCCCACCCTACCCCCTTCCACCCCCCCCCCCCACACACACACAGACACTGACACACCACTCCCCTTCCCCCAAAACCCCCTACCAAGCCCCCACCCCCCCACCAGCACACCCCTCCCTTTCCCACAGTACACCCCACTACCCCTACCCACAACACACCACCTACACCCCGCACACCCCTACCCCAACCCCCTACCTACACAAACCTCCCCCTACACCCATCACAACCCCTACACACCTACCCCCTCCCCCCCCCCCACATAGACACCCCCTTTCCCCAACACACCCCCTTGCCCCTCACCCCCACCTACAAACCCCTCCCACTGCCCACCCCATGCACCCCTTGTACACCCCCTACAATCCTCATGCATTCACTACACCCTCCCCATTCCCCTTTCAAAAGAACCCACCACACCTCCCTTCCCCCTCTCTTGCACCCCCCCCCCCCATGCACACCCCATTAAGAACCTCCACCCCCACCCCAACCCTTGCACACCCCCCATCCCTTGCAAAAGAACCCAGCACACCAGTGAAGGACATACAACCTTAGAGGAAGGTTCTCTGTAAGTTTTTTCAAACTAGGATATCCTATAGAGTATGTGAGATGGATAATTCCCTTTTTAGGATTTGTATGTGTTATTTATTCTGATTAATAATAATATGTTATATATTCTGATTAATGAAGAAATTATGGAAACATGTTTATAATTTAATCGGGATATTATAGAATTAAAATTAAAGGTATAGGAAGAGGTAACCTACCTCAACCTCAAGGAGCATTTCTTTTAATGACAAAAACTCAAATCATCCTTTTTCCTGATTGCACACATATGAAACATCGCATATATATGTATAAGACACCTAGCCCCTATATACATATTTTTATTACCAAATATGAACAAGGGGTCCTTAGATATATTTTTATACTTTCATATACCCCTTTATACATACACATATGTGAATTTTTCATATCTATATATAATCACACCGAGCCCCATTATATATATTAATACTCCCTTCAGTGACTATATATAATGGGTGGAATTATATATGTATATGTATTAAAATTCCTACACATGTAAGCCTTCACCAACGGTGACTCGAATCCAACTCAGCGAAAATCAAAACGCACTACAAAAAATATAAGGAACCCAAAAATCCCAGAATCCCTAATAAAATTGTGCTGAAGAATAAAAATAGAATAAACCTTACCCAAATCTGAGGTTGAACTCATTGTCTTCAATGGTGGTGGATAGAACCTACCTCATCATATTAAACCACCTATAAGAAAATAGTGGAAAAATAAATGTGATATAAAAATCCAAATATATTTATATATGATCATTGTGTCAACTGTAAATGATAAATGATACATGAATCCATAACCAACAATGAAAAAATAATATTCAGATTGATATGTACATCCTAATAATAAATAACATGGTCATTAAGAAATCTCTTAATTTTTCAAACATCACATTTAATTACCTATTGAAAAATCAAAAATCACATATGGGAATAAAGTAAACTTCTATCAACACATAAATGCTAGAAATACGGATTATACATTGTTATTAACCTAGAAAATTCATTCCTTTAACGTATAAAATGCCTCAAAATATTCATGGTTATATCCCTTTTGATTTTCTAGATTGAAACCTCATTTTTAGCATGTTTTTATTCTAGAATTCGCCTTTATTCTTAGTTCATATACGATTATAAATTTTATAATGTAGAGAATTTTCATTCTTTTATTCTTACTCGAACCTATTGGATTTTTCAAACTAATTTTCTCATATGATTAGACAATATATTGGTGCATGATATTCATTCTTATTGATTATGTATTCCTTCTTTTTAGAAACTATTTCCAGACATGTGATATTTGGTTTTTTCTTCTTATCTTTCAATAATTCTTATTGTTATGGAATCTATGTCATAAATTCTTTCAGGTTTTGTTGGATCACTAAATTCTATATCTAAAATCCCTTATTTTCTCATCCATTGTATATTATTCTAGAAAACAACAATTTTTATTGAAAGGCTCACATGATATTTTTATTCATATCCCTCCAAAATTTTCTAGGTTCTATTTTCATATTCCGTTAAATAGATGTATCTTAGTAGATACATGAAAAGAAAAAAATCACCCCACGATCATACATATCACTTATGAAGGGTAACAGATGGTTTTTTCTCCACTGTATTATGAACTAAATGTCTCTATTTTATTAATAAAAATGTTCTTTTAATATTTCTTATCAATTCACAGGGATGAAAATCTCAATTTGACTCTAGTAGGCTTTAGTTTTTTTCTCTTACCAAAATATATCCACAGTATATTCACATAAAATACTCTTTACAGGTTGAATAAAAATATAATAGCACATTACAATGTGGATATCCTTATTCATTTCCTATGATATTCCCATAAAAACCTATATAGATATCAACATGATCTTGTAAACAAAAATAATAATGTATCCCATATTTATCACATTTTAAACTTGATTCGCAAACATTTTTTGATGTTTGCGACCATGAATCATAGAACTTTCATTAACACAATACATTTCTAGATATTATGAAATCGAGAATTTTAATATTAGGGTAGAGTAAATTATTAGCCTTACAAATCTGTTATATTTGATCTTATTTGAATCCATTATGAGGATAAAATTCTAATAAACTCATTCAGATCAAATCACATTGATTTAATCTAGGATTAATAACCCAATCGTTCAATCAATTTCATCTATATTATTCTTTAAAACTTAAGATGTTTTTTATTTTTTTTAAAGAAGCTATTTCACATTATATTATTCAAACTCAAGCTATTATAATTTCTAATCATAGATTCATGCTATTTTTAAATTGATCAAACATCATAAGAATCAACTTATATGATTTTCTCTTAAGAACCGAAATTCTAAAAACATTTTTTTTCATATACAACGATCCTAAAAATTATAAATAGTTTTTAAGTCTTATATAGAATGGATGTCTTAAGTTACATTAGTAGAAGTCATGTGAAAAGACTAGAATGTCTTACATGATCTCTATCAATGTCATAAATTATAGTATATAAGTCATACATAATGAATAAAATTCATAGAGACTCCACCCCCTCCACACCCCTCCCCTCCTTCCTAGACAGACCCCACATGGATATAGGCCTTCTTATTTCATAAAAGATAGCACAGTTAACTGTGATGGATATTGAGAGGACACTACCAACTCCCCACTCCCACAGTCACCCCCATGGCACCTCCTGCCCCCTCCTCACTTCACATCCCACTTTCACCCCCTAACCCTTCCCCCTGCAAACCACCCTGCCCCTCTCCCCTGCACACCCACATCCCATGAACACCCCTTTTCCCCCTCCCCCTACAGACCCCCTTCTCCTCCACCTTGAACCCCTTTTTCATGTACACCCTCTGCCCCAAGCACCAAAGAATTACTCTATTCAAATCTAGTTGATGGTTTGTCTATGGATGTCTGGGTACATGTGTTGTGAAATTTTTTCAAGATGTTAAGATTAATAAATGAAATAATTAGAACCTTCATTTGAAATAATAGGTTTTTTTGGAGGTCTCAAAGATGTATCTTTTTTTGAAGAGAACTCAAAATTAAGAGAAACATCAACTTTTGACTTTTCTTCTTTCTAAATGATGTTCGGATAAAAAAAATATTATCATGGTTGATCTAAATGTATCTGGAGGTTCTCATTCTAAATATATTCTTCCTCTAAGAGAAAACAGATCATTTTTCTATAGATCTATACCTTTAATGTTATATTATTTTCATAACTCAAATATGAAAGTAAAATATTGTCTATGAATCTATATCAATGATGATAGAACATTATTTTGTATCTTTATGAACATTTCATCTTGAACAAAAGAGGATATCTAAGGTATTTGATCTAAAAAGATATGTAGGATGATGACAATATGAAGTAGTTGGAACAATAGGGACTTCCTCATACTTGGTGGAACTAGAAAACTCGTCCAAAGATACTAGGAGCATATAATCAAAACCATCTAAAATTTTGACAAGAATATGTGTATGGAACGGATGATTTATATTTACTAGACAAACTTAATCATCAACCACATCCCTTACTTTATTGTTCCCTCCAATTTTCACTTCTAGCTAACCTCCAAGAAATTCTTAAAGATGGGAAACCATGAAACCTAAAGACACATTAGTATCGAGGATTGATTTTCAATATTCTTATTTTTTCTCTTGAAACATACTAGAAATATCCCATTTGAACTCTTAATAAGAGTATGTGTGAACAAGTAACTCTATAAATATTGGATCTTATAAGACACTGAAGCCAAATATGAAAAGAGTTCGTCAAACTGATTTTTGAAATCAAGATCCATGGATGATTCAGAAGCATATGGTGTGGAATGGGATTGAAACCTTTTAATAGACATAGAGTTGCTTACAAATACACTTATTAAAGTTTGTAATATCTACATCAGTTCTATTCGAACGGATTAAATCTCATCAAATACATCATTATACATATCCGATTAAACCATTGGAATATTATAAATCATGTCCCTTTGAGATGAAACAAGAAATCCATGTTCATTAAACTTAAACATGGTTACAAAAACACCTTTGAGCTTACAAATTTGATGTTTCAATTCTTAGAATTACTTATTACTCACAATAGGTTATAAAGGAGGAACTAACTGAAGTTTTTGATAAAGTCTATTTGGTTTTCCATTATCCCTACTAGCTTATCGACATCATCTTCAGAAACTGAATTCTTCTTTATCTGTCTGGTCTCAATTTTAGAGGAGATTGTTTCTTTTTTCATCTAAACATAATATCCTTTGTGGCTATAAATCTCCATCATCAAAGATGATGGAATTTTTTACATGTTATTTTATAAATCACTAATTTTAGAACTCTTTCTAACAAATGGGGAATCCTCATAAACATGTTGATGTGATGGAACAACCTCTAAAGTATTGTAAAGAACACCAACATCTTCCAAGGTCATATCCCTTGGTGTATCTATGTCAGCAACTAATCTAGGAGGGATTGGATGAACTAGTGTGTTCACCACTTCAGGTACCACTTTAACTTTATGAGCTGGTATACTTGGGGTAGTTTCAACTGACCTCTCAAAATATGCTACATAAGCTATCTCAATAGCCATCTTAGCATGATCAACTAATTTAGAAGCTCCAATAACTTCAACCTCTTGCATCTGAACTACCTCTTCCACAACAGTCTTAATTTATGACACTTGAGGATAAAGACTTGTTGAAACTAACTTCCCCACTACCGTAATAGGTAGCCTCTCAGTGGGTGCTTTCTACCAAGGTTCTGACACTACTTCTCTCCCATAAATTCCATACTTCTTCAGATAAATCATGAACATCTTCAAATCAACCATGGTCATTCTCACGGCTTTATAATCCTCTTAGAACTGCTCTAAATAATTCAGAGAATTCTATGAAATTAAAACACCTTCAGTATGTTTTTAATTCCCTTTACAGAATGTAATTACTCAATTAGAGTATTTCAATGAGCCCCACTATCCTTGAATTTCTAATCATCACATCATCAATATAAAACCTTCATCCAAGAGATATTAAACAATGATTTCACAAGCCAAAATGTGATATACTCCTTTAATGGTTTATTATTCTCCAATCTAGCTTCCTCCAACAATTGAAAATGTTAAATCATTTTAAATAATAGCTTTTCATGCTTTCATAAAGGTTCGTAGGTTAAAACTGACTTCCATAAGAGAGGTGTAATCCAAACATGAAAACATATGGAGATGAATCACACTAATGTGTCAATTAATATGAATATGAATTAAATAAGTTTATAAATTTATTTTAACACATTATATTATGATTTCAAATGAATGAAATTTGTAAAATTGATGACATTAAGTCCATAGGTCTTATAAATATTTGAAATATTTAGAAGATCGGTTGGGAATAAAAATGTTGAAATTAAAGAGATGGAGTTTTTACAATTGAAGTGAACATGATAAAAAAAATTTGGAATATCTAAAGAATAATTATGTTACACATGAATTCAATGTTCCATACACTCTATTGTAAAATGGAGTGGATGAGAGGAAAAATATGATACTCTTTGATATGGCTAGTAACATGTGGATAGAGCATGATACTATAAGATACTGCTGGTTTTATGCCATCACAATTTCTGGAATAATGTAGAATCAATACCTACTATAATAAAACTCATATCTAACTCCCTATGAAATTTTTTTCATGACGAAATTTAATGTTAAAAAGGGAAGTTCCATGAAAGTGATACAACATAAATAATGAGATAGTTTTTAATGGGTAAAACATAAGGAGATCCATTTATATTTTAAAAATTAATAGGGATTTTAATTTTGAGCTAGTTTTTAATGGGTAAAATTTTATTTCTAACAAAATTTGTTAAAACTATTCAAACTCATTCACCCCCCTTTTAGGTGTCTCCACATAATCCTAGGTACCATAATTATTATTTGGGAAAACTAGGATACTACTAGATGTATATATCTTTTTCCTTGTTTTTTAATTAGATTTATGTGAAGTTTATATTTGAAGGGATTTTAGAAATTCCTCACCTATAAGTTCATTTTCTATACGAATCATAGAAAAAAATGAGAATTTGGGCAAAAATTTGAAAAACAAACGAGAAAACATAGGCAAAGAATCTAAAAAATAATTTTAATTTGAAATATGATATGCCACTAAATTAAGTTAATTAAATTAGTAGTTTATCTATTAAATCTATTAAAAATAATCCTCTTAAAAAATAATAAACAATTGAATTCATCTACTCTAAAGTAATTAATTATTTAAACAAAGTTCATATTGATGTTTCCACCTAAATATTTGGGCATATCATTGAATTAAATAATAAACAATCACTATAAGAATGATAAAATGAAGAAAATGAGATATATTTGAATAAAAATTTGTAAGTGTAAAAACTCAGACAATTTTTTGAAGATGATGAATAATATTTAACCAATTGTGAAGAAAACTCTTCCTTTGATAAAGAATAATTATATACAACAACTGCTACAAAAGATGAGATAAATAGGATCTCAATAAAGAATATATGTGCATTGGAACAATTATGTAAAACCATTATAAATTCTAGAGATGTTCAGTTGTAAATCAAATAAAATAAAAATATTGATATTAATAATTTTAAAAAATATTAATGTAGGATGCATGGGATTCGGATTCAGATTATGGAACATAATTTGTAATTATTATTAAAATTGGTTTAAAATGATAAAAAATCTCTCAACATTATAGGGCTTCAATAAAATGTCATATTGATAAATTTAGAATAAACACAAACTGAAGAAATAAATATTAAATAAATAACAATTGAATCAATTCAAGAATTAAATAGAAGAATTGGTTTTGAAGAAGGAATCATATATAAAGATTCCAAATTCCATAAGAGGTTACCTAAAAGGGGTAATGCAAATTCTGTTGAAATTATGGGTGAAGGGTGCAAAAACATTGGACACACATCCAAAATATGGATGAAATTTCTTCTTAGACAATACTTATTGAGATAAAAAAAGAAATCACTAGCGACATCATGTTCCAAGACACACAATACAGAAATATATCCTCCAAAAAAGAAGATTCATAAGAATTTCCCAATGGAATTCTTGAAAATATGGCTAGCTTAGATAGAATTGTCTAAAAATTGATCCAACATAATAGAGAGAATTTTAACTTCTTACTAAAGCTAAAACCCCAATTTAAAGTCAAAATAAAGCTGAATAAATCATGAAATGCATTCCATTCATGGTTAGAAAACCTTGGAAATCCAAAAAAAGGAACTATTCTGATGGTTGGGTGGATGCATCTGAGCCGTGTCAAAATCACATTAGAGAAGGATGATCATGGTGAAGTGGGTGGCCGCATCAGAGGCCCGTCGGAGGAGGTGGTGGTGAGTCTGTGTCAGAGTAGCATTGGAGCCACGTTAGAGGAGGAGGTGGGGAGTCCACATCGGAGCAGCGTCAACGGAGAGGGTGGGGTGGCTGCTTTAGAGGAGGTTCGTGAGGAGGAGAAGGCATGTGGGATGTTAGGGGAGGAGTTTGGGGAGGATTAGAAGGGGAGTGAGGATGGTTAGGATTTCAGAATATATGGGGGAGTAGGTTTGAGAGGAGAGTCACAGTGATGGGTGTGAGGGTTAGGGTGAATTGGGGAGTTCCACTAGGCTACGACCACATCTAGCTAAAAGGTAGTGGAAATAACTTACCTATATCCACAGTTCTTATTGGACATCGCTATATGTCTGTGGAAATAGATCCAAATTATAGTTATTATTTTATCATCAATTTTTACATGTTTTTAAAATTAATTTTTTAATACATACCCCCATTTATATTTATAAGATTATACAGACATGTTATGAATGTTCCAATAGCCCCTTCGACCATTATAATATCTAGATCATCAATTGTAATAGGCAACTTTATATTCGTCTCATAAGCTACCTCAATCCCCACACTCTAGTGTTATTCTGGGAGGTTTTGACTATGTAGATGGTCTCCCAGTATATTATAAACTATAATCATCGCAACATGGTAGTATGTGGGTGTTAACAGATAAAAATCACATACAACTCTACCCTAGAGAATTTTAGTAATATAAAGTTATCAGAAGTTGTTAGATTCACATTTATTAGAAAGAGTAATGAAAAACGGTTTTCCTTGAGTAAGGTTTTTAGTTGGGGAATGACTAGCCTCAATGCAAATGAGATCATTTGGATCATGTGTGGATCTTGGATCTATCGCCAGTTTGCAGTGTTTTTTTCTTATACATTGCTCTGTCAAATCATACTGCAAAATAATATCTTTCCATGGGTCTATTTGTGTCCTCATTCATCTCATAAAATTATATGTATCTTCATGTGGTTTTATCTTCTAGAAAATTGTTCTTAGAGAGACTCCTAAACCTAATCCTCTAATGTGACATTAATTCTGGGGCCATTTCAAAGCTACTGAATGATGCTTTTCTTCTAGTACAGTCGTTACCAATTCTTGTGTCTAAACTATATAATATATTATGAACATATTTATTTTTATGATATATTTTTATAAATAATAAAAAATCACAATTATTTCATACATACACATGATTCCCATTCTACTTTTGTTCTTTCATAAACTAATATTCCCTCTTTATTTACACGAGCATCCCTCAATATAACATGACATGGGATGGAAGTGGACTCAGCTTTTATTCATTAATCTGCATATAAAAAAAGTAATATATGTTGTTTCATATTACATAATTAAACTTTTATTGTTTATTTAAAATACATACCAATTTATTCTCTAATAAATTGTATGCCATACTTCCTTTGTGATAGGGATATGTTGGTTTTGATGCATGTTCTTTATTTTTTGTACTATTTTGTTGTTTGATAAATTATCAATTTTGAATCAGGATAGATAAAATAAATAATGTCAAATAAAATATTATCAAACAAAATGAAATTTAAATTATTTCTCATTGCAATGATTACTAAAAGCAGTCTATGGTTCCTTATTTATAATGTGTGCATAACAATGTGGTGGGTGATCCTTTATTTTCCCCTCAGTATCCCTAACATGTAACTTCTTCAGAAGAGTTGGAATGCCTCTATGGTCTTTTATAGCAGCCAATAAGAAAAATTTCTTATAAAAATATTCTAAAATAGATGGTGTTTTCAATGAATAATGAAAACTAAATCAACATTTAATTATACATTTTTTCCAATAAAATAGAGAATATATATTGTAACATTACCATTATATCATTCCAAAGGATTTCATATGTCACAGGTTGGACATGGTTCCATGAGTCAACATCAATCAGCACATTTATCCTTATTCTGAACCCAACATAACTAATGAAAATTGTGGTGATGAGTCATGTTTTTTTCATCAACTTGTTTTTTATCCCATAATAATTCCAAAGATTTATCATAAATACTCTATTATTCCTCAAGATTGGTAAAATCATCATGTTCAGAATACATTGTTTTCATGAGTAGTCAAACAATTAATTTTTCTTGAATAACAACAATACAATAAACTACATAAATATTGAATGAAAATTGTTACTATCTTAAATAGTGATATAATAATTCAACATTGCACTACTACTGACCTTCACTACCTTTATTTTATCCATCCTCATATGCTTGATTTCCTTCAATCTCTTGATGATGGACTTTAGGCTACTCATTCCTTCTTTCAAACTAGCCTTCCTCCTATCACTGTTCGGAAGGTATGTCCTCAATGAACATTGGAACCAAAATGAGGGGATGAAGTCTAGATTGAAATAGGGAGTCTAATCCATCATCAAGAGAAAGAATACAATCAAGTAACTAAGGATTAAAGTGTCCTAGGAACCAACACAAATGGAATCACTCAAAATGTATCCTCAATTGAAGTGGAATTTGAATAATTCCACGCTAATGGTATTGAATAAATTAATCCCACCCCATTCACATTGGACATCTCATATATTTACTCATGGATTCCTCACATTTCAATTTTGAATATTTTTTTATCCCTCTCAAAATATCTCAAATAACATACATCCCTTTGAAGGGTGAATTTTTCTACTCATGCTGAGTATTCATCTAGAATTTTTTTACTCTTATAAATGAAATGAATCAATTCAATGAAATCATAAATTTATTGTTATGATATAATACTATAAAATCATAGATGAATCAAAGATACTTCCCTTCAGTGAAAATTATTTCCAGGACCCATCCCCCAGGGCTTGTGTCGTGACTACCCCAAGCTCATCTCACATGGGCCAGGGGCTGGAAAATAGAACCTAGTACGCATATCCCAAAAAATTGGAAAAAATATCCTAATTACTTGTAAACATGTACACAACTCCATGAAAAAGATACTAGAAACTGAAAATACGGGGAAAACAAATAAAGTTTCAAAAGTAGAAAACTAATGGTAAATGGGGCCAGGATACAAGCCCTGTAAAAAGGAAGAGTGAAAGTCTTAGTCTATAGAACTCCTCTTTAGAAAACCCTACCTGAAGGGTAAGTACCAAAACATTTTTCCAAAGTTGTAAAAGCACACATCATCTATCGAGTCACTCGAAACACCACCAAGGAATCTTTCAAAGAATTGATCATCCTCATAAGACAAGACATGTGCGGGGAAAGGCCATGCATGTGTGAATAAGACAATACTCATTAGGGAACCCCATAACACAAAGTAAAATACCACAAATGAAACTCTACTAAGATGTTATTGTCATCTCAAAACAGGTATGTGTCAACAACACATATAACACAAACATTAAGGTAAACACGTAAAATATTACAATACGCAAGGTATCATCCGTTGTCAGTGATATTGTCCTGCTCATAACACACTTAATCTGGGAGATCTTAGTACTCGAGCCAAAATTTTTGTATTCCAACATCTACAAAACTGCCATATAGTATCTCAAAAGCAGAGCCCCATCACAAGGGTCCCAACACTATAAATGACTTTTCAAATGGACACATAGTTTGAGATTTATAAACATTTAAGTAAAAAGTGGGGAAAGTTGGGTCCTTTTCTAGTCTGAACCGGTTGGGCTAACCTGACCAAGGTCCCGCCTGACCCAACCTACCGAGTCTGACGTGACCCACCCAGTCAACTCGGCCTATTGGGTCATGGGTCCAACACACTAGGCCATCGGAGCGGCATGGTTGTTCAGGTCTGGCCCACTGCATGCGGCCATGTGTGCTCCACTAGTTGTGGCTCTCAAGTCTTTGCACATGACATGGATGTGTTCTACTAGGTAAATGAAATTTCACTATGTGGAACGACCGGTCTGTGTGACCCGTGGATATCGCTGCTCTGTCGCAGGTCCCTCCTATGACCGATGCGACTTCGACCAGTTGCATATGTCCGCTACGGCCCCCGAACACCACCCATGGATACATCCCCCATGGAATTCCTCCCCAACTTTGGGTAAATGATGCAGCTCGATGTGGTATCCCAGCCACCACTACGGTGTCTTTCAGTGGCTTCTATCCATCGTTGTTGTCGCGATTAGACTGCGGATCTCCACCGCGGTCCTACCTTGTCTACGGATCACTGCCTTCCTACACGAAGCTCTTCTTGCAGATTTCCTTGACTCATCAAGCTACCAAAACATCCACGCCATGGCAATTTTAGATCGTAGTGGCGATAAATAATAACAAACGATTTGGTTTTGGAAGAAGATTAGAAGAACACCCTATTTGGATGGATCTGGGCCTTGTTCATTTCATCCATGATCCATCCACATTATAATTAAATAATGATGCTAAAAAAATAAATTCCAACATATTTTATAATTATATTACATTCCCATTCAACATCCCAAATCAATACCTGTAAGAACCCGGTTCTTCTCTTTGAGGTACGGGCTTCTTCTTTTCCCTTTTCATTGAGTGTTTTTAATAAAATAAGGAAAATGGGGGAAAATACTAAATTTTGGAACTACATTCCATGTACTTCTCCACACGTCGTGTACTTCTAGCCGTGTTAGGATGAGTACACAGGGCGTGTAGCCATGTCAGCGACAAAGGGTGTAGAAACCGACTACACTCTGTGTAGTGGTCCTTTACACGTCGTGTAGTCAGTCAGCAGGTCAAAATAGTAAGGTGGAGGAGCAGCCACCAGCTGGGTGGCAGTACACGCCATGTACTCATTAGTACATGTCATGTACTCTTGTTGGCAGGCGAACAGTGTCGCGTTGGAGGGAATCCGCCAGAGGAACAGTTTTAAATTTGGGAAGCACACGCCATGTACTCGGGAGTACACACCGTGTACTTTTCTTTTTCAGATTAAAATAGGTAGTATCATCCTCATTTGGCAGAGGAGGAATTTGAGCTATTTTGGAGCCAAAGGAGGAGGCCGAAACCTTTGAAGATCCGCCGAGTGTTCGTCTGGAATCAGTTTCCGCCTCGGACGATCTCGTTGGAACCGCACGGGTAAGGGCTTCCATCTTCTTGACTGATTCTTACCAATTCTTATCCTAATAAGAGTTATTTGAGGTTAAGAGAGATTTGTTCTTCGTTAGATCTACGTCATTCCTGGGCATTTCTGGAGTCGGCGTTCGGGTATAACGTTCGTTGGCGTATAAGGTAAGTGTCTTGTTGATTAGTTTTCCAACTGCTGTGTGTTTTATGCATTTTTTTGCCACGAACCCATGTTGGGGTGTCGTGTGGCAGAGGTAGTTCCTATATTAGACACATAGAATTGATTAGGTATTTAATTGTGATATTAAAATGCTAGTTGGGATCGTTTCTTGGATCTGGGACCACCCCAGGGGTGTGTTCCAATGTTTAGCCGTTTGGCCAGGATACCCGAGGGTATGCCTTTTAAGTAGTAATTATAGAATTTCCTTCAGATGAATTTCTTATTAGTGTTTGTTTACCTATTGTTCATGGCCCAGCTACCTATTTATCCTGAGGGCGTTGTTGTGATTAACCTGAGGGTACTGTACTATTTTTCCCGAGGGCTCTAGTTATTTCGCCTAAGGCAGCCTTTCGTGCCTGAGGGCTTGACTTCTGTGCCTGAGGGCGACACTTCCTATGACTGAGGGAAATTTCTGTGACTCCTGAGGGCAATACTTATGGGTTGTATTCTAGATAGCCTGAGGGTGTGGTTCACTATATTAGCCCGAGGGAAAGATACTTGTTGGCCAGAGGGATTGGTGCTGTTGAGCACAGAATGATACTAAATTAAACAGATTAAATAAATATTTAAATAGAAATATAACTGGTAATTTAGTTACTTTTGAGTACTGCTTGGTTTATTTCTTTTATTATTGCACACTGTTGTTGTATTCTTACACACAGTTGGGAACGGGCCTTTGGTGGGTGCCTTCTGAGATATATTTCTCACACCCTCTTTGGGTCATGGTTTTCAGACCAAATAGATTACATTGTTGCAGGTGTAGATAGGGGCAGGAGTCCCTATACAGGTACATGATTGCTGTTGAGGAGTAGGAGGGTATGGGACTGAGCCTAGGCTTGCGATGCCGCTGTCATCTTTTTTGCTTCATTTTGCTATACTCTGCTTTTGGTTGTACTGTATTGATGTATAACATGTTCTGGTTGTTTTCGTATAACATGAGACATGTAGCATCATCATTTATATACTGTTGGTTATATCCACTACTGTTTTTTATTTCAGTTGTGTATGGTTTACTGCTTCCGCTGTTTGATGTATGTCTATTCTATATTCCGCTGCGCTACACTTTGAAAAATGAGGGCATAGTTTCCCCACTATCAGACCTGGGCCCTCACTGCTATTCGGTAGTCTCTGGAATTTGGGGAAATGCGCTTGAGGTCACATGGTGAACCAGGTTCGGGTCACATATTGTGTGGCACCCGGAACCGGGATGTTACAAAGTGGTATCAGAGGGGTTCATTTTTTTGAATTACTATTTGGAGCCTTAGTCAGGGATAGGACGAACAGTAATTGGTAATAATCTTTTCCTGGGCATAGCTAACCTGCATACAGTGAAAATCCAGTCTACCTCGTATTTTTTAATTTACTGATTTTTCAATTTACAGTTGATATGATTTCACTGTTGGGTTACACACTTGAGGTCGTGCTGTTTATATTTTATCAATGGGTTCTATTTAGTTGAAACCCGATGAGATGAGGGTATTCCAACTCATGAATCATATAGGCACATGCTAGATATCACATTCCATGCATAGTTTCCATGCCATGTAGGTTCATTAGAAAATTTGCATGTTGTTGTGATAGTTGTTGTGCTAGAAAAGCATGTTGTTGTGATAACTGCACTGATAAAATACCTGATATTTGATAGGGTAATTTTTCTCTGAGCTGTTCATAGGAAGGATGCCAAACTTTGGTTTTTTGGGAGTATGGGCCCCCATTGACTAGAATTTGGTGGATCATTAACTGATTATTTTGTTATAACATAGATAAAATTTCAAACTTTGATTCGTGGGGAGTATGGGCCCTCACGGGCCGAAATTTGACACTTTGGTGTTTGTTTTTCATATTTACTGGGTTCCGGGAAATTTTCTAAGGCATAATATCCAGAAACCCAATATACACACCCTGTAGTATTTTAAACATGCCATGTATGGCCTTCTGTTCAGGAAGAAAAATAAAATTTTGATTACACGCTGTGTAGTCTGAGTACACGCCGTGTAGTCTCTTCCCGTGTCACAAACCGTGTCGGCGGCGACACGGGGTAGGGAAGTGCTTCGGTAAAACATGTTGTGTACATGATGTTCATGCCGTGTAGTTTTGACCCAGAGTTCGGCCATGTAACTAAAAACACAGGTCGGTGAACTCCTTTATAGAACACGTCATGTTAATAATGAACACGTTGTGTAGTGTTTCTTGGGGACTCGGTCGTGTAACTAACAACACAGGTCGGTGAACTCCTTTACAAAACACGTCTTGTCAATAATTAACATGCCGTGTAGTTTTTCCTGGGGACTCGGCCATGTAACTAACAACACGGGATGCTATCACCGTTCCTTGAACACGCCGTGTACCTTTGGGGACACGCCATGTAGTGTTGTCTGTGGACAGACTGTGTGGACTTAGCCATGTGGCTAGGGAAACAAAGTGGTGTACACGCCATGTACAGGTGTAACACACCATGTGGTTTTAAGCCGGGTAGTCGGCAGTGTCACAAACGACATGGGCAGTTGGAAAATAACACCATACACATCGTGTAGATTATGTACACGTAGTGTAGTTTTGTTTAACGGGAGCCATGCGACTTAGCCGTGTCGTAGGACCCGGGCAGGGGAAGGGAAGTCAAGTACACGTTGTGTAGTCAGTATACACGTCGTGTAGTCTTGTTTTTTATATTTTGAAATATCTTCTTATTATTGTTCCCTTTGTGGTTTCTTCATTTCAGCCTTAATAATCTTGAATCTATGGCGTGATTTTGACCTTGTAGTGTCATGCCACCTAACCGACCGCACGTTGTTCGCCAAGAGAGAGGCAATGAGAATACTCTGGAGATGGTGGTCCATGGGCTACCAGTAGATCATCCAGCAGAGCTAGATGTGGCACCAACTGCTATCCCAGAAACAGGCGCGGAGGCGCAGTTCCATGAAGGCTTGTTGCGATTCATGCAGACCTTTCAGGGAGCACTGCAGGCTGCCACATCTATGGCTGAGCTGACACGTATCTACTAGCAGCAACATCTGCCTACGATTTCAGGGGATGGTGGACCACAGGCTGCGGAGTCTTGGTAGGGGTCGATGCAGACTATTTTCAAGCATCTTGAAATGCCTCCAGGGCGAAGGGTCAAGCTCGTGACATACGTGCTGCGTGATTCCACCAAGAGGTGCTGGGATGTTACCACCTAGTAATAGCATCACAGATACATGGAGTGGGAAGACTTTCAGGCAGTCTTCTATGACTTTTTCTTCCCAGAGACGCTAAGGGCAGATAGATCTTGAGAGTTCATGAATCTGCAGCAGTGTGCTATGTTGGTGATGGACTATTCTGGTCGCTTTACCGAGCTTCGGCACTTTGCACCCGTGCTGGTGGGTGACGAGACGATGAGGGCCAGACGTTTTGAGGATGGTATTCGTTATGAAATTTGAGCACCAGTAATTGTTTTCAGGTTTCCTATTGTCCATGCTATTATAAATCAGGCGCTTATTACAGAGAAGAAACTGTGGGAATCTAGTGGTGTGGGCCAAGGTGGTTCTGCACCAGTTACTGGTACTATTTCTGCTGGAAGGAGGAACAGACAGATGGACTTCTCTTAGGGTGGCAGTACTATCCAGGCAGCTTCTTCAGGTGGCCCTATCAGGTGCTACTAGTGTGGTAGAGATGGGATCAAGAGGCCACAGTGTCCACGTGATCCAGTGGAGTGCTGAGCTTGCGGCAAGATAGGTCATTTGCAGCGGTTTTGCAGGGCGTTTCCACCAATGGCTAGTGAGAGGGGTTCTGTGCAAACTCCGCATGCGGGAGTAGGACCAGTAGCTTCTTACCAGTCTGGGAACTGGAATATGTCAGGGCGTGTAGGCAGAGATGGTGGTCATGGTCGTGGTAGCCAGACACCAGGATCTTAGAGGCAGTATGGTGGGACAGCTCAGGGTGGTCAGGCTGTGTCGCAAGGCCGCGGCACTAGGCAGATATATGCAGTGCAACAGACCCAGTAGAAGTAGGATCCCGGACCTTCTATATTTAGAGGTACTATTCTAGAAGCTTTTGTCTTATCATCAGTACTTTTCGATATGGGTGCTACACATAGTTTCATATCTGTACCCGCTATGGAGATCCTTGGGCTCTGTGTTTCTACTTCTTCCGATATCATGACGCTGGACACTCTGTTGGGATCTAAAACGGCTGGTGTACGTCAGCGCAAGCAGTTCCCCCTTGAGGTTGGTGGGTGTCACTTCCTTTGGGACCTCTATGTCTTAGAGATGACGAGCTATGACTTCATTCTCAGGATGGACTAGTTGGTTCCCTTTTGATCCATTGTGGACTACTATCATTGTAGGGTGAGTTTCACGTCACCAAAGGACAGAGAGTTTCTATACAAGGGTGAGTGGGATGTTCAGGCGAGTCGAGATGGACCAGAGCATCGTGGGAGAGGTGAAGTCACATCCCAGATATCGAGCTTATATCTAGATGACCAGGGGACTCGTCAGATGGATTTACCTCTAGTGGTTGATCATTTCAGGGATGTCTTCCCGGATGACATTTCCGGTCTACCTTCGGAGCGTGAGGTGGGTTTCTCTCTTGAGCTAGTACCAGGAGCAGCACTGGTGTCCATTCCTCCTTAATGGATGGCTACACCTGAGTTGCAAGAGCTCAAGTGGCAGTTAGAGGAGTTACAAGAAAATGGATTTATCCGACCCAGTACTTCGCCTTGGGGTTCGCCGGACCTTTTTGCAAAGAAGGCAGATGGTACCCTCATACTTTTCATGGATTATCGGAATATGAACCAGTTGATGGTTAAAAACCGATATCCCTTACCAAGGATTGATGATCTTTTTTATCAGCTTCGTGGAGAACTATTGTTCTCGAAGATTGAATTGAGATCAGGATATCATCAGCTGCGCGTTAGACCATCTGATATACCGCTCACAACTTTCAGGAGCAGGTATGGTCTATATGAGTATACGGTTGTGTTGTTCGAACTCACGAACGCGCCAGCAGTTTTCATGGCTCTGATTAATCGTGTGTTCCATCCTTATCTGGGCTCTTTTTTGGTAGTATTCATGGACGACATTTTTGTGTACTCTCGCACTCTACATGATAATTCCACCCATCTAGAGATCATATTGAGTGCACTGAGAGAGCATCAGCTGTATGCTAAGCTCTCAAAGTGCCACTTTTGGATGGACCAGATTCACTTCCTTTGTCATATCATCTCAAAGGCAGGATTTTTAGTAGACCCAGAGAAGGTGAGAGCATTAGTTTCTTGGGAGAAACCAAAGAATGTGTTTGAGATACGGAGTTTCTTAGGGCTGGCTGGTTACTACAGGAATTTTATACAGGACTTCTCCAGCTTAGTAGTGCCATTGATGGGATTGACTAAGAAGGGTGTATAGTTCGTTTGGTCGGAATCTTGTGAGGCAGATTTTCAGGACCTGAAGGGAAGGTTGACATCAGCATCGATCCTGATACTCCCAGAGTTGGGGGAGAGCTATACAGTTTACTGTGATGCATCAGTTATTGGGATGGGAGGAGTGTTGATGTAGGGTGATCGAGTATTTGCATACGGATCTCGGTAGTTGAGGCCACATGAGAGGAATTACCTGATGCATTATCTCGAGTTAGTTGTAGTTGTACATGCGTTTCATTGTTGGAGACATTATTTATTGGGGGAGAATTTTTTTGTTTTCACCAACCAAAAAATCCTCAAGTATATCTTTACTTAGCGCGACATGAATTTGAGGTAGAAGAGGTGGGTCGAATAGCTACAGCCCTTCGATTTTGAGCTTTCCTATACACCTAGTAAAGGTAATGCAATAGCTGATGCACTGAGCAAGAAGACTCAGATACAGGCAGTGCAGGAGGCCAGCGGTGAGTGGCAACTCATTGCTTTGTTCTCTGAGATGCATCTGGAGGTGAACGACAGTCAGGGGAAGGATTTTCTTTCCTCTTTAGCTGTGACTTCTACCCTCCTAGATAGAGTGAGGATGAGAAAGCTATCTTATTCAAAGGGCCTAGTTCTACGGGAGTTGGTGGCAAGTGAGGACCCTCCTCCTGCTTGGACGACATGTGACGATGATGAGGTTTTTTGTTTCCATGGATGAGTGTGGCTTCCAAGGGTTATTTGCGAGGAGCTGATGCGAAAGATTCATGCTTCAGATTGGGTAGTTCATCCCAGGGTTACCAAGATGTATCGTGACTTGATACATCAGTACTGGTGGTCGCGTATGAAAAGGGAAGTAGCTGGTTTTGTTACGAGGTGGTCCACCTGTCAGCAAGTGAAGGTGGAGCATCAGAGACTAGTTGGACTGTTACAGTAGTTACCCATTCTGGATTGGAAATGGGATGATGTCACGATGGATTTTGTGACTAGTTTACCGAGGTCACCTCTAGGCAATGATGTCGTGTGGGTTTTTGTAGACAGGCTCATGAAGGTAGCACACTTCTTGTCGATCAATGAGACCTTTGGTGTTGACGAGCTCAGAGGCTGTATATCCGAGAGATCGTGCATCTTTGTGGGGTCCCTCGTTCTATTGTTTCAGATAGGGGCGTCCTATTTACATCACGTTTCTGGTAGAGTTTTCAGAGGGCACTGGGTACACAGGTGCTTTTGAGAACAACATACCACCCTCAAAAGATGGCCAGTTAGAGCGTACTATATAGGTGCTTGAGGACATGCTGCGAGCATGCGTCCTATACTTTGGGGGCTCTTGGGAGAAGCATATACCCTTAGTCGAGTTTTCCTATAACAATAGCTTCTAGGAAACTATTTAAATGGAACCAAATGAGGTGTTATACGGTAGGTCGTGCCGATCACCTTTGTTTTGGTTAAAGGCAGGTGAGGCAGCTTTGCTGGGACCACGTCTCATGTAGGATACTTCTGAGCAGGTTTAATTGATTTAGAAGCAGATGGCTACCGCGCAGTCTCGTCAGAAGTCATATGTTGATCGTCGTAGACGAAATTTAGAGTTCATGGTCAGGGATCAGTTTTTCTTGCGTGTTTCACTGAGGCTAGGACACAAGCGGATCAGGAGACAGGGTAAACTTTAATTGAGGTATGTGGGGCCATTTGAGATTTAGAGGGAGTTGGGCTGGTTTCTTATCGGTTAAAGTATCCTCGGAGGTACTGAGCCATACACAACGTCTTCCATGTATCTCAGTTCCGCCACTATCATTCAGACCCATATCACACCTTTCAGCAAGAGAGTGTTGAGATGGAGGCAGATGCGTCCTTTGAGGAGCATCCGATTCATATCGTTGGTAGGAGCACAAAGGTTCTCTGAGGTCGGTCATTTCCTCTCGTACGGGTGCTATGGCAGCATGGCTGAGTGTAGGATGAAACTTGGGAGAGGGAAACCGATGTACGTGCTATGTGGCTGGAGTTGTTCATGGCTATATCTTCTCCACCCTTGTAAGGGAAATTCAGGGACAAATTGCTATAAGGGGGGATGTTTGTAAGAACTCGGCTCTTCTCTTTGAGGTATGGGATTCTTCTATTCTCTTTTCCTTATGTTTTTTTAATAAAATAAGGAAAATGGGGTAAAATCCTAAATTTTGTAACTACACATCGTGTACTTTTCCACACGCTGTGTACTTCTAGCCGTGTTGGGATGAGTACACAGGGCGTGTAGCCATGTCAGCGAAAAAGGGTGTAGGAACCGACTACACGCCGTGTAGTGGTCCTTTACATGCTGTGTAGTCAGTCGGCAGGACAAAATAGTAAGGCGGTGGAGCAGCCACCAGCTGGGCGGAAGTACACGTTATGTACTCAGGAGTACATTTTGTGTACTCTTGTCGGCAGGCGAATATTGTCGCGCTGGCAGGAATCCGCCAGAGGAACAGTTTAAAATTTGGGAAGTACACACCGTGTACCCGGGAGTACAAGCCGTGTACTTGGTTTTTTCAACTTAAAATAGGCAGTAGCCTCCTCATTTGGCAGAGGAGGCATTTCAGCCATTTTGGAGCCAAAGGAGGAGGTCGAACCTTTGAATATTCGCTGAGTGTTTGTTTGGAATCGGTTTCCGCCTCGGATGATCTCGTTGGAACCGCACGGGTAAGGGCTTCCATCTACATAACTGCTTCTTACCAATTCTTCTCCTAATAAGAGTCATTTAAGGGTAAGCATTTTTTTTCTTTGTCAGAACTATGTTGTTCTTGGGAGATCCTGGAGTCGTTGTTCGAGTATAACGTTCGTTGGAATATAAAGAAGGTGTCTTGGTGTTTAGTTTTCCAACAATTGTGTTTTTTGTGTGTTTTTGTGCCACGAACCCATGTTGGGGTGTCGTGTGGTTGAGGTCGTTGCTATATTAGACACCTATAATTGATTAGGTATTTAATTATGATATTAAAATGCTGGTTGGGATCGTTTCATGGATATGGGACCACCCTGGGGGTGTGTTCCACAATTTAGCCATTTGGCCAGGATACCCGAGGGTATGCCTTTTAAGTAGTAATTATAGAATTTTCTTCAGAGGAATTGAGTGTTACTACTTTTTTACCTATTGGGCATGGCCTAGTTACCTGTTTAGCCTGAGGGCGTTGTTGTGATTAGCCTGAGGTCATTGTACTATTTAGCCCGAGGGTTGTAGTTATTTCTCCTGAGGGAAACCTTTCATGCCTGAGGGCTTGACCTCTGTGCCTGAGGGTGACACTTCCTACGCCTGAGGGAAATTTCAATTACACTTAAGGGAAATACATGCGGGTTGGATTCTGGATAGCCTGAGGGCATGGTTCACTATATTAGCCCGAGGGAAATATATTGGTTGGCCTGAGGTCTTGGTGATTTTGAGCACAGAATGATACTAAATTAAATGGATTAAATAAATAATTAAATGGAAATATAACTAGTAAATTAGTTACTTATTATTACTTCTTGGTTTATTGCATTTTATTATTGCACACTGTTGTTGAATTGTTGCACACAGTTGGGAATGGGCCTTTGGTGGGTGTCTACTGAGATATATTTCCCACACCCTGTTTGCTTCATGCTTTTCGGCCCAAACAGATTACGTTGTTGCACGTGTAGATAGGGTAAAGTGTCCCTATACAGCTATGTGATTTCTACTGAGGAGTAGGAGGGCATGGGACCGAGCCTAGGATTGTGATGCCGCTGCCAGCTGTTTTTCTTCGTTTTGCGGTACTCTGCTTTTGGTTGTACTGTACTGATGTATAACATCTTCTGGCTATGTTCCTAGAACTTGAGACATGTAGCATCATCATTTATATAATATTGGTTATATACACTACTATTGTTTATTTCATTTGTGCATGGTTTACTGATTCTGTTGTTTGATGTATGTTTATTCTGTATTCGGTTGTGCTACACTTTGAAAAATGAGGGCATAGTTTCCACACAATCAGACCTGGGCCCTCGCTGCTAGTCAGCAGCCTCTGGCGTTTGGGGAAATACATTTGAGGTCACGTGGCGAACTGGGTTTGGGGTTCCCATTGCATGGCACCCAGAACTGGGACGTTACAATACCCATCCCAAAAAATATGCCCGATCTGTGAACAAATCTATCTGTCAATTATTTCATGTTCATTATAAGAAATCAATAATGAGGAATGGAATCACAAAGAAAATACTAACCCCTTCTTCGATGTTTGTATTGATCGTAGATAATGTGTGACTCCTTTTTTTGTCATTCGTCAATATGTCGATACCTATTTCAAATATGATTGCCGATCTTCCACCATTCTCCGTTCGTTGATGAGAGGATTTTCCAATGTGTTTTATTTTTTTCAGAGCCTTCAGGGATCGTGAACCTGATTTTTTATCCCTACCAAGCTATTAATAGAAGAAACACATTTCAATGTCGTTGTTTTTCTATATTGTAGAATTTTTACACTGTTTAATTTATGAAAGGAAGTAGCTACTTAGTCATGGAACTAATGTTCCTCTATGTTTCCACATTAAATCAATTAAAATATTTTTATTAAATATTCTAAGAATGTTCATGTCAAAAAACTGACTTTCACCCTCGACCCACATTGGATGAGGTTAGGCCCTCTCTAGGGAAATCACACCCTCATGAGCTCAACGGTGGTCTTGGATTTTTAATCTGAGTTACCGTTCATTACTTATAATTATTTTAACATAAATCTATTTTATTTAATTATTATTTTTACAGTTAGGCCCTTTTCAAGTTTTCTCACTGGAGACCCACACCAACTAAAGTTATGTCGCATCTAGGGTAAACATGCCATCCTAAAAACAATGATACCCTAATATATCTAATACAATCTCCCATTTAACATTTATTTAACTTTTTCATCAAATTCACTCATACACACTATTAAAAACATAATAAATTTCATCGAACCATTGCAGGAACACCGGGCCTCAGAATCACACGTTGTCTCAGTGCCTTGTCATATAATTTTCAATGAAATTTTCTCAAAATAAACCCAAGAAATTATAATTCATTACAATTATACCACAAATCGTGATGTAGATATACAATTACCTCTTGGAATGTCCTAGTTTATGACTGATATTGATATTATTAGTTGTAAAATATAATATTGGAGAGATTTATCCCTACAACTCAATCACATTCTATGATGAAACATTAATCATGCACCATAAATGGTCTTAGAAAATATGATAGGAGATCTCGTATTTATTTTATCATATTTAATAATTGAGGTGATATTGTATTTCTTCTTTGATCCTCCATTTTCCCACAAAAAATGTAGAGTTATATTTTATAATATCACAAATTATATGATAAAAGAGTTCAAATCCTTATATTTTCTATATGCAACACTCTTTGATATATAATAGCCATATTTTATAAATGAACAAAGAAATAATTCATATTATAATATATAATATTGACATAATGAAATATCAAATTTTTTTATTCTAAGAAATAATATATGAATACACTTTTCCCTTGAAGAACACATATATGATACAACTCATGAGTTTTAGGGTATCATCCAATGATAATTAGAGGGATAAAATACCTAAACAAGTTCCAATTTATCTCAAGGATAAATGTGAATAGAAACAAAGAAAAAAACACATGTGTCACACTTGTAATATAGTGTCAGTGGAATCCTTCTTTAAGAATCTATGGAATATGTTTTATTTATAACACTGAAATGTAAATAAGATATTATAGTCTTTGAGGATATTACACTGTCCTTAAATCACAAAAATATTTTTGAGGACCCCAATCACTGAAGGAGTGTGGTCTCCTTAATCTAGGGGTAAATAGTGATAAAAGAAGAAGAGACGTTTGGCTATAAAAACCAACAAAGGGTTTATTACAATATCAAGATTTTATCCTATTATAGGGACTCTACAGTTAATATAGAGTGCCTTGATTACTTATCATCATCTCATGGAAACTGAAAATTTCATCAAGTCGGAGTACTTCTTTCATTGACTATTTCTATAAGTGTTTCAAGCCATCCAGGATTCTATTTATAATTTATAATTTATTTTAATTCACTAGGGATAAATATACAAATTTATTAATACAATATCATATATTAAATTCCCTACAAAAATCTACATTGTTCATATGTCGTAGCCACTAATAGAAGTATATTTATGCTTAAATTTGTATTTATGATTCAAGGATATCAGCAAATACGATATCTCTATTTTGTGCATTTTTTACATGGATATCAAATTTCATGACTTATAGAACATAATGATCCAAAGCATCAATGTATATTTTAATCCATTTTTTGTCTCTCTACGATTGTTCATCATATTAGATAACTTTTCAAAAAAATAATCCTATGAATTAATTATATATATATATATATATATTAGTAAATCTATTAATAAATCACATCTCAAATTTTTCTAGATCAACTATCCAACCATGTATAACTCACTTACTTTTGGGAAATACACTCTTTATATGTTGTTTTATATTTAAAAGTCCATTTACCCAATTATTTCTCAACACTATCCAATCTAGATATTTTTTAAAAAATTTGTTGAGCATACATTTCTCACCAAATAAATTCATCATCACTCTTTGTAACCCGTGGTTAAAGTTAAATAATAATCTTGAATTAATTAAATAAAAAAACACTCCCAAAATTGCAAGGATACTTTTAACATCATTTTCTAAAAATATAACCACACTCTTTTTATTTTAGTAGCGACGAGTAGATATGTATGGTTCATCGTGTTTAAGAACAATGCAAAAACAAAAAATGTGTTACCCAAAACATTAAACTTTGACAGAGGAATAGTATAAAATAAAATAAATTGGATTATAGCCCTGAATAATCTATGGGAATGTAGAGGAGTAACACCGGTAGCAGAAGAGTTTATCGAGAGCTCTAGAATCTTGAGTTTCTGAGTCATGGTTAGGGTTTTTTTTAAGTATATCGGGGATACATTTAAGATCAAATTCAAAAAATCACTAATAAAGATACCTTTTATCAGTGAAAAATTTATAAATGCAAATGAAATTAATATTTATCGGTACTTTTTAAGTGCTAATAAAATACATATTTATCAATTCTAGCCTTTTAGCACTGATAAATATATCTTTTAAAATCCATTTTTTAGCACTGATAAAGATAGATCATTATCAACACTAAAAAAGCGATGATAGGATACATATTTATCAGTGCTAATGCTCAAAATACGATGTACAATGTTTTATAATCACAATTATTTAAATACATTTTATATAATTTTATAATTATTTAAATAATTTTTTTATAATTTTATAATTATTTAAATATATGTAACTGTTTGATTATAATTATTCAAATACTTATTTAAAAAAATTAATTTTATTTTTAATAATTATAAATATATTAAATATACATTTAAAGATATATTTTTTTATAAATACTTATTTAAAAATATATTTTTAAAATTATTAATGTGTATATAATCGTAAATACATGAATTTAAAAAATGAGTGAAATTGAATAATTCAAAACAAATACACTTTATTAATATTTAAAACAATTGATTAGTTTTATTAATTAAATATAGGTTATTCAAAAAATGTGGACATATATACATATTTAAGTGGATTACTACATATTGAAAATGAAAAAAAAATATAAAATATATATATATATATATAATATAAAATTATCAAATTTAAAAATAAAATAAAAACTAAAAGACATTAAAAAATAATTCACTAACTGTAGTATTAAAAACAAATAAATAAAATTGATGGATTAATAAAATATTTATCTTAAATATGTAATTTTATAATAAAATTATAAAATATAAAAATATTTGAATAAGTTACATAAATATTATGTGTATATATATCTATATATTTCATAAATATATTTCTGTGTGCATTTGTGTATAAAAATTCATTTATATATAAATATATACATGAAATAAGGGAAATACACGATGTTTGATATATGTTAAATTGAAAAATAAAACACCATTAAAAATGAATAAGACATTAACATGTTTTTAATTATAATTATATATAATATACTTATAAATTATATATTTATATAATTAAAATATACTATTTATTAATATTTATTATCTAAATATTTATATTAAATTCAATAATTTTTTCAGTAATTATTTAATTAATAAAATGTTTCATATATTTATTAATTTACTCATTTTATTATTATTTGTTTAATTTTTCATATTATTATGGACCATTATCAGCACTAAAAAAGTTCTGATAAAGGAAAACATTTATGAGTGATAAAAACACACTGATAAATTGAAACTTTTGTCCATGATAAAAATACACTAATAAAGGCACCTTTTTTCAATGCTAAAATTATAGCACTGATAAAGGTTTAATTTATCAACATTTAAATAAAGGCCTGATAAGGGTAACCTTTTATCATTGCTAAAAAATTTCGATAATGTGTTCCTTTATCCCTTATTATTTTAGCACTAATAAAGATATTATTTATTATCAAAATTTTTTAGCGTTGTTATAGGTGTTTTTTTAGTAGTGTGATTAGTTTTCACTAACTCATTACATGGAAAATAATAATGATAAATTTAATTAATATTTTTGATATAACTAACAGAATTATTATATTAATAGAAAAAATTAAAATTCTTAAAATATAATATATGCTTTTTCTTTTTTACCTTATCACTCACTCAAAGATGATAACATCATTCATGTACTTGTGGACTACCACCATCTCGAAGCAATGTAACTCTCTCTTATCATCACCAAACCACATTGATAATATGAATAATATATTAAATGAAATATTATTAATGATGTTATCATTATTTTGGAAGGATAAAATATTACATACCTTCATTATGTAATGATCGTTGAAAAATGGAAATGTTACTCATTTTTACATATTGACTACCATCTCCATGATCATAACGTACTTAATTTAAAAAAACCAACAATCATGATTGGTATTAAAAGTATAATCAATTCATAAATGTAATAATTATTTCATTGTTATTATTCTATATTTTATGGAATAATGATCAATGTAAGAGGACAGAAAATATAAAGTACAAACATATAAGAAAAACAGAGCGATTATAACCAGAAATTTGATTTTTAAAGGAATTGATATTAAACACAAAATTAATCAAAATATATAAATAATATAAGGTATAATTTATATAATTATTCTTATAAAATATATTTATAATAAAATTATATTTATTATATATGATTATATAACATGCATGAAGGATGTCGAGACTTAAGGTAAGATATTCCTTATCTCTCTTTTGATTCTGGGAAATATATAAAAATTCACCAATCCTAAATTTTTTTTTGAGTGTATATTAACCCTTTTACATGCTATATCATGAATATACTAATTTTTATGACATTTATTATTTTATTTGATGTTATTAATTATATTGTCTTATGATCCAAAAGATTATTAATGCGGTAAGGGATTTTCTGTTTACTTTTTTACTTCTGTGAGACGCATGCCATATTCTCCAATTGATTATTTTAAATGGTATCTATAGAGTCCATAAATATATTTTATTACTATTATACATAAAATTATTCTGAATTACATATCCAACATTGGATATCTCATTCAAGAGGTTTACGGTTCAACTGTTACCAAATTGGTAATTGATTTTGTCTCAATTTTACTTATTTGGGATATATATTATGTTATTCAATTGTCATCTTTTTTTGATGTGTATAAAAATCCCATTTCATATGTAATATAAAAAATTTATTAATTCTTTTTATTATATATGTTTTATTAAATCTTATTCTCTCATGGGGCTTACAATTAAATGTTATGAAAGTGGTAACAACTTTATGTTATAATCTCATCATTTATTGGTATTGTTTATGATTATGATTCCAATGATGAAATATTGTGATATAACTCAATAAAAACTCAAGAATTTTATTCTCCTCTATTTATTTCATTTTAAAACATGTTTTACATTCATTTCCCTCCCTTTATGTACTTTAGATAATGTTATTATGAAAAAAAACATTTTATTTTTCTCTTCGGCCAAAAAACTGTTTTCTTCCAAAAGCATGTTTTTTAAAATTATTTTCAAAAATGATTTTGACTTTTCTCAAATTATTTATTAAAGTCACTTTTAAAAAGGTATTTATTTTTTAATAAAATCCAAGGACACTTCATGTCATTTTCTAAATTGTGCCAATTTTGAATTTTTTGAAAAATGTGGAAGGAGTATTTGTTTTAACTTGCATGGAACAATCATAATTTTCCTTTATCATGAAAATTGTTTTCTTTAAATATTAATTAATAATTTTTCAATGTAATATTCAAAAAATTGTTTTTAAAATTATTTTTTGAATTTTTAATTTTAAAAAGAGAATTTTAATGAAATTTTATTTTTCTCAATAATTATACCCATTTATCTATCAAAATCATTCTCCATCTAAGACAATTTCCATTGATGTGACTTATGATATGTTGGGGAAATGAACCAAAGATATGATTCCATTTCTCTCTCTGAAAGTTTTATTAAGACTACATGTCAATGAAATGTATTTCTCTTTCATGGGTTATACCATGATAAATTTTATATGAAACCCACTCTTTTTTCATGAGAAATTATTTTATGAAATTAATAAATGATTATGAAACCTATCTCTTTTCCATATGTTATAATTCAATGAAATGTTTATGAAACATATTTAATTTCACGTTTTATGGTATGGTGAATGTTTTATGATCTTTTGGAACGCATACAAATGATTATCATTATGTGATGGGTGGGACCAATAGCTCTCTATAACGCATGTTGTAAAAATGGATAACATATGAGTAAACATATTATGCATGAACCTAATTACATGTTTTCAATGTTTTGTGTGAACCTAATTACATGTTCATAGTGTTTTGTGTAAACATAATTACATGTTCATAATGTTATGTGTGAACCTGATTACATTTTCATGATGTTATGCTTCAACAATATTACATGTTCACGATGTTATGTGTGAACCTTATGTGTACACTTGATTATATTTTAATAGAGTAATTCATGAACATATATTTCTAGTCTATAATGTAATGAGTGGGCCTGGTTTCATATACATAAGTGTATAAGAAAGCCATATTTAATTTTCTTAACTGTATGAGGGATCCTATATCTATTTATGCATGTTCACAATGTTATAAGTTTAAGTGTATGACACAGTTTTATGTCATATTCCAATTGTAACATCCTGAACTAACTCACTACTAATATAGTGGTCAAACTAATGGGTCAAATGGCCTCAAGTGTGCCTCCCAGTACTCCATAGGATGCCGACTAGAAGTGAGGGTATAATGGTGATATTATAGGGAGACTATACAATAAATGTTAGAGTAGCATAACAATAAAGAAGATAAGGAAACAATTGACTGCATTAGAAGCATTATAAAGAAATGAAAAATCAAAGGAAGGTGAATATAATATCAGCTGAATATAATAGTGGCTAACACCAATTTACAAAAATTCATGTATTTTAACACCCCAAGCATCCACGGTAAGCTTCTCTTTGAATAATACAATAGTGTTTGTTGTACGCAACTTCAAGTTCAAACACACACCACAACCAATCAAACTAGAAATTATGAATAATAATACCCAATTTTTGAAATTTTATAAATATTATCTTTCAAAATGGACTTCATTTTTGGATTCAGAATATCAAAATTATCTTAGGGTGAATTTTTGGTATTTTTCTGAAAACATTCAATTTTTTATGAATAGTGAAAAACACTGAGTTGTTGTTTAAAACCGAATTTTTATTTAAATAATTATTTATTTTATTTAAATTTATTTTGGGTCCCAATAGATACAAAATACCTATATAAGTTCAATTTAATTAATTGGAGTCAGTTTATAATAATTTTAGATGTATAAAAATTTTATTGAACTTTTCACCGTCTTTTACCCATCTCCTAGGAGAATTTGCGAATTCACATAAAACATAATTTTACCACTTCTTTGAGTGGAATTTCTAAAATCTGAGAGATATGGTTAATATCAAGAAGAAAAATGTGGTTTAATAAGATAAAAATAATTTTTGGTGAATAGTAACTTTTTACTTTTATTTACCACGGTTAAGAGTAAAAATTGTAATTAAGGGTAAAAATGATATTAATATTACCCTAAAACATGTCCTAATTCTATTGGAAAAGTGTATCTCGACCAAAAAAACCATAGGAATAAAATATTATCATTTAGGTCCACTTGTATTAGATTATGACAATTATAATTATTTAATTCAAAGAAGTGTTAAAAGAGTTAAAATCAATGTGTAATAACTAAAATATTTTTAATATAGGGTTATACATAAGATAAATTAGATTAAAAATATTCATTATAAAGATAAAAATATTTCCCACATAATTATATTTAATTTATAATTTTTATACATTAAATTGTTTAATTTATCTCTGACACAGTGATAATGCAGTAATTACCCTATTAATGAATGATTAAGATAGGGTCAATAAAGTGACCCAAAACTATCTAAAATCTATTGGTTGAGTGTATTTCGACCCATACCGACCTTATCCTTGAAATAAATCAATTTTTATACATTATAAACCGAATATTAATTTATTATAAAATAATATTGTAAGTTTTTCCTAAGTTGCCTCTCACCCCTCTTTTAAAAGGGCATTCCCCCTTCTCTCTAATTCACACCTTAAACCCCTTTTTTCTCGGCCAAAACCTACCCAAATATTCTCTCAACTTCCCTCACTTCAACCTAGAGGCCTTTTTTTGATCCGAAAGCCATCCTAAAGAGCCCTTTTGATCAAATCAAAAGGAAGAACCCAAAGAAGATGTAATGTTTTCACCACCCTCTTTCAACTTCCTTTCTTCTTCCACTTCTTCTTTCTTTGTTATTTCAATTCAAAAATAATAACTCTAGTAACTTCTATAAACTGTGATATTATTATAAATATGGTACAACAATATTCATTATTATATCCATCCTTTCAATTACATGTCACCATACGTGCGTACGTACGACTTACCGTCTCCACGTCTTGGTGTAATTGTTATTCAAAACATTATTATTTGGATAGGTTTTATAATTATGTGTAATATAATTAAATAATACATATAACCTTATAATTATTCTGTATATATGATATATAATCCAATTATATATGATTTTAATATCAAAAAAATGATATTGTCGCTCGTGCGTAGGTACGGACTACCGTCTCCACGAACGCGATGAGATTCATTCCCCATCATATCCATTCAAGACTAATTTTCATTTGATTATTAAAAATAATGTTTAAGGACTTTATATAATTCTGTATATGAATAAGATACAACCTATGGATAACAAACACGACATTTTTAGCAAAACATATAAAAGAAAACGAGTAAGTGAACACCCGAAACAACAATAATACAAAAAAATTATTAACAAAGAAATATTAAAATATAATATATGATATCATATTTATGTATATGATTCTTTTATACATTAATAATAATGATTTAACTATTATACATGAGTTTAACCTACTCATTACCAAGGAAAAGTACAAGGTAATGGGTTTTCATATCACTCCTTATTCCCGTGAGATTCATGCCATATTACCACTATTAACTTTTGTATGGTGTATGTATTGCCCATAATTGTATTATTTGTGTAATACACTTTAATATATGTGTATTTCCATATTCATTGTATGATACCTTTTTCATGGGGCGTATGTTTCTTAAGATACCAAATTGGTAATGTTTAATTCCGCAATCACATTATTATCCGATATTGTTTATGTGTAAGTATTTAATGGGACATTTTTATCATCCATGTACATTTTTCAAAAAAATTATTTAAAAATGAGTATTTTAAGTATTTTAAAAGGTACTCTTTATCAAGATCAGAATTCTAAATGTTTCAAAGATTTATTTTTCTAAATCATTTAAATTAATGTCCATGTTTTCAAAATGATTTTAAGGATTTATTTTTTTTAACAATAATTCTTTTCAAAATTTTCAAAAGTGGTATGGGACAATTTGATTAAAAAAAATATTTTAAATTACTTCCTTTATAAACTTGTGACTTTTAAATGATTCAAAAAAAGGATATTTCTCTCAAAAATATTTAATCATCATTTTTAACTATGTCAGCATCCTTTACTAGATATTATTTTTGATTGATCTTTATTTATTATAATACAGTATTTATATTGTATTGAATGTGTTATGATATGTTTGACTATGGATGTTATATTTTTATACCATTCATGGTTTAGGGTTAAAGTACTGACATTTCGTATGCTAGTTCTAATACGAATTTTTATGTTATGTTTCAACCTTTTTCATTTGAGGAATGTATTGGACATAGTAAGTGTTGGGTGGATCCCACTATAGCTCCTCAATGCATCGGTAGGTCTCATGAGAAAACTAGACGTGGAATTGGCCAAGGACCTTTCCCAATTTGATATATGGTTTTGGACGAGGCCTTAATCATTTTTAGACGTCTTGGCCGAGGCCTTTACAAAATTTTTCAGAATGCCCGACATTATACATTCCCTCATTATGGATATAATATTGATGGTTCATGTGGTCATTTGACTAGATGAATACCAATGATTATGTTTTATTATGTCATTATTTACTCAACTCATATTATTTCCATAGAATTATTCATTTTTATTATTGTTAAAGTCATGTGGTATTAATTATTCACCATTCTTGATATTTATGTTAATTTCTGCTGTATTGCTTACCCTTACTGAGTGTTTGATCTCACCCCTTTCTATGTTTTATTTTTCCCAGGATTTCAAGAAGTGTACTATGATTGATATGCAGGGTTAATCCAAGGGAATAATGGAGTTCATAAAGTAATATTTATGTTGTTTTTTAAGTTTTAATGTGTAATGTAACATTCATGTATGTAATCTATTTTCCTAGACTGCCCAACCGATCGGTCCTTCGAGACTTGATTCCTTGTAATCATACCAATGTATTAAAATAAGGCACAAACTCTGGGTAACTATGGTCGGGGCGTTACAGTTCGTATCGGAGGAAGTTTAGAAATAACCATGGAGACTAGATTTAGATAAACATTGATTAGAGCACATTACCATAAGATAGAATTTGAGGATTAGTATAGAAGAACTTTCTAGAATTTTGGTAATGTAGAGATTTTTTGAGTTTTCTAAGAAAATACATCCATGTTTGGATACGAGCAGGTAGAGGCAGCTCTGGCATAGATGTACCTAGGGGTAAAACCCCAAAACACCACTTTGAGCTAGACTCGAACGAGAACGGGTGCACGACAACGGGCCTAGCTACACTCTTGGTTACGACACTCCTGGGGGATATTCTTAGGATAATTATCATTTTCATTACAAACCACTATGAATGGTTTATGAGTATATACCTTCTCAAAAAAAAATTGGGATTGTGGATTAATTCCATAAACTATTCAATTTATGATAGGTATTTGACATGTTTGGAATTATGAATTACGATTCATAAACTAACCTAGTGTATGCCATTGTTTAGAAATGGCGCCCAGTAGAAGTAATGAGAACTCCAGCAATACGTATGATGCAAAGAGTAAGAAGGGTCATATCATTCATGGTATTAAGCTAACATTAAGAAAGGAAGAAGTCTTCCACGTATTATCATCATATAAATAAATGGTATCATATGATCAGTAAAGAATTCTCTGAATCCTATGGCTTTGAAGGGAAGCAAGAGAAGAAAAGGATGGTAGAAAGAAAGATGGATAAAGGGAATAATGGAAAAAAGGATTTTTCAATACGTGATAAATTTAGAATGAATCACCATGGTAAATACTTGAAGGGAATGTGAGTTTGTTATAAGTGTGGAGAAAAAAGGACACCAAGTCCATGATTTCAATGTTAAGAAAATGTTTTCAAATGTAAAATTATTCAACTGCAAGGCTTTGAGTATGACAACCCTGCTTTTTAATACAACTTAAGCATGCTCTATTACATAAAACTTCACTTGATACAACAAAGAAGATCGAGAGGTTTAGTGTCTTTGGGGCTTAGGATCATTACATAAAAACTTTAAACTTGAAATACAACATCTTTATTGAAAACTTCCTTTACATGACCACTACATTCCTTCGTACTTAGCATTGCATGGGATAACCTGAGGACATGAATAAGAAAAGGGTGAGCTATAAAGCCCAGTAAGGGAGTACACAATGAATAACATGAGGAGTACAATACATGTTAGGAAATAGGCATATCAATAGAGAATAAGGGAAACATGAACATAAAGGCATGAAAAAGCATGACAATCATAACATGGAAATGTGGCGACAACACTTAACATTGAATTAGCATGAGCCAAGGCTCATTGCACATGGAGCATGAGTAAACCCTCATTGCACTTGAAGCACGAGTAAACCCTCGTTGTACTTGATTTAGCATGATTAAACACTCATTGCATATGACGTATCATGATACTATACTTTACCCAATGCATTGGAGCACTATAAATGGTGCACCCTTCTTAAACATTTCATTTCATGCATAAGTGTGCCACATGGATCATAAAAACATGGATTCATAAAACATAATCATTTATTCCACGATAAAGGAATGTTGAATTCATACATGAAACTTTACAATAAATAAGTAAATATGCATAAAGGTGAATACCCTTGATAGTGAAATGGGCATGGTATTCACTACACAATGACATTGGCTTAGAAAATCGGTGCGATTTCGGCAGCGTAACGGTGTTACATAAGAATTCATAAAAAAGGTTGATGAGAGATAAAGGGGTTAATCATAATATTTACATGTAATGGAAAGTAAGGAGGTAATATAGATACATGTCCCAATAATTTAAAAGGAATTTAGATTCATGATACAAAAGTATTGCTTGAATATACAAGAGGAGAAAAAGGTTCCTTTCGGAATTTCGGCATATTAACGGGTGTACATGGGAGGAATTTAATGAGAGAGAAAGGGATCTCCCATCATTCAAAAAAATAAGAGGGCAGTATGGGAGAGGTGCGAAATCATACCCCAACATTCATAATTGAAATTAAAAGGGAAATACAACTTAAATAAAATTGACAAAAATGAGAAAGGAAGAAAACCCCTTACTTGGAAGTGTGCTTCCAAAGGCTAGAGAGAGGCTTATGAGAGGCTTATTGGGATCTTGGGGCACCTTGGGAGGATTCTAGAGAGAGTAGGGCAGAGGTTGGAAGAACTCCAAGGGATTTTAGTGAGGAGGAAGTGGGAGCTTGGGTGGGTTTATATAGGAAAGGTGAGAGAATTCTTTATTATTTAGGTTTGGGACCCCTTATATTAAAATAATCCAAACCACAAACCATACCATGGTATTTGCCCATGGTTTCTAGAAAAGGAAAGAGGAAAACAATATTTTACAAGGCCAAGGTCCGAACGTATTAAAAAATTAGGGTTTCTTATGTGGAGGTGAGTCACACTCCCATGGAAATTAATTTAAAAAGGCAAAGTGTTGAATAAGTCTTGAGGGCTCCATTAATGCTTTGCGAAGTGAGTCAAAAAAACCCAAAAACCCATTATTTTAATGATAAGACATATATTGGCAGAACATAAGGATTATAGTATTTTATTACATCACCATTGGGTCATTATGATGTCATAAAACACATTATATATTTAAATGGTATTTAATTTTTACCCAAAAATTTGACTGTCTCAGATAATTATGAAAAATTCACTGTTGGATAATTTCGACGTCCTGATTCCAAAAATAATATTTATTTTATCTAAATAATTTTATAAATAGGTGAATTTTAATTTTTAAAATAAAAACTGACATTTATAAAAAAATTCACGGGTTTTGACAGAAATGGATTTCAAACCATAATAAAAATTTTAATTACATTCATAAAATTATAAGATCATTTATACTTAATAAAAAATTAATTAAATATTAATAATATTATTTTATTAAAATATTATTTAATTAAAAATCCTTTAATTTAATAAAATATAATTCTTAATTAAATAATAACTAAAAACACCATTTGTACTTTAAAAATTAATTACAATGTATCAAAAATGACCAGAAATTATATTCATTATTATATACAAAAGTAATGTGCATGAACATGGTACTACTTATTTGTTAAATAACCCCTTAAAATAGCCACATAAGACCTAAGGGTAAGGTGTGCGATGGTGACAGACTCTTGGGGTTGCTCGGATAACATCGCTCGAGTTGTAATTTCAATCAACTCCCATTTTTCCCGTAGACGATCACGTTCGAGCTTGACTTGATGAAGCTCATCTTGGGCTTGGTCAAGGGAAAAGCCCAAAGACGCCACCTCTTTTCCGAGCTTTGACAAATGGGCTTCATAAGGGGAAATTCTACTGGATGAGGCCATCGCTTCCTTTGTCTGAGTAGAAAATTGGTTCGTTAAAGCCTTATATTTAAACTACCCAGATGATCACTGTTCAACGGCTATAAAAGTAACGGTCACAAATCTTAACGTAAAACTAAAGAAGTTGACATCTTATAAAAACATTTTTCATAAAGAGACATTTCACTGGATCAAGAGGGATTTTCATTAATGAAACATTGGGTCGTTACAACATTCCCCCCATAAGAAATTTCGCCCTAGAAATTTTCCTTTTCCCACACTAAAACAACTGTGGGTAACTTAGCTTCATCATATCCTCCGACTCCCAAGTTGCTTCTTCAAACTTGTGGTTTCTTCATAACACCTTGACGAGGGGCATTGTCTTATTTCGTAGAACTTTTTCTCTACGATCTAAGATCTTCACTGGTTGCTCCTCATAAGAAAGATCGTCTTCTAATTGTACCACCTCGGAAGAGGGTACATGTGAAGGGTCTGGTATGTACTTCCTTAAGAGGGATACATGGAAGACATCATGCACCTTGGACATAGTAGGTGGAAGTGTTAGTCGATAGGCCACATCCCCAACACGATCAAGAATCTCGAAGGGGCCGATGTACCTTGGACTTAACTTCCCTTTCTTTCCAAACCTCAGGACCTTCTTCCACGGAGATATGCGTAAAAACACCATGTCTCCGACTTTTAACTCAAGGTCTCTTCGACGATTATCTGCATAACTCTTCTGTCGACTTTGGGCTGCCTTGATATGCTGCTGAATGGTTTTCACCTTCTCCACCATTTCTTCGACCATTTCTGGTCCAAGCAGCTTACGTTCACCGACCTCATCCCAACATGTCGGTGTTCTGCACCTTTTCCCATACAGGGCTTCATATGGTGCCATTTGGATGCTCAAGTGGAAACTATTATTATAAGAGAACTCAACTAGGGGAATATGTTGATCCCATCCTCCTTTAAAATCCATTGAGCACGCTCTCAACATATCCTCAAGTGTTTGGATAGTCCGCTCGGATTGGCCATCAGTTTGAGGATGATAGGCCGTACTGAAGTTCAGTTCAGTATTCAGAGAATGTTGAAGACTCTTCCAAAACTTAGAGGTAAATCTTGGATCTCGGTCAGACATAATAGATAGTGGTACTCCATGCAACCGTACCACTTCCCTGATATATATTCGTGCCATTTGATCCAAAGAGAAATCCTCTCGAATAGCAATGAAGTGTGCAGTATTTGTAAGACGATCCACAACAACCCAGATTGCATTGTTGCCTTTGGATGTCCTTGGAAGTCCAGTGACGAAGTCCATGGTGATGTTCTCCCATTTACATTCTGGTATGGGCAATGGTTGCATCATCCCCTTAGACTTCTGCCTCTCTGCCTTCACTTGCTGACACACCAGGAACTTTGATGTATATTCAGCGATCTCCTTCTTCATATTATCCCACCAAAAGTTTTCTCAGAGATCTCGATACATCTTTGTGCTTCCTGGGTGAATAGAGAAATTTTAACTATGTGCATCATCCAAAAGTTCCTTCTTCAGCTCCGGACTTGATGGAACACATAGTCTTTTCCCAAACCGCACAATTCCTTCTTCATTAACATTAAACTCTGAGGATTTTCCCTTTTTGATAGCTTCCACTTTTTCTTTGATTCCCGCATTATCCTTTTGAGCATCCATTAACCTTTCCAAAAGAGATGGTTGATCAATCATTTGTGAATGTATTGATGATGTTCCCTTCTTTATGATTCCCACATCCATCTTCATTAAGTCTAAGAAGATTGAATCCTTTTCAATTCTCATCATTGATAGAATAGCTGAATCCTTTCTACTTACGGCATCTTCCACCTTGTTCTCTTTCCCAGGGTGTTAATGTATTGAACAGTCATAATCCTTAATGAGATCTATCCATCTTCTCTGGCGCATATTAAGCTCTTTCTGTGTGAATATATATTTAAGACTCTTGTGGTCAGTATATATCTCACATTTCTCTCCACAGAGATAATGCCGCCAGATTTTCAAGGCTAAGATCACCGCCGCCAACTCCAGATCATGTGTTGGATAGTTTCTCTCATGGATTTTCAACTGCCTTGAGGCATAGGATATCACATTATCATTCTTCATTAGCACACATCCTAAGCCCTTCTTTGAGGCATCACTGAATACCACAAAAAGTTCCCCACTTGTGGGTAAAGTGAGTACGGGTGCAGTGACAAGCCACCTTTTCAACTCCTTGAAGTTTTCTTCGCATTCATCACTCCAAGCAAACTTTACTCCCTTTCAAGTTAGCTTGGTAAGAGGGTTGGACAATCGTGAGAAATTTCTCAAAAATCGTCGATAATATCCATCTAACCCCAAGAAGCTACGGATATCAGTTACCGATGTTGTCCTCGGCTATCCCTGAATTGCATCTGTTTTGGAGGGGTCCACAGATATCCCATTGCTTGTGATGATATGGCCCAAGAATGAGACCTCCTTCAACCAGAACTCACACTTTCTATACTTGTCATAGAGCTTCTCCTTGCGCAAAGTCTCCAGTACAGTTCTTAAATGCTCCTCATGGTCCTCCTTGGTTTTGGAGTATATTAGAATATCATCTATAAAGACTTCCACAAATTTGTGTAGGTAATCTCTAAAGACTCTATTCATCATGTCCATGAATATTGCTGGAGCATTGGTGAGTCCAAAAGGCATTACTGTGAATTCATAGTGCCCGTACCTTGTACGAAAAGCAGTCTTAGGGATATCTTCCTTCTTCACCCTTACTTGATAATATCCCGACCGCAAGTCCACCTTGGAGAAGTATTGTGCTCCACGCAGCTGATCAAACAAGTCATCGATTCTTGGGAGAGGATACTTGTTCTTTATCGTGATTTTGTTAAGTTCAAGATAATCGATGCAAAGCCGCATTGACCCATCCTTCTTCTTGACGAAGAGGACTGGTGCACCCCATGGTGAAGCACTAGGGCGTATAAACCCTTTATCCAGATTCTCCTGTAGTTGTTTCTTCAGCTCTTCAAGCTCAAAAACAGCCATTCATTATGGATTCTTGGATATTGGTAGCACCCCAGGTATAAGTTCAATTGAGAACTCAACATCTCTTCTTGGAGGAAGACCAGGAAGTTCCTCGGGAAATACTTCAGCTAATTCCCTCACAATGGGCATTTCTTCAAGGGTGGTTTCTTCCTTGGACTCAATCATCTGAGCCAGGTATGCGTGCTCATAAGGCAGTAATATCCATGCTTGAGATGATGGAGCTAAAGGAGATTCATCTTCCTCCTGACACTTGTAAAGAATCAGGGGTCAATTCTCCATATGGAGTGTGATTTCCCTCTCCCGACAATTTATGTTGTCTCTATATAAGGAAAGCCAATCCATGCCAAGAATTGCATCAAATTCCACCAAAGGGAGTATGACGAGGTTCGCTGGGAAATTCAATCCACAGACTATAACAGGGGAGGACTTATACACATGGGATACAATTATTTCCCCATTTTCCGTACTCACCGAAATCTTTACTTCCAGGATTTGTGGTGGTGCTGGGATTGTTCTACTAAACTTTTGAGATATAAAAGAATGCGTAGAACCTGAATCAAAAAGTGCGTTCGCTATTCTTGAATGAATAACTAGCGTACCTTTCACCACTTCGTTGTCGGGGTTCACTTCGGCAGAAGTGATGGAAAAAGCTCTCCCTTGCTATCTTGTAGGTTGTTGGTTGCCTCCGATAAACCATGGATTAGGGCACTGATTTGCAAAATGACTCGGTTCTTTGCATTTTTAGCATTGAACAACGCGTTCAGGTTCGAACAGAGCATTCCTCCCCACTGTCGCAGTTGCGGGTCCTTCTTACTGACAGTTAACATCTAGGTGCCCTTCTCTTCCACACTTGAAGCATTTTCTTGTCCCCCTAAGGCAATTTCCAGGGTGCTTCTTTCCACACTTTTGGCAAGTGGGGTGCTGGAATTTCTTAGCATCGTTGGATTTATCCATCGGACCACCAGCATTGAATTCCACCTTACGCTTCCTGTCCCCATGAAACCCCTGTGATTCTCCGATCTCCATTTCAACCTTGAGGGCACATCGGACAATTTCCTCATAGCTGTCGAAGTCACGGATCGCTAATGCTTTCCGCAAGCTAGGATTCATCCCACCAAAGAAGCGGTCAACCTTGCATTCGGGGGTAACGACAAAGCCGGAAGCGTATCGTGCAAGCCTTGTGAAGTTTTCCTCGTACGCTCCCACAGATTCTACATCTTTCTGATTGAGGGAAAGGAAGTCCCTTTCCATCTTAAGACGGAGGGTGCGCGGAAAATATTTATCGAAAAACATCTTCCGGAATTCCTTCAATTCCAAAGCCTCGATCTCCTCCTTAGGCATCATATTTTTTATCAACGTCCACCATTGATCATCTTCACCCTCCATACGATAAGCCGCCAGGAGAACCTTCTCTTTTTCAGAGAATTGGAGGATGGAGAATATCTTTTCAATGGAGTTGATCCATTGTTCAGCGATCGTGGGATCGGATGATCCACTAAAAGTAGGAGGCCTTTGTCTCATGAAGCTTTCAATAGCGACTTGTTCTTTCCTAGGGGGGTTGAAAGTTCCTCTTGACTAGTGTTTCTATTCAAAACATGAGTTAGCTGAGAGAGAAGCGTGACAAAGTTTGCGATTCCCGCTCCCATTGTATTGGGCATCTCATAAGTACAATCATCACACTGATCTTCACAACGGTTCTTATCCCGAGTTCTCCTATTATCGGCCATTGGCTGGAATAAACGAAAGTTAGGGGTAACACATAAAGGGTAATCCAATGACAAAATTTGATGACTTATAAATAAACTTTTATCTCTTTAAATCATGAGTCTATAGGATTCAATCCAGGCTTTTCATGATCTTCCTTCTAACATATATTCTTAGGGGCATTTTTCCCTTAATAAGGGTTCATACTAATATTGTGAATTTATCAAAACATATCCCTCGGGAGTGTCGTAACCAAGAGTGCATCAAGGCTCGTTGTCGTGCACCAGTTCTCGTTCGATTCTAGCTCAAAGCGGTGTTTTCGGGTTTTACCCCAAGGATACATCTGTGCCAGAGCCGCCTCTACCTGCTCGTATCCAGACAGGGATGTATTTGTTTGATAAACCACTTACTTAGTATTTACCAAAACTTAGGGATGTTTTTATTATGCTTAGTCTTGTATCTAAGGCTTTACTAGGGTTTCCTAATCCCAAAAATAACTAAACCTATCCTCTGATACCAACTATGACAACCCTGCTTTTTAATACAACTTAAGAATGCTTTATTACATAAAACTTCACTTGATCCAATAAAGAAGATCGAGAGGTTTAGTGTCTTTGGGGCTTAGGATCATTACATAAAAACGTTAAACTTGAAATACAACATCTTTATTGAAAACTTCCTTTACATGACCACTACATTCCTCCGTACTTAGCATTGCATGGGATAACCTGAGGACATGCATAAGAAAAGGGTGAGCTATAAAGCCCAGTAAGGGAGTACACAATGAATAACATGAGGAGTAAAATACATGTTAGGCAATAGGAATACCAATAGAGCATAAGAGAAACATTAACATAAAGGCATGATAAAGCATGATAATCATAAAATGGAAATGTGGTGACAACACTTAAGACTGAATTAGCATGAGCCAAGGCTCATTTCACATGGAGCATGAGTAAACCCTCATTGCACTTGAAGCACGAGTAAAACCTCGTTTCACTTGATTTAGCATGAGTAAACACTAATTTCACATGACGTATCATGATACTATACTTTACCAAATGCATTGGAGCGCTATAAAGGGCGCACCCTTCTTAAACATTTCATTTCATGCATAAGTGTGCCACATGGATCATAAAAACATGGATTCATAAAACATAATCATTTATTCCACGATAAAGGAATGTAGAATTCATACATGAAACTTTACAATCAATAAGTAAATATGCATAATGGTTAATACCCTTGATGGAGAAATGGGCATGGTATTCACTACACAATGACATTGGCTTAGAAAATCGGTGCGATTTCGGCAGCGTAACAGTGTTACATAAGAATTCATAAAAAAGGTTGATGAGAGAGAAAGGGGTTACTCATCATATTTACATGTAATGGACAGTAAGGAGGTAATATATATACATGTCCCAACAATTGAAAAGGAATTTAGATTCATGATACAAAAGTATTTCTTGAATATAAAAGAGGAGAAAAAGGTTCCTTTCGGAATTTCGGCATAGTAACGGGTGTACATGGGAGGCATTTAATGAGAGAGAAAGGGGTCTCCCATCATTCAAAAAAATAATAGGGCAGTATGGGAGAGGTTAGAAACCATACCCCAAAATTCATAATTGAAATTAAAAGGGCAATACAACTTAAATAAAATTGACAAAAATGAGAAAGGAAGAAAACCCCTTACTTGGAAGTGTGCTTCCAAAGGCTAGAGAGAGGCATGTGAGAGGCTTCTTGGGAGCTTGGGGCACCCTGGGAGGATTCTAGAGAGAGTAGGGCAGAGGTTGGAAGAACTCCAAGGGATTTTAGTGAGGAGGAAGTGGGAGTTTGGGTGGGTTTATATAGGAAAGGTGAGAGAATTCTTTATTATTTAGGTTTGGGACCCCTTATATTAAAATAATCCAAACCACAAACCATCCCATGGTATTTGCCAATGGTTTCTGGAAAAGTATTGAGGAAAAAAATATTTTACAAGGCCAAGGTCCGAACTTATTAAAAAATTAGGGTTACTTATGTGGAGGTGAGTCACACTCCCATGGAAATTAATTTAAAAAGGCAAAGTGTTGAATAAGTCTTGAGGGCTCCATTAATGCTTTGAAAAGTGAGTCAAACAAACCCAAAACCTCGTTATTTTAATGATAATGCATATATTGGCCGAACATAAGTATTATGGTATTTTATTACATCACCATTGGGTCATTATGATGTCATAAAACACATTATATATTTAAATGGTATTTAATTTTTACCCAAAAATTTGACTATCTCAGAAAATTATGAAAAATTCACTGTTGGATAATTTCGACGTCCTGATTCCAAAAATAATATTTATTTTATCTAAATAATTTTCTAAATATGTGAATTTTCATTTTTAAAATAAAAACCGACATTTATAAAAAAATTCACGGGTTTTGACAGAAATGGCTTTCAAACCTTAATAAAAATTTTAATTGCATTCATAAAATTATAAGATCATTTATACATAATAAAAAATTAATTAAATATTAATAATAATATTTTATTAAAATATTATTTAATTCAAAAATCCTTTAATTTAATAAAACATAATTCTTAATTAAAAAATAACTAAAAACACCATTTGTACTTTAAAAACTAATTACAATGTATCAAAAATGACTAGAAATTATATTCATTATTATATACAAAAGTAATGTGCATGAACATGGTACTACTTATTTGTTACATAACCCCTTAAAATAGCCGCATAATACCTAAGGGTAAGGTGTGAGATGGTGACAGACTCTTGGGGTTTCTCGGATAACATCGCTCGAGTTGTAATTTCAATCAACTTCCATTTTTCTCGTAGACGATCACGTTCGAGCTTGACTTGATGAAGCTCAGCTTGGGCTTGGTCAAGGGAAAATCCCAAAGATGCCACCTCTTTTCCGAGCTCTGAAAAATGGGCTTCATAAGGGGCAATTCTACTGGATGAGGCCATCGCTTCCTTTGTCTGAGTAGAAAATTGGTTCGTTAAAGCCTTATATTTAAACTACCCAGATGATCACTGTTCAACGGCTATAAAAGTAACGGTCACAAATCTTAACGTAAAACTAAAGAAGTTGACATCTTATAAAAACATTTTTCATAAAGAGCCATTTAACTGGATCAAGAGGGATTTTCATTAATGAAACATTGAGTCGTTACATTGAGACACTCCGTGAATCAATATCCCATTCATAAGAGTTTACTGCAAATGAGTTTATTGGGTAATAATCATGTAATGATACTACCTCAGATGAAGAATAAAGACTAGTGTTTTTATGTTGTTATTATATAATTATTTCATTTGAGTATTGTATCAACAGTATAATGGTAACATGAATTGTGGAGATAAATAAGGATTGTACTGCAGTACTATTTTGTTGAGGATTTGAGATTATATGGTTCTAATAAATGTGAATTAATAGTGAGCTACAATTTTTGTCAAATACATGGTTGAAGGAATTTTAATCCTTCATATGGTCCCTATAACGAGGTAGTGATTTTGGAATAAGAGATGGTTTATTTGAATAAATTATATTATATATTCTTTACTACCTTGAAACTGATTAATGGTTTTTCATTGTTGTATTTTACAAATTTTTTTAATATAAGATGTATATCCAGTATTCTATAAAGAATAAGGTAGTATGAATGAAATCAATAAGGTTTTATGGTAATTCAAGAGGTTACCATGTTTTAAAATAATACATGATGAAGCTGTTCATGTGTTATTACATGGAAAAAATGATCTTTATTGTGTTTAACTTCCTTATAAATTTTGGACTGTGAGTTTGGATAGAATTATTTTGGATAAGTATAAATTTTTGAATGGATTATGTTTGAAAGGTTATTTTTGGATTTTTATAAAAGGAAAACACGCAGACCATGAGAAAACCCATCGCGTCGGAAAAAACTGCAGGAATCGAACCCACAACCATAGTGCGATTGGGATTTATCACCTACCAATAGACTATGTGAAGTTCCTAGATGGTATAATGTAGTTTCTTTTTTAAAAAGGGTCTTATATGTGAAATATAAATTCATTATATTTGGAACCCTATACGATTAGGATAAATATAGTATTTTTGAGTTGTATTATGTTTTGGAGTGAAAGATGAGTCTGTGGTAGAAATTTATTAATGGATAAAACTCTAATTCTAATGTAGGTATATCTCCTTATTATCTTATCCAATCTCATTAATAAATTCCCCAGCATTAAGAAAAGGAACATAAAACAAAAATTTTGTCCTAGACGGTACCTTAGATCATCACAAATTTATGGATTTTTGGTTGCTGGCCTTTTCATAGCCATGTTCTCTACCACTCTCCATCAGAAATTGATGGTTATATTTATCTTCCAAATCCATGTTTTCCTACACGGAACCCTTGTATGTGTTATTTTCGATAACCTTAATACTTACCACCCTTTATTTTAAATAGAGGCATCATTAATCCATTTTTCGATGTGGGATTTCAACTAAGATATTTTGAAATGTCAACCCCAAGTTTCCAATACCGAGCATAATACCCACTTTTTGAAATTTTATAAATATTATCTTTCAAAATGGACACTAATTTTGGATTCCGAATATCGAAATTAGCTTTGGGTGAATTTTTGGTATTTTTCTAAAAACATTCAATTTTTTATGAATAGTGAAAAAACACTGAGTTATAGTTTAAAACCGAATTTTTTTTGAATAATAATTTATTTTATTTAAATTTATTTTAGGTCAAAATAGATACATAATACCTATATATGTTTAATGTAATTATTTGGAGTCAGTTTATAATAATTTTAGATATATAAAAAATTTGTTGAACTTTTCGCCGTCTTTTATCCATCTCCTAGGAGAATTTGCAAATTCACATAAAACTTAATTTTACCACTTCTATGAGTGTAATTTTGAAAATACAAGAGGCACGGTTAAAATAAAGAAGTAAAATTTGGTTCAATAAGAAAAAATAATAATTTTTTTTAATATTAACTTTTTACTTTGATTTACCATAGTTAAAAGTAATTAGGGTAATTAAGGGTAAAAATGATGTTAATATTACCCTAACACATGTCCTAATTCTATTCGACAAGTTTATCTCGACCAAAAACAACCTTAGGAATAAAATATTATCATTTAGACCCACTTATATTAGATTAGGACATTTATTATTATTTAATTCAAAGAAGAGTTAAATGAGTTAAAATCAATGTGTAATAACTAAAAAATATTTAATATAGGGTTATACATAAGATAAATTCGATTATAAATATTCATTATAAATATAAAAATATTTCCCACATGATGATATTTTATTTATAATTTTTAAACATAAATAATTTAATTTATTTATGACACAATGATGATGGAGTAATTAACGTATTAATGAAAGATTAAGATAATTGATATAATAAATACCCAAATAGGGAGCCTCTAAGTGGCAGGATTATTTTCTTCTCCATAGCTAGGTTTTTCTGTTCGAGAACCATCTTCTTTCCCTCCACTGGCGTTCTCAGTGACTCAACATCGTCATCTCCTGGATCTCGTTCTGGACGGGGTGTGGCTCAGATCTCCAGCGGGCCTCGACGGCGTGGATCTGGTGCGTCTTGGCGTCTTCGGTGTGGATCATCTACCTTGTTGTGGTGGAGTGGCTCGGCTTGTCTTTAGCGTGCCTTGATGGTGTGGATCTGGCATGGTTCGGCGGCTTCGGCAGGGACCATCGGCCTCGATGTGGTTCCATTGTGGATTGGGTTGCTCCGGCTTGATGACACGATTCTACAATGACTCCGGCGTGGTTTTCGAGAGTTGCTCGCCATCGGCTCCTAAGTGGTCTAGATGGGGGTGGGATTTATTTGATTTCGGTGTCTCCATAGATTCTTGAAGGTTTTATTTTAGTGTCTCCTGAGTGGTTTGTATTGGTGATGAATTTGGTGTTTTTTTGTTGTGCTTGCGTCGGATCGCTGGTATCTCTTTACTGGCTATGGTTCTGGCGGCAGTGGACATCGTAGGGCTTGTTGCTATCTTCAGTGGAGATTCTTCAACTAGTGAAGGCTTCATGGTGAATGTTCTGTGAAGGTTTGATGCGTGTTGGTTATGATTGAATAGTGGAAGCTTTTTGCTTGGATGGTTTGATTTTGAAGGTAGGAAGTATGTGGAACTGATCATGACATCATAGTACTTGCTTCAGAGGAGGATCCAGAGCTAGTGATTTATCATTGTAGAGGTTTTTAGATTTGTCTATTTGAGAGGGTATGGCGTCAACCATCGGATTCGTCATGTTCTTTGACATGGGACACTTTCTTGCCAAATAGCCTTGCAATGATGAGGAGCTTCATCATGGTCAAATGATGAGGAGGATCTATCCCGTGTTGTCATTCTGGTTTTAATATTTTTAGCCTTTGGGTTTGATTTTTCATATGATCATGAAGTCTTCTTGGGTTTCACCACCTTCATCCATTAAAAGGGTGCTTTATCTTATTATAAAAAAAAATTGACGGCCTTCAGTCTGTTGGATAGATATTATAAATACCCATATAAATGTAATTTGAGACTTTTTATTAATTCCAATAATTTTCTAAGTTAATATGACAAATTAGTATTGGTTGTATAAATTTTTTTCTACGTAATAATGTTGTTATTAATTTATCAAAAACAAAATACCCAATAGGGTCAAAATTGACATAAAAGAGTTTTTAAAACAAATATTATATTATTAATTGATATTCTTTTCCAAAAAAAACTAAGGTTCGGCCAAAGGACTTATATCATGATAGGTGTATCATTAATGGACCACTTTAGGGTCTATTGGAAGTTTATAGTAAATTTATCAACCATATAATATAAAAATACAAAGAGACATGGTAAATGTCAAACTAATTAACTAAGAGTTAAAAATAAAAGATAAGGATAATAATGTGACCCAAACCTATCTAAAACCTATTGGATGAGTGTATTTCGACCCATCCCCACCTTATCCTTGAAATAAATTAATTTGGAGCCATTATAAACTGAATATTAATTTATTATAAAATAATATTTTAAGTTTTTTCTACAGTGCCCCTCACCCCTCTTATAAAAGGGCACTCACCCTCCTCTATAATTCACACATTCAAAGCCCTTTGCCTTGGCCGAACCCTACCCAAATATTCTCTCAACTTCCCTCACTTCAACCTATAGGCCTTATGTTGATAATAAATCCATCTTAATAAGCCCTTTTGATCAAATCAAAAGGAAGAACCCAAAGAAGAGGTAATTTTTTCACCACACTCTTTCAAGTTCCTTTCTTCTTCATCTTCATCTTTCTTTGTTATTTCCATTACAAAATAATAACCCTAGTATCATCTATATACTGTGATGTTATTATAAATACGGTACAACCATATTCAGTATTCTATACATCCCTTCAATGACATGTCATCATACGGGCCTACGTACGGCTTACCGTCTCCACGTCGTGGTGTAATTGTTATTTGAAACATTATTATTTGTATGGGTATGATAATGATGTTTGATTGAATTAAATAATAAATATAACCTTGTAATTATTCTGTATATATGATATACCATCCATTTATATATTATTTTAATATCAAAAAAATGATATTGTCGTTCGTGCGTACGTACGGACTACCGTCTCCACGAACACGATGAGATTCATTCCCCACTGTATCCATTCAAGACTACTTTTCATTTGATGATTAAAAATAATGTTTAAGGACTTGATATCGTTCTATATATGAATAAGATTCAACCTATGGATAACAAAAACGACATATGTAACAAAACATATAAAAGAAAATGAGTAAGTGAACACCCGAAACAACGATAATACAAAAATATTATTAACAAAGAAATATTAAAAGATCTTATATGATATCATATTTATGTATATGATTCATGTATAATTTAATAACAATGATTTAACTATTATACAGGATTTTAACCTACCCTCGACGAAGGAAAAGTACAAGGTAAGGGGTTCTCATCTCACTCCTTATTGCTGTGAGATTCAGGCCATATTGCCACTATTACCTTTTGTGTGGTGTATGTACTGCTCATAATTGTATTCTTTGTGTAATACACTTTAATCTATGTGTATTTACATATTCATTGTATGATACCTTTTTCATGTGGTGTATTTTTTGTAAGTTACCAAATTGGTAAGGTTTAATTCCTCAATCTCATTATTATCCGAGATTGTTTTGTGTAAGTATTTACTGGAACATTTTTTATCATCCATGTCCATTTTTCATAAAAATGATTTCAAAATGAATATTTTAAGTATTTTTGAAAGTTACTCTTTATCAAGATCATAATTTTAAATGTTTTAAAGATTTATCTTTCTAAATCTTTTTAATTAATGTACAAGTTTTCAAAATGATTTTAAGGATTTATTTTTCTGAAATAATGATTATTTTCAAAATATTAAAAGTGGTATGTGTCACTTTGATTCAAAAATATCTTTTAAATTAATCAATTTATAAATATTTGAGTTTTAAATGATTTTAATAAAATGTTATTTCTCTCCAAAAAATTTACTGATCATTTTCAACTATGTCAGCATCCTTTACTGGATATTATTTTTGATTGAGGTTGATTTATTATAATACAATATTCCATATTGTATTGAATGAGTTATGATATGTTTGACTGTGGATGTTCTATTTTTATACCATTCATGGTTTATGGTTAAAGTACTGACATTTCTTATGCTAGTTCTAATACGACTTTTTATGTTATGTTTCAACCTTTTTCATATGAGGAATGTATTGGACATAGTAAGTGACGGGTGGAGCCCGCTATAGATTCTCGTTACATCGGTAGGTCTCATGAGACAAATAGACGTGGAATTGGCTGAGGCCCTTTCCCAATTTGTTATATGGTTTTGTCCGAGGCCTTAATCATATTTAGACTTCTTGGCCAATGCCTTGAAAAATGTTTCAGAATGTCCGGCATTATACATTCCCTCATTATGGAAATAATATTGATTGTTCATGTGGTCATTCGACCAGTAGAATACCAATGATTATGTTTTATTATTTCATTATTTAATACTCTCATATTCATTCCATAAATTTATTCATTTTATTATTGGTAAAGGCATGTGGTATCAATTATTCACCATTCTTAATATTTATGTCATTTTCTACTGTATTGCTTACCCTTACTGAGTGTTTGAGCTCACCCCTTTCTATGTTTTATTTTTCCCAGGATTCCAAGAAGTGTATTGTTATTGATATGCAGGGTTAATCCAAGGGAATAATGGCATTCATAAAGGATTATTTATGTTGTTTTTTATGTTATAAAGTGTAATGTAACATTCTTGTATGTAATCTATTTTCCAAGATTGCTAAACTGATCGGTCCTTCGGGACATGATTCCTTGTAATCATACCAATGTATTAAAATAATGTACCGACTTTGGGTAACTAGGTTCGGGGCATTACATGTATGACATATAATGCTACAATTATAAGTAGTAATAATTATAATAATATATAAAATTTAATAAAGGAATAACTACCCAACAATTAGATCCATGGGCATCTCGAGCACCATCTCGGTCCTCTTCTCCAACTCCATCATAGTAAAGTAATCAAAACATTGTAAGTTGGGTGATTCCTCTAATCAATAACTGCATTTATAAAGTATACTTAGGTACCAATTATGCCCGAGAAGGGTTTGAGATAAAATCTTAGTAGTCTAGAACCCACATTATCATTCCCAATCCATTTCATGCAAAATAAATTATACAATGTGCTGGTATATTGAAAGTAAAGAAAGAACGAAAGTCCAAAATAAATAATTGATTAAATGCATTGGACTATGTTCCACTTGGAAACACATCCAATTACCTACTTCATCCTAAGATGTTAAAGTCTCTATAATAAGAAACCAATATCATTGTGATAATGGTGGAAAGTGAAATCTAATTAGAATGAATCATGGGGTTCAAGATGGTCCCTCCCCTAGAAAGTGAGTCGTCTTAGAGGATGCACCCCTTGGATAATAATTATATATCATTATCCTTTTCTATAAAATTATCTACCAAATTTAAATAGGTAGCTTACTGGGCCCATACTACGTGAACATTCAACAACGAACCCATGTATCACACCAGGAGATCTATACCCCACACTATCATTGGATTCTATCCAATGCGACCCATGGAAGGCCCAACAAGTATCACTCTTGGAAAAATATGAGGCCACAACCTCTTAGCCCATCCTAGGTATCTCACATAGTGGACCAAGTCTCACTCATGGCCTGGTACAACCATATCTCCATCAATCATCCAAGGTGTCTCCCCTAGGGAACTGGTATCACTCATATTGAGGTTGAAGAATAGATAATGAGTTAATCCTAGCATACCAGTATCTCCCCCTACATATACACCATCCAAACAATGGAACTGATCCCATCCACTATGATTTCATCCTTGGCATATAATGAAAGTAAAACCCAAGTATCAATCATGAAATTGTTCATTCATTTAATTACATAAATTTAATAAAACTAATGTGGTAATTATAGTATGCATTCCATATCACATCTCCAATAATTGATATCAAGGGACATCACATTCAAACATAAACAAAAGGAATATTAAAATTATAAACCATGAGATCCAAAATGATACACTAATTCCATAAGTCAATAAAAGTAATAAAACACAAAAAGATATATATATATATATCCTTTTTAAATTTAATACAACACACATAAATAGAGGGGTTTATTACAAAAAAGAGGAAATTTTTTACCAACAAATAATTTAGCATAATTAAACATCATTTCGAGAGTCATAATCAATTGAAATTTAAGAATCATTTATTCTAAAAATTTATAGAACCAATTAATAACCATGGAAGGTGGAATAAGTAATCAATTAATGATTTATAAATTTAATGCTAAAAAGGAATGTGATCCTACCTCAAAGAGAATAGGATGAAGCTGAACAGTTAGACACTTGACATTGTCATCGGTGACCACTCGAAGCTTCCCTCTCCCTCCTCCAAGAATATTATACTTTGAAAATAAATAAGGATAACTAGACCCTATGTACACATTCACATGTCCATGAATATGTACAAGGGGATCATTAAATATATGGTTATATATGATTATTCCCATTTACACTTACATGAGTATGAATTTTTTACATGTATAGATAAGCACAGAAAGCCCCAATATATATATTCATACCACCATGGGTGAATATGTATATATATACCTATATTAATAATGGAGGAATGTGAATATATATATTCCCTCATATTCATACAAGTTAAGTCATGTTAGACTCTAGTGACTCAAACCCGCCTCAAGAATGACCAAGACACACTACAAAAATTATTAGGAACCCTAAAATTACAAAATACCTAATTGTAATTATGCTAAATGAAATGGAATATGAAAACTAACCACAAAACTATTATGGGAGAACCCAAAATACACAATGAACTTTAACTTCACCAGAGGATGTCGAAACATGCATGGAGATGCCCCGAGAGATTCACTCCAATCCATAACAACAGATGAAACCCCAAAAATCTTAATTAACCCCAACCCTAGGGTCTGTATGAGATATTTGGGGAGATGGGGAAGAGAAAAACACCAAATGAAGGGAAGGGTAGGGAAATATAGGATACAACTCAAAATTGAATTTGAAACCTTAAGAATTTGGTTGAAACAAGTGTGAAGAGAGGAGTCGGAAGAGGGTGTTAGGTGCATGTCTGAGAGGTCCCATGGGTGCATCTTGTGAGTTTGTATGAGTAAAGGGGTGACTAGGTTTTAATTTGTTTTATTTTTACTTTTATTTTTATTAAATTAATTTGATTTCTTAAAAAGACACACTTCGTGGTTTGGGTTTCACGGTAAGCCAAACATTGCACTAACTATGTGATGAACAGTGTGAGCATGCTATATATTTAGTATTGACTATATGGGCTAGGTGCACGGTTTGGGTAAACCATGTGTAGCCCAAGCAGGGTGTTTATGATCTTTTACTACAACCACATAGTTTTTTGTTGAAGGTTTCATGGTTTTATACAACCGGTGCACCCTATTCAATCCCACCAAAAATTATATTTTTGGGATCTTATGCTCTAAAAACTCAATGAGACACCTAAGGTGGCCCTCATACCTTATCCAAATTCTAAAAACAACACATAAGTTGTTACTTCTCTCATAATTATGTTTTGATGGTCGTTTTTAAAAATGTCCCATCCAGAAAACCCAAAAATATCAAATATCTCAACTCACCTCTAGTGATATCTCATTCTACTGATCGTGTTGCATTCCAAAACTCCCCTAACCTATAGTGGTTATGATGTCTCATTCTACTGATCATGTTTCATTCCAAAACTCCCAACTCTCCTCTAGTGTTCACTTTAGAATACGGAACTTAAGCCCCAAAAACCCAATATCAATTATCTAAGCACATAACCATGTCATCATCTCATTACGCATGAGGCCCAAGGTGATCCCCACTTTAGGTTTTAACATAAGAAGGGGAAAATTCTAAACCATGGATTATCCACTATTGGAATTTCCTTAAACACATGACCTTAGCATTTTAACGATGCCCCTATAATGATTTATTTAACTTAGTGAAGACGATTACATCTGAGGTAAAAATAGAGACCTAATCAAATGATATGGTTAAAGTTTGATCAAAGACAATGAAAATAGTTTTGAAAACTTTCCATGAAAGGCATAGATGACCCTTTTAAAACTACACACATCTTAAACAATGGACTTTTTAAAAATGGTTCCCCTTGACCGTACATAAGAATAAGAAGTATAACATGTTGACCCATCACCGGATGCCCTTTAATAAAACACTCAGCATATAAGGTTAGAATATTTCCAACAAAACTGCAATGCCATCCTCCAATTAATTTCATTTTTACAACAAGTATATCCACCTAATTCCATACAAGACTTCTGTTGACATTCCTTCGTCAAAACAACACTTGGACATTTATTTTTTGTGCCTCAGCATGAACAAGGGTGTAACCCAATTCTAGTTCACTAGAATCGTTTCCTTTAAAACAATACCACTGATCCCGACAACATGTCCAAGATAACCTTAGATTTATTAAACTATAGTCTAAGGAACTTACCCATGGTAGTCCATACCCCATGTTTAGAAGTGATACATTGGTACAAGGTTATATTTTCCATAACTGATAATTGACTAATCCCAAAGAGGCATCCTCTTGGGGGTCAAGTCAAAGGAATATGTTTGGTGTCCAAGAGTTCGTCTAAACAATTCCTACATAGGAACCCCAGTTTCAATAAAGAATAACCAGTCCTTTTAAAAAACCATTTGTCTAACATGAAACCATATATAGATCATGTCTCAAACACAATGGTTTTAAAACATTACCATGACATAAGACTAATTCTCTCTTAGTGTACGCAGACAATACCAAGATAGGGGACATGGCCTCTTTAAAGCTGATAATACACTAATAGGTTTTTAGACAATCTCAAAATGGATGGGAGACACTTTCTCCATTAAAAGGGTAGAGTGATCTGTAAGTATTCAAACTAAGACTCCCAATAGAAAATGGAAGGACTGTAGAATCATTATATATTATCTTACTTAGAAGGGTATGGCTACATACGTCGATTCATCGCTATCAACTGACCATAATTACATTACCACAGAAGGAATTAAAACATGATTAAGCACAAGAACCAATAGGCATATTTGACCAATGGTTTTTACAAATTTTCATCCAGAACCAACCATTCAACATCGTGCTTCCTCCCTATAATTAGCACAATCCCAGCTCAATAACCTCATTAGAGACCAATTGAAGGGTTGACTATTCTATAAGGTCCTTCTTGTTTATGTGTCATCAACATTGAGGACAACATTGACCAAAATAGATGAGAAAATTCTCACCTTACGATTGTCTTTAATGCTGGATTTATGGAGAATGGGATCTCATTCTATTTCACGTGATCCATCAACCATCGACCATGGGTTCTAGAGGTGACCATCACACTTTAGGAAGAATTAAAAATAAAGATAGAGAACCAGTATCTTAAGAGAACTACATTACATCTTCACCCTGGTGTTCACCTAATTCACTTCCACGTGAATGAAAGCATTAATTATAAATGATAAAATAACATGTCATCATGTCAAACACCAATATCTCTTTAAAACATCATCTCAAACATTGGGCCGATTCAGGATCTTCTTCAACACTGAGGTCACTCTAATTTGGATCTAACTAACATTAAAAGAGTAATAGCTTAAGTTTTAATTGAATACCACTGAACTCAATTGGTTTGATATACCATTTAACAAGATAATGGGTGTCGTGTATATTGACGTATACCACCCTGATGTGGAAGAAGTAAAACGGAACATCCTTAACACTATCCCTAGGAACAATCATGCATATGTAGTGAATTTTATAATGGACATCCCAAAATATTTAACCCATAGACATATTACCCCGTGTGACATTGAATCTAATTGAAGACATACTGAATCATCAAACACTGAAAAGATAAAAAAGGAGGGTCTTGTGACCTACTAAGTGGTTTATCATTCCCTAGGTATATCAATCCTACTAGAACTAAGAATTTTGAAATGCTCATAAATTGAATAAGGGTTAAACAATACACAACCACCCGTCAAAAAAAGGGTGTTAATTTAGAGACTAAGAGTCCTATATGGGATTATTGTACCCGAATAGTACCACACAAGATAAATTACTCATAAGAAATAATAAAAATTTCTAATGATCTAGGGTTGCAACCTACTAGAGGCAAGCCCCTAGATTATGAAAAAATCATTGACCCAAAACGAGTTCACTCTGATGAAAGGTCACTACGATTAAATTCATATTATTTAAATTCATAATTAAGAAGGAATAGGCCTATATAAACACATTTCTTCCATTAAAATGTGGATGTAATTAAGGATTTAAACTACTCATTCATAAGGGTTAGGATAAAAAAACTTCTTGTATCATTTTAAAGCATTTAAATCGAAACTAATTGATTCTTTAAACATTCCATGTTTAGTTTTAACGAAAAATCAACATTATCCCTAAGGGAAAAAATTAAAGGTATTGTAATCCTCCCTTTCAACCATTATTATTTAGTGAAATCCTATTGTAATTTGACCATTCTATCACATAAAACGATTTTAAGCACCATTAATTTTTTTAATTTATAAAGAATCACACTAAAACAGATAAAATTAGATTAAAAGGTATTCTATTAAGTAATGGGGGTACTTTTCAAATGGAAAACCACCATAAAATCACATGTAAAACCATATAGGCAAATTCAGAATTTTAAAAGGTCTGCAATACAAGGCACATGTATATCCCCATGGGGTAATACACTATATATTATAAAAGAAAATTTGACCTAGGAGTGTCCCATTTATCCATTTTGGATTCAAAAAAAGAAACCTAAATTGTTTAAGAGTTATGATTTTAAAAACACCCTTAGTAGTTCCATTTTATTGACATCAATCCCAAACTAACCAACATAGTTCTATTTGTGCTTTTATTTTATTAGCCACACGGAATATTAAGCGTATGAAATAAAGGAATGATACTTAATAAGGAACCTAGATAATTTAACATAAAAATTTATCATCATTTACATATACAACATTTTATTAAAGAAAATCCAATAATAGATATTTCAGTTTTATGCTTGAACACTCCATAAATTATAAATCACACATACAACATGTAAATTAGGGGAAGATCCCATATAATCGAAACCATTTTATCCAAGATTAATAGAATATTAATCATCTTAAACACTTATGAAATGGATTCAAGTATAAAATAGGTTCAATTATATGGGCCACCCAGTTCCAATTCATAAAGCACCCCCACACCATACCAATTAAAAATTGGTTCCCATTAAACTAGATCAAATTTTTGAAGGATAAAAGGTAATTTTAAAAAGTTAAGAATTTATAAAATAGTATTTAAGTACATTAATCATTTTAAAATTCGTTCGGTTATATGGATCATCATTTTCCAACATATAAGGTGCCTATAAACCTTATAAATTTGAAGTTCACTCCATTTAACTACAACCAAAATGTTTTAGCATATGACAAACAATATTGAATCATTTCAATTGAAAACAAGGTACATTAATTATCCTCCTAACATGGAAAGAAATTATAGATTCTAATTGAATAATTAGTCATACTAAATAATAACAGGAATCAAAATTAAGCATGGAAAGTTTCTACATAATCAAAAAACACTCAAGTACGGTATACTACCCAAGGCAGTAATATTTAATTTTAAACACTTCACCATGGAATTTAAGAATGTATGGTAATTTAAATTAGAGGATAAATATATTAAAATACCTAAGTAGGTGATCTCTGAACATGTTAATTAATTTTATAAAATGGAATATAAATACATTGTAATAAAACATAGAAGGAACATTAAAAAATTTATGGTAGCCTAGAAATCCAATCTACATTTCATGGCATATGTGTGGACTGTGAGTTTCTATTTTCCTATAATGATGCATGTAACACTTCTCCTTGCCATAACTATCTCGAACTAGATCTGGCCACCACCAAAATCGGAACCAAACCTGGACCTTGACATGGCCCAAATGGTGTTTCTGATCCCCATGGGCTGGCGTAAGTGATCGGGTATCATAAAATGATTTTTGGGAATGATTTACCCAAGTTAATAATCTTAAAACAACAAAAACATCCAATAAAACGAATCTAGATTTTTCAAACCAAACAATATTTAACAAAAATTCATAACTGAATTACCTATTTTAAAACTACTCAAAGTGTATATATCAAAGGTAGACAACCAAAGTGAAACAACCTAAGAACCCTCATGGAAAGGTGCATCTCCCTCAAGCCATCTCCACAAGGCTTCACCACCAAGGACCTTCTAGAAACCTTAACCACTGGAACTAAAAACTGTACCCAACCTGCGACAAAAAAAATAACCAAGTTTACATACACCCAAGGGTGTAAGTAGGGTGTGAGACAGTGCCCAGTAGGATACCACCACCAAAATATTACATGTGATAAACATTCAAAGATGAAAATCTTGCAAGTTTTCATACACATGAAATGCTAGTTACAATTTCTAAAAGATGCAACTTAAAAATTAATACAGTTTTCAAGTGGGCTATCATTAAGAATCAACACTTTAAAAAATAATTCCCACACAAATGAATTTTCCAACCAACCATACTATTTTTCGATGGTAAGCACAATGTAACTAATGAGCACAAGAAATAGTAAATAACCCATGGGAACTAGCTCAGTGTGGGTCCCAGGTACCTCATATCTCAGTGAGAGTAACCATCATAATATTTGTCCTCATGCACGAGCCACTAGTAGGGAACATACCCATAATCTAGTGGTCCCCAATCATCATCATCATAGTTTAGTTATTGTTGTAATCATACATCGTGCTACGTGAAACTGAGGCCAAACCCCACGGATTCACTAGCGTACTAGTACATATCCACCCACCTAGATACCCGTGTTTTCCCTTATACTCAAACAAGTTCAAAAGGATAAGTATTATACTTTTCACATTAAAATTTAATTTACACATCACAAGTTCACTAAAAATCCCACATTTACATCACACAAGTATAAAAGTCCACTTTTCCATTCAAATATATTTTGAAATTATACTCACACCAAAAATAGCCCATAACACATTTTTCACGTCTTTCACAATTCAAAAAATCCATTAACAATTTTATAAAATCTTTCCCAATATGATAAAAATCATATAACATACCACTCACATGTTACATAATACCATTTTCATAAAAAAGTCCATTTTTCACATCACACTCACACAAAACAGCCCAAAAACATGTTTCACACCCACATCACAATTTCATAAATCACCTCGAAAAATTAAAAAACATTACCAAAATATTTGTCAACATAACTGACCACATTTTGTTTCAAAAACTCATTTTAAGAACATAACATCACCAAAACATTACGTAATAAAAAATTTCACACTTTGTGTAACTCATTAAATCATTTACAATTTTCAAAAAACCAACCCAAGAGGTATAAGCATGGATTGCATTCAAACCCATTTAAAACCCCTCATTCAAGACCAAAACCATACCAATAATAATCCAAAACCTAAATTTCATCCCTAAAATCATTTATTAAACCACACTCAAGTTTTATACAAATACCTCAAACAATACCACAAAAGGTACCCATAAAAAACACAAGTTTTCAAAAATCACGTTCATGAAGTACATCATGGTTTCACATATTAAAACCATTAAAAAAACACATTACAAGTCCCACATGACATTAAGGCATTAAAAACCATAATTTTCAGCCTCTTTCAACACTATTAAATCACTTTCATATGTTATAAAATACACCTAAACATTTCCCCAAGAGCCATGCAAGAAAAGCACCCAATTCCAAGAAAAAATGAAACTAAAAAATCAAACACATAACCAAAACCATCAAAAATAGTTTTTACACCACACACAATAGATTTGAAACATACTATATTAACAAACCAAGAAATATAAATCATCATAAAATGGTTATACATAGAATCACCTACCTTTTGAGTCAAAACCCTTGAATCTTGGTGCGAAACCTCAACCGCACTTCCGCCACACCACAAGGAAGTTAAAATGAACCCTAATCCATAATATTTCACCACAAATACCCACAATAAAACCTAGGTATGAACTATAACTTCTTGACTCTCTATAAATTCATGAAAGAGGGAGGAAACCCTACGGAGAAGGAAAGAATTGAAGAGAGAAACACAGACCCAAAACAATCTTGAAAAAAACGACCCAAAATCCACTAGTATATGAATTCTAAAACAGCTAAACATTTAATATAGGTTCTAAAAAGGATGATGAGATCAAGTAGGAACTATAATGGGGGGAAAAGAGTAAAAATAGAAGGAGTTATGAAAAGATCAATTTACTTATTCTAATCTAGGAGAGTTTCTAAATACAGAGAAGCTTCGCCAAATTTCACGATTCTATGGAGCTCCAAATTGGGGGAGAAGAGCATGGGGGTACGCCTTTGGTAATTGGGCTCGGGTGAGAGTTGGAATCAACGAAACAACTTAAAAATTGAATGATTTATTAAATAATTAAAATATATTTTTAATGAAAGAAATTCCCTTTAGGGTAGGCCCAATCCCTTAAATAAAAACCCCAATCCACCAGGATTATAGATTTCTAAATCGTCCAAATTAATTTGTTGGTATTCATAGGTCAAGGGATGCCAAGTGAGAATTGGAATGGATGAAAATTGTAAAAAAATTGTGGGAGTTATAAAGGAATCAAAATTTATTTTTAAATCTGGAATTGGGCACATGGTTTGGGCCAAATCATGAAAACTCACACATTCCTCAAAAAATACATGGGAAACCACCAAAACAAAGAAATAATAGAAATTAAATTTAAAATAACTTCAAAATAAGTTATGTATGTGAGAATTCTACCCACCATGAAAACTTTCCACCCTGGAAATTCACAACAAGGCCCAAGCAACAACCAAACCCAATTGAGAAACCAGGAGGTACTCTCATTCCAGGTTTCACCCCCAAAGGCCAAAACACATCCAGAGATCGATTAAGGATGGAGTACCATCCCAAACTAAACATACACTACATTCCTGAAAAAATCAATCACATTCAGGATTTATCCGAAAATAAAAATCATCAAACACAATCTGAACAATACTCAAGTAATTTACCCCAACAAACAATAACATCAAACAAGGTTACACTTACCTTGCTATAACTAAACCATCGGGAACTCTCCAATCTCAACGTTTACCCAAGGAAGATGTAGTTAGCTTGATAGATTCAAATGATACTACCTACCGCCAATCCAAGACCATGGATAAATCTGAGTTACTGGTACGGTGGAACCAAAATAGGCTCCCCACCATAAGAGAAAATATATATTTTTTCTGAGAGAGAATCAGGACACTAACAGGGGGAGGCCTGAACGGACTCCCCATTACAAAGGGTATACTTCCGTCGGACCATTACAAAAGAACATATATAAGACTCATAGTGGGTCTCCCCACCATAATAACCTACCAACTTAACCGACTATCATGGGATGGTACAGAAAGACCCCAAAATTTAAAGAGTTCTGACGGACACATTATTAGTCCGCACGGTTTGGGAAAACTTGCGTTAACAGTGGGGATCCTTCTATCCACAAGGTTTTCTGGGGCATGGTCACTACTAACCAAGTGAAACCTTGTACTCAACCTATCTATCCAAACTTCAAACCATTCTCCAAAGACTCAATTGAAAACAAAGGGGTAGGGAATAACATTGTGAGATGACATGGGTACAAGTCCCTCCACCTATTTCCACCGAACGGGAACAACAGAAGAAGTATGATGACCCCATAGGTTTAAAATATTCCTATCTTTCATATTTAGGATTGGATATTGTACAATGGTTTAAATGACCATGTGATTTCCCCTAACTATGAGCCATCTTCTCTCTGAGACCTATGGCTGGAGCTCAAATAATTGAAGCATCTTCAGCCTCGTAGTTAGGCTTTAGAAACCCCCTAAACGATAATTATTATTTCGGTGAAACAAACAACTACACCGCAATCCCTGATAAGTTTTACTAGACATAACACATACCAACCTCACTTTACCCTAACTCTCTATTTCATTGAAATAGGGGCTTAGAAGATACACACACAATAGACCTTTTTTCCGGTGAGAAACAATATAAGTAAAGAACACCTATAATCACCTTCCTCTAAAATGGAATATTTTTTGATGTTTTTCCAAGGGATAAATTCCCACAACATAACAGAGACTTCTCAGATGATTTCACAACTTTCACCTTTACGGTCAATCGAGCACATGACATCATAAGGCATCACCAAACATGACCACTGCAATTGATATAAACAATGCATGGAAAGCGACCTTATACAACATCCCCAAACAACACACAATTCTAGAAAGTTTCCACAATATCCTATCATGACCATATTTACCACAATAGTGGTTTAACATGAACTCATGCTTCAAAGAAACTATAAAGAACCTAGAGGCCCTCTTAGAAACAATTGAGACACTCATCCACACTAAGAACCCCAGACCACTTCCACCTTCGATGAATAAGGAAACATAAGAAACTAAGTTTTCTTTTAAACTTCTACAATCACTCTCTTGATACAAGAGGGTCTAAAAAATAATGGAATGGGTATAGACTCAATCTATGGAGATCGTGAAAAAAATATTCCTTATATTGATCAACTGGAGGATTTTCTAATGGAGAAACAATCGGATTTTCTCTTTATTTATACATTAACCCTTAATGGTGGCATACCTTATCTAATGAGAGAACCCACGGACCAAACCATGCAGGTACATTGGTCAAAAGTGCCAAAAACCTGATCCAAACACATGAATGGAACCACCATAAAGGTGTCCTAAAACATATCTCAGAGGAGACTACTAACCGGTCCTTCTACCCAACTTACCATCCAAACACCAACCCAAAACACAGTTCGAACCGGAGGAGTTCTTGGACTCAAAACATCCCAAAACATCAAAATTTTCCAAAAACACATAATATAAGCCATTCCAAACAATTAATTAAGACATAATGTTTTTCTTAAAAAAATTTCTTTGAAAACAAACGGTTCAGCAGTTAGCGCATCCACCAATGGTACCCTTGGTCCTTACACATTCATTTTTTTATGCCACACTGGGCACCCTCCTCATATCCATCCCGACAGTCATCCAGTCATGCCATCAACCAGCCATCATCCCATATAACCCCATCCATGTGGTTTCTCAGTAAAATACCAATGGTTAAAACAAAAAATATTTCCACTTTTCAAAATATAAAACGGTCGACCAACACATCCTTTTTCTCAAAACCGCTAACCATGAGATCAAAATCCCAACTCACATATTACAAAACATTTCAATAAGACACAAATATTTAGATAAGAAGTTAATTTAAAGATAATCATATCAATTTACAAAAAAAATCATCCTATTAAAACACCCTTTGATTGTTTAGAAAACTCTATTTCAAACACTTTTCAAAACCAACTTCAATATGGTTCCTGCTTTCAAAGGAGGTGTAAGCACACCATTTTCCATTTCAAAACAATTATAAAAATTCAGTTCCACCATTTAAGAAACCATACCATACCCTCTTTATTTTAAATTCATTTCACAAAAACATTATGCTTCTTAAAACCAAAGTTCCATGATTTCAAAACTAAAGAACAAAGCAATGCGATTGGAAACTAGTTTCAGTGGGTGACTTGGACATATTGTTGGTGGCCATATTACAATCAGTTAACTCTCATAGATAGTGTTCTAGGGAATATCCCCAAATCCACATGTCTTTCTAGGCCCTAAAAGTTCACGGAGACCATTAACCCAACTCTCTTTTCATTTCCTCAAATCATCATCAAACCAAGAAAACTAAAGAACTTAGATAAATCATGACTTCTCCTATAATCATGAATCCCATCAGGAGGTGTGGTGATCAAGAACACTACCCATAACATGAATAACATGTCTCGAAAATCCAAACTCCTAACTATCTCGACTCTTCCCCAAATAACATGACACAAAGAGTTAACCTGAATATCCTCTGATACCATTTTGTCACAAACCAGATCTAGTCGCCACCAAAACCGGCACCAAACCCGGCCCATGGCATGGCTTGAAGGTCGTTCCTGATCCACATATGCTATAAAAAGTTCATGGGTGTCATAAAATGAGAATTGGGAACGATTTACCTGAGTTTATAATCTTCAAACCCGAAAAAATACAATAAAACGAATCTTGATTTTTCAAACCAAAAAATATTTTACAAAAAATCAGAACTGAATTACATATTTTAAAACCACTCCAAAAGACTATATCAAAGGTACACAACTAAAAGGAAACAGCCCAATAACCATCATGAAAAGGGGTACTGCCCTCAATCCATCTCCACAAGACATCACCACCAAGGACCTGTTAGACACCCGAACCACTTGAACTAAAAACTGTACCCAACCTACGACAACAAAAATAACCAAGTCTACATACACCCAAGGGTGTAGTTAGGGTGTGATCCAATGATTAGTCTGATACCACCACTAAGATATTCCATGTTATAAACATTCAAAGATGAATGGATTGAATGTTTACATAAACAGAAAATGGTTGTTACAATTTCTAAAAGATGCAACTTAAAAATTAAAACAGTTTTCAAGTGGGCTATCATTAAGAATCAACACTTCTAAAAATAATGTCAACAGTACTGAATTTTCAAGCCAACTATACCATTTGTCGATGGTAAGCAGAAAGTAACTAATGAGGACAATCCATAGGAAATAACCCGTAGGCACTAGCTCATTGTGGGTCCCAGGTACCTCGTATCTCGATGAGAGTAACCATCACAATATCTGTTCTTGTTTATGAGCCAGTAGTAGGGAACATAACGATAACCTAGTGGTCCCCAATCATTATCATCATATTTTAGTTAGTTTTTTAAGCGTCAATATTGCTACGTGAAACTCTGGCCAAACCCCCATGGATTCACTAGCGTAATTTTACACGTCCATCCACCTAGATACCGGGGTTTTCCCTTGTGCTCAAACAAGTTCAACAAGTTAAGAAATATACTTTTCACATTTAATTTTCATTTAAACATCACAAGTTCACCAAAAATACCACATGTACATCACACAAGTATAAAAATCCACTTTTCCATTCAAATGCATTTGTAAATCATACTCACACCAAAAATAGCCCACAACACATTTTGAACATCTTTCACAATTCAACAAATCCGTTAACAATTTTACAAAATATTTCCCAATATGTTAAACATCATATAACAGCCCACTCACATGTTACATAATACAATTTTCATAAAAAAAGTCTATTTTTCACATCACACTCACATAAAACAGCTCGAAAACATGTTTCACACCCACACCACAATTTCATTAATCACCTTGATAAATTAAAAAACATTTCCAAAATGTTTGAAAAAATAACTGACCACTTTATGTTTCAAAAACTAATTTTGTGAACATACTATCACCAAAATAGTACATAAGAAACCATTTTACACTTTTTGTAACTCATTAAATCATTTTCAATTTTCATAAAACCAACCCAAGAGGTATAACCTTGGTTTGCATACAAGACCCATTTAAAAACCCTAATTATAGACCAAAACCATACCAATAACAATCCAAAACATAATTTTCATCCCTAAAAACATTTATTAAACCACCCCCAAATTTTATACAAATACCTCAAACAATACCACAGAAAGGTACACATGAAAAAAACATGTTTTCACAAATCACGTTCAAGAAACACAACATGGTTTCACAGATTAAAACCATTAAAAACCACATTACAAGGCCCACATGAAATTATGGCATTAAAAAACCAGAATTTTCATCCCCTTTCAACACAAATAAATCACTTTTATATGTTATAAAATACTCTCAAACATTTTCCCAAGAGCCATGCATGAAAAGCACCCAATTCCAAGCAAAAATAGAACTACAAAATCATAAATTTAACCAATCCCATCAAAAATAGTTTTTTCACCACACACAACAGAGTTGAAACATTCTAAATTAATAAACCAAGCAAGATAACTCATCATAATATGGTTATACATGGAATCTCCTATATTTTGAGTCAAAAGCCTTTAATCATGGTATGAAACCTCAATCGCACCTCCTTCGCACCACAAGAAAGTTAAAATGAACCCTAAACCATAATATTTCACCATAAATACCCAAAATCAAACCCCAGGTATGAACCCTAACTTATGGACACTCTATAAATTCATGAATGATGGAGGAAACCCTTATGAGAGGGAATGAATTGAAGAGATAAACACTTACCCAAAACAATCTTGAAGAAAACGTCCAAAAATCTACCAGTATCAGAATTTTAAAAGAGCTAAACTTTTAAGGTAGGTTTTAAAAAGGATGAGTATATCATGTAGGAACTGTAATGGCGGGAAAATAGTAAAAATATAAGTAGTTATGAAAGGATCAATTTACCTCTTCAAATCATGGATATTTTTTAAATCCAGAGAAGTTTCTCCCACTTTCTCGATTTTATGGAGCTCAAAATTGGGGGATGAGAGCATGGGTAAAGCCGTAGGTAATTGTTCTTGGGTGAGAGTTGGAATCACCAAAAAAACATAAAAATTAAATGACTTAGTAAATAATTATAATATACATTTAATACAGGAAATGGGATTTCAGACAGGCCCAATCCCTTAAATAAAAAATAAAGTCCACCATGATTATAGATTTCTAAATGGTCCAAATTAATTTGGTGGTGTTCATAGGTTAGGGGATGCCAAGTAGAAATTTTAATGGATGAAAAATGTAGAAAAATTAGGGAGTTATAAAGTAATCAAAATTTATTTTTAAATCTCTAATTGGGCTCACGGTTTGGCCCAAATCATGAAAACTCACCCATTCCTCAAAAAATGCATGGGAAACCCCCAAAAAAAATAAGTAATGAAAATTAAATTAAAAATAACATTAAAATATGTTATATATGTGAAAATAACAGTCCAAGGATAAATACTATAATCTTGTAAGTCAATAAGTCATAGAAAATAGATCACTCACTGAAGGTGAAATCAAAATCAACAGTAATAGAAAACAACATATACAACAATCCCATCCCTTGCCACAGGGACTTTTCAATGTATGTGGGGTGATCACTCACAAATGAAACTACTTACAAAGTGAAAATATATTCCTAGTCTCCTATTTACTAGCTTCAAATAGTAATAAAAAAGGAAAAGATAGCTATTCTCCCACTTTGTAACATACTGACCTGACTCACAAGTAAGATGGTCAACAGACTGATAGGTCACATGGCCTCAAGAACACCTACCCATACATCAGAGAATGTCGACTAGAAGAAAGGTTATAATGGTTATTCGGTTGGGATATTATACCCTCAAGGACAGAGTAGCACAATGGTGAAGTATATAAGGAAACAATTTAAAAAAGCAAAAGAATCATAAAAAATGATTAAGAAGTGGAAGACAAATGTAATATCAACTAAAATTTTAAGTTTCCAATGCCAATTTACAATAATAGATCTATGATATATGATGCTAAAAAAATATTAAGTATTAATTACAATAATAAATACAATATAATTAAATAATAACTACACAATGACTAGTTCCACGACTATCTCGATAACTATCTCAGCCCTCATCCCAAAATCCATCCTTGTAAGGTAAAACAAACGCCAAAATTCAACTACTTCCCTAAATCAATACATTTGCACATAAAGTCTACATGGGTACAAATGGTGCATGTGAAGGGTGTGATATAAAATCTCAGTAGGTAGACACAGATGGATTCTAGCCCAGTCAGATTAATGAAATATAAATTAAGCGGTGTGCATTTATATCAAAACTAATGTAGGAATTCCAGGAAGAAATAAATAATCGATTAAATTCATTGGAATAGGTTCCACTTGGAATCTCATCCAATTACCTAGTTTGTCCTAATACAATAATATTTTTACCATAAGAAACCTGTAATTAAGTGATAAGGGCTGAAAGTTACAACAAAGTAGCATGAATCAAGTGTCACAATATGGACCATCACAAAACATGTGATTCATCTTGGCAAACGAATCCCTTGGATAAATATTATATATCAATAGAATTTTTTATAAAAGTAAATAAAAAATTTAAAAAGGTACCTTCCTAGAACCATCCTAGGTTAACCTTCAACATGGAACCCATGTATCTCACCAGAATCACCATGATGCCCGCTGCCTTTAGAGTCTGTCCAGCACAACCCATGGAAGGCCATGCAATTATCACTCCTAGAATAATGTGGGGAAACAACCTCTGAGACCATCCTATATTTCTCAGGAAGGGGACCAAGTCTCACCCATTTCCTGTTACAACAAAACCACTATCAATATCTTCCAAGGTGTCTCCCTATGGAACTGATGTCTCTCATATTGAGGTAGAAAAACACAAGATGAGATCGTCCTGGAATACCTATATCTCCCCCAGTGTATACTCCATCCAAATAATGGAACTAACCCTAAGAAGGATGAGTCATTCCTTGGGATTTAATGAAACAAAAACCCAAGTATCACTCAAAGTATTATTAATTCATTTAATTACTTACATTTATAAAAATTAAAGGGGGAATTCTAGTAACCATTCTATATTATATATCAAACAATTAATTGAAAGGGACATGACATTCAAACATAAAAAAGGTATTCTCAAATGCTAAACCATGAGGTCCCAAATTATTCACTAATTCCATAAATCCATTAAAGTAATAACACACACATAGATAGAGAGATATATATCTCCTTTTTCAGTTTAAGACATTTCACCTCAACAGAATGGTTTTATTATGAAAAAATGACATTTTTTACTAAAAAATAATTTCGCATAATTAAAAACCACTCAAAGAGTCATACTAAATTCAAATTTGACAATAATTTATTCTCAAAATCATACAGAAATAATTAATAACCTGGAATGTGCAAAATGTGAGCAGTTATTGAATTCAAAAATTTAACAGGAAAATTGAAAGGGAACATACCTCAAAGAGAAAAGGATGAACCCAAACACTCTAAAACATGAACTTTTCCTAACTGAACACTATAATATACTCTTCCCCACCTGTAATAATATTGACATTGTCATATCCATAAGGACACCTACCCCTATGTATATATTTACTTGGCCATGAATATGCACAAGGGGATCCTTACATATGTGCTTATATATGAATATCCCCATTTACACTAACACAAATATGAATTTTTCATATATATAAATAAGAAAACCTCTCACCAATATATATATTCAAACCGCAATGGGTAAATATATATATATAATGGGAGAACATACATATATATTCCTACCTATAAATACATGGTATATTATATTTCACTCTTTAAATTAGATCCATCTTTAAGGATGACCAAGACTCACTCAAAAAAATTATTAGGAACCCTAAAATTATAGGATACCTATATAAAATTTGGATAAAATAAAATGTTGACAAACTCCTACCTCAAAATGACGGTATGTGAACCCAAATGACCAAAATTGATTTTCCCTCAGTAGTGGATGCTGAATCATGCAAGGAGAATCATAGAGATATGCACTTCATTCCTGAAGAATGGAAGAATAAAAAAACTAGATTAACCCCAACCCTAAGGTTTGATCAATCTAGGTAGTGTTATGGGGATGATAAAAAAGCCAAACTAAGGGAAAATGAGGGAACCAGATACCATGCCTACAAGAATCAAACATTAAACATAAAGAATCTATGTGAAATCGGTGTGAACAGAGGAGACCGAAGAGGGTGTTGCACGTGTGGTCGAGAGGTTCAAGGGGGTTCATTGTGAGAGACTCTAAAGGTAAAGGGTAAATTAGGTTTTCAATTTTTTTAGTTTCTCAATTTTTTATTATTGATTAATTAATTTAATTTCTTAATAAACACACCACATAGTTTGAGTGGAACAGTTATCCAAATTGTTCTCCAACTGTGTGATGAACAGTGAGAGAATACTTCCCAATTGGAACTAATCATGTGGGATATATGAAAAGTGTGGTTAATCCTTTCATAGACTGTGTGGGGGAGTTTCTACCCCTTCATTGCAGCTGTACGGTTTGTTGTTGAGGGACCCACGAATTTAGACAACACGTGCTCCCTATATAGAACATCCAAAGATGATATTTAAATGGTACAACACTCCCAAAACTCAATAATCCACCCTAGGGACCCATAATTCCTTCAGAAAGTCTAAAAATAACATAAAAATGTGTTACAACTCTCATTATTACATTTCAAATCTCAATTTTAAAAATGTACCATCCAGTAAATGAAAATGTTAAAATTCACTTTGATTTTTTTCCGGTATAAAACATGGGTCATTAAAATAATTTTATGCATTAATGGATAATTCTCATTTAATTCATTATGATTCATGTTTTATGAAATACTAATATTTATGTCTTGAATCATGATTCTGATTTTTGATATAGAGGGTATAGTTTGCATATATTATACTCATTTTCTCATACCCTTATCTTCATGTTATGCTTAAATATCTCCCTTTTTTAACCTTACTGGGCATTAGAGATCACCCTTTCTTATGTTTACTTTCCCCAATTTATGAATAAATATTATAAGTATGGATTGTTTGTGAATAATACTAATTCATAATATCTTTATGGGAGATATTAAATATCTTTCACCAAAATAGATGATTGTGTACCTAGTCTTCAAAGACATTATATATTTGTGGTCCTTAGGCACATGTTTTTGTAATTTATTTAATATTAATCTAAAAATTTGTAATATAAATATATAAAAATAATAGGATTAGATAGTTTGTATCAGTGGAAAGTTATAGTTAACCATTAAAAATTAATATGAAAAAAAATAGTGAGATCCCTATGGGATATTTCTAAAGTTATGTCAAGGGATGTTTCAAAATATATGTCTAAGGATGAGTAAAATTATAGGAAAATATCCTAGAATATTGGTATAGGATATAAAAAGTTTTTTAAAGAAATTATATACTTTTATAGATACTACAAGTTGATGATGTTATGGAATAAAGGTACATAGGGGCAATTTTATTGAAAATGGTGCATTGATCTGGACTTGATCATCACCTAACATATTAAAATGGGTCATGCATCACACCTAGTTTGAAACTCCTGGGTGATATTCATTTGAAATTAAAAATACATATTTATTAACCATTATAAATGGATTTAAATAGATGATGACTAAAAATAACCTAGGATAAACCTGTGTTTTCACAAATAAAAATAGGTGTACTGATTTAGACATCCTAAAAGTGGTTTTCATTTTTAATTGGTTTCCCATTATGATTATTGTTTCTCACACTTTTCTTTTTAGTTTTAGTCAATGGTGGGAACTAAAAGGAACTGTATTATTGTTGAATGTTATAGACAATGAATTGAAGAGAAACCAAGTGGGATGAAAACTAGAGAGAAGGATATTGTAAATATTCTTAATCAGTAATCGGAAAACATGATTACTATTGTGACACTAACCCAAATCTTGGACACACAAAATAAGAAAATGATAGATCACGTAGTGATGGAACTCCATGGATTCAAGTTTATAATAATGAGAATTAAATTTATTTATTAAATGTATTTACAAGTTTTATGTAAATACATGAAAAATATTTATTAACAAATATTAAATTATTCAAGGATAAATTAATAATTATGGGAATAGTGAGTCAAGTTTTGGACTCAATTATTATCACATAATATATTTTTATATATTACAAGTGAGTGATAATAATATTTATGACTCGGATTATTAGTCATAAAATGTAATTAATAGTGCGTCGATTATTCAGGGGTCGGGTTGGATTTTTCAAGTAATTACATGATACTATAAATACAAGGGGAGAGGATATTTCCAAATACTATTTACGGGAATTCTCTCTCCTCTCCTCTCTCCCATGTTCAAGAGAGTGACTCTCTTGATCCCAGGATATCAGATCCAGCTCACTCTCAGGCATTTCAAGAAGTGTGATGGTGTGATTTTTTTGGAGTATCGAAGGCATTGTCAGAATTCCATGCTAGTACCAAGACATCAATGAATGGAACTCTCGAAGTTTCTCAGAGCACATGTGGATGATCTAGGGGAGTTTGATGTTAGATTCCTCGAGCAGTTATCGCTAATGACACGCAAAAGTCAGGCATGGAATTAGATTCAAAACAGGTATTTTATGATTTATGTTTTTGCTTAAAACCCTTCACGTGAGATCCTCGGCTTAAATTGGAACTCTATTCACTGACGTCGATAAGTTCATGTCGAAGGTCGGTGAAAATTTTAAAATCCCACCGGTTTGGGGTTTCCTGTGTCATCTTGGTTCTTTCAAGTTTTATCATAGGGACATGTGAAAATTTTAAGTCAATTGAAAAAAAATCCTTAAGATATGAAGAGGTCGTTGATACGGTCCCAACGCCACAAACAGAATATAAATCAGATATCGGATGTCTAGTCTGCGGATATCCGAAGTTATGAATTTTGATTCGAAAAAATATATTTTGTGTGGGTTATTTGCTTTACGTACTTTGTTTTTTGATTTTTCTACAATATTTTATTGATCATGTCACCTCGTCTAGAAGGCCTCCTTGGCAAGCTCTCGGTGCCACGCCCAGTAGCACTGCCGCAGGTCCACCTCATCCAGCAGGCTTCCTTTGCTAGATGCCTTGTTGTCCAGACACCACGCTGTTCTGACCTCCTCCCCAGTGCCCCATGACGCTGTCATGTCCTGGAGCCACCCTGTTCTATCCCAAGGCCGCCTTCTCCTAGACCACACCGCACCACCCAGGACCAACCCAGTCTCGGCCCTCCTTAGTGGCAAACTAGGCCAGCCGCCAGTAGTCGGAGTGCCTCTATGTGAACACGCTATAATGCCCCGACCCCAGTTACCCAGAGTCGGTGTATTATTACATAACATTGGCATGATCACAAAAGATCAAATCTCAAAAGACTGAATAGTTTAGTAGCATTGGAAACACTAGAAACATTCATAAAGTTGACATTACATCAAAAAGTGAAAACTACATCATCATCTTGTCTCCACACTCATATCCCCTTATACTATCCCTACAGGTCATCCATAAAATACTTCATCACATACTAGGAAAAAATAAAACATAGAAATCGGTGATCTCAGATGCCCAGTAAGGATAGAAATATAGCAAAAACTTTCATAAATAGGTATAAACATTTAAGGCAATGTATAACTAAAAAAAACCTTTTAAAATTGAACTTCATCATAATATGGCAGAAATAAAATGAAATAATTCCATTTACTTATTCAAATGGATATTCTACTAATTGAATAATCACATGAAATATCAATAAAGACTTTTATAATGATGGAATGCATAATGGCAGACTATCATAACCACATAGTCAAGGCCTTGTGCCAAGACTACAAATAAGATTTTGTCAAGCCCTTGTTCCAAGACACTAGTTTGACTCATGAGACCTACGGATTCATCGAGGAGCTATAGCGGGCTCCACCAGTCACTTATAAAGTTCAATGCATTCCTCATATGAACATGTTTAAACATAACATAAACGTTTGTATTAAAACTAGCATACGAAATGTCAATAATTTCTCTATAAACCATGAATGGTATAAAAATAACACATCCACAGAAAAACATATCAAAAAACCTTCAATAAAATATTTAAGTTTTGTATCATAATAAATCAACTTCAAATAAGCTTAAAATCCATCAAAGGATGTCGACATAGATGAAATCAAAACTATTTAAGAGAAATATCTCTTTTTTGAAATAATTTAAAAGTATTATAATTATAAAACAAAAAATTTACTTTGAAAATATTATTATAAGCTTGTAAGGGATGCTTCGACAATATATAACAGCGTAAAATAGTTGTACCCGCCGTATAAGTTAAAAAGGATATTCTTACCTTAATTTTTTCGAAAATGTTAAAAAGGACCTTGTTTGGAAAACAACAGAAAGATTCCTTTAAAAACATCTTATAAAATTTCAAACAGGGCTAAAAATGACTTTAACCCATAGTATGAAAATATTATGAATTATTTGAGATACATTTTTAAGAAACATGGATGTGGATGATAAAGAGGTCCGAGTAGATAATTACGTATAAACAACCTCGAATAATGAAGAGATTGTGAAATAAACCCTTACCTTGTACTTTTCTTTAGTTGATGATATGTTAACCTTCTGTATAATAGTTAAAACGTTTTTATTAAATTATAAAATAACCATATACATAATTATGATATCATATATGATCTTCTAATAATGCTTTGTTAATAATATTTTATTATTATCGTCGTTTTGGGTGTTAACTTACTCATTTTATTTTATATGTTTTGTTACATAAGTTGTGTTTGTTATGGATAGGTTTTATATTATTCATATAAATAATGATATAATGTTCTTAAACATTACTTTTAATCATAAAATTAGAATTATTCTTGAATGGATACGATGGGGATTGAATCTCATCGCGTTCATGGAGACGGTAGTCCGTACGTACGCATGAGCGACAGTATCATTCTTTTGATATTAAAATAATATATAATTGGATGGTATATCATATATACAGAATAATTATCATGTTATATTTATTATTTACTTGAATTACACATCATTATTATACCCATCCAAATAATAATATATTTAATAACAATTACACCATGACGTGGAGATGGTAAGTCGTATGTACGCACTTATGGTGACATGTCATTAAAAGGATGGATAGAATACTGAATATGGTTGTACCATATTTATAATAACATCATAGAATATAGAATATACTGAAATTATTATTTTATAAGGGAAATAACAAATAAAGAAGAAGTGGAAGAAGAAAGGAACTTGAAAGATGGTGGTGAAAACATTATCACTTCTTGGGGTTCTTCCTTTTGATTTGATCAAAAGGGCTTCTTAGGTTGGCTTTATGATCAAACTAATTACTCTAGCTTGAATTAATGGAAGGTGATAGGATATTTGGGTAGGGTTTTTCTGAACCAAAATACTTTAAAGTATGAATTTGAAAGAAGGGTGAGTGACCTTTTATATGATAGGTGAGGGGCACCTTAGAAAAAACTTAAAATATTATTTTATAATAAATTTGTATTCGGTTTATAATGGCTCTAAAGTGACTTATTTAGAGGCTAAGGTAGGAATGGGTCTAAATCCTTTCAACCATTATATTTTATACAGGTCTGGGTCGCTAAATTAACCTTATCATTTAAATTTTACTCTTAGTTAAACAGTTTGACATTTACCATGTCTCTTTGTATTTTTATATTATATGGGTAATAAACTTTCCATATACATCCAAGAGAACCCCAAGTGGTTCATTAAAGATACAGATATCATTATATATGCCTCTTGACTGAACCTTATATTTTTAGGAATTTAATATCAATTAATAATTTAATATTTGTTTTAGAAATTCTTTTATGTCAATTTCGACACTATTTGGTATTTGATTTTTGTGAAAATCATAACAGCATGATTACTTGGAAAAAACATAATTAAATCAATAATAACATGTCATATTAAAATATAAAAGTATTTAAATTCATAAAAAGATTCAAATTACATTTATTTTGATATTTATAATACCAATTATTTTAATATTTCATAATTAGGTAATTACTGCATCACCATTGTGTCATAAATAAATTCAATTATTTAATTTCTAAAAATTATAATTACAATACAATTATGTAGGAAATCTTTTTAGATTTCTATGGAATATTTATAATCGAATTTATCTTATGTATAATCTTATATTAAAAATGTTTTAGAAATTAAATGTTGATTTTATCTCTTTTAACTATTCTTTGAATTAAATAATAATAAATCTCCTAATCTAATCCAAGTGGCCCTAAATGATAATATTTTATTCCTAAGGTTGTTTTTGGTCGATATACACTTGTCCAATATAATTAGGTCATTTTTTAGGGTAATATTAATATCATTTTTACCCTTAATTATCCAATTTACTTTTAACTGTGCTAAAAAAAGTAAAAAGTTACTATTCACCATAAATTATTTTTATCTTATTGAACCACATTTTACTCCTTGATATTAAACATGTCTCTCAGATTTTTTAAATTACACTTAGAGAAGTGGAAAAATTAAGTTTTATGTAAATTTCCAAATTCTCTTAGGAGGATGGTAAAAGACAGAGAAAAGTTCCATAAAATTTTTATATATCTAAAATTATTCTAAACTAACTTCAATGAATTAAATTGAACTTATATAGATATTATGTATCCATTTTTACTTTAATTAAATTTATATAAAATAAATAATTATTTAAATAAAAATTTGGTTTTAAACTATAACTCAGTGTTTTTTCACTATTCATCAAAAATTGACTGTTTTCAGAAAAATACCAAAAATTCACCCTAAGATAATTTCAAAATTCCGAATCTAAAAATGAAGTCCATTTTGAAAGATAAAATTTAAAAAATTCCAAAAAGTGGGTATTACTATTCATATTATCTAGTTTGATTGGTTGTGGTGTGTGTTAGAACTCGAAGTTGCGTACAACACATGCTACTGTATTATTCAAAGAGAAGCGTACCGTTAAAGCTTGGGGTGTTACATTCTCCCCTCCTTAAAATAATTTCGTCCTCAAAATTTCTAGAATACTACCTCATAAAAAGAATCGGGTGATTCTTCATCATATGTTCCTCAGGTTCCCACGTTGCCTCTTCCATTTTGTGGTTTCTCCATCGAACTTTTACCAGAAGAGTCATCTGGTTTCTCCGCACTTGTTCTCTGGTATCAAGAATCCTGACGGGCTCTTCGCAATAAGAGAGATCAAGTTCCAGTTCTAATTCCTCATAAGTGAGTACATGCGTTGGGTCAGGCATGTATTTTCTCAATAGTGATACGTGGAACACATCGTTAACTTTGGAGTGACTTGGGGGAATTTCCAAATGGTAAGCTACAGCCCCAATTCGTTCTATAATTTCAAATGGTCTGATGTACCTAGGACTCAATTTTACCTTCTTAATGAAAAGTATATCACCCTTCCATGGAGATACTTTCAAGAAAACATGATCTCCTACCTGAAAATCCAAATCCTTCCTTCAGTTGTCAGCGTAGCCCTTATGCCTACTTTGAGCTGTTTTGATGTGGTTTTGGATTACCTTCACATTTTCCATCATTTCCTCCACCAGTTTTAGGCCTATGAGTTTTCCTTCACCAACGTCATCCCAAAAGGTTGGTGTGCGACATTTCATTGTGTATAATGCTTCATATGGTGCCATCTGAATACTTGAATGGAAGCTATTGTTATAGAAAAATTCCGCCAGAGGTAAATATTGATCCCACATACCCTGAAAGTCAAGTGAGCATGATCTCAACATTTCTTATAAGGTTTGAATAGTCCGTTCTGATTATCCATCAGTTTGGGGGTGGTAGGCAGTGCTGAAATTTATTTTACTATCCAAGTATTTCTGAATACTTTTCCAAAATTTTGATGTAAAATGTGGATCACGATCAGAAACAATCGATATGGGTACTCCATGAAGTCTCAGAACATCATTAATATATAGTCTTGCTAGTCATTCAAGTGGTAAATATTCCCTTATAGAAAGAAAATGTGCTGACTTAGTAAGACGATCAACAATGACCCATATTGCATCATTCCATCTAGGAGTCTTTGGTAGTCCCATAACAAAGTCAATCATTCCTTCTAGCTTTCACTTGTTGAAAAACAATACATCATGACACAAAATCAGCAATCTCTCTCTTCATGTTGTCCCACCAAAAATGTTCCTTCAAATCTCTATATATTTTGGTGCTCCTATGGTGTATAGGGAAATTAGAACTCTGAGCATCATACAAAAGTTACCTTTTTAGATCTGGTATATCGGGAATGCAATGTCTCCTCCCAAATTTCAAAATTCCATCTTCATACACAATGTCACTCAGTCTCCCATCATTCACAGAATTAATCTTCTTTTTAAACTCTTCGTCATCGGCCTGAGAACTCTTTATCTTTTATAGTAAAGATGGTTCGGCAACCATTTGAAAAAGTATTGATATTTCACCTTCTATGGTGATTCCCATATTCATCTTTACTAAATCCTTGAAAATAGGATCCCTTTATGCTCTCATCTTGATCAAAACTCCATGATCCTTTCTACTCAAAGCATCTGCCACCTTATTTGCCTTCCCCGGGTGGTAGTGTATCGTGCAATCATAATCCTTGAGTAGTTCAAGCCATCACTTTTGCCTCATGTTGAGTTCTTTCTGTGATAAAATATACTTCAAACTCGTGTGATCAGTATAAATATCACATTTTTCACCATATAGATAATATCTCCATATCATCAAAGAATATATTATAGCAGCTAACTCAAGATCATGAGTAGGATAGTTTTGCTCATGAATTTTTAGTTTTCGTGATGCATAGGTAATAACTGTATCATTCTGCATAAGGACACAACCAAGTCATTTCTACGATGCATCACTATAAATAACGAACCCATCATTCCCCGATGGTAGAGTCAATATAGGAGAATTGACTAATCTTCTCTTTAGTTCTTCAAAACATTCTTCACACTCTTTTTTCCAAACAAATTTAACCCCTTTATGTGTGAGCTTCATTAATGGGTTATCCAATCAGGCAAAATTCTGGAAGAAACGCCAATAATAACCTTCTAAACCAATAAAACTGCATACCTCAGTTATACTCATCGGGGTGAGCCATTCTTGGATGGCCTTAGTCTTAGAAGGATCAACAAGGATTCCTTGAAAACTCTATTCATTAGATCCATGAATACATTGGGTGCATTAGTCAATCCAAAAGGCATTACTATAAACTCGTAATGCTTGTACCTGGTTCAAAATGCTATCTTCGGAATGTCTTCCTTATTCACACACAACAAATGGTATACAGATCAAAGGTCAATCTTTGAAAAGTAATGAGCTCCATGCAGTTGGTCCAATAAATCATCAACGCGAGGTAGGGGATACTTGTTCTTTATAATTATAGCATTGATCTCCCGGTAGTCGATACATAACCTCATAGATCCATATTTCTTTTTAACAAAAAGGACAGGGGCTCCCCCTGGAGAAACACTAGGGCGAATAAATCTCTTATTACTCAATTCCTCTAGTTGTTTATTTAGTTCAACTAATTCTACAGTTTCCATTCTATAAGGGGTCTTCGATATGGGCCTTGAACCATGAATTAAATCAATGGAAAACCCAATTTATCATTCTAGAGGATGTCCAAGTAAATCATCCGAAAACACATCTAAATATTCTTTCACAATAGGAACATCCTCTATTTGAACATTTCTTTCCTTACCCACAGTTATTTCATTCTCTTCCTCCATAATAATTGATTATAGTTGAGCAACTGGTGGTGGAACTAGGTATGAATCAGGTGGGGATGATTCTGCTCTAAAGATAAGGTGTTCTTTATCATCATCATCAAAAATCGTAACATCTTTCTTCTTACAATAAATTTTCGCATCATGGTCTGAAAGCCAATCCATACTGAGGATTATATCAAATTAATTCATGGTTATGATGATGAGATCAGCAGATAAAGACCATTTAAATGCCCTAATGGGAACAGATCCACAGAACATTGTAGCAATGATACTTCCCTTAGGTGTTTTGACTGACAACTCCCTTGTTAAATAAAGTTGGAAATATCTAATTTTCTTAGCAAACTGAGAAGATATAAAACAATGCGATGATACAGAATCAAAAAATGCATTGTCTAAACTTGAGGAAACCATTAAATCAACTACCACCACGTCTTTCGGAGATTCAACCTCAGCAGTAGTGATAACATAAGCTTCTCCTTGATCCCTTGGAATTTCTAGAGGTAAGTTCCCCTGACACTTAGGACATTCATTTGAATAATGTCCCATCTCCCTATAGTTGTATCATTGAACATCGGTAGCTTCTTTCTTCCCCTTGAAATCACAATCATGGTGGCCTTTTTCACCAAACTTGTAACAGACTCTCATTCCTTTCAAGCAAGTACCAGGGTGTTTCTTCCCACATTTAATACACGATTGATATTCAACTTTTACCTTCTTCCCCTTATTTATTTTTCCAGAGTGATCAGAAGATCTCTTCTTCTATTTCTTTTCTTTGAAGTCATAAGACGTAGAGAATTCATTTACAGTCTTGATAGAACATGAGACAATGTCTTCGTACGATGAGATGGATTGTGAGACTAATACTCAACGAAGAAATGGTTTTAACCCATCAAAGAAATGATCAATCTTACTTCTTGGGTTACGTATATAATCTCCAGCATACCTTGCTATCCTTGTAAAGTTAGACTCATAATTTGTGACATTCTCATCCTCCTTTTGTCTCAGAATAAGAAATTGCCTTTCCATATCTGATCGATGGTCAAGAGGAAATTATTTTTCTTAGAAAAGTTCTTTGAACTCCCTCCATTCCATATTTTATACTTCATCATCTTCCATCATATTTTGAATCAATGGCCACCATTTATCAGCATCTCCAGTGAGGCGGTAAACTGCCATGATAACTATTTCCCTTTCACTAATCCCCAAAGACTAAAATATTTTCTCTAGGGAACTTATCCATTACTCAGCTACCAATGTATTTGTACTTCCATTAAATTTTCGTGGTTGTTACCTCATGAAGCGATCTAAAAATGATCCTCCACGCTGCGGATCAGGGTTCTCCATATGGGTAAGGTTATTATTCATAACCTGAGTGAGTTGTCCTCGTATGGTGATTAGCTGATCACCACCAGTTGAATCACCAGCTTCACTATAATTATCTTGAGTAGGACGGAAATCCCTACATGGAGTTCATGCATTGATATGGTATCCATTTCTTCCACTAGTCTCCATTTCTAAACAATGGCATAAACTAGATCAGTTTATGAATCAAAATACATAATTTCATACTTACAAAACCCTTAACATAAATTGAACTATTTATGGATATAATCCATAATCATAAAAAAATTATTTGAGGATGTATATACTCATAAACCCTTCATAATGGTTTGTAATGAAAATGAAAATTATCCTAAGCATATCCCCGAGAGTTTCGTAACCAAGAGTGAAGTAAGGCTCGTTGTCGTGCACCAGTTCCCGATCGAGTCTAGATCAAAGTGGTGTTTTTGGTTTTAAACCCTAGGTACATCTGTGCTAGATCCGCCTCTACCTACTCGTATCTAGACCGGGATTTATTGCTTGGAAAACTCAAAAAATATCTACAATACCAAAATTCTAGGATGTTCTTCTATTCTAATCTTCAAAGTCCTTCTTAGGTCTATTTTCTCTAATCAGAGTTTATCTAAATCTAGATTCCAAGGTTTGTAGTAAACTTCCTCTGATGCCAACTGTAACGCCCCGACCCCAGTTACCCAGAGTCGGTTCAATATTACATAACATTGGCATGATCACAAAAGGTCAAATATCGAAAGACCGATTAGTTCAGTAGCCCTGGAAACACTAGATACATTCATAAAGTTAACATTTCATAATAATGTTAAAACTAAAACAACATCTTGCCTCCACACTCATATCCCCTTATATTATCCCTACAGGTCATTCATAAAATACTTCGTCACATCCTGGGAAAAAATAAAACATAGAAAGGGGTGAGATCAAATGCCCAGTAAGGATAACAATATAACGGAAACTTTCATAAATAGGCATAAACATTTAAGGCAATGTATAACTAAAACAAAAGCCTTTTAAAGTTGAACTTCAGTATAATATGGCAGAAATAAAATGAAATAATTCCATTTACTTATTCACATGGATATTCTACTAATCAAATAATCACATGCAATATCAATAACGACTTTAATAATGATGTAATGTATAATACCAGACTATCATAACCACATAGTCAAGGCCTTGTGCCAAGACTACAAATAAGATTTTGTCAAGGCCTTGTACCAAGACACTAGTTTGTCTCATGATACCTACCGATGCATCAAAGAGTTGTATCGGGCTCCACCCATCACTTATTAAATCCAATGCATTCCTCATATGAAAAGTTTTAAACATAACAGAAACATTCGTATTATAACTACATACGAAATGTCAATAATTTCTCAATAAACCATGAATGGTACAAAAAAAATCCACAGAAAAACATTTCACAAAACCTTCAATACAATATGAAAGCTTTGTATCATAATAAATCAACTTCAAATAAGATTAAAATCCATCAAAGGATGTTGACATAGATGAAATCAAAAATATTTGACAAAAATATCTCTTTTTTTTAAATCATTTAAAAGTCACATAATTATAAAATAAAATATTAAATTTGAAAATATTCTTATAATCTTGTAAGGGAAGCTTTGACAATTTATAATGGTGTAAAATAGCTACACCCGTCGTATAAGTTAAAAAAGGACATTCTTACCTTAATTTTGTCGAAAAGGTTAAAAAGGGCCTTGTTTAGAAAATGACGGAAATATTACATTATAAACATCTAATAAAAAGTCCAACAAGCATATAAATGAATTTAACCCATAGTATTTAAAATATTTTGAATGATTTGAAATTCATTTTTAAGAAACATGGATGTGGATGATAAAGAGGTCACAGTAGTTAATTACGTATAAACAACCTCGAATAATAAATAGATTATGAAATAAACCATTACCTTGTACGTTTCCTCAGTAGATGGTATGTTAAACTCTTGTATAATAGTTACAACATTGTTATTAAATTATAAAATAACCATATACATAATTATGAAATCATATATGATCTTCTAATAATGATTTGTTAATAATATTTTAGTCTTATCGTCGTTTCGGGTGTTAACTTACTCATTTTCTTTTATATGTTTTGTTACATAAGTAATGTTTGTTATGGATAGGTTTTATCTTATTCATATCTAGAATGATATAATGTTCTTAAACATTACTTTTATTCATCAAATGAGAATTATTCTTGAATGTATACAATGGGGAATGAATCTCATCGCGTTCGTGGAGACGGTAGTCCGTACGTACGCACGAGCGACAATATCATTCTTTTGGTATTAAAATAATATAAAATTGGATGTTATATAATATATTAAGAATCATTATCATGTTATATTTATTATTTACATGAATTACACATCATTAGTATACACATCCAAATAATAATATATTGAATAACAATTACACCATGAAGTGGAGATGGTAAGTCGTACGTATGCACGTATGGTGACATGTCATTCAAAGGATGGATAGAATACTGAATATGGTTGTACCATATTTATAATAACATCACAGTATATAAAAGATACTGGATTTATTATTTTAGAATGCAAATAACAAAGAAAGACGATGTGGAAGAAGAAAGGAACTTGAAAGAGGGTGGTGAAAACATTACCTCTTCTTCCGGTTCTTCCTTTTGATTTGATCAAAAGGGCTCCTTAGCTTGGCTTTCTGATAAAACTAAGGACTCTAGGATGAAGGGAGGGAAGGTGATAGTATATTTTGGTAGGGTTTGGCCGAAACAAAAGGATTTGAAGGTATGAATTTGAGATAAGGGGGAGTTCCCTTTTATAAGAGGGGTGAGGGACACCATAGGAAAAAAATAAAATATTATTTTATAATAAATTCATATTCGGTTTATAATGGCTCCAAAGTGACTTATTTCTAGGATAATGTGGGTATGGGTTTAAATCCTTTCAACCAATAGATTTTAGATAGTTTTGGGTCACTAAATTAACCTTATCATTTATATTTAACTCTTATTTAAATAGTTTGACATTTACCATGTCTCTTTGTATTTTTATATTATATGGTTAGTAAACTTACCATATACATCCAAGAGAACCCAAAGTGGTTCATTAATGACACAACTATCATTATATAAGTCTCTTGGCCGAATATGTGATTTTTAGGAATTAAATATCAATTAATAATATAATATTTGTTTTAAAAACTCTTTTATGTCAATCTTGACACTATTTGGTATTTGATTTTTGTAAAAATCGTAACAGAATTATTAATTCGAAAAAACATAATTAAATCAATAATATCATGTCATATTAACCCATAGAATTATTTTAATTCATAAAAAGATAAAAATTAAATTTATTTTGATATTTATAATATCAATTATTTTAATATTTCATTAATTAGGTTATTACTGCATCATCATTGTGTCATAAATAAATTAAATTATTTAATGTCTAAAAATTATAAATAAAATACCATTATGTTGGAAATCGTTTTATCTTTCTAATTAATATTTATAATTGAATTTATCTTATGTATAACCCTATATGAAAAATGTTTTAGTAATTAAACTTTGATTTTAACTCTTTTAACTCTTCTTTGAATTCAATAATAATAAATGTCCTAATCTAATCCAAGTGGACCTAAATGATAATACTTTATTCCTAAAGTTGTTTTTGGTCGAAATAAACTTGTCCAATAGAATTAGGACATGTTTTAGGGTAATATTAATATCATTTTTACCCTTAATTATCCTATTTACTTTTAACCGTGGTAAACAAAAGTAAAAAGTTACTATTCACCTAAAATTATTTTTATCTTATTGAACCACATTTTACTCCTTGATATTAACCGTGTCTCTCATATTTTCAAAATTCTACTCATAGAAGTGGTAAAAGTATGTTTTATGTGAATTTCCAAATTCTCCTGGGAGGTGGGTGAAAGAGAGTGAAAAGTTCCATAAAATTTGTATATATCTAAAATTATTCTAAACTAAATTCAATGAATTACATTGAACTTATATAGGTATTATGTATCCATTTTTACCTTAATTAAATTTAAATAAAATAAATAATTATTTAAATAAAAAATCGGTTTTAAACTATAACTCAGTGTTTTTTCACTATTCATCAAAAATTGAATGTTTTCAGAAAAATACCAAAAATTCACGCTAATTTCGATATTCCGAACCCAAAAATGAATTCCATTTTAAAAGATAAAATTTATAAAATTACAAAAAGAGGGTATTACTATTCATAACGGCTATTTTGATTGGTTGTGGTGTTTGTTAGAACTTGAAGTTGCATGCAACACATGCTACTGTATTATTCAAAGAGAAGCGTACTGTGGAAGCTTGGGGTGTTACACCCACACTAGGCCAGCGTATCCAAACCACCCTTTCTAATATCTCCCAGGAACATTGCACTAATTAAAGTAGCGCGATGTCCCACCGGAGCCAGCAACAGCACACTAGCTTCCTTCCAGCCTCCTACCGCCGGTTCAGACCACCAGCAGTCGTGGCATGTCCCTTGAAACATTGTTCGGATGAACCCAGGCACTGGCCAGACCTGCTACCAGGCCAAAATCCAAGCACAAGGTACTTCCCCTTGATTGTTTTCAAAAATCAGACTGGCCTCTAAATGGGCATCGGTGGGTCATCCCATCTCGGAACGGGCTTCGGCCGACCTTTTTGGCCCAAAACAACTTTCATAGGGTCATCCAAACCCAGGATACACCTACACGTTTCTAATCCAACACCCACAAGCCATGCTCGGGGTTTTTGGTTCCCGGATAAATAATTGAATAAAAATTTAATTAAAATAATTATTTTAATTATAGTTTATAATTAAATTAATTAAATATCAATCTTTTGTTTAAAATGATTACAGTGTAAATTATTTTAATTCGGTGTTCAAATAAATTAATTAATTAATTTAATTTTTAGTTTTAAAACTAAATTAATTAATTGGGACCAAATGACTAAATTTTCTGAATTAAAATTATAGTGAAGTTTTAATTCAATATGTAATTCCCTCACATATTATTTTAGTGCTAGTTCAATTTTTATTCTGCATTTACTTTATATACGTGAATTAATGCGTATACAGGTCAGGAGTCATGGACTAACCAATGTAAGTTTGGTGCATGTATTTAATTAAAATATTTAATTACTGCAATTTGGTTTGTAATAATTAGTTTAATTTAAATAAAATATGATATGTGTGTCATCTCAAGTATCATTATAAGTATAAGGGTCTGTACACCCATTCTCGTAATTGTACTTTATTCCCTGATACCCCCTCGACTGCATGCGAGTACAGTTGTATAATGATAAGATGAGGCATGATGCACTTCACGCCATGTGAAGGAGATGCACAAAACATGAGATATGATGCATTGGAGGGGCATGCGCTGCAATTCGAGTTTAAAGCGATGTGACTCATGGTAACACCCTTTGGGGTTTTTGGTAGGTCCATTATTCACTCAATGGATCATCTGTTTGTACCATCTCATGATCGGGTTTTTCATTTAATTCCTTCTTGGTTTATTATTTTGGGAATGTGAAGATCGAAATTACATAGAATAATAATAAACAAGCATGCAAGATAAAATGAACATGTGACGTGATATATTTTTCTATTTCATGCATGGTCAGTTGTGAGTGAAATCTCATTGTATGTTCTTATAAAAATATAAAATGATTTCTTTCGTCACATTAAAAATAAATAAACCCTCAAAAATATATTATGTCATAACTTCCTTCTGTCATTAAAATTTGGACTAAACTAGTTGTTTGAGGGATCGGTCATGCCATAGCTGAGGGTGCCTCTTACTACCGGGGAGTCCTTATAAGAATGATAGGTCTACTTAACTAAAGTGCTAGTAAGGATTATCCATAGCTATATTTTTATAATTTTAGAGGCAAGAAATGAGTAAATCAAGTTTTTATTTTAGAATCTAGGACATCACTAAATAGATCAAGGAACCACAAGTTAAAGTGGTCGGCAAGCCAAAATCGCACCTTGAACCTCTGTGTAGTTGTGTAAACATAGCTTGTAGACTATGAGGGGTGGTTCTGGAATACTTTCCACTAGAATACTCTAGCGACAGAGTATTCTGATTCTATCACAGAGGGTTCCAATAATCCAGTAAAATAGTGAGAGAAATTTAATTAATTATTTTAATCAAAATGTCTAAATCGGTGATCCCGATAAAAGGAACTAATATTCTAAAATTTGTTTTTGTAGAAAAGGTAATGTTAAACCACATGTTTAAAAACAGAGATAAATATTAAAAAAAATATAGGTCCACACTAACATGAGTATCCCTGAATTGTATAGTCGAGTGCGCATAGTACTATGATATAGGAAACTCAAGGTACTAGTGTCCACAACACTGTTAAAGTACCTCGAGAAGCAATGGTAGAAATGCTTATAGGAGACTAATTCTTTCATCAATTTCTACTATTATTTGTGGTCATTACATGAGGAAATTGATGATTTTATATGAAGTCTCATCTTTGAGATGTTTTCCACGAGAAAGATAAGCAATTATCAGAATAAGGCGATATTACACTCTCATGTGTAAAATGAAAGATTAATAATGATGTTTAAATGGATCCCTTTATCATGTCATTTCCACCACATTACTCAATTCTCATTTTAAGTTACAAAGAAAACAAATATTGAGTAAATTTTTCATTACCAATCTAGGCATGGTTCTCTAAGATAATAAAAATATGAAAGATAATTTCATCTTTAATTAATATGGCAAATAAATTGAAAGTCATTGTGAAAATTACAAAAGGCCTGTAATCCCAATAAAACATCTGTAATTTCCTTCAATTAATGAGGTATTAACAAAGGTTATTTTCATTTCATATTATAAAATAATAATATGGAAGTTTAAATTCAATTAACAGAATTAAAGAAGCGATTTAATCATTTTTTTATGAATATTCATCAATTGTGATGTTTTATTTTTACTACATGGGTATTAAATACAATATTCTGGTGACATATGTGTATTCTAATACGGTAACCAAGTATGTATAGAAACCTTACTAAAAGTCATGTGTATTATCAAAGTGGCTGAAAGGGTGATACCTAGGATAGTGGTGAGAAGTACAAGTCATCTTTAACTGCCAACTGAAAGATTTTTGTTGAACTATTATTGAGTAAAACCACAAACATTAATCTCATATGTCCTTGGATGCAAAGAGATATTATTTTAGGTTCTCGAATGAATGTTGTTTTTGGTATTAAAACCTCAATCACTAGTTCAGTAATACATGAATCATAAGTAATTAGTAATGAATATAAATGTAAGACTTATACCCAGTTATGATAAGGCAATTATTTGTCAGGTAACACTAAAAGTGGACGTCATGAATATACCAATTATGGTATTTCTGCTCGGAACAGCTAAATACTTTTGGTATTATTGATGACTTTAGTTTTGCAAAGGAGCTTTCAAAATAATGGTAGGTCACAATGAGTTTGGAAATAGTTTAACAAGTAAACATGAACTATTACAAGGATAAGATGGATGTATATATACTTCATATGATTCTTCTAAGTAATTAAGGAATAATAAAGTGAAGTATATGCAAGGTCAAACGATATGAGCTACTTCGATCCGGAATGTTGAATAATTTCTTGACTGTGTCGTCATCAATCATGATGATGTAGTGTGGAGTACTTCTTAAATGCATATTACCTTATCTACATCACGACATTGATGTTAATTAGGATGACCTATGATGAAGTCCTACATGTCAACACTTATCAACAAAAATGTAAAATGGAGTATTACATAAATCCATGTTTTACACATTATATTCATGTGGTAAAGAGTATCGATGTTGCAACTTGCAGAAACTTCCAATATATTTCCTCGTGTGCTTCGCAAATAACGGAATTTTCACATAACTATATGTCAACTATAATGATAAATAAATATCATACGTCATATAATGATGTTAATCCATTATGTCATAAGGACATTTCTTTGGATGAAAGTTGTTTTTTCTGATACAAAAAATCATGCATCAAGAAAAACACATTATGCATCTAAGGTACTTATCCTAACGATTTCTCAAGATATTACATAAATCCATAAGATAGAAAAATTATAGGCATGTGATATACTATGTTCTATAAGAGGTTTCACATATCTATTAGAGATATTGGGAGCTATATTGACTTGTGTTTAGTCGATGATACAAATTCATGAACAGTTGTCATAGAAACAAGTTTCAAAAGTAAAAGTAGAACAGAGTATGTTCTAGAGGCACATACTATATAAGAAGGATAAAACCATGGTGATGGTTTTTATATTCACCACAGTTAGTGATATATTATTAAATGTGTCTAATGTTTTCTACAAGTAAGAAGTTTATGGAAGATATATAAAATTTATAAGACCAACTAATATTCATCTAATGTATTCCATTTATAAAAAGTGAAAAGGGGATTATTATTTTGAATTCTGCGGTGGGTGTTCTAGTGAGTGGATACATGGATAGTAGAAGCATAGTACCAATATGGATCGATTGGTTTGACAAATTTTTTATTCCTAAATATATTATAATTTTACTTATCATATCTAATAGCTATGATCAAATTATTTAGCATTGGATGTCATGACCACCAAATGTGGATGGTGTCTATTCGACGCAATTACAAAGGTATTTTCACATCATATAATTCTAATAAAGGTTTCAAGTTACTAAAATATAGTTTAGGATTAATTTAAGAAACATGATCATAGAATATAAATTTGCAAAAAAAATTTGACATCTGTCTATGAGATGTTAGTGGTAGCATCAAGGTTTTCCAAGTAAAAATTGTTTTGAAAAATACGTAAAACATACATTGGTCTTCAAATTATTTAAGACCAACATGAAATTTATTCTTCATCAATTTAATTGAAGTAGAAACATATGTTATAGGTAACATGATCTACTAAGGTAGATCCATAGGCTGCTTGTTCCTAGTCAGTGGTACTTATAGTGACATTGTATTGAAAAATAAATGTTGGAACAATTCAAGAGATGAATTTCTGTCTATGTCACAGGGGCAGAATCTCTTTAGGTGGAAATATCTGGGACATGGAAAGATATAAACATGGTGAGTTAAAGTCCATACTCTTAAGAGATGGATTAATCATGTATTCCATGATATGTACAAGAATTGATATTCCCAGGATATTCTTTATAATTTGAAAATATCTATTATATCTAGGAGCACTACAAGGGATGAAGTCATAACCATCTAATTGTACTTTGTCAAGTACAAAAGATACACACTTGATAAGTGGAGAAGAAAGGATACTAGTTTTCGGGGATACAAACTAGTCTTTGAATTGATCAAGGGGATCTAAAATCATAGTTAGGATCAAGAAAATGACAGAATCAAGCTCATATAATCCTGTGGTAGTCATACCTATAAATACCAAGAACGTTGCAGCTTTTGAGGTAGCTAAGAAGTAGTTATTAAATGCAAAGATTTCATCCATTTCTTGTAATTTCACCTCGAAAGAAAAGTATTATCATAATGTAAATTTTGATATTCTAACTATCCAAGATGTCAAGTTATGATATTTAACAAGTGGGATATACTCAGGATACAATATCTTGAGAAGTTTTACTCAATGATACAAGGTCACAACAGCAGAATAGTCATCCAACAGAACCGTGGTGGACCAAGTAGCTAAATCCATTACTCAAAAAAACATGAAGTTAATCATTATAGTAGCTAACAAGTTTGGTTTTCAAGTTGGATCTAGTGAAAGTGGGAGTATTAAAATAGTGGGTTCCTTAGACTCAACTATTCAGTGTTTTTGATTACCATATCGTGTATACAGTTAGTTATACATGATTTCATCTTACCATTATAGTGTAGAATTTCTTTCATCCACTATTGAAATGGTAATTTCCAAAGATTATTTGTTGTATCGAGATCTTATAGAAGATCCACGGATATAATGAGAACCTCTACATATTTAGAAATTAAACTTAAATATATGTTGCATGGTCTAGAAAAATCATAATAATGGGACAGAGTAGATGTATGACTATCAGGTGTTGGGGGATCATAATAATTGAGAATTCTTCTCATGAATTTTCCACTTCATAATCTCTAGTATTTAGATCATGAGGACTGACCCACCAAAAATAACACCACATGTTATTGGTGTCATCGGATGTTTCTATCTACTATCATGTGTAATGGTCTCCTTGAATAAGATCATTACCAATGTGTGTCATTTGATTTAATACTATGATGAAAGATGAAAACCATGGCAATGAATTCGTGGAGATGTAGTTTTTGTTTGGTGTGTTATTGGTGGCATTTTATCGGTTGAATGGTCATGAAAGGATTTTGACACTTCTAGGTTATGGAAGTAATATATCTGAGGTCATGTTGATAAGGATGGAAGTACATTTATAAGACCATGGTCGTTGATGTCGAGGGTAAATCGATCCAATTATATAAATAAACAATAAATCATGAAAAGGGAGATCACAAGTGAGTGTTTCCTGCTTCATGAGATATTACAGACAAAAAGATAATATTACACAGTGCATGTTCATAGGTTGGTTGTTGCTGTTGTGACAATACTTATCTATTTGGGGGGAATGATGGATTATTAGACCCCATTCTTGACCTATGAATAATATTCACTACTATATAGATATAGTCCTAGAGGGTCATACAAAATAGTGTATTTGAGAATTTTCCCTATTCAGTTGAATATGATATTTGGACATGGTGGGACCCACCACCGGTGTTCGGGATTTGTACATGGAAAAATGATCACCAATGAAATAAATAAATTCATATTATTCTAGTTTAGAATAATGAGAATTGAATTTATTTATTAAATGTGTTTACTAGTTTTAAGTAAATACATGAAAAATATTAATTTAGGAATATTAAATTATTCGAGGTTCAATTAATATTTACGGGAATGACGTGTCGTGTTTTGGACTAAATTATTATCATGTATTATATTTTTATATATTAAAAGTGAGTGATAATAATATTTATGGCTTAGTTTAGAAGTCATAAAATGTCGTTAATAGTGTATTGATTATTCAGGGGCTGGATTGGAATTTCTGGGTAATTACATAACACTATATATATACGAGGAGAGGATATTACCAAAGAATATTCATGGTAATTTTCTCTCCTCTCCTCTCCTCCATGTTCTAGAGAGATAAAATATGGATCCAAGGAGTTCGGATTGAGCTCTCTCTCAGGCTTCACAAGAAGAGTGATGCAATGATCATTAGAGTCTCGAAGGGATCGTTAGAATTTTTCTATAGCACTGAGACTTCAAGCAGTGATCGCGAACGATGAGCAGACATCATTTGAGGATTAGGATTAATACCAGTTATATTAATGTTTATTTTTTTTCTTAAAAAACTTCATATGAGATCTTCAACTTAAACTGGGAAGTTATTCACCGACGTTGACAAGTTCATGTTGAACCTCAATGAAAATTTTAAAATCCCACATGTTTGGAGCTTCCCCTGCGATCACAATTCCTATAGTTTGATGATGAATATAAAGTATATATATGATATTTTTTAAATAATTATTCATATGGGGTCATTATATCATATATTCCTATTTAAAATTTCATACCATTGGGGATACAATAATGTCCTTTGTGTGTATTGTGGACTACCACTTCACAAAGCGATGTGATTCGTTTTCACTAATGCTTTAACTGGAAAATAATTAGGATAAATTTCATGAATATTTGTGACATAAATGAAATAATTTTGATATTAGTGACATTTTTATAATTCTTAAATGATAATGCTTTATTTTCATTCTTATATTTTCACTCAATGAATGATGATAATGTCGTCTGTGTAAGTGTGGACTACCACCATCACGAAGCGATGTGACTCTATCATTTCATCACCACACCACATGGATGAAATTACTTTGTATAATTAAATAAATAACATGTTACTAATGATATTATAAAAATTATATAAAAATAAAATAATACATACCTCATTTTTATATTGATCATTGAAAAATGGAAATTTTACCTATAAGTGTGGAATACCATCTCCTTGATCATAACATACATCATTTCTCCAAACCATCATTAATTATTGGTATAGAAATTATAATTAAAATAAAAATAATATAATTATTTCATTTCTATGGTTCCTTATAGTAATTAACCATTATTAATATAAGATGGCCGAAATTAAAAAAGCAAAATATATATGAAAAATATTGTGGTTATTAACTAAAACGTCATTTTGTCAAGGAATTGGTAATAAACATGAAATAAATGCTAATAAATAAATAATATTTGGTATAATATATATAATAATGGTAATATAATAGATATATAATGAACTTATATTTATTATACATGTGGTTTAGACATATAAAAAGGAATTCGAGACTTAATGTAAGGGATTTCTAGTCTTTTTTTATTTCTCAAAGACATATGAAAATTTAGAACTCACTTAATTTGGGTTTTGTATATACTAACCCATTAACATGTTATATCATAAATATAATTATTTTAATGATATTTAATGTTTTATTTTATTTTATTTTTTATTTGGTCTTATGATCCAAAGGATTACTAAAGTGGAAAGGGATTTCTATCTCACTTTTTACTTTTGTGAGACGCATGTCATATTCACCAAAAACTTCATTTATATGGTCTGTATGATACCTATTAATGTTTTTTATTATTCTAATCCTGAAAATATTTTTTAATTAAATATCAATTTTTGGAGAGCACTTTCAATAGTTTTACTATTCAAAAGATACCAAATCGATAATGGATTTTGTCTCAATTTTCCATCATTTAGATATTTGTTTTTTTATAAAATCATCTTCTTTAAAGAGGTGTATATATGACCAATTTGTATTTTCATTTCATGAATTTATTTATTCTCAATATATTCTATGTTTCATCTAATTTTATTCTCTCATGGTTCTTATGATTCAATTTTATCAAAATGGTAATTGTTTTATGATAAAATCTCGTTGTTTATTGGGATTGTTTATAATTATGATTCCAATGATGAAATATTATAATCTATATTTAAAAAACTCATGAATTTTATTATCCACCAGTTACTTCAAGATAATACATGTTTCCCTCCATTTTCTTCTCTTTATGTAACCATTAGTTCAAAACGAATGTTTTTAATAAAAAATATCTTTATTTATATCATATGTCATAAACTATTTTTCCGCAAAAATAATGTTTTCTAAAAATATTCTCAAAATTGTTTTTAGCATTCATACAATTATTTATGAAATAAATTTTTTCCAATGTTTTATTTTTTTTTACAAATCTTGGGAAAGAATATTCATGTCATTGTCTATATAATTCTATTTTGGATTTTATCAAAAATGTGAAAAGAATTAATATTTTAACATGTACGGCATGAACAGAATTTATTTCCATAATGACCATTATTTGATTTTAATATTCCTTTATAGGATTCCAATTATGTTTTTAGAGAAAATAAATTTGAAAATATTTTATGAATTTTTATTTTTAAAAAGCGAATTTCAAAGAAAAATCACTTTTCTCAAGAATTGTTCCAATGGTTTATTCAAAATCATAATCCATGTAAGATGATATAATTTTATATAACTTACTATTTTATGGGGATATGAACCAAGGATATCATTCTTATTATTTTAATGAATTTTTTAACATGAAATTTTTTATATGAAACCCTTTTCTCTACCATTTGTTATACCATGATAAAAACATAAGAAACCGGCTTCATTTTCTAAAGGTTATGCTATTATGAAATGATAAAATGATTAATATATGAATTAATATTGTGAACCCCATTTCTATAAATGGGTACTTATTGTGTTTATACCTTAATAATTATTTCATTTTTTGGAACACATAACAATATACATGTTATTATGGGTGTTCCCAAATAGTGTGTTAATGCATTGGGTTATGTTTTTTTCTCACAAGACATTTTTCATGGGATTAGGGAGTAAACCTTATCCAATATTGGACTTTTTCCACCTTGTGATTTTTTCATAGTAGTTAGGATTTACTTCAGTTTATTTCATGTTATATTTTACTACCATATTTCTATATTTCCTTGATCTTATGATACCATTTTCATTATCTTATTCTCTCTTGAGATTATGAATGATCCTTATATTTTATAATATCAAGATATACCTCCTTATTATGTTTACTACCATAAAAGGATTTATAAATTATACCTTTTATTTATTTATCCCCCAGGATACCTTATATAGTTTTAGGAGATAAAACTTATTTAGGATCTCACTAAGGAGAATAAAAATAAAGATGTCACATTTTAGTTTTTTTGTTTTAAATTAACAGTCTTCTAAATAAATCATATCTTAGGATCATTAGGTAGTAATTATTGAATGTTTATTTTTTAAATAATTTAATAATATGTGTAAAAGTCTTGTGATTCTATAATTTGTATTAGAGAGAGTTATAGTTATTTTTGTGGATTTGGATTAGATAAATTGTTTAAACCCCATTAGGAAATTTACAAATTATAAGATATCATCATAAAGATCTTCTAAAGAGCATATTATGTGATTTTGTAAGGAATAAATCTCTATTTGGAGACTACAAGGGGATATGGTTCCGAAATATAATTATCATGGTGTAATGACACTAAAAATAGTTTTTAGATTATATCTCAGCCATTATTCTAATTTATGGTGAGTGTTCCCTTACTATACACCTGGTATGACACTCTTGGGGTATATTCTTTGGATAATTTATATCTTCATTATAAACATTTATGGTGAATGAGAGAGTAAAACCTAGGGAACCCTATGATATTACATACTGACATTGGATAAACCTATAGTTTTTGAGTTTGATAATTTTAAGGTTTATTATAAGATCAAAAGAATAGATTTTACTTTTAGGTGTTAATTTTGGAAAATATAACATGATTAAGAATGTTTTGGGAGACATTTATGGGAATATAATCCTCATATTTGGTATGGGTTTTTGTTAACAAATTTTTTTTGAGGAATAATTATTTTAATTTTTTAAGAAAAAATGTTTAATTCTATAGGTAAACATTAGGAATTATCATATCTTTGGTGTTAAGGTAATAATACTCCATTAACATTATTAAATTTTATGGAAGAATATTTTTGCATATAAAACCTTAGTGATTAAAATATATTGGATTATTAATGAATTTTTTGAGAATTTTCATCATATTTCTAGGAATTTTATAGAAATTATATTAATTTATATTTATAAAAATGGAAACTCATATATCGGGCCACAAATCATCTCATCCGGAAAGAACACAAGTCTTAAACCAACAATATAAAAAAAATAATGGTGCATCGCCTACCACTGGAAAACATTATGTCCTAATTAGTAATTTGTTTATTGTTTTATAGAATATATGGTGGATAAATATTAATTTGTTTTTGGGAATCATATTACATGACTAATCATTTTGAATTTGGGATATTTTGTTGATTAATGAAAAAATTAAGAGATGTTTAATTGGGTTGAGATATATAAAACATTGATGTTTAACATAAATTTTTATTTGGAAAAAAATAAATAAAATTTTTGGAATGTAAGATTAAAGGTATGATATTACATTTTAGGTTAAAATAATATTTAATATTGAGGTTATTGATGAAATTTCTGATATCGGATTATTGAATGGTTAATGTGGAACATTCAGTATTATTGTGAAAAAATTTTAGTTAAAATATAAAATTCAATTTTTATATTGTATTATCGTAGTATAACTATTTTAGTTAATGATTAAATATAGTAGGAATAGTTTTTTAATTTCTTTGATCCATTACATGTTTATTTTAATGCATCATGTTTGAAAGACTCATCTTGAATACTATTCATTTGGAGAAAAATATGATATTTGGTGAAAATTAATTTATGGATGAAATTCTACATTCTAGGTATGTATTTATACTTATTTTATTACTATATATTTAAAATTTATGTCCTAAATCTTTTACAATATTATTGAAATTAAAAAAAATATCTTTTCACATTCAATTTTGAAGAATCGTTGGTCTTCTAAACCATCGCAGTTTTATGATTTTTCGATTGTAAACATTCTCTTGGATATGTAATATAACACTCTATATTAATCATTGTGTGTTAGTTTTATCCTCTATATCCATATATTCACTTCCCTCTAATTTTATCAAATTCCGAAACATTTTTTTATAACCTTCTTATTTCCCTTAATTTATTTTTAAGATGATATTTTATTAACCCTTTATATAAATCGAGATTTCAAAAAATGTATTTCCAAAAGTAAAATCCTTGATTAATAATATAAATTTTAAATTTCAAGGACATAAATTATATAATGGGGATGATATAATACCATGATATTTTATAAATAAAACATTGTTGGATTTCACAAATGAAATGCAACATTAATCCTAAATGAACCATGAAATATTATTATTTATATATGATGACTATAACATAGTCATTAAATTTTTTGGTATGAATAGTATCAAGAGAATTATTAAATATATATAAAAATATCTTATTTAATATAAATTTAAAAATTAATTCTACGTAAATAGGAACTCAAATTTTTATAGTCATTTTATCCTTCAAAAATACATTTTCTTCAAAAAATATTTTTATTGCTTTTTTTGAAACAATATAATAATTTATTTTAGGAGATTTTATATATTTTATTTTATAAAAAGTATATTATTATTGAATTCATCATATAAAAATTATCTTATGGTGACGTTTTATGATTTTTTTGAAAAGTTTCATTATTCAATAAATAGTTAAAAGTGCTTCTTATTATTGAAAAGAATATTTTCTATTAAATTATTGGAAATTAAAATTATATTTTGGATTATTTATAAAATTTAACTATCTTAATTTAGTAAAATTAATTTCATTTTAGTATTTTTAATAAATTTTATACTATATATTTTTATAAAAATATTTTTATACTGAAAAATGCATTTTTTGGAAATCTATTTTTTTATTTTGCATTTTAATATAAAATGAATTTTGGTCACTTATAGATATTAAATATTTAAAAATGAATATATATTTTCAATAATAAATTCAAATTTTTTAAGTAGATACATTTGTTTTGGTCATTATGAGCTATAACCATAATAAATTTTTTTCATTAAAGTAAGGGTAAACCGTGTGATTAAGGTTAAACAAATATGATATGGACTGAAAAATTACCCTACTACATAAATTTATCCGATTTTATGACTGTGGTTCTTATATTTTTATTAAATTTTTTGAAATATGGAATCTTGTTTCCGTATTTATTTTATTTTCACCTATATATTTTTAATGTAAAGAAAATTAAAAAATACCATTCTCTTTGTTTAATTATCTAATGATTTTTCACTAATGGATAAATAAAGGATCTTGAAATTTATAAAAGCGGTTTTTTAAATATAATTTATTTTTTCATGATAATTTATTTTTAATTTTTATAGATGCAATAAATTCCATAAATTCATACTCAACACTAACAGAACATTTATTCAATTAATAAAAAATTAAAACAAATAATTTTAAATTTTTTAAATTAGTATAATTTTATTTAATTATAGAGTCCCATGATTTTTTAGATAAATATGAAATTTTATTTATGTTTGAAAGGATTATATTTGAATTCTTATATTGTCATGTTTTTTCTAAAGTCAAATTAAATAAATAGTTCCAAAAAAATACATTAAAATTATTTTCTAATAATTAATATATTTTTAAATGAATTAAAATTTATAAAAATCATATCTTAATAAATGATTTATAAATGTTAAAAATAAAAACTTTGATCCATTTATTTAACAATTTTCTTATTATGGTAACTATATTTATCCCTAAATATTAAACACATTGAAATCACGGTAATTTCCAAAAGGGATAACACAAGGTTAAAAGAGATATAGGTAAAACCCTAATAAAAACAAGTAAGGATTTTATTTTATGATATTATCTCAAACCAAACTCATAAAATATTCAAATTATATTTGTTTTTGTCTTTTTTTGTAAAAAAATTAAATTATTTTAATATTTAAAGAAATTCCAAGAGTACCCCTCCCCACACTTATAAAAGGTTGTCACTTATCATATTTTATACACATTTAATAATCCTTTCAATTTAGAAATTACCTACTCGTATAAATTCATTAAATCCATACTCAAAACCAATAGTTATTTTTTGTATCAAAAAACCAACCTGGGAGATATTTTAGTGTAAACCTTGAGTGGTTGTTTAAAGAAGAGGTATAGTCCTTAACCGATAGTTTATATTTTATTTCTTAATATAACACCCTAAAATTAAATTAAAACATGCTAAAATGATAACACCAATATACTAAATACACTTATATGTTATAATTTAAATACAATAAGATATATCCTTCTCCAACCTTCATCAAAAAGGAAGTTAATACATTATTCGTGTGTACTGAAGACTACAACCTCATGAACTGGTGTAATCTTTTTATTTTTCAACAAATCTCCGCTATTTATAATGAAATATTTAATGATTATATTTTATGTTCATTAATATTTTTCAAATTGTAATTATAATATATCACATATATTATAATATTTCCATTCACCAAATTATGTTAATATCATTCGAGCGTACGTGTAGACTACCACATCCACAAAGTCATGTGAATTTCTTTTCATCCCTTCGTCACATTGATGATATCTATAATTTTATTTAAAAATATATGTAATTTATGATATAACTATATTTAGGTAAATATGAAATAATACTTACCTTATTTTCATCAAGATCGTTGAACAATTGAAATGTTACTCATGTGTATGCAAGATCTAATGCCTCCATTATTATAACATAGTTCATTTTTCATAACCATATTTCATTTTGGGATTTAAATTTATAATTTATTTATAAAAATTATAATTATTCCATTATTATTATGGTTCAATTAACTCTTTTATCATATTCAACATAATAAATTCATTTTAGACTTTTAATCCAAATATCTTCAACAGTCCGACATAAAATTATTTCATAATGTAATTTTATATAACATGATATTAAATAAAATTAAAGGAATAATGAACTTTACAAAGGTTATTATGGTATAAAATAATTAACAAACGTTTATTATTCAATAATTAATCAATGTGTGTGATAAGTTATACTCAAGGTAAGGGATTTCATCTTAATTCCCCTTCAATGAGGCATATTTTAATGTTATGCACCTAAATTATTTTATATGGGCTATATACATAAATTTTTACATAATATATAATAATTCTATAATTATTCAATGTATTTTATGTAAATATTAGTTTTACTTCTTCCAAGGGGGTTTTATTGAAAGTAACCTAGCGGTAAGGTGTTTTGTATCTCAATTTTAATTATTTATGTTCTACATCAACTTAAATGTCTTTATAATTCTATGATTATATAAGAATGGATCTATAACTTTTTTTAATTATTTATTTAAACATAATATAGATTTATATGTTTTCAAATAATCACTATATGTATTATTTATAACTTCAAAAGTTATGATCATTATGGGTGTTTTCTTTGTCTCAATAAGTCTTTCTTATGAAACATTTCATGTCATGCACCCTGATTTAATTGTATGGTGTAATTGATACCTCAGGAATTAATTTTTACATATTACTTTATTTAAATAATTTTGTTTATTGATCAATATCATAGTATTGCTTCTAATTACTTTTGATTCAAATGTTACCAAATTGGTAAATGCTTTTGGTCAAAAACTCTTTTATTTGAATGATTTTTAAAAATCCAGAATCCTTTGGGGAAACTACAAAAAATTGTTTTATTGATCCACATTTATTTAATTATACTCTGGTCAATAATGTTGTTTACGGGTTTTTATTCCATTTATTCCCTTATTAAATAAATAAATATCAAGAAAATGTTTTGTAAGTAATATTGATCTTGTATCTTCTTTTATATTTAGAATCATTTTCTTAAATGTCTATATCTTCCATAAAATGTTTTAAATAATGTTTTAACTATTGTATAGTGATTTATTAAAGAAATTTTTTCCCATGTTTGTATTTTTATGAAATGGCTTAAATGGAATAATTTTTTTGTTTTCAGAATGATGTACTTTTAAACATTTTCTAAAAATTTGTGAAAGTAATGTTTTCTTTATCTTATATTGAATGAATAGAATTTCTTGTCATCATGACTTATCAATGCATTAAATCAATATTGAAAATATCTATGGTTATTTTGGTATAAAATTTTATGTATCATATTTTTTAAATTTTTAGATTTCAAAGAAGTGATTTCAATGGGAAAAAGGAATTTTCCTCAGGATATACTCCATGTGATATTTTAAATGATTTTTCATCAAGGAAGGAAACCTTTTATGTTATGTAATAATTCTTAATTCTTTATATATGTCTCTCATATATATATCTATCTCATTCTCTCTTCATTTTATCGATTAATACAATCCTTATGTTCATTTATCAAATTCCTTCTTTATGAAATGTCCTTTGATTACAACATGAGGCAAGATTATGAAACCCATTTCCTTCCGTGGGTAATTATTATATTTATACCTTATGATAGATTTAATTTTTGTAGAACACACAATCAAGTACTTGTTATTATTGGTGTACCTAGATAGTGCTATAATGAATTGGGTAATTTTTTAATCATATGCTAAATTGTGTATTGGATTTGGGAGAAAACCTAATCAACAATGGGACTTTTTCCCCCATGTGATATTTTCTTAGTAATTATCGTTGAATTATTATTATGTGCGGTTTTAGGTTTCTATCAATTTAATTTCTTCCATGATATTATCATACAATGTTCTTTATGTTATTATCTCATGTGATTATTCCAATGAATTCTCTTTTATGATATCATATTATTCATCATTATCATTTTTACTCCATTAATAGTGTTTATAACTCACCCTTTCTTTTATGTATTATCTATGTTATCCTATATTGTTTTATAAGATAAAATAGATTTAGTAGCTCTCTAAGGATAATAAAATCAAATATTCTATGTTATATATTCCTTTTTATTTTTTATGTACCTTTTCTTTCAAATACACAAGACCTCATGACATATGGGTTCTAATAACAGGATTTTTATATTAAAAATCATGTAATAATTTGTGTAAATGTCTTGTGTCTCTATAGGACCAATGGTTTATTGTGGATAATTCATTATAGTTGTGTAGTCAATCATATATTATTCATAATTTTGTTTCTAATAGAAACTCTCAGTGGATCTAATATCCTTAGCGAGCTATGGCCCTATGTTCCAAAGATAGTTGTTCATTAGGGTTCCTTACCAATAAATCATACAAACTCACATTAGTAGACAGGATTTGAAATAGGCCTCTTCAAACTCTTTTGCTGGGATTATTTCCTACTCTAGAAATATCTTATAGATTTATGATATATTTATGAACCATTACCATATCCATGTATGGGATTAGTTACACATGTGTCAACAATTTTCTAAAAATCATATATTTATTAGTACAATCACATGTATGACAGGTTCTCCATTATTCTCTTATTAATTTAGGATTTTGTGGTGTCTTTCACCTTTTGGAAAATTGGATTTTTATCACTACATAGGAAGGTTTTTTGTCTTTTAGAATTGGTATTGAACCATAAAGACGAATCCTATGTATCCTATGAAAATAGAAATAAAAAATCTCATAGTTTGAAGGAAAAATTTTAAGATCATGCAGCTGGAACATGACATAAATTTTGACATCATTTATAAGGATATAGTATATTATATGGGGGAGTGATCCTTGAATAAGTGTCTTACGTATCCTATGAATATAGGAATCAGAGTCCATTTAGTTCCTATGTCGAATACATCTATTTAATAAGAGGTGAAACAATATAAGATTGAGTGAGGATTACAGATATTAATATTTACTAGGATGATTCATTAGTAAAATGGACCTTTGAAGGAAAGGATGCTATAATAATTACTTACACCTAATAAAGAGGGAAATATTGTAGGAATTTTAATAATTCTTCTAAAATTACTGATGAAAATCTTTAAGAAAATTTGAGTCAGGCTCGATGTGATAAACAAGACATAGCATCAAAACATATGCATTTCATGAGATTATAAGATTTTATTTATATGGGTCTAACCCACTACAGCTCCCCTAAGAGAAATTTAGTTATGGGTCATGTGGAGGACATGACTCCATGAGGAAGAAAATGAGATTTCATAAGAAATATTGCAATCTGAAAAGATATATGGGGGTATTGTGGTCTTCATGATGAATATGGCCACATTAGAAGACATGGGGGCATAAAATGGACATGGAACATATGTCTAATGAAGGTTTCCTATGTATACTACTTATAATATTAATCAAAGTCCTTAAAATTCATAAATTCCATGCTCACTAATGGGTATAGAAAATGACAAAATGCATGGATATTATATCCTATTGATGTTGATAATCATCGAATAAAAATGGATTTATATCAAGGTGGATTCCCTAATGGTAAGCCTGAGACTAAAACTATAGAGATACCCAATATAAGATTAAAACAAGAGAAAAATCTAATTTTGGAATCACAATGAATGATGAATACAATGTAAGGAATATCAACTTAGTATGTCCTAGAGAATGGTCATGTCAAACACTGAGGAGGATGTCTACCCTTGTCCCAGGTAACGACTCAAACTATTATAAGTTAAATTTCCATTTTGATTTAATTAAATGTATTATTTTGTAAAATGGATATATAAAAAACATTCATTCCATTTGTTTTATTATATATAAAAGGATTTATGTGACCATTAAGTTTCCTTACTGTAGATAATATAACCATTGAACAATGATCACATGACTAGTATAAATATAGGGTTTCAACAAATCCTTTCATCACAGACAAAGGAGGTGATGAACTCAACCAGTAGGATAATTCCATATGAATCAAATTTATCAAAGCTTCTGAGGTACATATAATTTTCATCATTTTCCCCAGACCAATCCCAATTTGAGATCTAAAAACTTAAGCATGATTGAAACTGTTTATGGGAGAATTTCAAGCTCATCGAAGTCATAACCCATACCATGTTCACAAAACAGCCCCATGAATGCCCCACCATCGCACACCTTACTCTTAGGATGTATGCTGGTGTAATAAAGGTATATGTATCAAGACCCTAGAATTATTATTATGTATATTATTATTTTATAGACTAATGAATATACTTTCATTTTGTTATTTTTTTTAATGTTCCAATAGTATATTTTGTTAATATTCAAATTTAATTAGAAAAACATATTTTGATGAATTCATAAATATTATTTTAATAAAATGTTATTATTAAATTATTTTTTAAAAATATAATTGATGATATTTTTTTGAGGCCCAATGTAATTATTATTAAGGTTTAAAAACAGTTTTTTTTTTCAAAATCCGTCAATTTTCAATAAATATAACTATTTATTTTAAAAGTGAAAATATTAATATTTAGAAAATTATATAGATAAAATGAATATTTTATTTTCAATCAGGATTTCAAAATTATCCAAAGGTGAATTTTTCATAATTTTCTGAGATAGTCAAAGTTTTTAGTAAAAATTAAACAACATGTAAATATACTAGGTGTTTTATGACCTAATAATGGCCCACTAGTGGTGTAATAAACACTATAAAAGGAATATTCAAAAAAAATACGTTTTACCTGTAAAAAATTGTAATTTTATATTTTTTGCACTTATTTTATAAATTCTTAGTGAATCCTCCAAAATGTATACAATATTTTATTATTTTAAGTTCATTTCGTTCATAATGTGACTCACCTCCTCATAAGAAAGGGAAATTTTACAATATCATCGTCCAATATACTTATAAAATAATGATTTTAACTCAACATTGGAAAAAACCATTGGAACAAACCATGGCATGGTTTGTGGTTTTGAATATTTAGGCATATAGATTCTAAGACCTATGTTTGTGAAATATTAAAGAATTCCCCGCTCATTTATCATATAAACCCACCCAAGCTCCAAATTCTCTTCACTAAAATTACATGTATCATGTTTTTAATCTTTCAACACCTCTCAATAATCCTTTTATGGAACCCAAAGCTCTCATTAATGTCCTCTTCAATCTTTTTATGTCATGCACTCAAGTAAGGGTTCCTTCCATTCTCATTTTATCCACGATTCCTTATATTGTTACACCCATTTATTTTCATTTCAAAATGATGGGGTATGTTTTAAAAACTCCACCATACATACCTTTTTATGTGTAATTTATTAGATACCAATTTATCTCACATTAATCCCTCACATGTACACCAATTACCATGCCAAAATTTCGTATGAGTTATTCCACTTCTCCTCTTTCTTCGAGTTTCTTTATTATGTTAAACATCCTATTTAAAAATTAATTATGTTGGGACATTTATGTATATTAAAATATTAATACCCATTTCATTTATATATTACGAGATACCTATTTCTCTCACATCACCATTTTTATGAATTTTTATGTCACACCATTAGGTTGTCGAAATGGCACTGAGAATTTTAATTCCAAAACAATTGTGTAGTGAATACCAAACTGATTCCATATCGAGGGTGTTAAATTTTATGAACATATTACCTTTTATGTAGGAAATTTACAAATTAATTACACACCCCTGATAATGGAATAAATTATGATGATGAATGAAAGCATGTTTTATGATCAATGTGGCACACTTAAGCATGAGAATTAAATGAATATAACGGGTGTGCCCGGAATTATATTGTAATTGAATGCATTGTGTAATGTTTAGTATCATGATACATAATGTTGGGATAGGTGTTTACCTGATTCCTTTTTGTGACTTTTTCCACTATGATGTCTTGGAAATTTAGGGTTGACCAATGACGCAGTATTTTAAGTTGTTCCCACATTTCCATGTTATGATTATCATGTTATATCATGACTTTATGTTCATATTTATTTTATACTCCAAAGATATTACTATTTTCCTACTTGTATTTTCCTCCCCATGATATTCAATTTTTATTCCCTTACTATTCTTTGTAGCTCACCCCCTTCTTATGTCTGCCCTCAGGTTATTATCCAATGCAATGTTTAGTATGAATGAATGTTTTGGTCCTGTAGAGGATGTTTACAATAATGATGTTGTATTTCAGGTTTTAAGTTGTTATGTAATGTTATTGATTTCTAAATACACTATACTTATCAATAATTAGGGTTGTATTAAGTGTAATTATATTTAATTAAATCATGTATGAATTTAATAAAAATAACAGGGTCGTTATTGTTGGTATCATAGGAATGTTCTGTTATTTTTGGGATTTTGATTAAAAATATAGTGAAACCCTTAGGTATATGAATAAGTATAAGAAAAACAACCATAAAGCATTGTTAGTATAGTCTTTATAGTTTATCAAGAAAATACATCTCTGTCTTGATATGAATAAGTGGATGTTGCTCTGGCACTAATGTATCTGGGGGTAAAACCGGAAAACACCGCTTTGAGCTAGACCCAAATATGAACTGGTTGACGACAACGGGCCTTGATAAACTCTTGGTTTGACACTCATGAGGGATATACTATGATAAATTAATATTCATAATAAGAACTATTATTAAGGGAATAAAAAATCACATAAAAATATATGTTAGTAAATAGATCATGGATAACATAGATTGAAGCCTAAAAATTCATATGTTAATGAAATAAATGTAATTTATAAGTTATCCCTTTAATGTAAATATATACCCCTTTATGTTTTTAATAATTTAAAATAATAACCCCTAATTTTCCTTTTATTCTTTTCAATGACCTATAATATGATAAATTTTTCTAACAACAGATGTGAAGATCATTGTATTGATTGCCCAAATGAGATGCCCAATATTAAGGGAGTAGGAATCACAATATTTGTCGCAATAATCTCTCAGTTAAATAAATATTCTAATAGAAACCTGAATCAAGATGAAATTCCAACACCCCCCCCCCACGAAATAACATGTTGCAATAGAGAGCTTTAATAGACAAAGGGCACATACATTAAATGGATCATTTGATCCCTCAATCATCAAACAATGGACTAAATCCATTGAAAAGATCTTCTCCATCCTTCAATGCTCTGAATAAGAGAATGTTATTTTGTATTCTTATAATATGGATGGTTAATTTTATAAAGGTTGGACGTTAATAAAAAATACAACGCATGTGGTAGAGTTCGAGGTGGTGGGATAGAAGGATATCCAGAAAAAATTTGATAAATATTTTCCTTGCACCCTCTGACTTAATATGGTAAGGGGCATCCATACCCACAAAAAATATAATAAAACCATCCGATCTTATGAGGAAAACTTCATAAGGCATGCCCGATACACCTTGGGATTTTCCCTTACCCCCAAATGTATGTTTGACTGCTTCTTTTGTGGGATAAAACCTAGTCTGTGGAAATCCTCAGCAATATGTGACCTTGATAACAATTAGGAAATTTTATGATGTGCCTTCAACGTGAAAATGGAGATCAGTGAATCCCAGGGTTATCATTGGGATATGATTCCAATGTTGGGTTCATTTTTTGGTGATATGATATATAGATCTAATGGTGTTAAGAAATTTCAACACCCCACATGCCAAAGTTGTGGAAATAGGCACCCTAGAAATTTACTGAAGGGGATGAGGAAATTCTTTTGCTGTGGGAAGCATGGTCACCTGGCCAATAATTATCTAAACGAAAAAAACACCACTATGATGTAGGAAAGTAATGCTTCGGTAAACCCTTAGTGCATTGTTCATTGCTACAACTCAAATAAACTAGGTCATTTATCAAACCAATTCACTAAGCCAAGAGTTTTATGAGGCAACCAACAACCTCCAAGGTAGTAAGGGTGAGCTTTTTCTATCACTATGACAAAATTAAATCCCACAAAGTAATTGGTGATAGGTACTCTAGTTATTCATACAAGAATAGTGAATGTACCTTTTGATTTTGGATATTTGCATTATTTTATATCTTGAATGTTTTGGAGAACAATCCAAACACTACCACAAATCATGGAAGTACATATGTTGATGAAAAAGAAAAATGGGGAAATTATAGAATCCAATGAATATAACTCCTTCCCTTTTATGATTTCTAGATTGAACTTCCTAGTAAACCTTATCATATTTCCCTTAGTGTAATTTCATTTAATTCATGGAACGGATTGGAATTCCCTATATAGAGCCAACATAAACTTCTGTGAGAGGGAAATCACTCTTTATATGAAAAATCAACCCCCAATTATATATAAATTAAATGAAGAGGAGAAATATTTTTAGAACCATTAATACAAGAATAGATTTTACTGCCGTATAAAAGAACATATCTTGCTCAGATGATCGATTCTAAGTAAGGAACCATCCTCGAAGACATGCCTATTGTGAGGGAATTTGCAGACGTTTTCCCAAGGAATTTTCTAGTCTTCCTCATAGTAGAGATGTTTATTTCTTTATTGACCTTATACCGAGGGATTTTCCAATATCCAAGACTCTATATATAATTGTTTTTCTAGAACTTGAGGAGATAAATAAACAACTTCAGTGAAAAATGGATAAAGGGTTTGGATGCCCAAGTGCTTCTCTATGGGGTGCACCAGTCCACTTTGTTAAGAAGAAGGATGAGTCAATGTGCCTTTGCATTGAATATTGTGAGCTCAAAAAAATCTTTATAAAGAAAAATTATCCTTTTCCACAAATTTATGACTTGATTGATCATCAATTTGGAGAAAAATAATTCTCTAAATTGGATATGTGGTTGGGATATTACCATGTAAGTGTGTTGGAGGAGGATATCCCCAAGATTGTTTTTCATAAAATATACGAGCATTATGTGTTTATAGTGATTCTATTCAGACTGACTAAAGCTCCAGAAATATTCATGTACATGATTAATAGAGTCTTTAGAGATTAACTTGAAACATTTTTGGTAGTCTTTATTAATGATATTCTTATTTACTCCAAATGTAAAACGGATCATGAAGAGTATTTATGTTCTGTGCTAAAGAACATCGAAAGGAAAAGCTTTTTGACAAGTACAAAAAATGTGAGTTCTGGTTGAAGGAAGTCTCTTTATTGGGAAATATCATTACATGAAATGGGATATATGTGGATCCTTAAAAGAATATGGGAATTGAATTATGGATGAGACTATCATATGTGATATATATCCATAGTTTCCTTGGATTAACTGGGTATTATCGTTGACTTTTGAGAAATTCCTTGAAATTGTAAAACCCTATAACCAAGATAACTTAAAAGGAATTCAATTTTTCATGGAATGGTGAATGTGAAGAGTAATCCAAGGAGTTGATAAGGAGGGTTATCACTATTCCCATTCTCAAACTACACAAAGGTGGAATGATTTTTTTGGTATTTAGTGACACTTCAAAGAAGGGAATAGGTTGTGTGTTGATGAAAAATGAAAAATTAAAGACTATGCTTCAAGGAAGTTTAATTTTCATGAGAATAACTATCTAAAACATGATCTGGAGTTGGATGCGGTGATATTTGATTTGAAAATTTGGCGACATTACCACTTTGGGGAGAAGTGTGAAATATATATGGATCACAAAATCCTCAATTATATATTCACATAGAAAGAGTTGAATATACACCAAGACATATGGTTAGAGATTATTAAATCCTATGACTACAAAATTCACTATCATATGGGGAAAACAAATAATGTCATAGATTCTCTATGTACAAAGTGTAACAACCCAAGTTTTGGGTATCATATAATGATGATACTATGCATTTACTTTTGTTAAATCCCTTTTAACCAAACAAAAATTTAAATGAAAAACATAAGGCTCTTTATTAATTTAGAACACTGTAGTGTTTACAATACACTGAAATAAAAAGAGTAAACATACAAACCAAAAATACCTATGAAAACCCTATAAGAACTAATGGAAGACCCCCAAACACCACCACGAGGCCCAATATGTATAGGATATCCTTTGAGTCCACTAAAGCAAAAACAATCACCACCATAATCATGAATACTGTGCTGATCATTAGTGGGATTTCTAGCACCATCTTCTTCAGTTACCTTGAGTTGGAAAAACCATACCCCGCTGTTTTTATAGGGGTCCTTTAGAAATAATGACTACTATATATATGATCGTTGGGTTTTTAAAGTTTATCATTTTATAAAATATTGGGTTATATAACCTTATGTTATTTCAAGTATATTAAAATGATCAAATTATTTGAATTATATTTTCAAATATAATAATTTTAAAATAAATGATTAATCTTGTAAAGGAACCTAATTGATTTTACCAAATCCAAATAGTTGAAAAACTAGTATTTTAACACCTTTTAAATTTCTTGATAGTCATGTTAAAATAGTATCTTATAATCATAAACCTTTAAAAATTATTGAAAAATATTATTGTTAGATCTTCAAAACTATGTATTCCGAATTAGGAAAAACTATTTATCTTTTAAATCAAATGGTAGAGTATCTTATAAATTAAATTTCAGATTTTAAAAGTTATAAGTTCTTAAAACATATAAATTTTATACCATTTCAATTTTTACTATTAGTATTGAATTCTTTTTAATGAAACCTTTTGGTGATGCGCAATCTGGGTCATTCATCGCATCTTGTGATTGATCGGAACCATCCTCGCGATCGAAGGTCACACAAAAACCTAAGTCTCACCGTGACCATATGATCATTACAGGATCGAATCCCAACCTTTTATTTCTTTAAACCGCTCAAATAATCTCTCACTTCACTCCCATCCATTCGATTGGGCTTGATCAATCCAAGATATTTTTTCCCTTTCTTCTTCTTCCTCACATTGCGATCCTCTACCAGTGCACTGGTTTACCCGAGGATTCCATGATCACCTCCATTTCCATTACCCCCCTTGACTCTTGCACACCCTAACTCCTAGGGTACTATAGTCTCATCCCCCTCATACCATCCTACCTCTTGGGTTGAGTCTCGTTAAGTTCACCAAAGCCTCTACTAAAACCCCTCCCCCTCATGGACTTCCTCCTGCTTCCAAACTCTTCTCGATCTCCCTAGGAAACCAGCCAGTTCCCTTTGATCTGAGCATCCACCTCAGTCCTTGTAAGGGTGCTTTGTTTTCAGGATTTTGCCAAACCCATCCTTACACCTCGGTATATATATGTATACAAATGTTTTATGTTTACATGTATATACATATGGTGCAAACCCTTCGTTTTAGACAGAGGGTTTCTAGGGTGCTTATCTGTATGGCTACAAATTTAACGGTTCTGTTTTAAAGGTTTTAGTTTAACAAAAACCTAAAATGATAGGTTCTATATATACAATTAATATAGTATATACATATATATATATATATATGTATATACAAACATGTTTCTACTTCAATCTTCTCCAAGAGTGTTTTCTATATTATTGTTTATGAAGTTTATACGTGAATAATGATTTACTTTTGGTTATTCCTTTTTACAAACCCTATTTTTTTATATCGTGTTTACATAATTTTGTAATATAAATATATATACACACATAAATACTTAGAAAATCCTACATGTAATAAGGTTTTCTAGGGAGTTCTTTGATGTGTAGTTAGGGGTAAGTAATCATTTACACTATGGAGGGCTTCTTTCAAAATGTTACATTAAGAAAAACCCAAATTATACATTTGTATAATTGGGTGTATTTACACATATATATAATCCCAATCCTAACTATTTTTTTAAGGGTTCTGAATAATCATCATGATATACTGAGATTTATATACTTATAAATTTTGTTTTGAATCTATTTTATATGTGCAAAAAAGTTTTAATGAACTTTGTATTATTATGTGTATAGTTATTTATACATATATGATTTCTTATACAATCATTTTTTATTTCTAATACTTGAATACTAACCCTTAAATAATATTCTTGGTGAGAATCAGGCTTCTGGTTTAAGTATTTTTATGTTATAGTTTAAAATCTCAGTTTTCATAAATTTATGTAAATATGGTTTCATATATATATAATAAACCCTATATGGTTTGGTTCCTGCCAAATAAATGATTGAGGGTTAGAGGTTTTCAGATTTTAAGAGATTTAGTGGACCATGATTAATTTATGAGAAACCCCATATATATACTTGGTGTATTTATCGTTATGTATGTAAGTATTTATATGATTAATATTTGAAACCCTAATTTCAAGTAATGGTTGTTAATATTTTGATACATGTAGGATTATAGTGTTTGTATACGCTATTTTGTATTTTTGTATCTAAGTGTAAACTAATGGGCTTGATTAATGTAATTTCAATATTATTAACCACGTTTAGTGTCAAAGGGTTATACTCTGACTTGAACCAAATGTGTTAGAAAATAAATGGATTTTAAATCATGTTATGCTCGCATGAAATTTTATCACATAATGAATCTGCTTCAATGTTTACTGTAGGTTAATCACTTTTATGATTTAGCCTATTTGAATGTTCAGTGCCATGTTTAACAGAATATTTAATGACAAGTATCTGTGTATTTCATTTCCATGAAGTAATAATTTTAAAGAGTATCACTTTATCATTTCATGTGACAGCCCCTTTTCATCTACCATTTGATGTGGTTTAGTAATTGTCTTTTGTACATAGAATGTTTACTAAACCATGCCTTCTTTTGATTAATTATTCCATGATTGTAATGTTATCTGTCATGTCATGTGTTTGTAGACCAATTGTATAATGGTTTTTCCTTTTCCATATCATTAATTGTAACGTCCCGGTTCCAGAAGCCACCCAGAGGCGCCTCGTAACCGGTTGGTCACATTGCCTCAAGCGCATTTCCCCAAACACCAGAGGCTGCCGACTAGCAGCGAGGGACTTGGGTGTGATAGTGGGGAAACTATGCCCTCATTGGCAGAGTACACAGTGGAAGAAAATTAAACATGCGAGAGAGGAATCAGTAATAACCAACAATATAACAGCGGAAGACTAAATCAACAACTGTAGCACATATGTATATATGAGATGATGCATGATACATAACTAGGAAAGCATCCAAACAAGTCACAAAGTAGGAAAAAACTATAGTACAAAACAATTACAAAATAAAAGTAAATAGCTCCTCAGCATCGCAAGACAAAGCATGGTCCCATGCTCTCCTGCTCCAATAAATTAAGTTCTAGAAGTCTAAGGGTGCTTTCCCTTGTCTATACCTGCAACAACATAGTCTTCTTGGGCCCAAAAGCATGTACCAAATAGGGTGTGAGATAAAATCTTAGTATGCATTCACCCGAAGATCTGTGCCTAACAGTCAGTGAGTATATGGCATGTAAAAGTACAATAAGCAGTAAACAGCAACAGCAAGCAGTGGGCAGTAAATAGTGTGCGGTAAAATAAGATGATACATAGAAGCAATGGATCCATAACCAATCAACAGCAGTGAAACAAATAGCTAACAACCCAGAACCCTCTGGGAAGTACTCACCGCCATCCCCTCTAGTCCTATCCAAGAAGAACCACAAACCTCTAGGTAGTGCACTCAGCCAAACCCCTCTGGCTTGGTCATTCAAATTTATGAGACTCTCTAGGGAAGCGCACTCGGTCAATTCCCCTCATAGTCAAGTGTAGTCAAGGATTCTCTTGAGGAATATCACGTGGTCTAACCCTCTTAGCCCCAAGGTATAGAGACTCTCTGAGGAACCTATCGTGGTCAATTCCTACTATAGCCTCAGGTATACCACAAACTCTCTGAGGAAGCTCACTCAGTCAATTCCTCCTCTAGCCTGGGAAGGTTCTTAAAGAGATTCAAACAAGGTACGACTCTATAAGGAAGATCACTCGGTCTACCCTCATGTAGTCTATAAAATCCAAGACTCTCTTGGAGCTCACATGGTCCATCCCCTCTGTAGTCTGTAGTATCTAAGACTCTCTGGGAATCTCACTCAGTCTATCCCTTATAGTCTATAGCACCAGGTTCTCTCAGCCGCGTGCCAGTCAGTGCATAATAATTATATAAGGCCAAAGTATGCCTATAGAGCTACTTGGCTAACCAAAGTAAACCTAGAGAGATACTTAGTTGAACAGTCCAAAAGGCATCCAGCATGTCACGAGTTTCACTTCAACCTATAACCGCAAGTCATGAAACATGGGTAACAGCCAAAGGGAAACAGGACCCAAAGGTCGTAAACAGAACGAAGTAAGGAAAATACATCCAAGAACAACAATTTAACCAATAACATGATTAATTTACCTCTACACAAGCATGCAAGCAAGGTAGGAAAACAACAAGGTCAAAAAGGAAAACACGCAATACCCCGTTCATAGGTACTGGTGGAGTTTGCACATAAAATTCAGAGACTTTGAACGGTAAGGCACAAATCACCTACCTCGATCCTAGGAGATAGATATAATTGACCTACGATGGCTAATTCTGCCTAGAATGTCATATATCTGAGAAAACACAAAAAACGTTCAACCTTAGATAACTTGAGAAAGAGGAAGAATTTGAAAATAAGGCTCAAGAAGAAGGAAGAATTCATTGCTGCTCTTCCAACGCAATCGAACATGCTCGAATCGGAGAACAGACGGAGAGGCGGGAGTTAGGGGAAGATCCAGTTATACGGGTCACTCTCGGACGAAACAAACCTAGAAGAAGTCGAATATGTCGATGAGGCATGACCCCGGTGCGTTTAGTGAAAAAAAGAAAAGTACACGGCGTGTACTTTTAGAGTACATGATGTGTACTAGGTTTTTCTGTACTTCACCAAAAATGGACTCCACATCACCCCTACACACCGTGTGTGTGGCCCGGGCATGGCCAGCACACGACTTCGAGTCGGAGAAGAGTACACGGTGGGTACTCAGAAAGTACACAGCGTGTACTTCAAAATTTTCTAGAAACTCCTTTTTTTTTACTCCAGAAAATGGAAAAGCATACCTGAAATGAGGATCTGGGTTCTTAAAAACTTCCCCCCTTAAAAAAATTCATCCCCGAATTTCCTTAGATGGGAAGAGAAGATGGATCCTCGATCAGTTCTGTACACTGCGATCGAACCTCATCCTCCCTCTCCCATGTCTCGTCATGTACTTGCCCGTGCTGCCACAACACTCGAACCAGAGGAACAGACCGGCCTCGGAGAACATTTTTACTACAATCGACAATCCAGATGAGATACTCTTCAAACGACGCATCCACCACGAGCTAAACCTCCTCGGGCTGAAAGACATGAGACGGGTCTGAAAAGTAACGTCGGAGCTGAGAGACATGGAAGACGTCTTGCATGGCATGGTACCTCTGAGGTAGCTGCAACCGATAGGCAATCGGCCCAACTCTCTCCAAAACCTCAAATGGCCCGACGTACTGCGGTGAAATCTTACCTAGTCTCTGAATCCTCTTGTGTCCCAACCTCGGTGCGACATGCAGGAAAACCTGATCCTGGACCTCAAACTCCAAAGGTCGTCTCCACTGATCAGCATAAGACTTCTGTTGAGACTGTGTTGTATTCATCCTCTTCTAAATCAACTCTATCTGCTCTGAGGCCTCCTGAAAAAGGAGAGGCCCTAGAAAAGATACCTCTCCTACCTCCAGCCAACATCAGGGTGATCATTATGGCCTACCGTACAGAGCCTTGTATGGTTCCATCTGAATGGTTGCCTGAAAACTGTTGTAGGAGAACTCCAAAAGAGGTATATGCTTATCCCAAGAACCGCCTAAGTCTAGAATGCATGTTCGGAGCATATCCTCAAGCACCTGGATCGTGCGCTTGGACAGGCCATCAGTTTGGGGATGGTATGATGTACTCAAAAGTACATGTGTACCCAAGGCCTTCTGAAGTCCCTTTCAGAACCGAGAGGTAAAGTGTGCATCCCTGTCTGAAAAAATGGAGTGTGGAACTCCATTTAGATATACAATCTCTCAGATGTACAGTCGTCTCAGATCATCAACACTGAAGGTTTCCTTGATCGTCAAGAAGTGTGAAACCTTCATAATCCTGTCAACGATGACCCAAACAGCATCACTTACCCAAGGTGACCTCCGAAACCCGGTCAAAAAGTCCATCAAGACATCGTTCCACTTTCACTTTGGAATGGGTAACTGCTGTAAAAGCCCTGCTGGTCGCTGATGCTCTACTTTCACCTGTTGACAAGTAGAACATATCATGAAAAAACCAGCAACATCTCTCTTCATACATGGCCACCATTACTGGCGATGAAGATCCTGATACATCTTGGTGATGCCAGGATGAACTGCCCAAACTGAGTAATGGAAATCCCGTATAAGCTCCTCGTGTATGTCTGGTGGCACCCATATGCGTCCCTAGAAATTAAATATCTCATCCTCACCCACTATCCATCCACGAAGAGGGTCCCCTCCTAACACACTCTCCCGTAGGACTAAGGCCTCTGAATCCAATAGAGGCCTAATCTGCACCCGATCAAGAAGTGTATAGGTAACAAGTATAGAAGATAGGACAGTCTGTCCTTGCCTATCGTGCACATCTAAGTGCATCTACAAGAACAGAGCCATAATCTTCCACTCACTGCTGGCCTCCTGAACTTCCTAAATCTGAGTTCATCTACTCAACGCATCTACCACTGCGTTGCCCTTTCCTGGTGTATAGGCGAGCTTGAATTCAAAGGACTGAACATACTCGACCCACCTGAGTTGTCTCAGATTCAGATCGCGCTGAGTGAAGATATACTTGAGACTCTTGTGGTCAGTAAAAAGCACAAAGTGCTCTCCCAAAATATTGTGTCTCCAAAAGTGTAACGCATGAACAACTGTCGCTAACTCCAGATCGGGTGTCGGGTAGTTCCTCTCATGTGGCCTCAACTGCTAAGACCTGTATGCAACGACTCTATCTCCCTGTATGAGCACAGCCCCCAGCCCGATACCTGAAGCATCACAGTAAACACTATAGCCCTTGCCCAGCTCTGGCAAGACTAGTATCGGTGCTGACGTCAACCTCCCTTTTAGCTCCTTAAAGGCTGACTCACAAGAATCTAACCATAAAAACTTTTCCCCCTTCTTGGTCAGACCTATCAATGGTGCTTCTAGGAGTGAGAAGTCCTGAATGAAGCATATGTAGTACCCAGCCGGCCCTAGGAAACTCTGCACCTCAAAGACGTTCTTCGGCTGCTCCCAGGAAACTACAGCTCTCACCTTCTCTAGGACCACTGACACTCTTGTCTCTGAGATAACATGACCCAATATGTGTATCTGATCCATCCAAAAGTGGCACTTCGAGAGTTTAGCATACATCCGATGCTCTCTCAGTGTACTCAGAATAATCTCAAGATGTGTGGCACAGGCGTGTCGAGTGTAAGAGTACACCAAGATATCATCCACAAACACAATGAAAAAAGAGTCCAAGTATAGATGGAACACTCATTTCATCAATTCCATGAATACTACAGGCGCATTCGTAAGACCGAATAGCATGACTGTATATTTGTAAAGACCATACCTGCTCCTGAAAGATATCAGAGGTATATCTGATGGTCTAACGCGCAACTGATGATAACCGGACCTCAAGTTGATCTTAGAGAACAACAAGGATCCTCGAAGATGATGAAATAGGCCATTGATCCTTGGCAAGGAATATCGGTTCTTGACCGTCAACTGGTTCAGCTTCCGATGATCCACACAAAGTCGAAGAGTACCATCTTCCTTCTTCGCAAATAGGATAGGAGAACCCCATGGAGAAGTGTTGGGTCAGATGAAACCCTTTGCCTGCAACTCCTCCAACTGCTTCTTGAGCTCCTGCAACTCAAGTGTAGCCATCCGATAAGGAGGAATGGACACCGGTGCCACTCCTTGCATGATCTCAATCGAGAAGTCTACCTCACGCTCTGGATGTAAACCTGAAAACCCTTCTAGAAAGACATCCCTGAAACAATCCACCACTGGAGGAATGTCTAACTGTGAAGTCCCCTGGTCATCCAAATAAAGACTGGAAATCTGGGCTATAACTTCCCCTAGCCCAGGATTCTCTAGTCTAGAACTACCCGCCTGGACATTCCACTCACCCCTACGAAGGAAGGATCCGCCCTCTAGTGATATAAAACTCACCCTGCGGCGATAGCAATCGAAGATTTCCTGGAAGAGAATTAACCAGTCCATCCCGAGAATGACGTCATAGCCCGTCATCTACAGCACATAGAGGTCCCACCGAAAATGACACCCCACAACCTTGATAGGGAACTCTTTGCATTGACGTACGCTATATTTCCTCGTTCCCAATGGTGTGTCAAGAGTCAAAAAGTCAGCAGAAAAAAATATACAGAGCCCAAGGCTCTCCACAACAGCAACATAGATAAAGCTACGGGAAGCACCAGTATCGAAAAGGGTTGAAGATAAAACTGACGCTACTAAGATTGTACCTCGAACTGTAGAAGGGATGGGATCCTGCTCCTGATAAGTCTGATCCATGGTGAAAGACTGTACTGCACGACGGCCATGCGCCCCTGGCAGACCGCTCTGAGCTGATCCACTATGTTGTCGCTGATTACCTAGTGACTGACCACCATGGTCGCAACCTCCACCTCGGCCTGAATGGACGGAAGAACTCCAGTTCCCTGACTGGTGGTAAAATGGTGAAGAATCTCTAGAACGTGGGGTCATAGAGGAACCCCTACCACCAGCTGATAGTGAGAAGATATGACAGAAGCGCTGAATATGTCCCATCTTGCCGCAAGACCGGCACTCCATCGGATCCCTCTGGAACTGAGGCCTAGTATACCCACTCCTACCACACTGGTAGCACACAACCAGGCTGCCAGAAGACGCATCACGCGAACCTCGATCTCCTCGATAAGGCTCTCTATGATGCTTCCTATTGTCCGTAGGACGAGCACCAGCTCTAGATGACAAACTGCCCTTGCTCACTGCTCCATAATCCCTTAGATTAAGCTCAGTGATCAGCGCCTAGTTGAAAATGGAGGATATTGAAGTCAACTTGAAGATATTCACCTGGGAATGGATCTCCTACCTGAGACCCTCCTCGAACTTCCTAGAAAGGAACAACTCATCACCTGCTGGGATATTTGTGAAACGTTGTAGCTCAGTTAAGCGAGACGAGTACTCTATAACAGAGAGAGTACCATGATGTAGACTCATAAACTCTCAGGCTCGATCGGTCCTCAGGGTCTCCAAATAGAAGTAGTCATAGAAGGTGCATCGAAACTTGTCCCAAGATATATCATGCTGACGCCCTAACCATAAGATCACCTCCCACCACCTATTGATGGTGTCCCAGAGCATGTAAGTAGCCATCTTTACCATTTTCTCCGAAGGGATCTCTAGGTGCTCAAAGATGGTCCGTGCGGACTCTATCCACAACTCTGCAGCATCGGGTCCTCCATCCCCTGAAAAAGTAAGAGGATGCTGCTACTGGAAAAACCACTTCAACTCAGCCATCGACGGGGCAGGAGGCAGTGCTCCCTGGAAGGTCTGCATCATCATTAGGAAGTCCTCCCTGAACAGCACCTCAGCGCCTGCAACGGGTATGACAGCCGGTGCCAAGGCTGGCTCGACTGGAGGATTGGCAGGAAGTCCCTGATCAGCCATATCTGGCGTTTGATCACTGTCTGACAATAGACGTACAACCAGAGGATGTCTCGGAGGCATAGCTTTGAAAGATCAAAAGTACACCTTAGATCAGAAAAACAAGGACAGAGAACATAGGAGTACAAACAGTAATAGGGGAAGAAAAACACACAAGTTTACAAAACACAACTACACGGCGTGTATAAAAACTACACAGCATGTCTTCTTAAGCCACTGACATGGGTCTGTACCCCTTCCCAATAGGTCGTGTAACACCTGAAACTACACAGCATGTTAACAGAACACATGACGTGTATTTGAAAACTATTCCCCTACTCGATTCTCCTCACATGGCTATCTCACACAGTTCAAACTAAACTCAGACTACACGGCGTGTTCCCTCGGGACACAACATGTACTAGTCACTGACTTGGCGGCCCATGTTGTTAGTTACACATCCCTCTACACGGCTGACCCTTACATGGCGTGTTCCGAACAATCACGACATGTATAGAAGAATGTGACATTGTCCCATGTTGTTCGTGACACGACCGGGTACCTGGACAGAACCACACGACATGTTCCTTTACAAAACGGCGTGTTCTACTCGAGGTTCCCTGACCCGTGTTGTTAGTGACACAGTCAGGTACAAGGCTCTACACTACACGGCATGTACATACTGTACACGGTGTGCTCCTGACGTTATTTTCAAAACACTGTGTTCCTACACACACAGTCAGTAACACGGCCTAAAAACTACACGGTGTGTAACCAAAAAGTACATGTTGTGTATTCTGGGTTTTTCTGGGCAGTAGCTCAGAAACTGTACAGAAGCCCAGAAACACAGAAAACAAGGCAAAGAGGTTCCAAATTCCGATCTGTGAGCGCCCATACTCTCCGCGAATCAAAGCTTAGCATCCCATATAGTCATGTACAAGAGAAAAGAGGATCATGATCCACCAATTTCTGATTCAAGAGGTCCCATAACACCTCAATAATAGAAATTTGGAATTAATTTAAACAAAGTACAATACAAACAATTCTCTAACAAGCAGCAGAGATTCTATCAAGCATCTATCACAATAGCATTCATAATCTACACAACGTATATCATAACAGCATGAAATCGTTAATGCACTCTAAATAGCATGGCAAGAATGCATGGAATATGATTTATACAAGTTCTTATATGATGCATGAGATGGAATACCCTCATCTCATCAGGTTGTGACGGCAATAGAACCGTAATATCAAAACAATAACCGTACAAAGTAGGTGAATCACTCTAGGTGAAATCGTATCAACCATAAAATCTCAAAACCAGAAAACTACAAATAACGAGGTAGTATGGCTTTTTCCTATACACGGGATAGCTACTCCCAGGCACAACTTATTACCAAGTACCAAACCCATTCAATCCCTGACTAACATATCCAAATAGTAATGCAAGAGAAAATAATTCCTCTGATACCACCTTGTAACGTCCTGGTTCTGAAAGCCACCCAGAGGCGCCCCGTACCCGGTTGGTCACATGGCCTCAAGCGCATTTCCCCAAATTCCAGAGGCTTCCAACTAGCAGCGAGGGCCTTGGGTGTGATAGTGGGTAAACTATGACCTGATTGGAAAAGTACACAATAGAAGAAAAGTAAACATGTGATAGCGGAAGCAGTAATAACCGACAATATAACAGCGGAAGACTAAATCAACAACTGGAGCAGATATGTATATATGAGATGATGCATGATACATAACTAGGAAAGATTAAAAACAACTCACAATGCTGGAAAACACTATAGTACCAAAAACATGTACAAAATAAAAGTAAACAACTCCTCAGCATCGTAATCCAAAGCTTGGTCACATGCTCTCCTGCTCCAAGCAATCAAGTTCCAGATGTCGAAGGGCACTTTCCCTTTTCTATACCTGCAACAACATAGTATTCTTTTGCCCAAAAGCATGGCCCAAACAGGGTGTGAGATAAAATCCCAGTAGGCATTCACCCAAAGATCTGTGCCTAATAGTCAGTGAGTATATGGAAGGTAAAAGTACAATAAGCAGTAAACAACAACAGCAAGCAGTAGGCAGTAAACAGTAAGCGGTAAAACAGGATGATACATAGCAGCAATCGATCTACAACCAATCAACAGCAGTGAAACAAATAGCTAACAAACTAAAACCCTCTGGGAATTACTCATAGCCATCCCCTCTGGTCTTATCCAAGAAGTACCACAACCATCTGGGAAGTGCACTCAGCCTAACCCCTCTGGCTTGTTCATACAAATTTATGAGACTCTCTGGGGAAGCACACTCAGTCAATTCCCCTCATAGTCTAGGGTAGTCAGGGACTCTCTTGAGGAAGATCACGTGGTCTAACCCTCTTATCCCCAAGGTCTAGAGACTCTTTGAGGAAGCTATCAAGGTCAATTCCTCCTATAGCCTCAGCTATACTACAGACTCTCTGAGGAAGCTCACTCGACCAATTCCTCCTCTAGCCTGGGAAGGTTCATACAGAGATTCAAACAAAGTAAGACTCTCTCAGTAATCTCACTCGGTCTACCCTCCTATAGTCTATAAAATCCAAGACTCTCTGGGATCTCACACGGTCCATCCCCTCTGTAGTCTGTAATATCTAAGACACTCTGGGAAGCTCACTCGGTCTATCCCTTATAGTATATAGCACAAGGTTCTCTCATCCCCATGCCAGTCAGTTCATAATAATGCTATAACGCCAAAGTACACCTATAGAGCTACTTGGATAACCAAAATACACCTATAGAACTACTTAGCTAAACAGTCCACAAGGCATCGATCATGTCATGAGTTTTACTTCAACCTATAACCACAAGGCATGAAACATGTGTAATAGCCAAAGGCAAACAAGACCCAAAGCTCGTAAACAGAATGAAGCAAGGAAAATACATCAAAGAACAACAATTTATCCTCTAACATGATTAATTTACCTCTACATAAGCATATAATCAAGGAAGGAAAACAACAAGGGAAAAAAGGTAAACACACAATACCACATTCAAGAGTATTGGTGGAATTTTCACATAAAACGTAGAGACTTTGAATGGTAAGGAAAAACCACCTACAATGATCCAAGGAGATCGATATACTTGAACCACGATGGCTAATTCTCCCTAGAACGTCATAGATATGAGAAAACGCACAAACAATTCAACCATAGATAACTTGAGAAAGAGGAAGAATTGAAAAAAAACAAGGCTCAATCAAAAGGAAGAACTCACCGCTGTGCTTCCAACTCAATCGACCGTACTCAAATTGGAGAATTGACGGAGAGGTGGGAGCTTGGGGATGATCTAGCCATATGGGTCACTCTTAGATGAACCAGACCTAGAAGAAGACGAATATTTCGATGATGCGCGACCCCAGTGCGTTTAGTGAAAAAAAGACAAGTACACGGCGTGTACTTTTAGAGTACACGACTTGTACTAGGTTTTTCTGTACTCTGCCAAAAATGGAATCCACGTCACCCCTACACACTGTGTGTGTGGCCCGGGCATGGCCAGTACACAGCTTCGAGCCGGAGAAGAGTACACGGCGTGTACTCAGAAAGTAAACGGCGTGTACTTTGAAATTTTCTAGAAACTCCCTTTTTCTTAGAAACTTCAGAAAAATGAAAAGCATACCTAAAACTAAGATCCAGGTTCTTACATTGATCATCCTACATGCATATAACACATCATAATAATGAACCATGAATCAGGTTACCCAAAGTGGTATGGGACACCTTGGGTAATTTGAAAATGAATTATTCAAGGTGGTATGAGACATCTTGAATATACAACCCCATTTAAGTAAAGTATGATCTATGTGGATCACAAGATAATAAAGACAAATTAAGGGTGCACCCTGATAGCACTCCAATGCATTGGGTAAAGACATAATCTCTAGAGATGGCCATTTTAATGATACCTTGGTGATTAACCTTGGTAATTTTTTAATGACACCTTGGGGATGGACCATGGTGATACGAAAATGATTGACTAAGTTAAATGTTGATGCCACATATTCTTGTTATGTTACATGTTCTTTTCAAACTGATATGCCTATTCTATCACTACTCTTATCCTTATATTTTTTTCAAGTTCATATTGATGTCACAAGTGATGGTTTAGGACATGATTTGTGTTTATCACCCACTAAGATAGTAACCAACTTATGAAATTGAAGTTGTTTCTTTCATATGAAACTCTGATTATGTATTACTCTTCACTATTTATTTTGTGCTTAAATAATCATATTACATACTTGTTTATGATGACCTTTATTACTCCTTTGAAAAATGTCATAATTGATTCATGTATTCCTTGAAAATCATGATTGAGCACTTTTATGTTATGTTACACGTGTTACGGTTTTCCTTAAGAGAATGTTCTATGGATTTTTTTAAAGAATGCATTCAAAAGTTACATTTATTTATTTTAAAGCCCCTTACTGGGCATTCTTATGCTCACCCTACATTTTGATTTAAAATTTTCAGGTAACAGCTTTTATCAAATGAAACATCCCTGAAGTTGTCGGTTTCCAAGAGCCCAAACCGAACTCGATCCTCTGTAGGGGACGTGATGTGTGTTTATCAGTGCATGTTTTTATTTCAAAATGACACATCATGTCTAGAAGGCACCAGATCCTGGTTTTCTGGAGTCCAGTCTTCACAGTTGGCTTCAGAGGGTTCGGTTTGGATAACTCAGGAAAACTAGAACTGAAACAAAACAAAATATACTTTAGCATCACTAAAAATGAATTTTCTTAATTTTCAGATAGAAAACCAAGGTACTAATCTTTTGCCTCTCCCCAATGAGGCCCTAGATACCATTGTGTATTTAGCTAGCCGAGATAATTTTCAAGACTATTCCCATATCCTCATGACATGAAAACACCTATACGACCTGTCAAACTCACCACATGTGCTTCGGATACACCGAGGGTTAGGATTGGATTACCTCCTTATGATGATGACCCAATTCTTCTCCTATGTATATTAGAGAAGGTACCATGAAGGACTTTTCCGGGTGTTCACGGTAGGTGAGGACTTTGGATTTATGGCCCTCAAAACTTTTCAAGAAGCGGCTGCTGTCGCGGACCTCTGAGCGGCCTATCTTTGTCAAATCTTGAACTAAGGCTTCAAGGGCCAGTTGTTGGACTTTGGAATGTTAGATGATGAATCCACCCAACTGTATTGCAGACAACAAGTGTATTTTGACATCTTATAACTTCATGCCCCTCATGTTGTACTCAGGAGACATCACAGGTGCCCCCATGAGTTTAACCCTGAATTCCAAGCCAGTGTTTGTTTAGAGGAGATAGGGAGTTTTTCTTCTCTCTGTGGAGTTCGTGTAGTAGGACATTAGGGGAAACTCAAGCACCGATGTTTAGTAATAAACTTATGTTTATTGAAATATTTCCTTTCCCCTTTCCTGTCTTTTTTTGTTTATACCATTGGATAGATTTCAAGTGATTGAACTCTCATCTTAAACTTTCAGATGGAAGGACAAACCCACATGTTATCTCTTCCTACTAATATACTGGAGATTATTGCAATTAGAACCTATGAAGATGAGTATCTTCCCTTCACAAACCTATGAGGAATGTGCAAACAATTGTTTGAGGTGACAAACGGTATAGAGATTCTCCATACCTGTCAAAGGAATGCATCCATCTACTACCACATAGGCTCATAGTAAAATTTCACAAGGGTACCTTAGAGGAAAAAGTTTGTGAAACCTACATGTACTAACTACTCAGTGTTAGCCTGTACAAAAATGTCTATAACATAGATGTTCTCGAGAAAGACATAATTCGGAAAGTTCTTCATACATTGGTCCATATGGACATTTCCAAACATTGTACCATTCTATCCTCCCTCTGGAAGCCCGAGTGTTCGGTGCATGAGTTCAACCCCTTCTTCCCTATGTGTATCTGGTTCAGAGAACTAGACGATTTGAGCATCAATGTGGGTCTTCTGCTGAGCACACCTGATGATTACCCATGATGGGGGATATGGTAGGAACAACTGGTGGCTTCCTCTTAGTGATTTTGTATGAAAGGAATTGCGAGGACGTAATTCTCTGAAGGGGGGAATAGTGTAACAACCCGAGTTTAGGGTATCATATAATGATGATACTTTGAATTTACTTTTGTTAAATCCCTTTTAACCAAACAAAAATTTAAAGGAAAAACATAAGGCTCTTTATTAATTTAGAACACCGTAGTTTTTATAATACACTAAAATCAAAAGAGTAAACATACTTACCAAAATACCTATGAAAAACCCTATAAGAACTACTGGAAGACCCCAAATAACCACCATGAGGCCTAGTATGTAAAGAAGATCCTTCGATTCAACTAAAGAAAAAAACATCACCACCATAATTATGAATATTGTGCTGATCATTGGTGGGATTGGGAGCACCATCTTCTTCAGTTACCTTGAGTTTGAAACACCCTACCCTGCTATTTTTATAGGGGTACTTTAGAAATTTTGACAGTTATATATATATGACCATTGGGTTTTTAAAGTTTATATTTTTATAAAAACTCGGTTTCTTTAACCTTAAGGTATTTCAAGTATGTTAAAATGTTCAAATGATTTGAATAATATTTTAAAATATCATAATTTTAAAATAAAATATTACTCTTATAATGGAACCTAATTGATTTTACAAAATCCAAATGGTTGAAAACCTAGTATTTTAACACCTTATAAATGTTTTGAAAGTCATGTTTAGATATTATCTTATAATCATATTCCTTTAATAATTATTGAAAAATATATTTTCTTAGATCTTTAAAACTATGTATTTTGAATTAGAAATAACTATTTATAATTTAAATCAAATGGTAGAGTGTGTTATAAATTGAATTTTAAATTGTAGAAGTTATAAGTTCTTAAAAAATATAAAAGTTTATACAAATTCATTGTTTTACTATTAGTATGGATTTTTTTTAAATGAAACCTTTTGGTGATGTGAATTCCAGGTCGTTCATCACATCTCACGATTGATCTGAACCATCCTTGCGATCGAAGGCCACGTGAAAACCCATGTCTCACCGTGACCATTCGATCATTCCATGATCGAATCCCAGCCTTTTATTTCTTTAAACCACTCAAATCATCTCTCACTTCACCCCCAGTCGTTCGATCAGGCTTGAACAATCCAAGTTGTTTGTTCCTTCTATTCTTCTTCCTCACATCACGATCTGCTACCAGCGCACTGGTTCACCCAAGGGTGCCACGATCACCTCCATTTCCACTGCTCCCCATGACTCTTTCACACCCCATATCCTAGGGCACTGTAGTCTCATCCCCCTCGTACCGGCCTACTTCTTAGGTCGAGTCTGATTAAGTGAACTAAATCCTCTACTTAAACCACTCCCCCTCATGGACTTCCTCTTCCTCCCGAACTCATCTTGATCTCCCCAACAAACCAATGAGTTCCCTTTGATCCGACCGACCTACGTAGTCATGGTAAGGGTGCTCTATTTTCATGTTTTTTCCAAACCAATCATTACACATCGGTATATGTGTGTATATGACGCACACCTGTCATAGGGAATGGAAAAAAATTATTTTCTAAGTTCAAATATAGTATTTTGGTTGACCTAGGATGTCTCCCGAAGAGGATTGCACACAAAACGGGTTGTCACTTTAAAACGGGGTTAAAAATGTTGTACTTTTAAAAGGAAGTATGAATTTCAAATGATTGAAAAACTATGAAATTGAAAGGGTGATTAGGTCGGGGTTGGTTTCGTAATTGTAATGCTATACTTGTTCAATTTAATTCAAACTGTTTCTTCTTAGTTGATTAAAGTGAGTTTCCACAATCAATTCCTCTCACTTCCTTGGTGAAATTATTATTGTGAAAGAAAACCTTACCATGATCTTGGTTTGGTCAACTCTCCTTCCATGTGTAAAATAGTTGTATTGAATATCCTTAATTGAAATGGTAAATCCCCAATCGGGTTTTTTTAATCCCAAACAATCAAGAACATTCACTACACCTTTTACACGTACTGACGATCGTCGAGTACTTCACCACTAATTCCTGATTTATTCCATCGTATATAAACCAGAAATTAGTGGAGGGAGATTATGATTATTTTACCAAGGAAAAAATAAATAATGGAATTAATATTCAAGAATGATCTCACTTGATAATAAAATCCGCTATAAGAAATTGAAAACAACTTTGAAGAAAAAAGAAATTTATTCAATTGCGTCCAAAACTCAAGAATTACAATGTAGAAATCCATCCCATCCCCAATCACTCCAAATTTTTCCCCCGCCATAGTAAGGGTAATCAAGATGAATGGGGAAGAATAAGGCATTAAAAAACTAAAAAGAAAAGAAATAAAAGAGAAAGCCGAAATGTTTTCCTTCTTGGTGTCTCGGAAGGAATGGGGTGGAGAAATGGGATGCTTTGAGAGGGTGGAGCTCTCCTCCTTTTATATCCAGAATTTGTCCTCCATATTTTAATGCGTTGTAGCCCCATTAAATTACATCTTCACGCATTTATCCCTCCATGAATGTTGTTCATAATTGTCTTGACCGTGTCCCCTCAAAATCTCATCTGATTGGGACATTTATTCCGAGATTTATGGCCGTTTTACTCTGAGAAATTATTCTTTCCAGTCAGACTCTTCAAATCACGAACCTCCTTATTAGGGTGATTTAATATCCCCATATTCGGCCAATTCACGCAGACCATTCTTCATAAAAGATGTTCCAAAACTCCTTTCACATCCACCCACCGAATATTACAACATTTTAGCCCACCATGGATGAGTTATGGAGCCCACACCAAAACTATGCAGAACTGCAAACAGTTTTCTTTCTCCCACTTGTGAGCTTAGTTTGAGCATTCATATGGCCGATTCAGCTTTTAGTCCAAAAATAATAAATGAAGCCCTGGATGTGTAGAATATGGGAGAGAAATAAATTTGCAATTTGAATTGGTGTAGATAATGTGATGGCCAATCTAAAGAAATAATTTAAAACTATCAAAAATCTAAAATGGCCAATTTTTACTATTCAACTCAAAATAACACCAATATCATAAAAATGAAACAATTCATATTAGAGGAACACTTTTGTGGGATTAAAAAAATTATATTCAGTATAAATTAAATGAAAATATTTTCTCTATCAATTCCCCCACACATAGCACTTGGACTCCTGGACAAGTAAAAATCAAATCAAATCAAATCCAAAACACATATTAATGAGATCTACCAAATAGATTCCAAGAAACAAAAAGATATCATGCCTCATCAAAAAAAATTATTTCAAGTTATCCATTTTAGATTTTAATATATTTCCACTTCATTTTTTATCCCATGCACACGAAACACCTACCTCACATGAATTTTCTCTCATCTCACAATTGTAAATACTAAACAAGGCTTTTCTCATCCAAACTCACACAAGAGTCACCATAGGCTTGATAAATTTTTACTTCTCCACCCAATGTGAGTCAAGGAAATGTGTTTCTCATGAGGAATTTTCAGGGTTATTTTGTGGATTCTGGTTGGTAGGATTTATATGATAAAAATTCTAAGGCCGAAAAAGGAGAGCTTGGCTCTATTTGAAGCAAAATTGCAAGATTCTAATTTTCACTCAAGTATGGTCTCCTTATCATCCCCTTTGTAGAAACTCAGCTCCATCATCATTCAATCTGCTTAGGATTTTAGCAGAAGTAATATCAATCTTTTCAATCATGATTTTTCTTGAAAGCTCCAAGTAGGCACATCTTTCTTTTTTTCTACATCAGAAGCTCCAGAAAGGCACAACATGTCATATCATGAAAGCTCCAGAAAGGCACATCTTTTAACAAAATGAAATATTCAGTAGGAACATCAACTCTTCAACATTTTATATTCCATAAAAAGTATCACAAAATGAGTTAGTACAACACAAGACATCATCCCCCACACTTATGTTCAACTAGATCATGCAATTTCACTTCAAGAGCAGGTAGGATAGGGAAAATTGGCTTGTAATGTGGCTAACCTAACAGGCAATTCATGGATACTAGGGGTTATAATGAAGAATAAATGTAAAAGTGGGTCGTAATGAAAAAGGATTATTTTGAAAAGGGGGCTTCAAACCTAATAAATGCCTCAATCATTTAAAACACATTTACCCCAAACCCACAAGTTTTGAAAGAAATAAATCAAATTATGGTTGAATCAAGCATGGTCTGGTTCTATCAATAAATGAGGAAAATGAAAATAATATGACAAAAATGGTTTAGAAGCCTCACAGGGAAGTGATTTCAAAGATATAGACAGTGAAATATGGCATGGGTTTCAAAAATCAGTGTACTTTTCATGAAATTCCAAAAGAGTTGAACTTGAAACAAAGTTATTTCAGCCTTCATTTAAGCTCAGTTTCATGAAATAGATTGGTTCACTCATTGAAATGGGTTTCAAAAATGGTAATGATAATCATTTCAGCTCAAAATTTTCAAAAACACACCAAAAATTGAAAAAAAACACACAAAAATTTGAAAGCACACAATTTTTTTATGTGAAAACAAACATCATATGAAAATCTTATACTACAAAGGTTCCCTCCCCACACTTAAATGTTGCAGTGTACTCAATGAATTCAAGTGGATTTAACATGTAAGCCAATTTTCAAATGAATCACAACATGAAGCAAGGGTGAAGGTGAGGTACAACCTGATGGCTCATATTGATAGACAGTTTGGAGGAGCAGGATCTCCTCCACTGGTTCTTTTCTATTTCCTAATAAAGACATGTTCTACCAACAAGAGTCTGATTTGTGTCCATAGATACCACAACACCAGTAAAACCCCTGAAATCTTGTTCATCTGGAATGGTTTTCGATATTTTTTTATATTTGTTTCTTCCTTGTTGCAATGTGAACATAACTCTTTTTAAAGGTTTGGGGTGTCCTTTGAAAATTCCTCTCTTCTCTTGAGGCAGAAGATTGACCCTCAATTTTCATTACCCATACGAACCTGGTTTTGGGTTTTTCCTCTTTTTCTTTTATTCCCCTCTTCCTATTGGTTTGAGAATATCCTTTACACTCTACAGTTTAAATGGGGTTTTCCATGACCTTCTTTATCTCATGTTCCATTGCAAGGCATATAGAATTCTTCTTATCTAGTTCTTCTTCCTTTGTATCAAGTTCCTTCCAGAGATCTATGATAATATTTTCATGTTCAGCCTGCTTGAGTTTATACTTCTTGATCCCAAAGTCCTCTCCTGATATTGATTCTCCAGCATCTTCTAAAAAACAATCCAAGAATTCAAAGGTTGCCTCTTCTAAATTTTTATTTGGTTCTTTTCCTTCTTTGTGGTATATTTCTTTCATCGAATGAATATCTGACAAATTATTCATGGATTCAAGTATATTGAAATGCACTCGACTATCTCCGAGCTCTATTGAGAGTGTTCCCTCATGCACATTGATGATGGTCTTCGCTGTATCTAAGAATGGTCTTCCCAAGATGATGGGTGAGTGTGATGAACTCTTATCTTCTTCCATTATCATCACATAAAATTCATTTGGGAACAATATATCTTTTACATTTAGAAGAACATCTTCCAGAACACCTATTGGAAAAAATGTGGATCTTTTCGCGAGCTAGACAACCACTCTAGTAGGATTCAATTCTCCCATCTGCAAAAAAGTGTATACAGAGTGAGGAAATACATTAATTGAAGCACCTAGATCACACAAATCATTAAGAAAATTTAAAGAACCGATAGTGAAGGGAATAGATAAAGTCCCTGGATATTGACTTTTTTGCGGTATCAGTGGTGTGATCAATGTTGAGACGCTTCTTCCTAAGTTGATTCATTCATTTCCATCCAGCCTCCTTTTATTAGTATATAGCTCATTCAGAAATTTTTCATAATTAGGGATTTTTTTTAATAGCTTCAAGTAGGGGGGATATTGATTTCCACTTTCTGGAAGGTGTCCAGAATTTCTTTTTGAAGTGCTTATTCTTGCTATTTATTTGATTGGATCATCCTTGTTGGAAATGGTGGGGGTAATTCTTTCTTCTCCCTTTGTTTTCTTTGCATTGGTGTTTCTTGTTTCTTATTCTGTGTCCTATCCTTCTTCTCCCCCTCTTCCTTTTCATCTTCTTGGTGTATTTTCACAAGTCTTTCTGAATCATTATCCCTCATAATATGTGGTATTATTTTTGGTTCATGGTTGGATGGAGGTGGTATTTCTTTAAAACTTCTTGTTATGATTGAAGTAACATTCGCTTTAGGATTTGGAACTGTTTGGGATGGAATCTTCCCTGGATTCTTGGACATGATTTCAGCAAGACTTCCCTTTGTGTCTGCCAGCATTTCAGCATTATCTGTTAGGCCCTCATACTTGGATTATAGCTGTTCCATAGAAGGTTGTGTGTTGGTGGATGGTTGTTCATATGTCTTTCATTGGAATGGTGGTGGCTAAAAATATTGTTGTTGTTGGAGGGGTTGTTTATAAGATTATTGGAAGGGAGGGGGTTCTAGTATTGCTGGTGGTGGTAAGGAGGTTGACTAGGGTGCTAGTTAAATGGTCTCATCTGGTTTTTTGGTTCCCATATCCATGTTGGGATTGGGGTTGATGCAGTTGATTTTTTTTTGGAATTGTCTTGGTTGAAAAGTTGCAGCACAGTATTTTTTCCCCTGTATCTCAGGGCATTGGTCAGTATAATGAGTGGAAGAATAACATAAACCACATACCTGAGCTGAAGCTTGTTGTCCATTTGCTTGTGTTACAGCCATATGACAGACTAACCTTGCAAGGTCATCAAATTTGGTTTCAATCAATGTAGATGAATCAGATGTTTTTTCCTCATGTATCCCTTGTCTCCCATTCCTCTTAGTCCAAATTGTTGTAAGTTTTGAGCAATCCTCTGAATTAGTATTCTGATATCTGTAGGTGACTTGTCAATCAAGGACCCCCTGATGAGGCATCTAGAAGATTTCGATCATTATCCACAAGTCCTTGGTAGAAGAACACAAGGAATTGGTGTTCCTCCATTTCATGATGTGGGAAGCTGGAACATAGCTTCTTGAAGCGCTCCCAGTACTCGTAGAGGGTTTCTCCTGTTGATTTTCGTATGATGTAAATCTCCTTCTTGATGGCAGTTCTCTTCTATGTGGGAAATAATCTTTACATAAAACTTCTTTTTTGGTCTTCCCAATCACTGATCTCCCCTAGTTGTAGGTTGTACAACCATTCTTTAGCTACTCCTTTAAGTGAGAAGTGGAATTCCCTCCACTAAAATTGGTCTTCGGGTGCTCCTCTTGGCCCGAAGCATGAGCAACTGTATCTGAATTCTTTCATGTGATGATTTGGATCTTCTCCTATAAGACCATGAATCTTTGGAAGCACGGGAATCATATTGACACATAATTCAAAATCATTTGGTTCAATGGGTGCAATTTGTTTGTTATTTTGAATGGAAAATTATGTGCACATAGATCACGTAGGGTTTGGTTTGGATTTCTAGCCATTATTTCAGGTTCAGAGTGAACACTAAGATTTTCACTTGAATCTGAGAGATATATTTCATCAATGAGTTCTAGTATATTTCTTTTTCTTAGTTGGGGTAATGTTCTTTCAATTTCTGGATCAAATTTGATTCATGGTTCTTTTGAGTTGCAGGTCATTCAATTTTGAATTTTTTTTTGTTGTTGCGCTACCTCCCCGGAAATGAAAAAAAGTTTGACGTGTTCCTGTCGTAGGGAATGAAAAAAAAAATTATTTTATAAGTTAAAATGTAGTAATGTGGTTGACCTAGGAAGTCTCCCGAATAGGAGTTCACACAGAACAGGTTGTTACTTTAAAACGAGGGTAAAAATGTTGTTCTTTTGAAATGAAATATGAAATTCAAATGATTGAAAAACTCTGAAATTAAAAGGATGATTAGGTTAGGGTCGGGTTCCTAATTTTAATGCTATCCATGTTCAATTTAATTAAAACCTCTTCTTCTTAGTTGATTAAAGTTAGTTTCCACAATCATTTCCTCTCACTTCCTTGGTGAAATTATTATCGTGAAAGAAAACCATACCACGATCTTGGTTTGGGCAACTCTACTTTCATGTGTAAAATAGTTGTATTTAATATCCTTAATTGAAATGGTAAATCCCCGATCAGGTTTCTTTTATCCCAAACAATCAAGAACATTCATTACACCTTTTACACATACTGATGATCGTCGAGTACTTCACCACTAATTCTTGATTTATTCCATCGTATATAAACCAAAAATTAGTGGAGGGAGATTATGATTATATTACCCTAGAAAAAATAAATAATGGAATTCATATTCAAGAATGATCACACTTGATAATAAAATCTGCTATAAGAAATTGAAAACAACTTTGAAGAAGAAAGAAATTTATTCAATTGCATCCAAGAACTCAAGCATTACAATGTTGAAAACCAACCTTCCCCAATCACTCCAAATGTTTACCCCACCATGGTAAGGGTAATAGAGATGAATGAGGAATAATAAGGCATTACAAAAATATGAAAAAGAAAATAAATAAAAGGGAAAGCTGAAATGTTCTCCTTCTTGGTGTCCTGGAAGGAATGGGTTGGAGAAATGGGATGGTTTGAGAGGGTGCAGCTCTCCACCTTTTATAGCCAGAATTTGTCCCCGGATACTGACGCATATTAGCCCCATTAAATTACATCTTCACGCATTTATCCCTTCTTGAATGTTTTTCATAATTTTCTTGGCCGTGTCCCCTCAAATTATCAGCTGATTTGGACATGTATTCTGAGAGTTATGGTTGTTTTACTCTGAGATATTATTCTGCTCAGTCAGACTCACCAAATCGAAAACCTCCAGATTAGGGTAATTTAATGACCCCATAAACGACCAATTCACACAACCCTTCATAAAAGATGCTCCAAACCTTCTTGTGCATCCACCCACCAAATATCACAACTTTTATCCCACCATGGATGCGTTATGGATCCCACACCAAAACTAGGCAGAACTGCAAACAGTTTTCTTTCCCCCACTTGTGACCTTCGTTTGAGCTTCCATATGGTCGATTCAGCTTTTAGTCTAAAAATAGTAAATGAAGCCATGGATGTGTAGAATCTGGAAAAAAATAATTTTTCAATTTGGATTAGTGCATATAGGATAATATAGTATATAAACATATATATATATATATACAAACATGTTTCTACTTCGACCCTCTCTAAGAATGTTTTCCATATTATTGTTTATGAAGTTTATACATGAATAATGATTTACTTTCAGTTATTCCTTTTTACAAACCCTATTGTTTTATATCGTGTTTATAAAGTTTTTCAATATATATATTCACATAAATACCTCAAAAATCCTCCATGTAATAAGGTTTTCCATGGAGTTCTTTGTTGTGTAGTTGGGGGTAAGTAATCGTTTAGAAAATGTAGGGTTTCTATCTAAATGTTACATTAAGCAAAACCCAAATTATACATGTGTATAATCAGGTGTATTCACATATATAAATAATCCCAATCCAAACTATTTTTTTATGGGTTCCAAATAATCAGCATGATATACTAAGATTTATATACTTATAACGTTTGTTTCGAATCTATTTTATATGTGCAAAAATCATTTTATAAACTTTGTATTATTATGTGTATAGTTATTTATAAATATATGTTCTCCAATATAATCAATTATTATTTTTAAGACTTGAATACTAACCCTTAAATAATATTCAAGGTGCGAATCTGGATTCTGGTTTATGTATAGTTATGTTATAGTTTAAAATCCTAGTTTTCATAAATTTATGTAAATATGGTTTCATATATATATAATAAACCCTATATGGTTCGGTTCCTACCAAATAAATGATTGAGGGTTAGAGGTTTTTATATTTTAATAGATCTAGTGGAACATGATTAATTAATGAGAAAACCCATATATATACTTGGTGTATATATCGTTATGTATGTAAGTATTTTTAAGATTAAAATTTGAAACCCTAATTTCAAGTAATGGTTGTTAATATTTTAATACATGTAGGATTTTATTGTTTTTCTATGCTATTTTTTTGTATATAAGTGTACACTAATGGGATTGATTAATGTAATTTCAATATTATTAACCGCGTTGAATGTCAAAGGGATATACTCTGACTTGACCCAAATATATTAGAAAATAAATGGATTTTAAATCATGTTATGCTCGCATGAAATTTTAACACACAATGAATTTTCTACAATGTTTACAGTAGGTTAATCACGTTTATGATTTAGCCTATTTTCGTTTTTAGTGCCATGTTTAGCAGCATATTTAATGACAAGTGTCTATGTATTTCATTTCCATGAAGCTATAATTTTAACGAGTATCACTTTATCATTTCATGTGACAACCCATTTTCATCTACCATTTGATGTGGTTTAGTAATTGTCCTTTGTACATAGAATGTTTACTAAACCATGCCTTCTTTTTATTAATTATTCCATGTTTGTAACGTTATTTTTCATGTAATATGTTTGTAGACCAATTTTATAATGGTTTTTCCTTGTCCATGTCATTGATCATCCTACATTCATATGCAACATCATAATAATGAACCTAGAATCAAGTTACCCAAAGTGGTATGGGACAACTTGGGAAATATGAAAATGAATTATTCAAGGTGGTATAGGACATCTTGAATATACAACCCTGTTTAAGTAAATTATGATATATGTGGCATAGATGATAATAAAGACAAATTAAGGGTGCACCCTGATAGCGCTCCAATGCATTGGGTAAAGATTTAATCTCTAGAGATGACCATTGTAACGATACCTTGGTGAATATCCTTTGTAATTTTTTAATAAATCCTTGGGGATGGACCTCGGTGATACAGAAATGATTGTCTAAGTTAAATGTTGAAGCCACATATTCAAGTTATGTTACAAGTTCTTTTCAAAATGATATGCCTATTCGTTCACTACTCTTGTCCTTATGTTTTTTTATCAAGTTCATATTGATGTCACAAGTAAAGTTTTAGGGCATGATTTGAGTTTATCACTCAGTAAGACAGTAACCAACTTATGAAATTGAATTTTTTTCCTTCACGCACAACTCTGATTATGTATTACTCATAACTGTTTAATTTGTGATTAAATAATCATATTTTATACATTTTTATGATGACCTTTATTACTCCTTGGAAAAATGTCATAATTAATTATTGTATTCCTTGAAAATCTTGATTGAGAACTTTTACATTATGTTACATGTGTTAAAATTTTCCTTATGAGAATTTACTATGGATAGTTTTAAAGAATTATTTCAAAAGTTACATTGGTTTATTTTAAAACCCATTACTGGGCATTCTTATGATCACCCTACATTTTGATTTTAAATTTTCATGTAGCAGCTTTTATCTGATGAAACATCCCTAAATTTGTCGGTTTCCTAAAGCCCGAACCGAACTCAATCCACTGTATGAGACATGATGTGTGTTTATCAGTGCATGTTTTTATTTCAAAACGACACATCCTGTTCAGAAGGCACGGGCTCTTGGTTTTTTGGAGTGGGGTCTTCACAGAAAGGATCCAGAAACTCTTTCATTGATGATAATTTAATAATATTTGATCTTCTTATACTTGAATAGGATAGACGTCGGAGTCATAAAGTAAGAAACACCATTAATCATTTCACAAATAATTTCTCAACCATATCTTATCGGGAAGTTAAATGATTCTCAAAGAGATGGCGTGGGAATTCAGAATAAATTAAAAACTAATAGAAATGGGAAATACTCAGAGTTCACTATCAATGAAGAATGTTTTGTAAGATTTGGGTCAAGACTATGTGTACCATCAAATACTGAGTTAAAGAAGGATCTTTTGGATGATGCAAAAAGCTCAACCTTCTCTATCCACCCCGGAAGAACAAATATAAATTGAGATATCTAGGAACACTATTGGTGGGACAATAAGAATAATGATATCACAAAATATGCATCAAGATGTCTAATATTTGAAGGAGGAAATGAAAAATCTAAGAGGATGATGAATCCATTACCCATACCTACATGGAAATAGGAAAACATCACCATGGAAAATGAAACAAGGATTCCTAGGACATCTATAGGAAACAATGCTATTTAAATCATGGTGGATCATCAAACAATTATTGAACACATCATTGTGAATCGAGAGGATTTATTATTGGATAAAATTGCACTGATATACATCATAAAAGTGGCGAGGTTTCGGAGTGTGACACTATCAATTGTATCTAATCGTGATACAAGATTAACCTCTATGTTCTGGAAGAGTCACCAACATTCTCTAAATACTAAGTTAAGCTTCAGCATCGCCTATCACCCTCAAACTGATGGCCAATCTGATAGGACAATCCAGACACTTGAGGAAATGTTGATAGAATTCTCAATGGATTTTAAAAGGGTATGGGATAAACATCTTCTTCTGTTTGAGTTCTCTTACAAAAATAGTTTCCACTCAAACATCCAAATGTATCACTATGAAGCCCTTTATGGGAAGAGGTGTAGAACACCTATATACTGTGACGATTTTGTGAAACAAAACTGCTAGGTCTTGAAATGGTCGAAGAAATGGTGGATAAGGTTAAGACCATTCAGCAACACATCAAGGTTTCTCAAAGTCAATAGAAAATATATGAAGATAATCATTGAAAAAAGCAAGAGTTTGATGTTGGAGACATGGTATTCTTCCACGTTTCTCCATATAAAAGAGTAATGAGATTTGGGAAGAATCGAAATCATAGTCCAAGGTACATTGGATGTTTTGAGATCCTTGATTTCATCGGAATGGTGACCTACCCACAAGTACTCCCACCTAACCTATATCAAGTACATGATGTATTCCATATATCCCTCTTGAGAGAGTACAGACCGGACCCCTCTAAAGTGCTCAATCGAGGTGGTACCGTTGGAGAATGGAATTTCTTATGAGGAGAATCCATTGAAGATCATAGTTCATAGAGAGAAATTTATACAGAATAAGACAATGCACCTGGTCAAAGTGTTGTGGAGAAACCACACGTTTGAAGATGCAATGTGGGAACCGGAGAAGGTAATCAAACAGAGTTACCCTCAACTATTTTAATGTGGTAAATAAAAAATCTGAGGGTGAAATTTTGTTAGTGGGGAAGATTGTAACGACCCAAACTATTATAAGTGAAATTTACCTTTTGATTTAATTAAAAGTATTATTTTGTAAACCGTATATAGAAAACACATTCACTCAAATTTTTTATTATATAAAATTGGATTTAAATGACCATTAATTATACTTACAATTGAAAATGTTGTTTTTTAATAGTGATCATATGACTAGTATAAATATAGGGTTTTAATAAAGCCTTTTGACACAGAAAAAGGAGATGATGGCCTCAACTAGTATGATTGTTCCCTATGAAGCCAATTTATCAGAGATTCCAAGGGAGATAGAATCTCTGACATTTTCCCTAGACCAAGACCAAGTTTAATTCCGGCATCTTAAACATGAAGGAAACTGTTTACGAGATAAATTCAAGCACATCGAGATCACAACCCAAACCATGTTCACCGAACAACCCCATAAAGCCCCACCATCGCACACCTTACTCTTAGAGCGTATGCTGGTGTAATAAAAGTATATGTTTCAAGACCCTATCATTATGATTATGTACATTATTTATTGTATATAATAATGAATATACATTGATTTATTATTCTTTTTAAACAATAAATAGTATTTTTTTTTAATATTCAAATTGAAATAAGAAATATATTTTAATGAATTAGTAAATAATATTTTAAAAAAATATTGTAATTAAATTAATTTTACTAAATTTAAATGATCATATATTTTTTATGTGGCCATATGAAATTTTTATTAATGTTTAAAAATTGTTTTTTTCCAATCCCGTCAATTTTCAATAAATGTGAGTTTTTTTAAAATGTTAAAATTGAAAATTTTAGAAAATTATTTGGATAAAATTATTTTTTTTGGAATTAAGACGTTAAAATTATCCAACGGTGAATTTTTCATAATCTTCTGAGATAGTCCAATCTTTCGGTAAAAATTAAATACCATATAAATATATAGTGTGTTTTATGACATCATAATGGAACAATAGTGATGTAATAAACACTATAAAAGGTATCCTCGGCCAAATATTAGTTTTACCGTTAAAATAATGTGATTTTAGATTTCTTGTATATATTTTGTAATACCTTAGTGAATCCTCCAAAATGTATAATATATTTTATGATTTTAAGTTCATTTCATTAATAATGTCACTCACCTCCATATTAGCAAGGATATTATTTTAATATCATCATACAATGGACATATAAAATTATTTTTTCCACTTCTATTTGGAAAAAACCATGGTCAAAAACCATGGGAGGGTTTTTTATTTTGAATGTTTAAGTATATATATTCCAAAACCTATGTTTGTGAAATATTAAAGAACTCCCCTCTCATTTCCTATATAAATCCACCCAAGCTTCAAATTCTCTTCACTAAAATTACTTGGAGCATGTTTGTGCTCTGTACTCACCTCTCTAGAATCCTCCCAAGACACTTTAATCTCTACTGAATCCCCTCTTCAAGCTTTTGAAGTCGCACACTCAATAAGGGTTTTTCCATTTTCATTTTTATCCTAGCTTCCTTATACTGTTACACCATTTAATTTTCACTTAAAAATTATGGGTTATTTTTTATTACCTCCCCCATACTTAATTTATTATTTTTTAGTGATGATATACCTTTTTCTCCCTCATTAATTCCTCCTATGTACACCTATTACCATTCTGAAATTTTGTAAGAGTTATTCAATTTCGCCTCTTTCTTCAAGTGTGTTTATTATGTTACACCTTATATTTCAAAATTACATATGTTCTAACATGAATTTATATGAACCTATTACATTTTTTCAATTAAATATGATCATATACCCATTTCTGACTCATCAACCATTTTTATGAATTTTTATGTCACATTGTTAGGCTGCCGAAATTGCACCACGAATTTCAATTCCAAAACAATTATATAGTTAATATAATACCCATTCCCTATCCAAGGTATTCAATTTTATGTACAAGTACCTTTTTATTTAGGACTTACATGTATTTTTTCCACACCCCTAGATCATGGAATAATATATGATGATGAATGAATCGGTATTTTATGATCAGTGTAGCACACTTAAGCATGATAATGAAATGAATGTGAGAGGTGTGCCCGAAATTATTTAAAACTAAAATTCATTGGGTAATATTTAGTATCATGATACATCATGTTGTGATAGGAGTTTACCAGATTCCTTTACGGGACTTTTTCCACAATGATGTCTTTTCAGTTTGGCCTTGACCTATGATGTAGTGTTTTATGTTTTTTTCACATTTCCAGGTTATGATTATCATTCTATATCATTCCTCTATGTTGATGTATTTTTTATTCTCTATTGATATGCCTATTGTATAACATTTGTTTTCATTATCATTTTATTCCATGTTTATTCCCTTACTGGTCAATATATTTCACCACTTTCTTATGTATGTCCTCAGGTTATCCCATTCAATGTTAAGTAAGATGGAATTTTGTGGCCATGTAAATAATGTCATCAATAATTATGTTGTATTTCAGGTTTTAATTTGTTATTTAATGTTCCAAATTTCCCACGACACAAGGTTTCTCAATCATTCAGGTCATATTATGTGTCATTTTATGTTATTAAATCATGTATGAATATAATAAAAAGAATTGGGTTTTTATATCACATACCTCATTCTCTGATGGATGTGCAAGGATGATTAGACTCATGTGTAAAATTTTGACTTATAAACTAGAACAACTAAGGGATTACCAAAAATATATTCCAAAAATTACTAATCCTATTCCAGGACTTGGTTGAGACTATAATGATCGGGTCTTACACCTAGTAGGAATCCCGATTAAGATTGATCTAAAAGTAGAACTGGAGTTTGGAACTCAATGTGCATGATAAAACCAAAATGGGGCTTCTTAAATTAAGTAATATCAAGAATTTATGAAATAAGATCACATCATGGGGCAATATTAAAAGAAAATCATAGGGGAGAATCTCATCCTAAGGAAATATGATGAAGTAGAGAGACGAAGTTTTAACTTACGATGTTTGAAGACATTATTAGGGCTTACAACATGGAGGATGCAAGAAAATGGACCCATTCATCATCCACTAATGGATGAGGATGAATGATAGACAGATATGGGAATTTGTTCCTATGATCTAGAATAATTAGTGTCTATAAACTGGGTGTATTTTTATGTCATATATTTATTCATTTTCATTTGATATACAAGTTAATATATCTATGAAAGGTATTTTGAATATTATTTTATATCATAGAGGCCTTAAACAAGAATTTCATTGAGACATTTTGAGGAAATAACATGAAACCCCCCACCCCATCCGAATGGGTTGGGTATTGGCATGAAAAATTATATTCCATGTGATTACATGAACTTAATTGGGTTCATGCACTCCTAAGTGGGTGAATAAAATGGGTTTCTGACGCACGCCTATTATAGGGTGTGGAAAAACAATTATTTCTTATGTGAAAATGTAGTAAATTGTTTGACCTAAGATGTCTCATGAAGAGGAGTGCACACAAAACTATTTGTCACTTTAAAATGCGGGTAAAAATGTTGTGTTTTTTAAATGAAATTTAAAATTAATATGATTGAAAATATATGATATTAAAATGGTGATTAGGTTAGGGTCAGTTTCCTAATTGTAATGATATCCTTGTTCAATTTAATTCAAACCTCTTCTTCTTAGTTGATTAAAGTGAGTTTCCACAATCGTTTCTTCTCACTTCCTTGGTGAAATTATTATTGTGAAAGAAAACCTTACCAAGATCTTGGTTTGGTCAACTCTCCTTCCATGTGTAAAATAGTTTTATTGAATATCCTTAATTGAAATAGTCAATACCCGATCGGGTTTTTTTATCCCAAACAATCATGAACATTCACTACACCTTTTACACGTACTGACAATCGTCGAGTACTTCACCACTAATTTCTGGTTTATTCCATCGTATAAAAACAAGAAATTAGTGGAAGGAAATAATGATTATTTTACCAAGGAAAAAATCAATAACGGAATTAATATTCATGAACGATATCACTTGATAATAAAATCCTCTGTAATAAATTAAAAAAAACTTTGAAGAAGAAAGAAATTTATTAAATTGCATCCAAGAACTCAAACATTACTATATAGAAAACCAACCCTTCCCCAATCACTCAAAAAATTTATCCCTCCATGGTAAGGGTAATCGAGATGAATGGGGAAGAAGAAGAAATTATAAAACTATGAAAAAGAAAAGAAATAATAAATCCGAAAATATCTTCTTCTTGGTGTCCCGAAAGAAATGGGATAGAGAATGGGATTCTTTGAGAGGGTGGAGATCTCCTCCTTTTATAGCCAGAATTTTTCCCCTGGAATTTGACGCATTGTAGCCACATTAAATGACAAATTCACTCTTTGAGACCTTCGTCAATGTTGTTCGTAATTCCCTTGGACGTGTCCCCTCAAAATCTCAGCGGATTTGGATATGTATTCCAAGAGTTATGACCGTTTTACTATGAGCATTTATTCTGTCCTGTCAGACTCTCCAAAACAAAATCCTCCGGATTAGGGTGATTTAATTACCCCATAAACGGCCAATGAACTCTGTGATTCCTTCATAAAAGATGCTCCAAACTCCTTGCGCATCCACCCACTGGATTTCACAGCATTTTGACCCACCATGGATGAATATGGATCCCACACCAAAACTAGGCAGAACTGAAAATAGTTTTCTTTCTCCCACTTGTGAGCTTCTTTTGAGCATTCATATGGCCGATTCAGCTTTTAGTCCAAAAATAGTAAATGAATACCTGGATGTTTCAAATATGTAAAAGAAATAATTTTTCAATTTGAATCAGTGTAGATAATGTTATGGCCAAACTACAGAAATAATTTGAAATTGTTAAAAATCCAAAATGGCCAATTTTTACTATTCAGCTCAAAATAACACCATTATCATAAAAATGAAACAATTCATCTTAGAGGAACACTTTTGTGGGTTAAAAAAATGATATTCAATATAAATTAATTGAAAGTATTTTCTCTATCAATTCCCCCACACTTAGCACATGGACTCCTAGACAAGTAAAAATCAAATCAAATCAAATCCAAAACGCATATCAGTGAGATCTATCAAATAAATTCCAAGAAACAAAAAAGATATCATGCCTTATAAAAAACAATTATTTCAAGTTCTCCATTTCATATATAAATATATTTCCACTTCATTTCTTATCCAATTCACAAAAAACACTTACCTCAAATGAATTTTCTCTCATCTCACAAATGTAAATGCTGAACAAGGCTTTTCTCATCCAAAATCACACAAAAGTCACCATAGGCTTGATAAATTCCTACTTCTCAACTCGATGTGAGTCAAGGACATGTGTTTCTCATGAGGACTATTCAGGGTTGTTCTATGGATTCTGTTTGGTAGGATTTAGATGATAAAAGTTCTGAGGCTGAAAAAGGAAGGCTTGGTTCTTATTGAAGAAAAATTGTAAGATTCTAATTTTCACTCAAATATGGTCTCCTTCACTTCCCCTTTGTTGAAAATAGGATCCATAATCATTCAATAATCTCCGTATAAAAAACTTTCAATCTTTTCAAAAATGATTTTTTTTAAAGCTCTGGATAGTCACGACATTCTTTTTACATTGGAAGCTCCACAAAGGCCCAAATTCTCTTATCATGAAAGCTCCAGAAAAGGCACATCTTTCAACAGAATAATTTTTCAGCATCACACGCATCTCTTCCACAATTTATTTCCCACCGAAAATATCACCAAATGAGGTAGTACACCACAGGACATCTTCCCCCACACTTAAGTTCAACTAGATCATGCAATTTCACTTCAAGAGCAGGTAGGATAGGGAAAACTGGCTTGTAATGTGGCTAACCTGATAGGAAATTCATAGCTACTAGGGGCTATAATGAAGGATAAATGTAAAGGTGGGCCATAATGAAAAGGATTATTTTGAAAAGGGGGCTTCAAACCAAATAAATGCCTCAATCATTTAAAACACACGTACCTCAAACCCTCAAGTTTTGAAAGAAATAAATCAAATTCTGGTTTATGCAATCATGGCCTGGTTCTCTCAATAAATGAGGCGAATAAAAAGAATATGATTAAAATAGTTTAGAAGCCTCACAAGAAAGAGATTTCAAAGATATAGACAGTGAAATATGGCATGAGATTCAAAAATCAGTGTACTTTTCATGAAATTCCAAAAAATTAGAACTAGAAACAAAGTCATTTTCAGCATTCATTTAAGCTCAATTTCATGAAATATGTTGGTTCACTCATTGACATGGGTTTTAAAAATGGTATTGATAATAATTTCAGCTAAAAATTTTTATAAACACACCAAAAATTGTAAAATAAACAAAAAATTGAAAACACGCAATTTTTTTATTATTTTTGAAAACAAACATCAAATGAAAATCCTATACTACGAAGGTTACCTCCCCCACACTTAAATGATACAGGGTCCTGAATGTATTCAAGTGGATTTAACATGTAATACAATTTTCAAATGAATCACAACATAAAGAAAGTGTGAAATGGCGGTACAACCTGATGGCTCTTATTGATAGACAGGTTGGAGGAGCGGGATCTCCTCCACTAGCTCTGATGGCAGCGTCCCAAGGTATTTCTTCAACCTATGCCCATTCACAGTGAATGGATCATGCTCTCCATCCTTCGCAATCTACACAGAACCGAAACTATATACATGTGTAACTATAAATTGACCCTCCCATCTAGAATGAAGATTACCTGTCATCAGCTTGAGTCTGAAATTGAATAGAAACACTTTAACTCCAGGATGGAATTCTTTCTGTTGGATCAGCTTGTCATGGGCCACTCTTGTTCTCTCTTTGTAAATCTTGGAATTTTCAAATTATTCTCTTCTAATTTCCTCCAACTCCTGTAACTGTAACCTTCTCTCTTTCCCAGTACTTCCAAGATCCAGATTCATCTTCCTCACAGCCCAATACGCCTTATGCTCTAGTTCCACAGGTAGGTGACAACTTTTCCCTTCAATCAACCTATATGGACTCATTCCAATAGGGGTCTTGTAGGCTGTCCTATAAGCCCATAAATTATCTTCCAAACTTTGGCTCCAATCCTTCCTATTTGGATTAACAGTCTTTTCCAAAATTCCTTTGATTTCTTTGTTGGAAACTTCATCTTACCCATTAGTCTGTGGATGATAGGGAGTTGATGTTTTATGATCAACCCCATACTTCTTCAGAAAAGTATCCATTATCCAATTGTAGAAGTGGGTCCCATGATCACTGATGATTACTCTAGGCACTCCAAACCCACAAAATATATTAGACCTGACAAAATCACAAACAACTTTAGCATCGTCAGTCCTTGTGGATTTTGCTTCCACCCATTTGGAAACATAATCAACTGCAAGAAAGATATAAGAATTTCCAAATGAAATCGAGAAAGTTCCCATAAAATCTATCCCTCAAAATTCAAAAATGTCACAAAAATTGAATGGGTTTTGGGGAATTTCTTGTCTCTTTGAAATATTTCCTAAAAACTGACATTGTTCACATATTTTTCAAAATTCATGAGCATCTTTAAAAATGGTGGGCCAATAAATTCCAGAGTCTAAAACCTTCCTTGCTGTCCTTTGAGGTCCAAAGTGGCCTCCATAAGCTAATGTGTGACAAAAATCAAAGACAAATTTAACTTCACTTTCAGGTAAACATATTCTTATTACTTGATCATTGCAAATCATCCAAAGGAATGGATCATCCCAAATGAAATACCAAGATTCAGCTATCAGTTTTTGAATTTGGTGAGAATTGAAATGAAATGGGACCTGAGATGTTACCAGAAAATTGACTATGTCAGCATACCAAGTGTAGAGACCCGAAACATGAAATACATTGACATTACATTACATTTTGCGGAATACTTAGTATATAACAAAAACACACACACAAGGATCGTAATAGTTTAGTGTCTTTGGAAACTCGGAACGTAATCTTCTAATCGTGGTGAAAGATCTTCAAAATCTCCCATAAAGATCTTCCTTTTTTTTACCTAAAACCTTTCTTTATATCCTGGGGAAAAAAACATAAAAGGGTGAGCTCAAATGCTCAGTAAGGGTAAAAAAAAGAAATATCAATCACATCATATACATAAGCACATAACTTTTGGAAATCTTAACCTGCAAAAGAGATCATAATTTCATAACATGGGGTAAATCATGGCAGTGAAATGTAATCACAATAATCATAACTTAAAACATGAAAATTTTTGGCATTCACACATAATCATAGAGAATCATTTCTTGTTAGTCAAGACTCATTGCCAAGACTATCTTAGTGGACAAAGTCCCTTTCTGAATCGAGTAACCCTCGTTTTAGTCCTGTTTCACTGAACCGGTATAACCTACCGTACCAGCCCTGTCTATCTCATGAGATATAAAATCCTTACCCAATGCATTGGAGGGAGTTATAGGTCCCACCCATCTTATAATGAATCATTTCTTATGTGTGCCACATAATCATAAACCATACATCATAGCGTAAACCATGTGATAAAAATGGGATTCTTAAACAACATGAAATCATAAAACAATTCATATAAGATAAAGGAATTCATAAACATAATTCCATCATAACATAATCAAATCAATGTAATAATAGGGATAAAAACAGAACCCTTTATTATCTTAGATGGAAAATAATTTTGATAAAACACTTGAACTCCATTCTTGAGGAAAATATCCTTTCTTCTTCAAAAACATTTTCCTTTCTTAACATGTCATACAATTTTAAACTAAAAGAAGTTGTTTAAAAATAAACTTGAAAACTTCTAAAGGAAGCTTCTTGGAAATAATGTTTAAAAATCCATTCATGCCGTATAAGTTAAAAAAAACATTCTTCGTACTTTTGTCGGAAAAGTCAAAAAGTACCTCGTACAAAAAATGACAAAAGATTCATTTCATATCCTTTACTAAAACTCACCAAAGGGTAAAATTGGAATTAAACAATTGTATGTGGATGGAAATAATGTTACATATTGAGTAAACATGGATGTGGATGATAAAATACACCCCAGTAAATACCAAAGTATAAACAATCTCGGATGAAAATGAGATTGTGATATTTCCCTTACCTTAGGTCCGATTTGCTTTGTACGTGTACGAAGCTCCTGTATAATGGTTTAAATAATGTTATTGACTTATTACAGAATCATACATATTGATATGATATCATATATGGTCATATTCTTAGCTTCTTGTTAGTAATATTTCATTGTTACTTGTTACTCGGGTCTTTATTGCCTTTTGTTCTTATGCGTGTTTTGCCGAATAAATTCTTATTATTCTTTTAAGGTTATAGATACCTTATATCCAGAATTGTATTAGTGTAAAATATATCATATTTATTCCTTCAATTCATTTATATAATTATTATGTAATGATGATCATGTAGAACGAGTCGCTTCACATCGTGGAGACGGTATTCCGTACGTACGCACGAGTGATGATATCGTTCATATGATCGTGGAATTGTATTGGAGTATATATATATTATTTCAGTGTCAATATTACTTTATAATAATCATAAATAGTTACTCATTACACCATTATACCCATCCTTGTAAAGTGATGGTGGAAAATAGATTACACAACGGCGTGGAGACGGTATTCCGTACGTACGCACGCGCGGTGATTTCATTTTTCCGTAGGATGGATAGAAGGTGAATTAGGGTTGTTTCATATTTATAATAACATATCAGTATGTAAGTAATACTGATGTTATTACTTTATCATGAAACAACTAAAGAATAAGAAGTTGAAGAAGAAAGAAATTGAAAAGATCGGTAATGGATATTACCTCTTCTTTGGAACGCTTCTTTGAATCCTCCACTTAGGGAACTAATATTGGTCTTTGAAGAAGACCAGGACCTCTAGGATTATTCTATAGAAGTGGAGAAGGTATTTTGGCAGGGTTTGGCCGAGCTTGAGTGCTCAAATTGGTGTGAGGAGGAGGGGGAGGAGGTGTCCTTTTATAAGGGAGGAGAGGGGCACCTTAGGAATATCTCAAAATATTATTTTATATTAAAGTCAAAATCGTTTTATAATGGTTCCAAAGGGTCTTATTTAGAAGCTAAAGTGGGGATGGGTCTAAATCCTATCAACCAATAGGATTTAGACAAGTTTAGGGTATTATTTTAACCTTATCAATTAGATTTAACTCTAAGTTAAATAATTTAACTTTTACCGTGTCTTTTTGTTTTCTTTCACTATATGGTTAATACACTTACTATAACATGCCAAACGAACCCCAAATTGTTTATTATTAATATATATATCCTTATCTAAGTCATTTGGCCGAACCTTAGATTTTTAGGAATAAAATAACAATTAATAATATTTTATTTTATTTAAAAACTATTTTGTGTCAATTTTGACACTATTTGATATATGATTTTTGTGAAAGTCATAACAGAATTATATGTTCCAACCAAGTTGATTAAATCAACAATAATATATCATAGTAACCTAGAAAATTAGTGTAAGTCATAAAAAGTCTAAAATTACATTTATTTGGGCATTTATAACATCAATTCTATCAATATTTCATTAATAAGACAATTACTGCATCATCTTTCTGTCATAATAAATGATAATTATTTAATCCCTAAAAATTCTAAATAAATTCCTATGATGTAGATAATTGTATTAGCTTTCTGTAGACTACTCATGTTCGAAGTTTCATTAATTTTATCACTAGATTAAAATTATTATACTTATATGATTTAAGAAAGTGACATGTTGTCACATTCTTTGGTTTTAATAATAATTAAATTATTTTCATTGAAAAAATTTAATTAAATTAATCTAATCCGACCCTTAGGTGATATGGGTCGTTTTTTAGTCATCCAATAGAATTTTGACATTTTTTAGGGTAATTTTAAAATATTATATTTACCCTTAATTACCCGATTTACCTTTAACTATGGTAAATAAAATTTACCATAGTTACTATTCATAATTCCCAAAAATAAAAAGTATCATATTAACATAATTTGGACCCACTGATTCCAAATATGGAATACATTTTTTAAAATTCAAAACACAGAAGTTGCAGAAATTAAATTAAAATTAATCCTGTTGTCGAATAAAAACGGGTTTTTGTTTAAAACATTACAAAAGATTGAATTGATTTAACCTACGAATTCAAGGTAAAATCAATGATAATGACATACATTATATTAAATGGTAAAAATATATTCTATTTATTCTTTAAAAACATTCAAAATTATAATTTAACCACATAAGATATTAGGATGAAAAAAGTTGTTTTTAATTAAAATATAGCGTGTTTTTACTATTCATTAAAATATGAAAGTTATCGGAAAAATATCAAAACTTTATCTAATGTAAATTTTTACATCCTGATTCAAAAGAAGAATTTTATTTTTGTCAAATTGAACATATAAACATGTCAAAAACTACATTTAAAGTGGGTGCGCCATCAAAAGGCGTCAAAACTTCATTTTTTGAAAAATACTTATGTTACACGAAAAATTTATTTTGTTCTTATACCATGTTCTAGAAAATGTGTAAGATGAATAATAATGCTATAAAATTCAAAATTTAGTTAATACTATTCATAACGGCTAGTTCATGACAATATTATAATAATATAACATTGTTTATTAAAACACGGTTTTGCGTACAACACACGCTATCGAGGAAGGTCGCGATTGAGTGTAATGCAAGCCAAGTCAGGGTTGCGTGTTGTGAAAGAATCCTTCGTTGTTTCGTATAACAGAATCCAAACATATTTCATTTATACATTTAATATATATATATATATATATACTCAATGTTGCGTAGAATAACTATTATCAAAATTGTGTGTAACACGGTCCAAGAATAGTGTTGTGTATACTGCAAGCTAATACGGTGTTTCGTATAGTGCAAGGTAATCTTGGTGTAGAATACAACAAAAGACATTAATGAAATTAAAATAATATTTTTCATAAAATCTCGGGGTGTTACATTCTACCCCCCTTAAAATTAATTTCGCCCTCAAAATTCGTCGGGGTTATAAATGGTTTACTATTTTGAAGTTTCTTTGACAGAAACTCACATCGTAAAAAGGAATACCAAAACTTATCTTTAATAACTAAAGTATAAAACGTAATGGTTACCCAAGTTAACTAATCACTGGGTATCCACATAGGTGAAAATATGGATATGGAAGAGAAATATAACCATCATGTTCTGATGGAGAGTGGTATAGAACATGGCTATGGAAAAGCCAACAATCACAAATCCATAATTTTGTGACGATCTAAGGTACCATCCGATTCATCAGGTATAAGATCACTAGGACAACATTTTTGGTTTTCAAGATCATTTCCCTAAAGTTGAAAATTTGAATTAGAAGAAATACTTACTTTATTTTGGTACAATCTTACTATTGTTCGTGAATTGAACAATTTCCATTTCATCCCTTAATGAAATGAAGTTGAATTTGTTATTTGTGATGTGTTAGCAGATCGTGTGATAGAATGATGGTTCATTCCATCTCTTTCAAACAAAAGGTTAGAAAAGTTATCAAAAAATACATAAGTCCATCTATAGTGAGATTAATCATATATGGTTCCTAAAATGAACTTATACTTCACATATCATTCTAATTAATATAATAAAACTAGTTTCTACTAAACAGGGACATCTTGTAGGCCAGTGGTAGGCGATAAAGGCCAGTCGCACTTCGGTTGTGGGTTCGATTCCCACAGCCTTGTCCGAAGCGATGGGCTCTCGCCCATCCTGTAGGTTGTCCTATTTCTAAAACTACATTACTATAACATCCCATCGGAAAAAAAAACTTCTATCCTTAAACAATACTCACTTATGTCCAACATAATCCATTTCAATCTTTAGGCTTATCCATAATACTATAGTCCACTCTCATAACAAAGTGAAAACAATTACCAGAGATTTAATACCATCGTTGATCCCCATATATCATAAGATAAGTTTTGTTGGTCACATTCCAAACATTCAAAGTCCTTAATCATGTATTCTCTTGAATACCTTAGTGAAAACATGAATGCAGTTTAAAGTTAACACTTTCCACGTACCAAAATCCTCAAAATTCTATATACTCAAACCATGATATCACTTAGTCCTTATATCAATCATGAGCTCATGAATACTATTAAACATTTAATTTTCTCGTTTTCCCTTTCATTATGTGCATATCATATTATTTCTAAAAAATATCTCAATCACTTTGAATACCACATCAAAAAATATTGCAATACTCAATGATACAACATTATTTTGGAATCCCATTACATAAACACTTAATCATTCCACCACATCGTTGTCATATTCAACATTGCCAATAGTGATCGCATATGACTTCCCATTGTCCTTTGCCTTCAGTGGTTGCTCATGTTGATCATCACTAACCCTTGGATTAGGGCATTTATTAGCATAATGCCCCATTTCCTTGCACTTGAAGCATTGAAGTGTTGGTGGTGCGTTCTCTGCAGTGTTTTCTTTATTCACATCATTAGAAACCCTTTTCCATTACTTTGACACTCAGCTGCTCGATGACATTCTTTTCCACACATAAAACATTTTCTAGTCCCTTTAAGACAATCTCCACCATGCTTCTTTCCACACTTTGGGCATAAGGAAACATTCATCTTCTTTTCACCATTATTCTGAGTTTTCTCCTTGAAATCCATCTTTCATTTCTTATCAAAACCCTGAGCTGGATATGTAACACCAACTTCCATTTCTACCTTGATAGCACAACGCACAATTTCTTCATAGCTACTGAAGTCTCTTATAGAAAATGCCCTTCGAAGACTTGGTTTTAAGCCACTGAAAAATCGATCAACTTTACTTTCAGGTTGGATGATAATGCCAGATGCATACCTTACAAGTCTTGTAAAATTCGCTTCGTATATACCAACAGATTCATCATCCTTTTGCTTTAGTTCAAGAAACTCCTTCTCCATCTTTGTTCGAAGAATACGAGTGAAGTACTTATTGAAAAATAAGTTCTTGAACTCATCCCATTCCATTGACTCAATTTCATCTCTTTGCCTTGTATTCTTGATAAGATTCCACCATTGATCAGCTTCACCTTCCAAACGATATACTGCTAAGATGACTTTATCATGTTCAGAACATTGAAGAACTGAAAATATCTTTTCAGTGGTACTGATCCATTGTTCAGCAACAAGTGGATCAAAAGACCCACTGAAAGAAGGTGGACGTTGCCTCATGAAGGAATCAATAGAATATTGTTCCCTTCTCTGCTCATTTGGAAGTCCAGAATGATTCATAGCTTTTGTAAGTATAGCAATAAGATTTTTCACTCCATCTCCCATAACATTTGTTTGTTCAGGAGGAAAATCATTGGATTCTCCATTGCATTGATCAACACGGTTCCTTCGGGTTCCAGCCATCGTCTAAAACCCAAAAAGAATAGTGTGAGAGGAAAAAATCATTCTAGGGAAAACAACATAATAAAGGGGGAGTACCTTCAATGTCTAACATCTTAGGTTTAATTCTATGATCGTTAACGTAGTTCTAGTACTATAACCTATACGTATACTTAACCTTAGGGACATCCCTAGACATACCGTAGAAATATCTCTAGGGATCTCACAAACGTTTTCGCATCCTAGTTTCCAAAGGTTGACTAAAGTTTTCCTCTGATACCAACTGTAGAGACCCGAAACTTGACGTACATTGACATTACATTACATTTTGCGGAATACTTAGTTCATAACAAAAACACACAGACAAGGATCATAATAGTTTAGTGTCTTTGGAAACTCGGAACGTAATCTTCTAATCGTGGTGAAAGATCTTCAAAATCACCCATAAAGATCTTCCTTTTTTTTTACCTAAAACCTTTCTTTATATCCTGGGGAAAAGAAAACATAAAAGGGTGAGCTCAAATGCTCAGTAAGGGTAAACAAAAGAAATATCAATCACATCATATACATAAGCACATAACTTTTGGAAATCATAACCTGAAAAATTGATCATAATTTCATAACATGGGGTAAATCATGGCAGTGAAATGTAATCACAATAATCATAACATAAAACATGAAACTTTGTGGCATTCACACATAATCATAGAGAATCATTTCTTGTTAGTCAAGACTCATTTCCAAGACTATCTTAGTGGACAAAGTCCCTTTCTGAATCGAGTAACCCTCGTTTCAGTCCTGTTTCACTGAACTGGTATAACCTACCGTTCCAGCCCTGTCTATCTCATGAGATATAAAATCCTTATCCAATGCATTGGAGGGAGATATAGGTCCCACCCATCTTATAATGAATCCTTTCTTGTGTGTGCCACATAATCATAAACCATACATCATAGCATAACCCATGTGATAAAAATGCGATTCTTAAACAACATGAAATCATAAAACAATTCATATAAGATAAAGGAATTCATAAACATAATTACATCACAACATAATCAAATCAATGTAATAATAGGGATAAAAACAGAACCCTTTATTATCTTAGATGGAAAATAATTTTGATAAAACACTTGAACTCCATTCTTGAGGAAAATATCCTTTCTTCTTGAAAAACATTTTCCTTTCTTAACATGTCATACAATTTTAAACTAAAAGAAGTTGTTTAAAAATAAACTTTAAAACTTGTAAAGGAAGATTCTTGGAAATAATGTTTAAAAATCCATTCATGCCATATAATTTAAAAAAAATATTCTTCGTACTTTTGTCGGAAAATTCAAAAAGTACCTCGTACGAAAAACGACAAAAGATTCCTTTCATATCCTTTAATAAAACTCACCGAAGGGTAAAATTGGAATTAAAAAATTGTATGTGGATGTAAATAATGTTACATATTGATTAAACATGGATGTGGATGATAAAATACACCCCAGTAAATACCAAAGTATAAACAATCTCGGATAAAAATGAGATTGTGATATTTCCCTTACCTTAGGTCCGATTTGCTTTGTACGTGTTCGAAGCTCCTGTATAATGGTTTAAATAATGTTATTGACTTATTCCAGAATCATACATATTGATATGATATCATATATGGTCATATTCTTAGCTTCTTGTTAGTAATATTTCATTGTTACTTGTTACTCAGGTCTTTATTTCCTTTTGTTCTTATGTGTGTTTTGCCGAATAAATTCGTATTCTTCTTTTAAGGTTATAGATAACTTATATCCAGAATGGTATTAGTGTAACATATATCATATTTATTCATTCAATTCATTTATATAATTATTATGTAATGATGATCATGTAGAACGAGTCGCTTCACATCGTGGAGACGGTATTCCGTACGTACGGAGGAGTGATGATATCGTTCCTATGATCGTGGAATTGTATTGGAGTATATATATATTTTTTCAGTATCAATATTACTTTATAATAATCATAAATAGTTACTCATTAAACCATTATACCCATCCTTGTAAAGTGATGGTGGAAAATAGATTACACCACGGCGTGGAGACGGTATTCCATACGTACGCACGCGCGGCGATTTCATTTTTCCGTAGGATGGATAGAAGGTGAATTAGGGTTTTTTCATATTTATAATAACATATCAGTATTTAAGTAATACTGATTTTATTATTTTATCATGAAACAACTAAAGAATAAGAAGTTGAAGAAGAAAGAAATTGAAAAGATCGGTAATGGATATTACCTCTTCTTTGGAACGCTTCTTTGAATCCTCCTCTTAGGGAACTAATATTGGTCTTTTAAGAAGACCAGGACCTCTAGGATTATTCTAGCGAAGTGGAGAAGGGATTTTGGCAGGGTTTGGCCGAGCTTGAGTGCTCAAATTGGTGTTAGGAGGAGGGGGAGGTGTCCTTTTATAAGGGAGGAGAGGGGCACCTTAGGAATATCTCAAAATATTATTTTATATTAAAGTCAAAATCGGTTTATAATGGTTCCAAAGGGTCTTATTTCGAAGATAAAGTGGGGATGGGTCGAAATCCTATCAACCAATAGGATTTAGACAAGTTTATGGTATTATTTTAACCTTATCAATTAGATTTAACTCTAAGTTAAATAATTTAACTTTTACCGTGTCTTTTTGTTTTCTTTCACTATATGGTTAATAAACTTACTATAACATGCCAAAAGAACCCCAAATTGTTTATTATTAATATATATATCCTTATCTAAGTCATTTGGCCGAACCTTAGATTTTTAGGAATAAAATAACAATTAATAATATAATATTTGATTTAAAAACTATTTTGTGTCAATTTTGACACTATTTGATATATGATTTTTGTGAATGTCATAACCGAATTATATGTTCGAACCAAGTTGATTAAATCAACACTAATATATCATAGTAACCTAGAAAATTAGGTTAAGTCATAAAAAGTCTCAAATTACATTTACTTGGGCATTTATAACATCAATTATGTCAATATTTCATTAATAAGACAATTACTGCATCATCTTTCTGTCATAATAAATGATAATTATTTAATCCCTAAAAATTCTAAATAAATTCCTATGATGTAGATAATTGTATTATATTTCTGGAGACTACTCATGTTAGAAGTTTCATGAAGTTTATCACTAGATTAAAATTATTACACTTATAAGATTTAAGAAAGTGACATGTTGTCACATTCTTTGGTTTTAATAATAATTAAATTATTTTCATTGAAAAAATTTAATTAAATTAATCTAATATGACCCTTAGGTGATATGGGTCGTTTTCTAGTCATCCAATAGAATTTTTACATTTGTTAGGGTAATTTTAAAATATTATATTTACCCTTAATTACCCGATTTACCTTTAACTATGGTAAATAAAATTTACCGTAGTTACTACTCATAATTCCCAAAAATAAAAAGTATCCTATTAACATAATTTGGACCCACTGATTCCAAATATGGAATCCATTTTTTAAAATTCAAAACACATAAGTTGCAGAAATTAAATTAAAATTAATCCCGTTGTCGAATAAAAACGGGTTTTTGTTTAAAACATTGCAAAAGATTGAATTGATTTAACCTACGAATTCCAGGTAAAATCAATGCTAATGACATACATTATATTAAATGGTAAAAATATATTCTATTTATTCTTTAAAACCATTCAATATTATAATTTAACCACATAAGATATTATGATGAAAAAAGTTGTTTTTAATTAAAATATAGCGTGTTTTTACTATTCATTAAAATATGAAAGTTATCGGAAAAATATCAAAACTTTATCTAATGTACATTTTTACATCCTGATTCAAAAGAAGAATTTTATTTTGTCAAATTGAACATATAAACATGTCAAAAACTAGATTTAAAGTGGGTGCGCCATCAAAAGGCGGCAAAACTGCATTTTTTGAAAAATACTTATTTTACCCGAAAAATTTATTTTGTTCTTATACCATGTTCTAGAAAATGTGTAAGATGAATAATAATGCTATAAAATTAAAAATTGATTTAATACTAATCATAACGGCTAGTTCATGAAAATATTATAATAAAATAACATTGTTTATTAAAACCCGGTATTGCGTACAACACACGCTATCGAGGAAGGTCGCGATTGCGTGTAATGCAAGCCAATTCAGGGTTGCGTGTTGTGAAAGAATCCTTCGTTGTTTCGTATAACAGAATCGAAACATATTTCATTTATACATTTAATATATATATATATATACACACAATTTTGCGTAGAATAACTATTATCAAAATTGTGTGTAACACGGTCTAAGAATAGTGTTGCGTATACTGCAAGCTAATACGGTGTTGCGTATAGCGCAAGGTAATCTTGGTGTAGAATACAACAAAAGACATTAATGAAATTAAAATAATATTTTTCATAAAATCTCGGGTTGTTACACCAAGGCACTTCTCCTTCAATCATGTACAACTGCTCTACTGGAATTTGATCATTCAGTGGGTCTCTTTCTGGAACTTCTATTTCACCAGTGCTTGGAAGTCTACTTAATTGATCACCCACTTGGTTCTCAGATCCCTTCTTATCCTTGATTTCTATATTGAACTCCTGAATCAGTATCATCCATCTCACTAACCTTGGTTTAGCATCAACTTTCTTCATCAAGTACCCCAAAGCATTATGATTAGAAAACACAGTGATTTTAGTTCCAAGAAGATATGATCTAAATCTTTCTAAAGAAAAAACAACTGCAAAGAACTCTTTTTCCGTGGTTGTGTAATTGAATTGGGCCGCATCTAAAGTTCTCGAGGAATATGAAATGACTTTTGGTCTGCCCTCAATTCACTGACAAAGGACTACTCCAACTGCTTGGTTGGAGGCATAAAAATTAGTTCAAATGGTTCTTCCCAATTTAGAAGCTGCATCACGGGTGGTGAAATCAATCTCTTCTTCAATTCATCAAAAGATTCCCTACATGCACCATTAAAATCAAAATTAGCATCTTTCAAAAGTAATCTAGAGAGAGGGAGAGAAATCATACTAACATCTTTGATAAACCTCCTCTATAATTCTGTATGTCCTAAAAATGATCTAACATTTTCACACAAGTTGGGTAAGGGAATGAATTTATCACTTCAGTTTTTGATTTATCCACTTCAATTCCATTTTGGGAAAGGACATGACCAAGTAAAATTCCTCTTTGAACCATGAAATGACACTTTTCAAAATTTAAATCAAGATTTCTTTCAGTGCAGGTTTTCAAAACATTTTCTAGATTTTTCAAACAATGATCAAAAGAATCTCTAAAAATTGTGAAATCATCTAAGAAAACTTCCAAGAAATTTTCAATGCGATCAGAAAATATACTCACCATTCACCTATGAAATGTACCTAGAGAATTACATAATCCAAACGACATTCTTTTATATGAAAAGTACCAAAAGGTCATGTAAATGTCATCTTCTCTTGATCCTCGGGAGCAATGGGTACCTGAAAGTAACCTGATTCTTCAATTGATTCTATACCAACTTCATGGGAGAGTGAAAAGAGGAAGTGATCATCCGATGGGTGCCTCATAGATTCAAAAATAATTAAGTGAACCATGCTCTCTCCAAACTCCATGGTGAGTGTTCCTTCATGCATGTTGATGATCATCCTTACTGTTTTCAGGAATGGTCTCCCTAGAATGAGGGGAGATTGGGATGGTTCTCGGTCTTCCTACATGGCAAGGACATAAAATTATGCTGGAAAGATTAATCCTCTCACTCCTACAATTACATCTTCTACAAATCCGGCTGGGAAAACGGTGGATCTATTTTCTAATTCTACCACCACCCGAGTTGGTTTTAGTTCTCTGATCTGCAAAGATGAAAATACTGAGTGAGGCATCACATTTATCGAAGCTCCAAGATCACATAATCCATCAGTAAAATTTAAAGAACCGATAGTGCAGGGAATAGAGAAAGTCCATGGATCTTGAAATTTTTGCGGTATCGGTGGTGTGATCAATGCTGAGACGCTTCTTCCTAAGTTCATTCTTTCATTCCCATCCAGCCTCCTTCTTTTAGTACACAGCTCCTTCAGAAATTTTTCATATTTGGGGATTTGTATGATTGCATCCAGTAGTGGGATGTTAATCTCAAATTTTCAGAATGTTTCATGAATTTTCCGTTGATGTCGTTCTTCTTCACCCTTCTTTGACTCAACCAATGCTGATGGGAATGGTGTTGGGATATCCTTTTTATCCCTTTGTTGTTTTTGAAGAGGTTTTTCTGTTCTTTCCTTCTGAAACCTTGTTCTTTCTCCTTTTTTATCGACTCCATATTTTTGTTGGATAGGACGAGCTTCAGAAGATTCCCTGGAATCATCCTCCTCATTTTTTTCTGGTGGTGTGAGCTCCTTCCCACTTTGGGTGGTGATTGCACTAACATTATCCTTTGGATTGGTAATTGTTTGTGAGGGAAGTTTACCTGGGTTCTTGGTGAGAGCATCCATAATGCTTGTGAATTGATCATATATATTTTCCATTTTGTCTTCTAATCCAGCAACTTTTGTCTTAAGCTGTTGATCTTTATTTGTCAGTGCACTTGTTGATGGTTTCTCATAATTCTTTTGCTAGAAAGGTGGTGGTTGGAAAGTATTTTTGTTGTTGGAAGGGATGCTTATAAGGTTGTTGGAATGCTATCAGATTCTGATATTGCTGCTGAAAAGGTGCTCTGGCTTGGTTCTGTTGAAACCCATACCCTGGTTGGCCTTGCGATTGGTATTTAATTTGTTGAAAGGCTGCAGCACAACTTTCTATCCCCTGCACTTCTAGACATTGATCAGTGAAATGAGAATTAGAAGAGCATAAACCACATACCTGATTCAGCCCTTGTTGTTCCTTCACAAGGCTCATAGCTATTTGTCACACCAACCTGGTGAGTTCACCCATTTCATTCCTAATTAAATCTACTGAATCAGATGTTCTTACCTTATGGATTCCTCTTGTGATCGTACCTCTGGTACCAAACTGCTCTGAGTTTTGTGCAATCTTTTCAATCAATCCTCTAGCATCTGTTGGTGACTTTTGAATCAAGGCTCTTTCAGATGATGCATCTGGAAAGTTTCGATCATTGTCAAGAAATCCTTGACAGAAGAGAACAATGAAATGGAGTAATTCCACATTCTGTTGTGGACAACTGGCGTAGATCTTCTTGAATCGTTCCCAGTATTCGTAAATTGTTTCACTGGTTGATTGGTGAATGACATAGATCTCTTTCCGGATAGTTATGCTCCTGAATACGGGAAAAAACCTTTGCATGAAGAATCTTTAAAGATCTTCCCAGTCTTGGACTTCTCCTGGTTGTAGACTATACAAACATTCCTTTGCTACTCCCTCGAGTGAGAAGGGAAATGCCCTCCACTTTACTTGTTCTTCTACAACACCTCGGGGTCTGCAGCTTGAGCACACATTTGTAAATTCCTGGATATGCCTGTTGGGGTCTTCACCTGCAAGACCATGGAATTTAGGAAGAATTTGAATCATGTTAATGTGAAATTCAAAATCATTTTCTAATGTAGGAATAGCTAGTTGATTTCATTGGTTAGCGAATTGTGGGGTACAAAGATCACGCAATGTCTGGTTGGGATTGTCAGCCATGGAGGTTCAGAGTGATCAATGGATGTGTCACTTGAATCTGTAAGTTGAATTTCTTTAAAATCTAATTGAAAATTTTTCATTCTCAATTGGGTTATTGTTCGCTCAATTTCGGGATCAAATTCAATTAAATTGTTGTTTGAACTATGGGTCATTCAAAAGAAAGAATTAAAAAAAAATTAAGGTTTTTGAGGCACTGCCTCCCCGGAAACGGCACACAGTTTGACGCACACCTGTCGTAGGGCCTCGAAAAACAATTATTTCCAAAGTGAAAATGTAGTAAAGTGTTTGACCTAGGATGTCTCACGAAGAATAGTGCACAAAAAACGATTTTTCACTTTAAAACGAGGGTAAAATTATTTTGTTTTTTAAATAAAATTTGAAATTAAAATGATAGAAAACTATGATATTAAAATGGTGATTATGTCAGGGTCAGTTTCATAATTGTAATGTTATCCTAATTCAATTTAATTCAAACCTCTTCTTCTTAGTTGATTAAAATTAGTTTCCACAATCATTTATTCTCACTTCCTTGGTGAAATTACTATTGTGAAAGAAAACCTTACCAAGATCTTGGTTTGGTCAACTCTCCTTCCATGTGTAAAATAGTTATATTGAATATCCTTAATTGAAATAGGCAATACCCGGTCGGGTTTTGTTTATCCCAAACAATCATGAACATTCACTATAGCCTTTACACATACTGACGATCGTTGAGTACTTCACCACTAATTCCTAGTTTATTCCATCGTATATAAACTAGAAATTAGTGGAGGAAGATAATGATTATTTTACCAAGGAAAAAAATCAATAATGGAATTAATATTCAAGAACAATTTCACTTGATAATAAAATCTTCTATAATAAATTGAAAACAATTTTGAAGAAGAACTAAATTTATTCAATTGTGTCCAAGAACTCAAGCATTATAATGTAGAAAACCAACCCTTCCCCAATCACTCAAAAAGTTTACCCCACCATGGTAAGGGTAATCGGGATGAATGGGGAAGAAGAAGGCATTATAAAACTATGAAAAAGAAAATAAATAATAAAGCTAAAAAGATCTTCTTCTTGGTGTCCCGGAATAAATGGGATGGGGAATGGGATGCTTTGAGAGGGTGGAGCTCTCCTCCTTTTATAGCAATAATTTGTCCCTCGAAAGTTGATGAGATTTAGCCCCATTAAGTTACATCTTCACGTGTTGAGACCTTCTTGAATGTTGTTCATAATTCCCTTGGTCGTGTCCCCAAAATATCTCAGCAGATTTGGACATGTATTCCAAGAGTTATGGCAGTTTTACTATGAGCATTTATTCTGTCCAGTCAGACTCTCCAAAACGATATCCTTCGGCTTATGGTGCCTTAATGACCCCATAAACGGCCAATTCACTCATTGCTTCCTTCATAAAAGATGCTCAAAAACTCCTTGCATGTCCACACACCTAATTTCCCAGCATTTGGACCCACCATGGTTGAGTTATGGATCCCACACAAAAACTAGGGATAACTGAAAATAGTTTTCTTTCTCCCACTTGTGAGATTCTTTTGAGCTTCCATATGGTCGATTCAGATTTTAGTTCAAAAATAGTAAATGCAGCACTAGATGTTTAGAATATCGAGAAGAAAGAATTTTTCAATTTGTATCAGTGTAGATAATGTTATGACGAAACTACAGAAATAATTAAAAACTATTAAAAATCCAAAATGGCCAATTTGTACTATTCAGCTCAAAATAACACCATTATCATAAAAATGAAACAATTCATCTTAGAGGAACACTTTTTTGGGTTTAAAACAATGATATTAAATATAAATTAATTGAAAATATTTTCTCTATCAATTTCCTTACTAAAGCTCCATGCTCATGGGCCTCATGTCCAAGCCAGATTTAATAAGTTTCATGGATAATGTTTCAATCCGGGATGATGTCACATAACCAAGGGAAACATGTCTAAGCCACATGAAAATTTTACGGCCCAAATAATTTTTGTGTCAAGGGTGCATATCCAAGGGAACATGTCTAGGGGTTCACATAATCGGGTTCTATGGCCCAAAAATATTTCAAAAACAAATGTTTAATTATTAAATTTTCTTGAGTAAGGTCAAATGAAAAGGGTGAGCATGACCTTGGTTAACATCCCACATGACTGGGATAAAGTATATTTATTAAGGGAAGATGAATGTGTCATGTAACTATGGGTTAACTTCATCCCAGTCACATGATAGCATCGCATGAATCCATATCAGAAGAATATATTATGATGGGATCCTATGGTTAATTTTTTAAGGGGATATAGGTTTTTTGGTTAGGTATACATGGAGATATATCATGATCATGTGATTACTTATATGGTTTCTCTAAGAGTTTTGTCTTCAATATCTCTTATCTACTCTCTCTAGGTTCTCCCTCTATCTCATATTTCCTCGTATCTATTTATTCTCTCCCTTTAACCTCATCCCCATCTTATGTTATTTATTTAATATTTGAGGGTTTATATAGGTAATGGGGACTGATAGTGCCACAATTTTTCATGGTGACCAGTTCAAGTGTATAGGATTGAGGTTTTACAGTGATAAATAATAATCATCTGGTGTCTCATGTTCTTCATCTGTTCAAGGAAACGTGAATTTTATGGTGCCTAATTATGGGTTTCATAAAAAAAGAGTGATTTTAATAACAAAACATCATGGATGGACTCTCCTGAAGTAGATCGCATGACTAGTTCAGGTCTAGGTGCTCAACCATCCTAAGTGGGACTTTCATGAAGCTTGATTGATCACATGAATATATAACCTTAGTGGTGTCATGATATCTCAAACTCATTTCATGGTAGGGGAGTGTTGAATAAATAACATGGATAAAAAATCTCATCCATCATGGATAGCCTCTAAGAGATCCATTATAAGATTATATTATGTTCCTACAATCATGGATCCCCATGGAGATCATGCACATCATATTTATCTTAGGGAAATAACCTATTTAATAAGAAAAAATCCATACATGAAAGATTTAGATTTCATGCATCATGGGTTGAAATTATATATTGCCTCGTTCTCTTCGATATATCCAGTTGAGTTGGTTGGGGTTCATTAGGTAGAGATGCCATATCATGTTGAGGGATAGGGTTCATGAAGTTGAAGATGATTAAATGACGTCTGGATAATCCAAATTGATTTGATCAAGAATCTATGTTATATAAATATCATTATTTAGGGAGAAATAATTTTTAACCAACTATAAAATCCACATTGATAAATAGTGTTCCATGATTCCACATAATGATAACACCCACTAAATTTAATGATCATTCTTTAGTATCCAGGTCCAATTTATTCTTTTTCATGAACATCCTATGAACTTACAACCCACAGTGCAGCTATTCTCCCACTATGTGTGTGTAAGTGGGCACATTCCCCCTACCACCATGTCTAATGGTACATGCTGGCTTATTGTCATGGTAGATGAAACACCCACACATTCCTGGCCAAGATGGTTGAATGGACAGTTGTGGTTAGCCTATTTTTTTAATAAACATACTCCAAATACTCAGAATAAAATATACGTTATATATGTGATAAAATTATCAAATAAAACAATCCATTAATCCCAAAATTTCCCTTTCTTTTCCCCTCCTTAAATATCCATAAATTCCTTTATGTAAAGGTAAATTATTGTTTCATGTTTTTCATAACTACTAAAATCTATAATAAAAAAGTTCATGGAACACATTTCATGGTTATACCAATAGGAAAAATAGATTCCACCACTAAGGTATAGATATAAAACATGTATACAAGAATAAATTTCTACATTAATTAATTAATTACAAATTAATTAATGTTATTGCATATTCATTACAGGATTCCCATTTTTTTCCTTTAAACTAAGTGTTTATGGCACCATTTATTCTTTCTTTTATTCCCATGTGTTTCATTATCATAAGTGAGAATCTTGAACTAACCCTGTTATTTCATTAATTTATTAATCATTTTATAAAAATCCATCTTCTTTAGGTCATAGAATAAGCTAAAACATTGTAGAGATACTCATAGTGTGTACAATCAATATTTTCCCTTCATCTAGAAGTTGGTCATATAAATACCATCCAACCATCAGTAATTAGTTAAGCATCAAGATCGAAGTACAAAACGATGAAAAATACCCACTCTAAACTCATCCAAAATTAATCTGTGTCCGAAAACATTTTGTATAACATCATATTTGGCTTCTCATGACAATATCATCATCTTAATCGTCACCCCATTCCACCACCATCATCATAAATAAAACTCCATTCTGAAAACATCATCATAATCGGTACATACTTCATACATCCTAACTTTAACCATTTTATATTAACAATATATAAAATTAATGATATATACATATATATCATAATTACTTATTAAATATATATTTTTCACATTATTTTAAACGAAACTATGGGGATATAAACAAAGGAATTCTAGATTTTATCAAAAAATGATGACCTCACTCAGTCCAAAAATCAAAAAATAAATAAATCATTATATTTTAATTAGCATCTTTAACTACCTAATTATTTAGGATTAAATAGTAGTAGAACTATCCATGTGAATTTTCAAGGATAATTTTATTTATTTAATTTGAAATTACACCTTAAAATGCTCTTCCATATATCAAAAATATCAACAATAATTATTTCAACATGACTCATTTATTATAACAAAATTATTATAGTATTTATGTTGTTATTTAATTATAAATAATATCAACCAAGCTTAAAAAATATAACAAAATTTATTACACAATATAAAAAATATCAAGAGGCGATTACAAACACATACGATCATAATGTCACAACAGATATTTTTTATCTCAACAATAAGATATCTAATCATGTGATAATTCACAATTTGATTATCTTAAAGAGATCCAACATTATAAAATAATCAACATCAATGTTATTTATGAATTTTAATCACTACCATAAGTTATATTTTTTATTTTATCAAAACAATAATTTCACATTGGTATGAAATGTGTGATTTCCCCTAATAGTATAATTTTCCAAATAATCACAATTATTCAACTACATGTGATAAATTGAAGATTAAAATTCATAGAATTATTATCAACAATATTAAAAATATATTTTAGCTTTTAATTTATATTTTATTTCCTAATCATAATTATCGACAAAAATGGTATATTATTTCATTATAAATTTTTTAAATAATAAAAAATTGGTTAACTACAATTTATATTCAATAAACTTTCATTTAATTTCATGAAATTTTAATAGTAAATTACTAATAACTTACTCCATCCAACTTCAACTTTTAAATTATAATAAAAGATTTCAACGTCATGTCATTAACACATTCCTTAAAATTTCAACGTTGTAGAAACAATATTCCAACAAGTGATAGTTCATTCTATTTATATGATAATTTTTTCTTGTATCTCATAGAAGTAATTTTCATTTGATATTTTATTCTCAATCTTTTAATAATTTTTGAAACATGAAAATAATAGGTTATAGTTTTTAAAGTGAACTAACATTCCTCAATCTCAATTTATTAATTCTTACAGTGACTTAATTCATACAGATTAAGTATGAAATTATTTGATTTACTACATCAACCTACATCATGTAATTTTTATTATTATTATAATAAAACACAATAATATATAAATTCAAGTTATATTTTAATTCTTGAAAAAAAATCATGGATAGTAATAGACCTCATACATCCATCCCCTTATTTTATGATTCTAGATTATCATATATTATTTTGAAGTGGGATTATATTCCATATTATTATTTTAATATGTTTAATAACATCCATATTAATATATGCATCTAAATAATTGTGATATCTCATGTTCATGGTATAAAAAAAGTTAGGTTCATAGTTCACACACCTGGTAATTTCTTTTCTTATCTGAATCATTGCACCCTAAAGGATAGGGGAGATAAAGAAAATATATCCAATATTCATTTCCTAATTATTATTATTCAATAAGAATAAAATGTGGATTACCCTTACACGACACATAGAGCCCATGGTACATTTACATAACCATAAGAAAGATCACCCTACCATTATGTATGGGGTATGTAAGTGTGAAATAAAATTTTATATCTTTAAAATAATGAAATTTATAAGGATTAACTATTAATTATGACTATTATTAAATTAATATATTATATTTTAAATTAACTTATTAATTAAAATCACATTTCAAAAAATATATAACAAAAATAAAAACTTTTCTAAACATCCAGCCACCCAAAATGATAATGTTAGGATTCAAAACATTATGCACCATTACAAACTCAAAATAAATTGAATATGTGTTGATAAAAAATGTAGATATTTAAGGGATTTATGGTTCATTATTAATTAGTTCCTAAATCACATGTTTACCAAGGTATTATTCAATAGGATTTTTGGAACTTCTCATACACTTTCTTAATCTAAATTTTGAGGTGTGTTGCATTATAAAAATCAATTTATGTCATGACCTAGTGGAGAAAAATGGGAATCATGTTCTATATAGTAAAATAAAAAGGTAATGACTAATTGGTGCTTTTTGAACTCACTTTAACATTTTTATTGAGAATTTTTATCTATAATATGGAAATTGGAAGACCTAACTACTTTGGTTATTAGGTGAGGAATCTAATGGTAGTTATGAAAATTTTATTAAAAAATAAATTTTAGGAGACTAGTCTACAGGAAGATCATGGAGAAATTTGCAAGAAAATTAGTGAGATCTTAAAATGGGTATTTTATAATTATTCTTGTAACACTATAATATTTTATATTTATTACCCATTAAATAAAATTATGTATTCAATAGTTATCTTTCCATGAATACCTAAGTTTAAATGAACCGCGATATACTATTAAATTATGGTTATCTAAATATGATCAGTATAACCTAGATGTTAAATCGGTGTTATGGATTTGAATAACCCCATTATGAAAGTTATGTGTAATTTTTTTTGAAATAATTCAAATGTATTTCTTAATTTCTAAAAAATAAGTCCTCAATTTCCAATAGTCATTTTATGCTTCAAAAATATGTTTTCATCAAAAATGGCCTTTTTACAATTAATGTACAGATATTATAACTAACATCAACCACTTTTATAAATTTTATTTTATAACAAGGGTAAAATATTTGAAATCATAATTTCAAATTTTTATTAAGGTTACATTTTCTGATTTTTGTATAAGGATTAATTTTTTAGTGAATAGTGAAAAATATATTTATTTTATAGAAAACTGTCTTTTCAATTCAAGAATTTGAATAGTACTACTTTTTTAAAATGATTTTAAAATATTATAATTCTGTTTGATTAAAAAATAAAATTAATTTATTGTATTTGGAATTATTATTAGTATTTATATATAAACATTTTTAAACATAAAGATATATATTTCTGGGAAACTATTTTCCATCGCATTTTGTGAGTTAATTTTAAAATGAATATCTATCACTTTTAAAAAATAAATATTTTAAAATGGATTTAATATTTTGAATATGAATTATTAATAATATTTAGTCAGTTTAAATTTATTTTTTATCATAATTAATAGTAAAAAATAATCCCAATTTTTCTCCATGGTAAAAGGTTTATTCGGGTTAACTGATGTAAAAACAATGCGATAGGGCCATAATTTTGTATATTAATTTTTATTGGATTAATTTATTTAAATCCTGGAAATATTAGGCTTTAATTACAAGTCATTATTGGACACTTTTACATTTAAATGGCTTAATAATATTTTAATCATCTAAAATACTCATGTTATGTCCCTCCCCAGAATTATTAAAGTACACCCCTCCTCTCTCTTATTTACACAACTATGAACCCCTTAGCATGACCAAACCCTACCCAATTCTCTTTTAAAATTCACTATTATTGGTTTATAGGTTTTTTTATTCTTAAAATAATATTCCAAGTGTTCTTAAGAAGTTATATAAATATGGTTAATCGAAGAATTAGTAATCATATTACCCACCCTCTTTCAATTTATTTCTTCTTCTAACTCCTTCAAATCTTTGGTTTTCATCATAAAATAATAACTCCAGTATTCTGAATATATTAAAATGTAATCATAAATATGAAACCACCATTATTTAACCTCTTTTTCTATAAAATGGTAAATTAAAGTATCACTTTTTTATGCTTTGGGACTCCTAAACATGACCCTGGTGGACCGATTCTAACATCACCATCCTTTGTCCAATGCTTTTTATTTATTTGTATTAAGTTCACGGGGATTAAATGAATGGGAAATTATGTGGATTATTAAAAAATGGAATATCATGATCAAGTTCATTCGATGGATTATTTGATTATTACATAGCCTAGAGCACCACACAAATGTTATGGTTACAAATTCTATATATTTTGGTGGTCATATGATTTCCACATGAAGCATGATGCCCCTTTCAGAGTGATTTTTGTAAGATTACTTGAACCCCTTTATCACTTAAAACCCCATATATTATTTATATTTTGGAAATTTAATCTATGTATTATTATTTCCTAATAGTAGAATAGATTTAATTGGTAATCTTATTTATCCTCGTATTTGTGTTTTGGTTGATGTTTCAAAGACACTGGTGGAGTCGTTGTGGATTGCAGTTGTACAAGAATTCCATTACAAACGATATGTGGTTTTTGAATATTATAAATACTATTATTAAAACTATATTCATCTAGGTCATATGGTTTCAACTTCTCAGCATGGTCATTAAAACAGGATGGGGTGCATGATCTGAAGGTGATGGGGTCAAACACTTGCAATTACTTCGAGGTGGACATGTTGGATACTAAAGATATGATTCATTATAATTTCATCCAAAAATATTCAAGGAACAAGAATCCTAATACAATTATTGCAGACATATATGGCTATTTTATGCATGATTTGGATGATAATAACCCAACAAGCTAGGTCGAGGAAGTTTCTCGGGAGATGAGGGGGAAAATGAAGTATTTCCTTGGTCTCAAGAAAAATAATACCAAACTCTTCCACATATGAAGATTTTATGGAAAATTTATGTGATTCTAATCATTAGGAAATGATTTATGAGACAAGTGAGGGTGGTATAAAAATCTATAATAACCAAGATATTACAATTTAGGATGAATTTGTTGAATAAAGGGTTGGGATGAATACAGTGAATAGGTCAAGTCCTGTAAGGACCATGTGCACTATCAAATTTAAAAACCATTTTAAATGGATGTAAATTGTAGTGTAGACATAGTAACAAAGAGATTCATCAAAAGTAGTTCATTTCAACGAGGATTAAGTAACCTATGTGAAAAAGATAGATGATGATAGTGATAGTTATTTCTCATTAGATAGTGGGAGGGAAGACATAGTAGAGGAATTCACATCCTGAGAATGAAGATAGGTATGAAAGGAAACTCAGATTCAGGGAGATATATTCTAACTAAAGGAATGAACTCTAAAGGGAGGAAGGATTGATCCTAATTGACGCAACCAATGTAGACAAGATATTCCAAAATGAACAGACTCAATGAAATAGATAATGAGTCAAAAAATAATAAAATATATGGGAACTAATAATATAATTTGGGGAATAAAAATTGTAGGAGGCCTTACTGATTAAGGCCTCCCAAGAGGATACAGACTGGATAGTCGAGAGATTTCTTATAGTAGACAAAAATGAAGAGAAATAAAGGTTGTTTAACAATCAAGAACATATTTTGAAACTAATTTTCAACAAAATGATAATTAATTTTGATTATTTTATTCAAACATTGAAAAATATGGCTTATTTATTCGAATACCTTATCGAGGAAAATTCAGAAACAAAGGTAAATGTACTTCATTGGAAATTATATAGGGATAATGATTCAAATAGAATTAAACGTGATTTTAATAGTTTTATGAACTCTTATGGTGTTTGATGCTTTATAGTAATGATATTTTGTTTATATGTGTTTATTTGGGTGTTTAATGTTTGTGAAGTATTGAGATGGTGTCATTTTTTGATTGTTATCTCTTAACCCATAAAAGTGACCATTTTTGAAATTAAAAATATTGAATCTATAGAAATAAATAATTATTATTAAATGGGTGTATAAATTTTATAATTGGAAAATATATGTGATTATAAATATTTAAATGCTACTAATATAGATTTATAATAAATTTAAATTTATTATATAGGAGTTTGGGGCACTTATAAAGAATTAATAAAACAAGGTAATGGTTTCTTTTCTAACTTTTGTTTCTATGAGACATATTCCATATTCCCCACTTGTTTCTTTCATGTGTTATATATACCACCCCTTTGATATTTTTTCCTGAATATATTTATATTTTTGAAATTTAATTTTTAATTTTAAGTTATTTATTTAATGAGGATTAGGATTCAAAAGTTACCAAGGTGGAAAGGGTTTTTCCTTATATTATGATTTTTTTTCGGACTCTTTATGCTTAAATCTTCAAAACTGAAATTATGTGATATATATATATAATTAATCTTATGCCTTTTATTTTCTAATGGTAATTTCTAAATATTACATTATTTAAATATATTTTCCACTCTTTATATACTCAAGATCTTGAAATAATATTTCTATGTAAAAGATACTTTGTTTTACTCTTCAGTCAAGAATATTCTTCTTCCATGCCCATATTTCCATTAAATATTTTTATGAATATTTTTACTACAATAATATTAATATTTAATGTCATTTTAAACCATGTTCAATTTATATAATAAAATTGAAAAGGAATATTATTATCAATTTTCTAATTATGTACATTCCACATTTTATTGAAAATATGAAATAAATATTTGTTTTAACACGCTCAAGAAGAAATTCCCCCCATCGTGACAACTCAATTTGAATAATAATTTACACATTTTGATGGTTCTTCTGAAATAAAATGTTTTCATTAAAAATTTTTAAAAAATTTAAATATTATATAACTAATTTAAAAATGGATAGGGTGTTTCCTCAAGAAATATTCCAGTGATAATTTAAATAAATTATTCATCTATGATAACAAACTAAAATATTAATTATGTTTTACTAGGGTAATAAACCAATTATACCATACTTATTCTTTCTATGGATGGTTTATTATTATTATGATGATATGTTTTTGAAACATTTTTCCTTTCCATAGTTTTTAAAATCATTATATAATAAATCTTTTATGATCTTGTGGAATAAATATATGTGGTTTTAATTATGTGATGTGTGGGGAATAAATTATGGATCCATTTTATGAGTTGGTAATGATGGATATATAATTATATTATAGGTACTGGATTTGGCAGTGAACTTAGTTCGGTAAGGGAATATTTACACCATGATAGTTTTGGGAGTAAATCTTGACTATAGAAATGATGGAATGGGGAGTGAACCCACTCCACAATGATATCCTTGACTAAATAAATGATTTTATATTCTTATTTGTATTATATATACTTATTTATTTGGATTATGATATCCTATCATGGTTTATGATTGATTATTGATTATTTTTTACACTTATGTCTTATGTATTTTATTAAAAAATTATTTCATGATTCATGATTAAATATCTTTTAAAAATTGGGTATGATTACTGTAATGTTTGATCAGGTTATAATACCTTAATTATTTCCATATTCTTCAGTCTGATAATCAATTGATATATCTTATGTTTACTCATACTCGGAATTTAAGAACAACCTTTATTGTGTTTCCATTTCTGCAGGATAAGAAGAAAGATTTTAATTTAAATCTGTCTGAGATGGGTTATTTTTATAATAAACTTAGTGGGAGAAGATTTTAATATTTTAAATTTCATTTGTTTATGTATCCAAGTATTCAAAGACACTAAACCATTTGTACTATTTCATGTATCATAATGTCATGTATTGAATATTGATCTAATAAGATATAATATTTATGCAAGTAATGTTTGGTTCACTATATTATGTATCAGAGAATGTTTTAGATATATTTATTAACTAAGATGAGGAATATTTAGTGATAACCCTTATGATAAGCCTATATATAGGATATCGACTAAAGTTATGGTAATGTAACGAGTTAGGTTCTCCTAGAAAATACACCCCTCTCTAGATTCTAGCAAGTGGGTGCAGTTGTAGCACAAAATCACCTATAGGCAATAACATTGAAAGTGGTATATCTTCTATTAGAATGGTTATCACTGGTGCCTGATGAGTGGTCCTCAAACTACACATCTAACTAGAAAATCCCATGGGATATTCTTGGGTTATTTCAAATTTTATTTATAAATCCTTAGGATGAATGAGAGGATAAAATCTACGACAACAAATTTTAATCCATAGTTATATGAGATAAACATAATGTGTCATGGGATGAAATAAAGTTTCCTAATTTAGGACTTTTTAAGAAGGAATTTATTATTTTTGATCACTATGATTAACGCTTGTTGATTTTCATCCTAGCCATTTTGTTTTTTGTAAGGAATTGAAGATAGAAAGTTGATGTTGAGGTGGTGATAGGTACAATCAAATATTGAATTATATTATTTTAGATTAGACATATGAATTAATTTATATAATTAATAGTCTCTAAAAATGTGGATACTTATTCTCAATAATAAGATATTTAATTATGGAAGAAAATTCTTAATATAATGACAATCACTTCTCATGCATGTGATTCTTCTCTAATTTAATTTTATAAGAATGTGCTTCCTAATAATATTATTATTCTCCGTCTAGTTTAAATATATTTTATTTTTGGAAATGAATGGTATTTTTATACAAATCCCATATAATATTCATAATAATTGATGTTACATATGACATTTTGAACCAACCTATTATCGTCTATTGGTGGGATGATAAATAGGATATTCTAGTGAAATTTTTATCCATTGTATAGATCTTGATTACTATTTAAAAGGTGTGTTTATATAAAAATTTTGTCGATAAGCTCAACAACAATGATATTCCTACTATACAATTTTTTTTATTTCGTTCTAGAAGAGTTTCCTAGACTTCCTCTGAATCATGAAGTCATGTTTTAAATAGAACACAAAGGGATAAATATATTTCAAAGACTCTATATGTAATATATAACAACGCTACCCATTATTTCACATTTAAGTATTATTTATTGCATAAAATTTCACTTAATAAAAATCATAATATTTATATTTATAGTGTATTTAGGGTTTAGGAACATTACATAAAAAAATAAAACACTAAATACAACAATAACTTTATTGGAAACTTCTTTGACATGACCACACCATTCCTTTATACCTAAAACTACATGGGATAACCTAATGACATACATAAGAAAGGGGTGAGATATAAAGCCCAATAAGGGAGAAAAAAATGTATAACATTAGGATAAAAAAACACTTCAGACATGGAATATCAACAAGTGATAAAGGAAAATGAATATTAAGGCATGATTTAACAAGATAATCATAACATGAGAAATATGGAAACAACATAAAAAATTGAATCATAAACATAAGTCAAAGAAAAACCGCAAATACTTCATTTTTAACAAATTTCCCATTAATGGATTAGGTAAAACCATGTCCTATCATGATATATCATGATATTAAACATTACCCAATGCATTTGAGCGTTATCAGGGTACACCCTTTATAAACATATCAATCTCATGCTTAAGTGTGTCTTATAGATCATATTACATGGATTCATTCCAAATCATAGATTTATTAAAAGTTCTAGAAATTTGGAATAAATACATGTAAATCACCAATAAATAGGAGTATTTTTATAAAGGTGAATACCCTTGATAGATAAATGGGTAAGGTATTCACTACAAAGTTATTTTGGCATGGTACATCATGGTGCAATTTCAGCAGCATAACAACGTCTTACAGAAATTCATAAAATGGGTTGATGAGAGAGAAATGTGTGTCCCATAACAAAGACATGAAATGGAATGTGATATAAAAATTAAATAACATATCCCAACATAGGTAAAATTAAATTATAAGATATAACTTAAAAGGGATACATGATAAAGGATACGGGTGGAAGATCCCTTACGGAATTTCAGTATAGTAATGGGTGGGCTTAGAGGATCATGGGGGGGATTAATTGGAGTGAAAGAAAGATAAAATAATTTATAAATCAAATGTACATTACTTTGATAATGTAAAACAATATCCCTACAAATAATAATTTAATTTAAGAATCATAATATTAAAGACGTGACTGAATGTAAATGTGAAGAGAGAAATCCCTTACTAGGATGTGTGCCTCCGTTGGCTTGAGAGAGGCTTCATGGGTTCTTGGGGTGCCTTTGGAGGACTCTAGGGAGTAGATAGAATATTTGGGACAATCATAAAGGATTTTGAGTGATGAGAAATAGGATCTTGCGTGGGTTTGTATTGGAAAAGAGGGGGATTTCTTTATTATTTTGGTTTTGGACACTTCATAATAAAATATTCAAAACCACTAACCATCCATTATTTTTTTCCATGGTTTTTGGAAAATGGTAGTGGATTAAATTACTTTATAATGACAAGGTCCAATAATATAAAAATAATTCCCCTTATTATGTAGAGTTGAGTCACACTCTCAAGGAAATGATTTTAAAATCATAAAATATATTATAAGTCTTGGGGGATTGACTATGGATTTATAAAATAAATAAAATAACTTCAAAAATTCATTATTTTAAATTAAATACATATATTTGTCCTAGGATACCCTTTTTATTATTTATTACATCATTATTCATCCATTATGATGTCATAAAACACACTGTATATTTCTACTGTATTTAATTTTTACCCAGAAATTCGACTATCTCATAAAAGTATGAAAAAATCACCATTGGATAATTTCTACATCTGGAATCAAAAAATAATAATAATTTTATATAAATATTTTTCTAAATATTTTATTTTTCACTTTTAAAATAAAAATATACTTTTATAGAAAATTGACGTGATTTGATAAAGAAGTTTTCAAATATTAATAAAAATTACCTTTCACTTCATAAAAATTATATAATCACATATATTTAATATGAATTATTTAATAAAAACATTTTACTAACATATAATTTATTTAAAAATTACATTAATTCATCAAAATATATTTATTAATTGAATTTGAATATTAACCAAAATACTACTTGTGATTTAAAATTCATTTACAAAGTAACAATAATAGGATGAAAAATATATTCATTAGTCTATAAAAAATAATGTACATAATATTATTACTAGGGCCTTGATAAATATCTTGTTATTAAACCATCATATTCTTAATAGTAAGGTGTGACATGGTGGGCATTTCATGGGATCTTTCAGTGGACATGGTTTGGGTCCTGATCTTGATGAGATTGAATTTCTCAAATAAGCAGTTTCTCTCATTCTTAAGTTGTGGGATCTCAGATTGGAATTCGCCTATGAAAAATCCCAGAAATTCTATATCCCTCACAATCTCAGATAAATGGGATTCATAGGATATGATCCTACTAGTTGAGACCAGCACTTCTTTTGTTTTTGTCAAAAGGATTTGTTAAAACCCTAAATTTATACTAGTCATGTGATCATTATTCCATAGATATATTATCAATAGTAAAGATACATAAAGGTAATTTAAATCTAATTGGATATAATAAGATAAGTTCTTCTGTTTTCTAAAACCATAAAACATATAATTAATTAAAAGGAAAGGGATTTTTAATCAAAGATGTCCACATCGTTACCAACTACCCAATGTAATAAATTTTTACCTCAAAATTTAATTTTTCCACACTAAAACTGATAAGGGATGCTATGCTTCATCACCTTCTTCAGTTCTCATGTTGCTTCTTCAAATTTTTTTTTTCTCCACAATACCTTGAAGAGGGAAATTTTCTTATTTCATGTAACTTTTTCTCTATGATCTAAGATCTTCAACGGCTGCCCCTCATAGGAAAGTTCATTCTCCAATGGTACCCTCTCTAGATTGAGTGCATTTGAGGGGTCTGGTATATACTTCTTTAATAGAGATACATGGAATAAATCATGTACTTGATATAGGTTCGGTAGCAGTTCTAGTCAATAGGTCACTTCTCCGATAAAATCATGGATCTCAAAAGGGTTTATGTACCTTGTATTAAGCTTTACCTTCTTCTAAAATATCATCACCCTTTTTAAAAGAGATATTATAAGGAATACCATGTCTCCGACATCAAAATTTAGGTCTCGTCGATGATTGTTAGCATAATTATTTTGTCGATTTTGAGGATCTTTGATATACTATTATATGGTCTAAACATTCTCTATCATTTATTCAACCATTTCCAGACCTAGAATTTTTATTTCCCCAAATTCATTGCAACATTTTGGTGTTATAAACCTCTTCCCATAAAGGGATTCATAAGGATCCATTTGGATTCTTGAGCGGAAACTATTATTTTAAGAGAACTTTGAAAAAGATAGATATTGGTATCATCCACATTTTAAGTCCATTGAGAAAGATCTAAAAAATTACTAAAGTGTTTGGATATTCCACTTTTATTGGACATTAGTTTGTGGGTGATAAGTTGTACTGAAGTTGATCTCATTGTTTAGAGAATGCGGGAAACTTTTCAAAAACATAGATTTGAATCTTGGATCTCGATTTCACAAAATTGGTAGTGGTACTCCAGGAAACCTTACCACATCTTTGGTGAATATTTTTGATAGTTGATCCAATGAAAAATCCAATAAAATTTTAATGAATATTACAGTCATTAACAGATGGTCCACAACAAATCATATTGCATTGTTTCCTTTGGATGTATTTGGAAGTACGAATACAAAGTCCATAGTGATGTTTTTCCATTTTCATGTTGGTATGGGTAATAGTTTCATCATCCCCTTAGACTTCTTCTATTTAGCCTTCACTTGTTAAAATACCTATAACATTGATGTATAATCAATTATCTCCTTCTTCATGTTATCCAACCAATACTTATCTCAGAGATCTCGATACTTTTTTTTTCCCGGGTGAATGGATAAAGTCAAACTATGGGAATAATCCAAAAGTTCTTTCTTTAACATAGGATTTTATGGAACACGTAGTATTGAACCAAATCTCGAAGTTATTTATTCATTAACATTAAACTCTGAGGATTTCGCTTTTCTTATCGTTTTTACTTTCTTATGAATTCCCACGTCATCTTTTTTATTATCCTCTAACCTTTATAAAAGCAAGAGTTAATAAATAATTTGTGAATGGATTTTTGATATTCCTCTCTTTATGATTCCAATTCCAATCTTATTCAATTCTAAGAATATAAAATTCTTCCTGATTCTCATCAATGATATAATTTGTGGGTCCATTCGACTTAGAGAATCTTTGACCTTGTTCACTTTATAGAGATGGTAGTGGATTAAGCAATCGTAAATCCTTGATGAGCTCTAACCATTTTATTTGGGACATATTTCGCTCTTTCTAAGTGAATGTATATTTGAAACTTTTTTATCCGTGTATATTTCACATTTCTCTCCCAATGAGATAATGATGACAGATATTTAATGTAAATGTCATAACTACTAAGTCCAGATCATTTGTGGGATAGTTTTGCTCATTAATTTTAAACTTCCTTGAGCTATGGAAATGACTTTGTAATTTTTCATCAACACACATCCCAATACCTTCTTTTATGCATCACTGAAGATTACAAAAAGTTCCCTAGTTGTGGGTAGTGTGAGAACAAGGGCAGTGGAAAGTCTCCTTTTCAACTCCATGAATATTTTTTTCATTCATCATTCCAAGAAAATTGTACTCCTTTAAGAGTTATCTTGGTAAGAGGGTTTTAAAATCATGAAAAATTATTTCAAATTTATGATAATATCCCAATAACCCAATGATGATAAGGATATCTATCATGGATTTTGGCCTCAACCATCCATCAATTAATTTTTCTGTCTTTGAAGGATACAAGATATATCCCGTTACTTAAGATGATATTGCCTAAGAAAAATACATCCTTCAACCATAACTCACACTTGTTGTACTCGGCATATAGCTTCTCCTTTAAAAAGGTCTCTTCAATAGTGATCAGATTCTCCTCATGCTCCTCCTTGGTTTTGGAGTATATTAGCATATATCTTATGAAGACTATAACAAATTTTTCTAGGTAATATATAAATACTCTATTAGTCAAGTCCCTGATTATTTATAGATAATTACTGAGTCTGAAATGTATCAATATAAACTCATAGTACCCATACCTTGTACAAAAAACAGTCTTGGGGATATCCTCATTTTTAAACATTACTTAGTAATATCCAAACCGCATATCCACCATGGAGAAGTATTATTCTTTACGTATCTGATCGAACAATTCATTAACTTGGGGAAAATGATACTTTTTCTTTATCATGATTTATTTTATCTCATGATGATCAATGTAAGGGCTCATTTTCAAATCCTTCTTCATAGAAAAGAAGACTACTGCTTCCATGGTGAAGCACTTGGGCATATAAACCCTTTATCTAGATTATCTAATAGTTGTCTCTTCAGATCCTCAAGTTCAGTAATATCAATTCTATAAGGAGTCTTGGATAATGTAAATACCCCAAGTATAAGTTTGACCGAAAATTCAACCTCTCAATTGTGAGGAAGACCAGACAATTCCTCAGGAAACACATCGGTGAATTCCCTCAGGATATGAATGTCTTCGATAATGGTTCATTACTTAGACTCAATCATTTGATGTAGATATGCTTTCTCACAGGTAAATAGTATCCATGATTAATATGATAGTGATAAAGAATATTCCACCTTTTCCATGAACTTGTAAAGAATCGGGGGTTGATTCTCTATATGGAGAGTGATTTCCCTCTCATAGAAATTTGTGTTGTCTTTATATAGGTAATGCTAATCCATGCCCATAATTGAATCTAATTCCACCAAGGAATGTATGAAAAGATTTTTCGTGAAGTTCAATCACCAAATTGAGATAGGGTAGGTGTTATATATATGGGATGCAATAATTTTCCCATGTTTTGTCTTCATTTTCATCTCTACTTCCACGATTTGTGGTGTTATATGAATAGTTCTACTAAACTTCTTTTAAATAAAGGAATGTTTAGAATAGTGGACGATAACCCTACATTTCACTTTTTTTATTCTGGTTATACTTTATTCAATATTGATTTAGATATGAGTACTTTTAAATAATTTAACACGTAATTTGAAAAACAATTTCATTAAAGGGATAACGTGCATTTATCTCCTTACCTTATGAGTTTCTAGCCTTCAATCTATATTATACATGATTTTATACCTAAATTATATTCTTAAGGCAATTTTTGGTTATTCCATTAAATAATGGATTGTAATAAGATTATGAATTTAATAAAGAATATCCCCTGGGAGTGTCAAACTAGGTGTGAATTAAGGCAAGTGGTCATGTACTAGGATACCTTGAGTTAAGCCTAGAACACGTTGTCGGAGTTTTTACTCCTTGTTAATTCTATGCCAGAACCATATTCACTTGTAGTATCTAGATAGGAATGTATTTTCTTGATAAACCACTTTCTCAATAATCACCAAAATTTAGGGATTCTCTCTTATACTTAATCTTATCTATAAGGGTTTTCACTACGGGTTTCAAATCATAATCCCAAAAATAACTAAATCAATCCGCTAATACCAACTATAAAAATTATTCTCTTTATTTCAAATTTAAGCATAATTTATTACAAAAACATTCACTTAATACAAATTAGATGATTGATAGGTCTAAATTATTTGGGGTTTAAGAACATTACATAACAACTTAAAACATGAAATACAATAATAAAATTATTGAAAACTTCTTTTACAAGACCCCAACATTTCCCAATACTTAACATTGTATGGGATAACCTGAGGACATACATAAGAAAGGGGTGAGTTATAAAGCCCGGTAAGGTAGTAAACATGGAATAACATTAGGATAGACATATAGTTTAGACAAGGCATATCAAAAAGGAATAAAGGAAAATTAATAAAAATGAATGATTTACCATGATAATCATATCATGGGAAATTTGGAAACAACATAAAACACTACATCATAAACATAATTCAAATATAAACCGCAAAGACTTCATAGTTTAAAAAATTACCACAAAGGAATATGGTAAACACATATCCCAACATGACATATCATGACACTAAACATTACCAAAATGCATTAGAGTGCTATATGGGAGATCACTTCATAAACATTTCAATATCATTACTTCGTGTTCCACATTGATCATTTAAAGGGATTCATTCAACATCATAACATTATTCCACAGTATAGAAATTTGGAATACATAAAATTAAGTCCCCAATTAATAGAATTATGTCCAAAAAGGTGAATACCCTTGATAGAGAAATGGGTAAGGTATTCTCTACAAAATTATTTTGGCATGGTAAATCGTGCTGAAATTTTGGAATCATAAGAACATCATATAGAAATTGATAAAAATGGGTTTATATATAGAAACCCCAGCCTTTTATGTATAACATTATATGATTTTAAGCATAATTATACATCAGAGTAAAAGAGAAGGATCGTGAAGTTCAGAATCTTTGAAGACTGGGTACATAAAACATAAGATATGGGGCTAAAAAACTATTTACTATTTAATCTCCATAAAGAGCTCTTAAATTACTTTGAGCCCTTACATCTTCATAGGGTACCTTGGGGAACACATGAACAAAAGGATGATCTAAACAGACCAATAAGGGATGGAACATAAGAATATAGCTTATGGGAATGCATTAAAAGGTATGACATAATAAAATCATATCATATAATAATGGGATCATATAAATGTGGCAGAAACATAAAACATTTCTTTAGTACAGTTCATGGATAAATACCAATTATTTTTTCCATAGTAGTACGGGTCAAGGCTAACCTCTAATCCCATTTCCCATTGTATTACTGGTCAGGAATAACCGCCATTACCATTTCACATCACATCTCATGAGACTTAACATTACTCAATTCATTAGAGCACTATCTGGGCGCACCCATCTCAACATTTTCATAAATATTCTTCCCACATAAATAATCATACAAAAATCAACCATACATAAACATAAGGTTACCCATGGAAAGAATTGCGTAAAACAATCATGACATAAAGCATAACCAATGGGCGTATTATGAAAGTGTCCATGAAATAAAGTCATTAGAACATACATGGAAATTCATAATGTAAAATAGTAATATAATATGGTGAGTTATGTAAAATATAAGTGACAACATATAAGAAATGTATTTGAGAAACATTAGCATTAAAACAATTTCTAATGGTTTTATGAAAAATATTGCAGATCTTTTAAAATAGAAAAGATGAAAATATTTTATATTAAAGAATAATTTAACAAATAAGGTATTAATATTAAAAAATAAGTATCTTATAAATAAAATGGTGTCTTAAAACATAGGATAGATTTCACTTAAAATTAGGTAAAAATTATAGAAGTTCCCTTAAAACAGGTTTCCTTATCTGAAAGTTTGAAGGAGGGAATCTTTTAAAAACATGTATACCCCAAAATAGAGTAATTAAAGGGTCTTAAAAAATGAATTTTATTAAAACTACACATCTTTTAGAATATGTACATAAAAAGATAGAATAATCCATTTTTATTCAATGAAATTTAAGGCACCCCGAAAGAACAAAGAAGGTTTGGGTAGAATGTTTACGGTTTATCGGCATGGTGTTGGGTGTTCCTAATAGGGATTGATGGGATAAATGGGGTTTATTGTCACATATAAATCATGATGGAAGTATGTAATAGGTTTTTAAACATACCCCATAATTATGGATTACACATAAAATGGAATATCATAGAGGACAACTTGATTAATATTGAAACGGAGAGGATCTATAACCTTAAATCTGATGGTGTTCTCCACTAGTTATTATTGACCTAAATAAAAAAATTTTGTTTATTAATTAATAAGTCTAGAAACTATTCTATATTTAAAGTATTTACTATAACCATTTTAAGTTCATTCAAGGAAGGTTCAATTTCTTTGTTCGGGTCCGGTTACTTGCTTTGTTTTTAATGATCGGTTCACTTATATTCATGTTCTGATAAACATTTAAGATGAAAGTGGTTGTCCATAATTGAAGTTGTATGTTCTTAGTGAACATCCATTAGATTTCATGGTAACATAAATTTATTCTGTTTTTAGAAGTAAAGATGAGTTATTATTTAAAACCTTAGTTATAACAGTTTTGGTTAATCGGTGGGTTTGATTTCAATGAACAACTTTTTATTTATAACATAATTCTATTTATACAAAAGGATTATAGAAACTTATCTAAGATATATTACATATATAATAATCTTTTTCAACCATAACACAAAGGGTTTCATAACCAGAATTAAGGATGAAAAATGAAATTGATAAACTGTTTTCCTTGAATGTGTTAAATTTATACATCTCAAATGGTGTTTTCACTTATTTTAAATAAAATATTGGGAAATAAGAGATTATAATGAAGCATACCATTAGCATAAAAAAATCCATTAAATGTATGTTACTAGAGTTATCATACTATTTGGGTGAAGGGAGGTGAGTAAAGAAACAGGAAAGAAAAAACATAAAAGAAATAAACGAATTTGAAAGTGGAATTTACCTCTTGGGATTATCTCATTTAAGAACCATATAAAGGGAGTGGATTTGTTATTATTAAGAGACTAGGGGCTATTGGACGTGGGTGAGGATCTTGGGGATATATTTGGGTAGAATATTGAAAAGTCACAGGGCTTGAGAGTAGTGAAGAAAAGAGGGAGTTAGAGGGTTTTATAGTGGAGGAGAGGAGGGTATTCATTAATTTATAAATTTCCCACAAGACTAGAAATAGTGATGATTCCATGACCAAGAATAGTAATAAATGAAAGTTATTTCAAACCAATTGGGCTTAAATCGGCATATCATCATCAATGACTCAATAAATCCATTATTTAGCATTGATCGTAAATTGTTGTATTTTACTATTCATAAAAAAATTATAGTATTTTAGAAAAATAAAAAATTCAACCCATCCATTTTTTCGATGTTTATAATCCAAAAATGAAATCCATTTTTCAAAAATAGTTTTCTAAATATTAATAATTTAATATTTAATTAAAATCATATCTTGTTCTGAAAAAACCTAGCTTTAAAACATTTATTTACTTATTGTAAAATATAGGTACATCATACTTTCAGTTGAATATTATTTTTATAATATCATAGGTAAAGTTACTATTCATTGGGTTATATCACTATTCATATGGGTATGTTACTATTCAGAAAAAAATTAGGTTTTTCTTATCACTCCAAATAACTTACTAATCACAACTGTGTATGACGGATTTTCAAAATTCCAAACACATAAGTGACAAGCATATTTTTAAAGGTCACATATCACTTAGTTGTTCATTATTATGTGACTTCATGACATATTTATAAGAAATAAATTTCCATTTATAAAACATTGGGTCGTTATATTCTTCCCCCATTATAAATAGTATTGTTACGTAGAACTTTATCTCTATGACCCAAGATCTTCACTGGTTGTTCCATGTAATAAAGATAATCATCCAACTGTACCATCTCTTAAAAGAGTACATGTGAACGGTCTGAAATTTTTTTCCTTAAGAGTGATACATGAAAGACATCATGTACTTCCAACATGGTACGTGGAAGTTCCAGTCGATAGTCCTAGCTCTGACTCGATCAAGGATCTCAAAGGGGCCGATATACCTAGAACATATCTTTCCCTTTTTCCCAAATATCATGTCCATGATCCAGAGAGATATGTGTAGAAATAACATGTCTCTAACTTTGAGATCAAGTTCTCATCAATGGTTATCTACATAACTCTTCTATTCATCTTGGGCTACCTTGATATTTTGTTGAATGGTTTTCACCTTCTCCCTCATTTCTTCAACCATTTCAGGTCCTAGCATCTTACTATCACCTACTTTATCCCAACACACTGGGGTTCTACACCTTTTACCATAAATTGATTCATATGGTGCCATTGGGGTGCTCAATTTGAAACTGTTGTTGTAGGATAATTCAACCAGTGGAAGATATTGGTACCATACTCCATTCAAGTCCATAGAACATGATCTCAACATATCATCAAGTGTCTGAATAGGTTTCTCTAATTTTCCATTAGTTCGAGGATGATAGGCTGTAATAAAGTTTAGTTTAGTTATTATAGCATGTTGGAGACATTTCTGGAACATTGAGGTCAATCTAGGATCACGATTAGATAAAATAGATTGTGGTAATCCATGCAGCCTTACCAATTTTTTGATATATATCCATGCAATTTTATCCTATGAGAAGTCCTCCAAAATTTCAATAAAGTGATCTTACTTTGTAAGACGATCCACAATAACACATATAGAATTTTTTCATCTGGATGTCCTTAGAAGTCTAGTGAGAAAGTCAACGGTAATGTTCTCTCACTTCCATGTTAGTATGGGTAGTGGTTGCATCATCCCCTTAGACTTTCTCCCATGAGACTTCAATTTCTCACATACCAGGAACTTTGATGTATATTCAACAATCTCCCTTTTCATACTGTCCCACCAAAATTTCACTCAGAGATCTCGATATATCATTGTGCTCCTTGGGTGGATATATAAGTTTGAGCTATGTGTGTTATTTAGAAGCTACTTATTTATCTCTGGATCGGATTATAGGCATAATAGTGACCCAAATATTATAACTCTTTCCTCATCAATCATGAACTTGGAATATTTTCCACTTCTAATAGTTTCCTCCCTTTTCAAATGTTCCATATATTTTCTTTGATCATCCTTTATTTTCTCCATGAGAGATAGTTGAGAAATCATTTGATAAAAGATTTATTGTGTTCCTCCCATAATGATTCCCATTTCCATCCACAAAAAATATAATAAGATCAGATCCTTTTCAATTATCATCATTGATAAAGATACAGGATCCTTTCTACTTAGAGCATCCACCACCATATTTTCCTTACTAGGATGGTAGTGATTTGAGAAGTCATAATCCTTGATGATCTCCATCCATATTCATTGGCTCATATTAAGATCTTTTTGTGTGAATATATATTTGAGACTCTTGTGGTCAGTATATATCTTACACTTCTCCCCATAGAAATAATGTCTCTAGATTTTCAATGAAATAATCACAACCACCATCTCCAGATCATGCGTGGGATATTTTTGCTCATGTATTTTTAGATGCCTTGAGGCATAGGCTATCACTTTCAAATTTTTCATTAGAACACAGCCTAAGCACTTATTTGAAGTATCACTATACTCTACAAAGTGTTATCTATTTTTTGGGAGTGTGAGTATTGGTGCAGTGATAGGACTCTTTTTTAACTCCTTGAATCAGTCTTCACATTCTTGAGTCCAGACAAACTTTACTCCCTTATAAGTCATCATGGTCATTAGGTTCGATAATAATGAAATTTTCTTCAAAAATCATCGATAATACCCAGCTAGACACACAAAGTTATGGATCTCTATTACAGATGTTGGTCTATTTCACTCTTTAATTGCCTTTGTCTTGGAAGGGTCCACATATATCTCTTTGATGGTGATAACAAGACCTAATAATTATGCTTCCTCCATCTAGAACTCCAATTTAATTTTCATTGCATACAACTTGTCCCTTCACAATGTTTCTAACACAGTATTCAAATTCTCCTCATGTTCCTCCTTGCTTTTGGATTATATCATAATATCATCAGTAAAGACTACCAAAAATTTTTTGAGGTAATCTCTAAAGACTCTATTAATTAAATCCATAAAAATATCTTTAGCATTAGGGAGTCCAAAGGGCATCAATATGGAATCACGGTGTCCATACCTCATTATAAATGCAGTATTGGTAACATATTCCTTCCTCACCTTTGGTTGGTGATATCCCAACTAAAGTTCCACCTTGGATAAATAACAAGCCCCATGATGTTGATCAAACAATTCATCTATCAGTGGAAGTAGATACTTGTTCTTTATCATGATTTTATTGAGCTAACAATAATTAATGCTTAGGTGCATTGATCCATCCTGTATCTTGACGAAGAGGACTTTCGCACCCCAAGGTGAAACACTCTGGAATATGAAATCCTTCTCCAGATTGCTTCTTCAGCTCTTCCATCTCTATGGTGGTCATTCTGTAATGTTCCATTGATATAGTAGAGATCCAGGGATAAACTCAATTGAGAACTCAACCACTCGGTCAGGAGGAAGAATTGGAAACTCTTTAGGGAATACATCACTGTAATCCCTCACGATGGGCATATCTTCAAGTATGACTCTCTCAATTGTCTCAATCATTTGAGACAGATATGCTTGCTCATAAGGCAATAATATCCACACTTGAGATGAAGATTATAAATGAGATTCATCTTCTTCCTTACACTTGTAAAGAATCGGAGGATGCTTTGGGATGTGAAGAGTGATATCACTTTCCCGAAATTTGATGTTGGCCTTGTTTAAAGATATCCAATCCATACCAAAGATAGGGCCAAACTCCACTAAAGGAAGTATGATGAAACTAGATTGGAGGTTCAGTCCACAAACTTTAACCAGGGAGGAGTTACAAACCATGGACGCAGTGATATCCCCATTCACTATTCTCATAGATAACCTTTCCTCGAAATTTTGAGGTGTTGTTTGAATAGTTCTACCAATATTTCAAGATATAAAAGAATGTGTAGAACCAAAATCAGATAGTAAATTCTCTATTTTTGAATGAATAACTATCATACCTTTCACCACATCGTTGTCCGACTCCACCTCAGTAGTAGTGATATCATATGCCCTTCCTTGTTTCCTTGGAGGTTGTTGTTTATTTCCTCTGACAACCCATGGCTTTAGGAAATTGTTTTCATAATGACCATGCTCCTTGTAGTTGTTACACTACACCAGTAGCAAATAATTTATCTGAACATTATTTTATTTCCCATTAGCAGTATTGTTTATATCCCTTTGGCAGTTCTTGGCTAGATAACCAAACATTACACATTTGAATCAATTCTTGGTTCCCTTCAGGGTGTTCCCAGGATGCTTCTTCCCACAACATTTACAAGGGGAAAATTTAGGATTCTATCCATCATGGGATTTTTTTTTCAAACTTCCCATGTTGTTCTCCATTTTCTACTTCGTATCATTTGGACTATGACACCACTGAGAGTCTCCAATCTCTATTTCAACCTTAAGGGCACCAAGGAAAATGTTCTCAAAACATTTAATTCTCTAATTGCCAACGATTTTCGTAGACTCAGCTTTAATCCACTAAAGAAGAAATCGTCCTTGCTTTCGGTGTTCATTGCAAATCCAGAGGCATACAATGAAATCTTTGTGAAGTTTTCAACATAGGCCCTGATGGAATCATCTTCCTTCTACTTGAGTCTGAGGAACACTCTTTCTATCATGAGATGGAGGGTTTGAGGAAAATATTTATTGAAAAACATCTTCTTGAGTTACTCCCAATACGTGGAATAAATTTCTTCTTGGGACTTTGTATTCTTGATCAGGGTCCACCACTAATTAGCTTCCCCATCAAAATGATAGACTTTCAATACAACTTTCTCTTCTTTTGAGTACTGTAGAATGAAGAATATCTTTTCAAAGGAGATAATTCATTGTTTCATGAGGAGGGGATCAAAAGATCTACTATACATGGGAGGCATTTTCCACATGAAGGATTCTATGGAAACATTCACTTTCCATGAAGGGGGATGGTGTTCCACATAATTCAAGTTATTATTCATAACTTTATCTAGCTGATAAAGTATTGTCATGATGTTTTGAGCACCTGTTCCCATCATATCTGGCATATCATTAGGGAAATCTTTACATTTTCTATCACATTGATTATTGGAATGTGTTCTTCTATTTACTTCCATTAACTAAGAAAAAGGATGTATAATTAGATGGATTGAATACATATATATTTAGAATAAAAAGGAAACATTGAACATAAAAGGATAAACATATAAAGGAGAAGTATATCCTAACTTGTGATTCATTAGGTTTAACTATAGTTTAACTTGATCTATTTATTAACTTATATTCTTATGGGATTTTATATTCCCTTAATAATGGTGTTTACTAACCTCTTGAATTTACGAAATCATATCCCCAGGGAGTGTCAATACCAAGAGTGCAGTAAGGACCATTGTTGTGTACCAGGATACCTCAGGTTAAGCCCAAAAGTCCTTGTCAGAGTTTTCACTCCAAGGTTCATTTGTACCAGAGACACCTCTACCTATTTGTATCCAAATAGGGATGTATATTCATGACAAACCAATTAATTTATAATTTACAAAATTTTGGGTTGTTTTTGTATACATCGTCTCATCCTTAAGGTTCTCACTAAGGTGTTCTAATCCTAATCTCCAAAAATAACTACACCATCCTCTAATACAAACTATAGAGACCCGAGCCTTTTACGTATGACATTGATTTATTTTAAGCATAATTATATATCATAATACAAGACAAGGATCATGAATTATATCATATTTGTAGATTTTATACATAAAACCTAAAACATGTTGCTACAAAAACTTCTTTATTTAATCTACATAAAGAGATCTTAACTTCTTTTGAGCCCTTACATTTACATAGGGTATCCTGGGGAATACATGAACAAAGGGATGAGATAAAAAGACTAGTAAGGGAAGGAACATAAGAATACATCTTAAGAATAGGAATTATGAGTAATTACATAATTAAATCATATCATATAATCTTTTGATCATATAAATGTTTCAGAAACATAAAACATGTCTTTGGTACGGGTCAAGGCTAACTACCAATCCTGTTTCGCATCGCATCTCATGAGACTTAACTTTACCCAATGCATTTGAGTGCTATCTGGGCACACCCATCTCAAAAAAATTATGAATATTTGTTCCACATAAATAATCATACATAATCAACCATACATAAACATAAGGGTATTCATAGAAAGAATTGGGTGCCACAATCATGGCATAAAGCATAACTAGTGGGAGTATCATGAAAGTGTCCATGAATTAAATGGCTTAGAACATACATGGAAGTTTATAAGGTGAAATAGGAATATAAAATGGTAATTGATGTCAAACATAAGTGAAAACATATAAGAGTTGTATTTGAGAAATATTATCATTAAAATAATTTTCTGCGATTTTAAGGAAAATACTGTATATCTTTTAAAATGGAAAAGAGGAAAATCTTTTATATAAAACCAGAATTGAACCAATAATGTTTTAATAATAAAAATTATTATTTTATAAAGACAATGGTGTATCAAAACAAAGGATATAGTGAACATTAAATTGGGTAAAATTTTGAAATTTTCCCTTAAAATAGGTTTACTTATCGGAAAGTTCTAAGGATGGAATCTTTTAAAAACATGTATATCCCCAAAATAGACTGATTAAAGGGTATTCAAAAATGAATTTTTTTTAAAACAGAAAATAATTTATAATATGTACATAAACAGATAATATAACTCCATTTTGATATAAAGAGATATATAGAAACCCGAAAGAACAAAGAATGTTCGGGTAGAATTCGTTACTGTTTATTGGCATGGTGTCAGGTGTATCTATGATGAATTTATGAGAGAGAAAATGGGTTTATCATAACTTATACATAGTGAGGGAAGTATGGGAGAGGTTTTTCAACATACCACATCTTTAGGGATTACACATAAAATTGCATAGCATAGGGGAAATCTTAATTAAGAGTGAAATGGAGAGGATCCCTTACCTTAAATCTAATGGTGTCATCCACTTGTTATTAATAACCTAAATAAAAAAAATTATGTTTATAAATTAATTAGTTTATAACCTCCTATATATTTAAAATATTTAATATATCCTTTTTATGTTCATTCAAGAGAATTTTTATTAGTTATAAGGTTCAATTTCATTGTTTGGGTCTGGTTGCTTGCGTGGATTTTAACGATTGATTCACTTATATTCATGTTTGGAGAAACATGTAAGATGAAAGTGCATGTCCATAAATGAAGTTTTATGTTATTAGTGAACATACAAGATATTATATGGTTATAAAAATTCATTCGATTATTGGGAGTGAAGATGAGTTATTATATAAAACCTTATTGATAACCGTTTTGGTTAAACGGTTGGTTTGATTACAATAAACATGTTTTGCTTTATAACATAATACCATTTATACAAAAGGATTATAGAAACATATCTAGGATATATTAAATTTATAATTATCGGGTTCAACCATAACACAAATGGTTTCATGAACAAATTTAAATATGACAAAAGAAATTGATAAGTTGTTGTCCTTGAATGTGTTAAATTTACACATCTCAAATACTGTTTTCCCTTCTTTCAAATAAAATATTGGGAAATAAGATATGATAGTGAAATATAACATTAGCATAAAAAAATTCTAGTAAATCTATGTTACTAGAGTTATCATACTATTTTGGTTAAGGGAGGTAAGGAAAGAAATAAGGAAGAAGAGAACTTAAAAAAGTAAAAGAATTTGAAAGAGGAATTTACCTCTTGAGTTTATATCCATTGAAAACATCTTAAAGGGAGAGGTTTAGGTATTTTGAAGAGTCTAGGGGATTTTGGATGTGGGGGCGGATCTTGGGGAGAGATTTGGGCATAATATTTGCAAGGCACAAGGCTTGAAAGTAGTGAAGCGAAGAGGGAGTGAGGGGGTTTATAGTGGAGCAGAGGAGGGTTTTCATAGTATAATAATAATTATATTATAAATTTTCCACAGGACCATAAATAATGATTATTACATAACCTAGGACAGTAATAAATGCATGTGATTTTGAACCAATTGGTCTTACATCAGCAGGTCATCATCAATGACTAAATAAATACATTATTTAGCATTTATCGTAAATTGTCATATTTTACTATTCATTAAAAATTCAATTGTTTTATAAAAAACCCAAAACCTCACTGAAACCATTTTTCAATGTGTATAATCCAAAAATTAAATCCATTTTTCATAAAAAAAATTTAAATATGATTAATTTAATAATTAATTTAACTCATATTTTATTATTAAAAAAACTAGTTTTAAAACATTAATTTACTTATTCTAAAATATTGGTGAATAATAAATTCACTTGAATATAATTTTTATACTATCATAGGTAAAGTTACTATTCATTAGGGTATATCACTATTCATAAGGGTATGTTACTATTCAGTAAATAATTATTTTTTTCTCATCGGACTCAAATAACATATTGATCACAACTTTGTATGTCGAATTTTTGAAATTCCAAACACATAAGTGAAAAACTTATGTTTAAAGGTCATATAGAACATAATAGTTCATAATGTTGTGATTTCATGACATATTAATAAGAAAGGAATTTCCATTAATAAAATATTGGGTTGTTACATTATGAGAGAGAATGAGTTATACCATCACATTTAAATGAAATGGATAGTGAGAGTAATATTTAATTACATATCCCAAAATAGTCAAAAAGAAATTATATGACATAAATTGAAAGGGATTCCTGATAAAGGAGATGGGTGGAAGATCCCTTACAGAATTTTGATATAGTAACAGGTGGGCTCAAAAGAATCATAAGGGGGATTAATGAGGGTGAAAGAAAGACACCATAATTTATATATCAAATGGGAAGTAAGTTTATATTGTAACCACATATCCCAAGATATGAAAATGGAATTTTAGATGCACAATATAAAAGAAGTGCTTGAATAGAAATATGAAGAGAGAAATCCCATACATGGATATGTGACCCCAAAGTCTTGGGAGAGGCTTCCTTAGAGCTTGAGGCACCTTGGGAGGTCTCTTGGCAGTAGATATCAGAGTGTGGATGAGATTAAATGCATTTAATAAAGACAAATGGGAGCTTGGTTGGATTAATATAGAAAAATAGGGGGATTTCTTTATTATTTTTTTAGACACTTTATAATAAAATATTCAAAACCACAAATCATCCCATGTCTTCTAGAAAAGGGAATTGTGATACATTATTTTATATGCAAATGCCTAACATATTATAATAATTCCATTTCCTATGTGGAGGTAAGTCACACTCTCGAGGAAATTATTTTAAAATATTATAATATATTATAATTCTTGGGGGATTCACTAAGGATTTATAAAATAAATAAACTAAACTAAAAATTTCATTATTTTGAATTAAAAAATTATATTTGTCCTGCTATACCCTTTTTAGTATTTATTACATTACTATTGGTCTATTATGATGTCATAAAACACGCAGTATATTTATACAATATTTAATTTTTACCAAAAAAATTGATTATCTCCAAAAATTATGAAAAAAATCACCTCTTGATAATTTTGAAATCATGATTCGGAAAATAATATTAATTTTCTGTAAATAATTTTATAAATATGTGAATTTTTACTTTTAATATAGAAAATAGACATTTATTGAAAATTGATGGGTTTTAATAAAACAGTTATCAAATCTTAATAAAACTTACTTTTGACTTCATAAAAATTTTATGATCATTTACATTTAATAAAATTTAATTTATAATAATATTTTAATAAAATATTATTTATTTCAAAAATACATTTGTTCATCAAAATAAATTTACTAATTTAATTTGAATATTAAGAGAAATTACTACTTATTCTTTAAAAATAATTTACCAAATATAAATAATAGAAAGAAATATATATTCATTATTCCATAAAAAATAAATTACATAATCATATTTCTAGGGTATTGATATGTATCCCTTTATTACACCATCATATTCTTAAGATTAAGGTGTGTGATGGTCGGGCTTTCATGGGGTCATTAGGTGAACATAGTTTGGGTTGTGATCTCAATGAGCTTGAACTTCTTCTGTAAATGATTGGGTTCATGATTAAGTTGTTGAATTTAGGATTGGGATTATTCTACGTCAAGCCTATAAATTATATCTCTCTGTAAATCTTTGATAAATTGGATTCATAGGGTATGATCCTAATGGTTGAGGCTATCACTTCCTTTTTCTATGTCAATGGGATTTGTTAAAACCATATATTTATACTAGTCATGTGATTGATGATTAATGGATATATTATCAATGGTAGAGATACTTAACTGTCATTTAAAATTAAATTGGATATAATTAAATAAATGAATTATTTTCCAATAACTATAAGATTTTTAATTATGTCAAAATAGAGGTAATTTTATTCATAGATGTTCTGGTCATTACAGAATTTTTGTAATTATGTTGCGTGAATTGAAGAAGAAACTCCCATTAAATCTTCATAAGGGATTAATTTGTCTGATTGTGTCACCATATAGGGAACCTGTTTTTTTTTATCATAATAAATGGATCAATGCGACTCTACATTGATTATTAGAAACTAAACAAGATCATTCTCATGAATAAGTAGCACATCCCCTATATTGGTGATTCGTTTGATCAATTATGAAGATATAAATATTTTTATAAGATTTATATTTGATATTATACTAAAAATTGATGTTCGAATATGTAGAAATACCAAATATACCCTTCTATACAAGTCATGGACATTATAGATTTATTATTATTTCTTTTTGTATTACTAATTATCCTTATATTCTCATAGATTTAATTAATAGAATATTTATAGATTAAATTGTTCAGTTTGTGGAAGTATTTATATATGATATTCATATATATTCCATAAGTAAGAAATAGACTGAAGATCACTTAAGTATTGTGCTGAAGACCTTAAGGAAGAAAATTTTGTATGAAAAATTTACCAAGTGTGAGTTTTGGCTATATAAAGTTCCATGTTTCGGTCATATAATCTCGTGTAAGGGTATATCAGAGAATCCATCATAGAAAAACATTTTCAAGAATTATCCTAGTATATACACTATGAATGATATCCATAGTATTCTTGGATTTTTTGAATATTATTGATACTATGGGGAGAATTTATCAAGACTATACAATCAAATCTCCAAGTTAACATATGAGTGATTCAAGTTACTTTGGACAGATGAGTATGATGAAAATTTCAAGGATTTAAAAATAAGGTCGTCTAGTGCACTAGTGGTAACACTCTACTATTTTAGATAAGGGTTTGTGATCAATAGTTGTGAATCAAATAAGTTATTGGGTTTCCTTCTTATGAAAAATGATATAGTGATAGATTATGCCTGAAATCATTGGAACGTTCATGAGATAAATTACCCAACTCGAAGTTTAGAGTTAGTTATGATTATTTTTTAATTAATCTTATAAAATAATTATCTTTAAAAATAAAGGTGTGAAAAATATATTGATGATAAAATTTTAGAGCATATATTCAACAAAATATTGTTGAATTTTTGCCCAAGAAGATGGTCGGATTTGAGAAAATATTATTACTATATATAAAAATACCACCATGGGAAGGAGAATAAGGCCTCCAATGATTTTATTCTAAAATATAATGCTAGATTATTAATAGTGAGGTTGAAAAAATATAAAATATTTCTAGATTTAAAAAGGATGGATCTGAAAAAATTGAAGTAAGGTGAGAAATATTATCACTCTCAAATGAGTGTTCAACCATATATCCTTGTGATTATTAAATAGGTATAATATGAATATTTGGTGTATAAAAGGTGATGATATATTTTCTTGGTTTCAACCTTGATTATGATGGAATGAAATGGTTCAACTACCATGTATGTGTCCCATCAATATCATACTTGAAGAACAAGCTACTGGAAGAATCTCATTGATCGTCATTATCTATTAATAATGGAAACACCAAGATGTATAGACATTTGAATGAGTATTTCTAGTGGAAAAACATGAAAATAAATGATGTAGAGTATGTATCTTAGTATATGGTATGACAGTAATCTAAGACTGAGAGATAGAAGCATAAGGGGATTTTATAACCATATATCAGAATGGAAATTGGAAAACATCAACATGTATTTCATCATTAGTGTCCCCAAAATCTCAAAATTAAATTATTCTATTTGGGTTGGAGTTAATCATATTAAATATTAAAAACATATTATTACTATCAATTATGATTTATCACTTGATCACATTTCCATAATATACATTAAAAAAGTGGTAAGTTTTCATAGAGTACCACATTCTATTATATATGATCAAGACCTGAGTGTTTCCTCAAGGATCTAAAAATAATTTAATAAGATCTTGATACTAATTTTTGTTTAAATAATTATTATCTTCCATATATATATGGTTAGTCTAATAGAACCATTCAAACCATATAGGATATGTTTAAACCATGTTCACTATAATTCAATATTGTTCAGGATCAACACCTTCCTCTTTTAAAATTATCTTATAATAATATCTTTCACTCAAACATTCATAAAGAACCTTATGAAGTATTCTATGGATGGAAGTGTGGATATCTTATGTTATGGGAAGACGTTTGGAGAAAAAAATCTATTCAGAACTCAGATGTACAAATAAATGAGAGAGAAATCCAATGTCTGTCAATATCACTTCATGGAAACACATATTCAACAAAGAAGTTATATTGAGAGTCTTCAGTGAAATATAGAATTTGAATTTAGTGATAAGGTATTTATATTAATTTCTATATAGAAAAAGGTTACAAGATTTATAAAAATCTAAATTAGATCCATAGGTATATTGTTCGTTTTGATATTATTGATCAAGTACAAATAGAGGGTTATCTCTTGATGCTTCCACCAAACATCTCTCAAGTTTATGATTTTTTCCATTTCGATCTCCTTAGGATGTACACACCTGATCTTCAACATGTACTGAACTTATTGATTATTCCACTAGAGAATGATCCTTACTATGAATAATTACCATTAGAAATCATTGATTGTTGAGATAAATTGTTATAGAACAAGACAATTAACCAGGTAAAAATTCTATTAGAAGAATAAAAAATTCAAAAAAACTACATGGAAGCCCAAGGATGTGATGATACATAGATATACTCATTTTTTATATCATGGTGGCATAATTTTGATGAAACAAAATCATTTTAATAGTGTTATAATGTAACAACCCCTGAATTTATATGTTTTTCTTTAGAAATATACATAAAGTAATTAATATCTTACTTTACATGCAACATTTAATATAAATGAAATGGGATATACAATTAAATTGTGATTATTTAAATTTGAATGTGATAAACTAGATATCAAATTATAGGTATAAATAAAAATAACCACTTTATGAAAAATATGTATAATTGTTTTATATAATTCAAAATTATTCATTAATGTGTAATAAATAAAGACTGGATTTTCAATAAAGTGATTTTCTGCTTCAAAAATATTTTTCATCAAAAATGGGTTATATATAATTTTAGGCATGAATGGTATAATAAATTTATGTCACGTTATGAAATTTTATTTTTTAAAAATATTTCATTTTTAAAATTAGAATATAAAAAAAAATCTTAATAAAAAATATTCAATTTTTTCTAAAAATATTAATTTTTTCTAAATAGTAAAAAAATATCAATATGTATAAAAAATATTTTCAGTTAAAGAATTTAAAAGTTACCATTTAGGTTAATTTAAAAAAATATTTAGTTCTTTTTTATTAAACATAATACAATTAATTTCACTATGTTTGTAATTATTCTAAATTTTGATATAAAAATATTTTTATAATTAAAAATGAATTTTCTAAAAATTCAGTTTGTATTGTGTTTTGCGGGTTGAATTAAAAATATATTTTATCCACTTATAGAAATTTAATCATTTAAAATGGATAAAAGTTTTTAAAATAGAATAATTAATATTTTATAATAACTTCATCTAATGTTTTATATAATTAATAGTAAAAAGAATAATATAATTTCACCTTGGTAAAATTATATGGAGACAATTTTTCATTTTAATTCTTATAAGGTGAATCAATTATAAACCTTATCACCTTATTTAAAATCCATATATTTTATAAAATTTATTCTATAAAATTTATTTAAATTATTTTCTAGAATTTATTATACACAATTAATATTTAATACTGTTTTATACGCAACACTAATTTTATCTTGTGTTGCATTTAACAACGAGTTTTTTGATAACTTGTGGTAAACAAAAGGCAAAGTCTTACCAAACACCAATATACTATTAATATTATGATAGTTCTCATCTAGTCATTAGAATACAATTAATGAATAATATTAACTAAATTGTTAATATATTGTTAATACATGTTTATATAGTGAATCCTATGGTGAATAATTAAATATAAATAAAAATAAAAAAAATTGAATATAATGGATGGGTTTTATGAAAAACTATTTTTTCCCACTAAGGGGTTTTTTATTAATTAATCAAAATTAGTGAAAAACAATTAATTAAATATATATTTTATATATTCAATAAAATATTTTTTTAATTCCTTCAATAATTATTATATGCATAAAATAAGAACAAATCCAATTTTATGTATAAAAATGTATTTATCTAAAGGTTAGTTTTTCACCCTTTTAATTGAATACTTTTACTAAAGCTAAATATTTAAAATTTTATAAATCTTATATGAAAAAAACCCATTTTTTTAATTATAATATCAAAAATTATTTTTGGTAAATTTTTGGAATTTTTTTAGAGGTTTCATTTTTTTATGAATAGTGATGAACCCTACATTTTAATTGAAAACTGGTTTTTCATAAAATTTAATTTTATAGGTAAATTTTGTTTTAAATTTTTTTTAAAGTATAATTACTTCAATTATATGTCATTAAATCAATTTAATTGTTTTTATTCAATTTTCTCATTTAAAATGGATATAAAAAATATTTCAAATGTTTGGACTTTTTACTTTAAAAGATTGGTCTTTCATCCTATATACGAGCTTTTTGTAAATTAAATTAATAAAATTATATCATTAGATTATGTAAAAATGTATTCCATATCTTTTATCATCATAATTAATAATATATATTAAGTTTAACATAGTTTTTTACCAAAAATATTAGTGAATGAAAATAAAATTAATTATAGTGATTAAGGTGAAATTGAGTTTAGTTAATAATTAAAGTTATAATATAAGGTGTAGAAATAACCCTAAACTTGACTAAAATTTTCTTTTTGAAAATATGTAATCCCTTAATATTATATAATTCTATAATAATACTCTTTGGACCCTTGGGGGATAAGTAAAATGTGGTGAGAACTCAAATCTTATCAAAAATAACATCTCTGTCATCTCCCTCCCTTATAAAATACCACCACCCCCTCCCCCTCTCCTAAAACCTCTCAAGACATTTTTTCATGGAAAAAACTACCTATATAAACTAATAAAACCTACCCTAATAATATATGCATCACTTTGATAATAAATCCATCCAAAGAAGGATTTTTAGTATAAACCAAAAGGAGTTACCCGAAGAAGAGGTAACATTGTTCAACGAGAACTTTTGTTTAATTTTTTTCCCCAACACTTCAATTATTTTATTTCATGATTATAATAAAACCAGTATATTAAATATAATTTTATTTTTTATGATAATTTTAATACCTAGAACTTCAAACACTTCATTAAATGGGATATGAATTCCTCATTCTTCGATACGATGGACTATCTCCTCGCAAACTGATGTTGTTCATTCTTCCATTACCACCTCTAAAGGTTTGGAATAATAATGAATTACTATTTATATTAAATATATATTATATGTATAATTTATTAATTCTTTTTGAAATATTATATAACACATACCTCCATGCATTCTATTTTTTGGGAACACAGTGACATCGTTTGTGGACATGTGGACTACCAACTCCTTAAAGTGATGTGATTTATTCTCATGTTACATAGTATGTATTAAGGATGGATTTAATAAAAATAAATTATATAAATATAATATTTAGAATATTCATGAAATATTTATCTATATTTACATATAACTTATCATTTTTATATTTCCATTTCATATACTTAAAAAAGTAATAACGTAGTTTGAGGACGTGTGGACTGCCGCCTCCTCAAAGCGATGTGATTCTTCATTTTTCATCACCACATCAAAAGAATGGTATATATAAGTATATACAGTAAAATATTATGGTATTTTTGAGATAATGGTAGTTCTTCAAAGATAAAAATTACATACCTTATTTCTATAATGATCATTAAAAAATTGGAATTTTTCTCATGTGTACGCAAAACCTATAGTCTTTATGATCGTAACGTTGGTTAATTTTTCATAACAATATTCGTAGTTGTTTTTAAAAGTTTAATTGATGTAAAAATTTGATAATTATTTCTTGTTTATTGTTTTTGATATCTTTAAATAATGACCTCATTGACCATAGTCAACAATTCATAGTTAGTTTTGACACGTAAGCAAAATTTGGTGAAAACATTTGACTTAAACATTATTGTTTAAGTAATTGAATATAACATGTTTATTTGTTAAATAGAAATAATAAAAAACATTTAAAAGGTTATTAATAATGTAAATAATTTTAATAAGTTTGTTATTGAAGAGTATAGAGGGTAATATTTTCAAATCAATCTCAAGGTAAGAGATTTTCAACTCCCTTATTACATCTGTGGGATTAATGGAATATTCACCACATACTTTATTTGTAAGAAGAATTAACATTACCTTATGATATGTTATATCATGATTTCTTTTATATTAATTTTTTAAAATTTTTCATTTGATTATTATTAATTTTTGAGTTTCTTATTCATTTGTTGCCATTATTGTAAGGAGTTTTGTCTCAATTAACATTTCATTAAGACTTATTTGTTATTATGAACCTAATAAATTTTATATGGTTTTTGTAATTCCCTATGAAATTTTGTGTCATGAATTCAATTTATTTATTTTTATTAAATGTTTAAATTTATGTTATTCTTTCATGAATCTCATGATTCAAAATTTACTCAAGTATTAATGGATTTCCATCTCACTTGTTTACATACGTGAGATAAAGGTCATATTCACCACTTACTTATTTTGTATGGTGTATTTACAATACCTTTTGATTTATAATATCATGAATTATTTTATATTCACTGTAATTAAATTTTTCATTTTATTATTATTACTTTTGGGGTTTTTGATTAAAATGTTGCCACAGCTTTATGGGGTTTTATCTCAATTGGCATTTCTTTGAGTCTTATTTGTTATTATGAACCAAATTATTTTTATATAGTGTATTTACATACCATGAGATTATTTTATTATTGTTATGATTTAATTTTTTGGTATTAATATATCCATTTTATTATATCTCTATCATGGGGTTTATGATTTCAAAGTTACAATAATGGTAATGAATTTTTTTTTTACAATTTCCCTTCTTTGAGACATTTGTTATGTTATATGCCTATCTTATTTTATAAGGTGTATATTATGATCCTTTGACATGTTATATCATTAATATACTTATTATCATGATATTATAAGATTAATTTAATGTTATTACATTCATTAGGAATTGTATTGAACTGTTTTAATGTGATATGGGGAACATTGAATGTTTAAAGATTATTTTCCTCAAGAATATCATGGATAATATTTTAAGGAAACTTCCTTTCATAAATTTCAACAACCCTTGTTTATACATTTCATCCACTGGGGATATTTTTTACTGATTCAATCATAAATATTTCTTTCGATGGATTATTATTGTTTCAAAAATATCATTAAGGAACCCATTTCTTTTCCAAGCGTTAATCATGTTTCAAAGAGATTGAAATAGAATACATTTATTTTCCAAGTGTTAATCTTGTTTCAAATATATTTTTATAGAAACCATTTATTTTCATAGGGTAATCATGTTTTATAGATATATACATAAAACCCATTTCATTTCTATCATTTTATCTTATTTCGAAGAGATTATTGTGGAACCCATTTATTTTATATGGGTTAATCATGTTTCAATGAGATTATTTTGAACCCCATTTATTTTCCATTGAATAACCATGATTCAATGAGTTTTTCATGGAAATAATTACTTTTCCATGGGTTAATCATGTTTTATAGAGATTTTTATATAACCCATTTTTTTCAAGAGTTAATTATGTTATAAAAGTAATAATGGTTGTTCCTAAAAGTTTATGATGAAATGAAAGACTTTATGTGTTATGAATTTTTAAAGGTACATAGTCATTTTATTAGTGTTTATGAGATAGAAAAATTATGGGTGGTTCCATGAAAACCCAATGATGGTTTATTCCATGATAATATAATTCTATGTGGTTACATGATAAAACAACAATGGGTGGGTATGTGATATCCCTACAATAAATTGGGTATGTAATTCAATTGTATAGTTATTCCATATGAAAGAGTTATTGTGTGAGTAAAATTAAAATGATGTCCCAAGTGAATACATGTTTTATTTATGGTTTCTATAATTTTATAATTTTTCTAATGATTGATATTGATATAACATAGATTTTAAATATTACTTCTAAAGACTCTTTACAATTAGATTTTTTTGTATTTGATGATTCAATGCTGATTGGAATGGGTTATTTTATAAATCACTCACAAAAGTTTATTATTTCATCGTACACTTATTAATTCTTATACATTCATTTTCTCATGTATGACATTAAATTGTTAATGATTATGTTTACTCTTATTGGGCATCTGGTCTCACCCTTCTTATGTTACATTTTCCATATTTTTTGAAGAATAGTGTTGAAAATGTTTTTTATAGAACTGATTTCATTGGGATGATGAAGATGTATTAATGCGAAAAATAAAATCCTGGCTAAGAGGGATAAATTCTCATTTAAAGTCTTGTGAATTGTTTATATAAGAGGTTTTCCGAATTCAAAAAAACATTAAATGAAAATTTCCAACATGGTATAAGTTATCCATGGAATCCCTTCGATTTTGTAAAGTTTTAATGGAAACATTTGGGTGACAATTATTAGAATCATAGCTGGAAATATAAGGTTATTGTAAGATCCCGGTCTTCTTTGTGGTAAGTTCTTGTTAGAATTTCTGGTCAAATTCCTTTATGGTGGATAATTTAATGTTATCCAAGTCTATTTGGATTTTGGAGGTGTTTCAGGGGTTTGAGACACGAAATAAGAATGAACGGGGTCAACCAGGGCATGTCACACCTTTAGAATACGGTTAGTAATAACCGTGTGTCCTAACTGTGGATGCTTGGAGGAGGGGTGCACATTTTGAGGAAACCATGCAATAAGGATAGAAAAATTTCTTGGAATGAACATATCCGCCCCACGTGGTTAGAGCATAGTTTTTTAAACCATGCGAGATTCCCAGGTAACCGTGCGACCTTACCCCATCATGGATAGAGGGAGGTACACGGTTGGTGCATGGTTTGGCCAACCATGCAACCAAACCCTATTCCCCTTTAAGAATTGTATTTTACCATTTTTTTACTCTCATACCTTATGTGTTATAACTCATTATGTCTCTAATTAATTCCTCTAACATTCTTGGTGATGAACCAAAACACCCCCAAGTTTCCATAGGATTGATATCTTTCGTTTCTAGGTCATTTGGAGTGTCATTGGTTGTGAATCGAAGCTCCATGTGAATCAAACGCTCCTCTTCCATTTATTTTTTGGATTATGGATTTTTTTTTATTCTTTAAAATCTATAAAAACATCTTCTTCCATTGTATCTTATGTTTTGGATTCTAAATTAGTTCAATTTAGAACAAAGGTCTATGGTTAATTGATCAATCATCTTTTCAATCAAGGTAGGTGGTCTACAAGTTATATCCAATAGTCTTATTGGTTTTTTATATGAATGTGGGTGTGATTTGATGTGGTTGTGTTTCCCTTCTTGTTTTTCAGGGTAGGAATGATTAATTTCTATGGTTAATTCTTAATTGAACCCCTCATGATCCCCATGGGATGTATTGAGGATGATTTAACCATTTTAAGAGACACCCATAGGGTTTTCTACTTCTTTAACATGGAAATTTAAATTATAAGTGTAGAATTGATATTTTTATGACATAGATCCCATAATTACATGTTATCTTTTGTTTTTAATTAGAAACTAATGGTTATTTTGTTGGTTGTAAAATTAGTATAAAGTGTTTCATGGAATATTGTGAATGGATTAAATGGATTAATTTGAATTTGGTAAATCACATATGGTTATAAATGAAAATATTTAAATGGTTAAAATATGATGATTTCTTATGTATTGAATATACCATGAATTTGGAATTTTTTTGTGTATTTTCTAATTATGTTTTATTTGATGGATGGTTAATAAATCATGTTCACATGGTGTTGTGGTATTTGGGGAATTTACTAATGTTCGATAACCACTGGTTTGGTTGGAATGAAGCAATAAACCCCCACCCCTATGAGGCAGGGGTTAGGGAACCTGATTGAGGATCTAGGACCTGAATGGTTTCATTGTATAAGACTATCCAGACTGAGGCTCTAAGGTAGTTTGATGTAATTAATTATAAAATGGCCTCCCTAGAGAGATATGACACTTGTATTATTTTCTTTATTCTTATTTTTTGATCAACATAGACCATTTTTTTATAAAATAATTTCACAAGACTTTAATTAAATGTGTTAAATGGTTTAAGTGAATAATTTTTAACTAACAGCATGACATATCATTTGTATACATTTTGAATCTATTAGTAAATGCATACATTATCTATTTAGACTGGATATTTTTTATAAACTGTTGGTGGTGGACAACTGAGTTGTACTCACACCCCGATCTGGATTCCATTGCGTACTAGAGAAGATTTCATGGTAGCAGATAAGGAAAAGGGAAAGGGCCTCATACTAGATGGTTGAGTTGGTCATGGAATGTTCATGGATGAGGGATATGGACCTGGAGTTAGGGATTGTTTTTTTATTCTTCAGTTTGTCTTTATTTTTTGTTTTTATTTAAAGATGGAACAATATGTCATGACATGTCAATTTGTCTATTTAGTGATGGTTTTATACCAGATTTTGGTAAATGGTTGGTAATGCATGCTTACTATTATGATTTAATGTTTCCTTCATTTAATATCTTATCTGTTTTGGATTAATTTGATAAATATTTTATAGTCTCCCCACATTTTCTGTTATACCCTCACTACTAGTTTTTAGCCTTTGTCATACAGGGAGGTGTGCATGATATCATGTCGAGACCCAAATCATGGCACCAATTTAGTGGCCATCGGGTTCGGGGTGTTAAAAAGTTGTATTAAAGCATTTATTTTATCATTCTTAACTACTTAGGCATGGTAAATGGGATACTATGGTGATTTTTTCCTTGTAAATGAACTCATTCATGGAATTTACTAACCCATATATGAGGTAAAACCTGGGTACCCATGGTGGGATTGTTGTTCTTGATGTCCTTTATTATAGTTTAACTATATTTCACCATAGGTTAATGAACTCATTGTGTGATGTGAAAGTTTTCTCATATTTTACTCAGGACAGAAATGGTATGAGTTTTTTCATCCATGCATCAGTTTAGGAACCTGGGGATATAGATGGAATGCGTCATGGTAGGAACACACAGGGAGGATGTGTGGGGCTTGAAGCATGATAGTTCATTTCAATTTCATCTAAAAATTTAAAAGAAGTGGTGTTTACTAAAGATGATAAAAATTGGTAAATGGAAATAATTTGAAATAATGATTAAACAATGGTTCCTATGGGAAAGTTATTAATTGGTTTATTATTTTTTTTAATAATTTTTAATTACTAAAGGTTTTCTGTAATAAAAAGTTTATTATGAAAGTGTGAATGATTGAAAATGGGTTTTTTATGAAGAGAAACATGGTTGAGTGAGTGTTTTTACCATGTTGACCATGAACCAAAATATTGAAGGCTAAGGGTAGTGATAGAGGTGGGATGATATCTCTTCAGATAGTGTATGAGTAATGGGTTGTTTATGGTTAGTGGAGAGACAAAAATTTTGTATCCATGGATATTTTGTGTTATGTGTTTAGAGAAGTGTGTTTGGAATTATAGGAATATGCCTCTACAAAATCGCATGTTGGTTGGGAAACAAGATGATTTTGTTTAGAATTATCATCCATAAGTAGATTAAGAAAACCCAATGATCTTGGGTAATAATGTAGAGGATAAGTTGTATGATAGATTCACTCATTTTATGAAAATGATGGAATGGTATCCTGAAAAGGGCATTATCGATTATGTTTGATATTAATTGTGAGTTTCAACTGTATCAACCTTTGACTTTTCTGGGATTGGGTGGACTGGATGCAGCCATGTTTTTGATAGAGGCTATTTAGATTATTCGTGATCACTTAGATACACCTCATGAGAATAGATTCGAGTTGGCGTATTACATGTTATGTGGTCAAGAAAACCGCTTCTGGGATGTTTCTGTTCGGACCTGTAAACAAATTTTATAATATGAAAATGTTTCCAAGATTATATTTTGGGACATTTCTATTAGGAATCCCTAAGACAAGAGAAGGTTTCAGTGTTCAGGAGGTTGACCCCAGGGACTAAGTCAATGGTGGATTATGAGGGTCGCTTTACTAACTGGAAATGCTTTGTTCTATATTTGGAATGAGATGATGTGGGTATCAATATCTGTGTCTAGGATGGACTTATACATGAGATTAATTTTTATTTGAATATCATATTCTTAAATAGGTTTACTAGGGTGGTGGATCATGCCATTATTTTAGATGTAATCCTCATGGAGTCTTCTGGTGAAGGGCATGCATTTCTAATTGGGTGACCCAGTGGTGTGATATTTGAATGTAGGAAGTTTCACTTCAAGAGCTTCCAACAAAAATACAGGGTAAAGAGTAGTCATAATATAGATCTAGACTCTCAGGGTAATTACCAAGATTTCTAATATTTGTGTGACATGACAAGATACTAGCACAGTCAGTGTCCCCAACCATCAATTGAGTGCTGAGTGTGTGACAGGTTGGATCATGTATAGAAGTTTTTTAGGAACCCTCAATAGATGGGAATTGATGGAGGATTGAGGTTGATGTAAAGTGATGGAAGGGGTAAATTACCAAATATCAGGAAGTTATTTGGATCTCTAATAGACATATCCTCCGGGGTAATGGGTGGGGTACTATGGGATTAGAGCATCATTATCTGTAGGGTAGTGATGATCCATGGAATCAGACTAGAGATCAAGTTTGAGGGGTAGGTCGTCTTCGCATAGTCCATACCTCTCATAGAGTTGTTAAGGTGGTATCATCAATAGTACAAGGCACTATTCTTGTATCTTCAACTCTTCCTAGTGCTATATTTGATATAGGTGCCTCAAATTATTTTATTTCTATCAAATTTTTGAGTTTTTTTGGCCAAGTGGTGGAAAATATGTGTGTAATTATGTTGAGTGATAAACTGTTGTGAGTATGAGTAGAAAATATATGGAAGTTTAAGGGTTCTTATGTCAAGATTGGTGGGTACCATTTTTTGGGACTTGTTTGTGGTAGAGATGTCAGGGTTTGATCGGATTTTTGGCATGTATTAGATATTGGTGTACCTGAACCATATTTATTGTTACCATTATATGTCAATTTTTATGTCCAAATATGGGATTTCATATATTCAACATGGGGAATGGGATATTAGAACAGACTATTTAGGGCCAATCTATCAGTAGTTGGGTAAACTGGAAGGCAATGTACATTATCTTGTGTTTGATGTTGGGGGGGAAAAGTAGTTTATCTTTAATCCTATAGTGGATCAGTCTCAGGATGTGTTTTCTAATGTATTTTCAGGGCTTCCATCAAAGAGGGAGGTTGAGTTCATAATTGAGTTTCTATAGAGATAATAACAAGTTTCTATGTTGTCTTATATAATGTCACCAGTAAAAATATAGGATCCTAAAACACAATTGGAAGAACAAGAGAACCAGGGGTTTATTCACCCGAGTACATCACCTTGGGATATCTATTTTTTTCAATAAGTATGGCGGATCCTTGTGGTTTTATATCGATTGTAGGATGTTTAACTAGATTACATTTATGAATAGAAACCCCCTTCCATGAAATGATGATCATTTTTACTATCTATGGGGCAATTTTCTGTTCTAAAAGATTGATTTGGGTTAAGGATATCATTAGATGAGTGTGAGACCTTTTGATATATTGTAGACTATCTTCATAATCAGTTAAGGGTTATATGTGTTTTTTTTCATTCAGGTTACCTGACACACCATATGTATTTATGGTCCTAATGAACTAAATCTTTCTCTTATACCTGGATCAATTTATAGCTTTCTTTTTCGATGACATCATAGTGTACTCCAAGAATCACGATGCCCATTCTAGACACCTTAAAATTTTCCTTAGTTCACTAAGAGATCATACAATATATGCCAAGATATCCAACTTTCATTTATGTGTTGACAAGTTTAATTTATTAGGTCATATCATCTATGAGTAAGGTGTGTCGGTGGATCCATAGAAAGCGAAATTGGTTGTATCTTGGGATAATTCCAAGATTTTTTTGATATATATATATATATATATATATATATATATATATTACGGGGTTTTTCTGGATATTATCATGGGTTAAACAAGGATTTATCCCACTTGGAAGTAGCACTTTGGAGTTTATCTAAGAAAGGCATCATGTTTGAGTGGCCTGAAGCATTTGATATAGTTTCTCAAGAGTTAAATAAGTTTCTAACTTATGCACCAATTTTGACCTTACCCAAGCCATGTAGGGAGTATACCTTATGTTGTGATTCATTCAGTATTGGTCATGGGGAAGTGTTGATGTAAGATGACTGGGAGGTGGTGTATGGGTCACAGAATTTGAGGCCTCGTGAACGAAATTACCAAATACTTGATCTTGAATTGTTCACGTTATTTTGTTCCCAAAAGTGTTGGTGTAATTACTTATTGGGAGAGGTGTTTATTGTTTATACAGATTATAAGAGACTTAATTACATCTTATCCTATCATGATTTAAATATCCAAAAGTGAAGATGATTTGAATACAAGAAGTACTTTATTTTTGAGTTTTATTGAGTACTAGGTAAGGGGAATAATTTTTATGATTCATTGGGTCAAAACAATCAGAATTATGGGATTCATGAATCTAGTTACCAGTGGAGGACGATTCTGTTGTTCACTAAGTTAATTTTGGAGGTGTAGGATGGGAATCAGAAGATAACCCTTATGTCAATTCTATTTGATTCCACCCATATGATAAAGATCAAGGATATAAATTATGAGGATCTAGAGTGTTTTTCTTGGAGAAAAAGCATTAATTGTGGGGATTCACAATCCAAATGGACTATTGGTGATGATGAGATCATTTATTTTCACAATAGATCTTTCATTCCTACTTTCATGAAGGAAGAGTTGATTCATGACTTCCATGACTCAATGTGGTCGGTGCATCCTTGTTCAACCAAAATTTATAGTGACCCTTGTAGAAATTGTTAGTGTCTATGGATGTAGAAAGTGGTGTAATGTTTCATCGAAATATGTTACACTTATTAGTATCTAAAGGTTGAGAATAAGTGATGAGTTGGTTTTTTATAGTATTTGACTATTCTATAATGTGAATGGTATAATTTATTGATGGACTTTGTTGTGGGTTTTCTGAGGAAAACCTAGAAGAATTATGTTTCATGGGTATTTGTGCATGAGTTAACCAAGGTGGCACATTTATTACCTTTTTTTGAAACCTTCACTATTGATCATTTGGGTGAGTTATACATTCACGAGATAATGCGGTTTCATGGGGCACCACAAATGATATTTTTATATCATGAATCAGGTTTTACATCATGCTTCGGGTAGGGGTTACAAAAAGTTCTTGATACCCAATTTTTTTTAATACAGATTTTCACCGATAGATTGACAGATAGTCAGAGCATACAACTTAGATTCTAGAGGACTTGTTAAGGAATTTTTTTTCTAGACTTTGGTAGATGATGAGGAAAGAATTTGGTGTTTATTGATTTATCTTATAAAAAAGTTACAATGAAATGATCCAGATGGCACCATATTTGGAGATATATGGGTGGTTGTGTAGATCTACATTATGTTATTAGGAGGTTGTGGAATTAGATTTGTTGGGACTGAGTCTTGTGTAGGAGACAACATAATAGGTTTAGTTGATTCAAAAGAGAATGACTATGGCTCAATGTAGGAAAAAGTCATATTCAGATTGGAATTGTCAACCTCTTGAGTTTATAGTGGTGATTATGAATTTCTATGGGTATCTCCAACGTTGGGTGACCTTTGGATTTAGAAACAAGGTATGTTGGCAACTAGGTAAGTGGGGATATTTGAGATAGTGGAGAGGATCATACTAGTGGAATACCTATTGGCTCTAGCATAGTATTATGGTGGTATGAGTGATGTTTTTTATGTTCCATACCTTCATCATTATCACCTAGAACAATCTCATGAGATTAATTTTGTTCATGTTTTTCTTCAGGATAATATGTCCTTGATGAGAATCTGGTTCGTATTTTGGATCATATTGAAAAAATCTTTAGAGGAATGTTAGTTCCCTTGGATTGAGTTTTGTGGAAGCATGGTAATTTCCATCAGGAATCTTGGGAGATGGAAATAGATATGTGGGCCTTGTGGATTGTTATTTTCAATTTTTAATTTCAGTGATTCTTATGGAGATCATCTTGAGGATGAGCTGTTATAAGGTGGGGAGGATATAAGTTCTCAGACTTCTTTGAGGTACGTTATTGTTAATATTTTGAGTTTAAATTCATTTAATATGGTTAATGGAATATTTATAGACTATATTTAGAGCTTCATGGGTGTTTTCAGGGTTTGAGGAATCAAAGAAGGAAGAATGGGGCCATCCAATGCATGATGCATAACTAGCGCACTGTTAGAAGTAACAATTCACCCTAACCAGGCATGCCTAGAGGAGGGGTGCATGAGTTGAAGAAACTATTCATGATGGGAGGAAAAAACACGCATTCTTGGATAAATCCACCCTTCATGGTTACAGAATTGTATATCAAACCCTACCAGATCCCCAAGAAACTATGTGGCCTCGCCCCCTCTTGGGAAGTCGGTGGCGTAAACTCGGCACACAGTTTCGCCAACGGTGCGGCCAAACCATGAAACCCTTTATAAATGGGATTTTACCATTTTTACCCCTAAGGCCTTAAGTGTTATAACATGGGATTTCCCTCATTTTTTAATCTTATATCCCCAGTGATGAACCAAATTGCACCAATATTTCCAATGATTTATCTCCTTTCTTTATAGGCCATTTAGGGTTCCCTTGGTTGTGATTTGTATCTTTAGGTGAGTCTAACAATCCTCTTCCATTTATTTTTCTGATTATGGATTTTTGTAGTTTCTCTTATTCTTATAAATCCCTATAACCCTATTTTTCTAGAAGATCTTAAGTTGGTTCTCTTATGGTTGTTCAAATTAGAAATAGATGCTAGGTTTAAGTGAGAGTTTGTCTCCACAGTCAAGATAGGTGGTCTATAAGTTATATTCCACATTGTTGTTCATTATTTTATTATATGTTGGTACGATTTGGTGTGGTTGTTTTTAACTTTTTTTTCCTTATTAAGAAATATTAATTGATTGGGTAAATGTTTAATTGAAACCCTAATGACCCTGTGGGATATGTTGAGGTTGATTTTACCAAGAAAAGGTTCACCCATGGGGGTGTACTTCTTCATGAACATGGAAATTGAAATAAAAGGTGTAGAATTGAGATTTTTATAACATAGGGCCAACAATAACTGTTCAGACATGATATATTGGGTTATGAATTCAAAACCACTGGTGATTTGTTTGGTTGTGAAATTAGAATAAAGGGTTATTTGGAATATATTGGATGGGTTAAATATATTAAGGTGAATGCAAAAAATGAATTCTAATTATTAATTAAAATGTGTAAATAGGTAAAACATGAAGATGATTTATATACTGAATAGACACTTAATTGTGAATTTTTTGTGTATTGTTTGATTGTGGTTTATTTTATGGATGGTTAATAAAGAATGTGCACATTTCTTGGTGGTATGTAGAGTATTAACTAATATTCTACACCCACATGTCGGGTTTGATTGAGGCTTTAAACCCCACACCAAGAATGCATGAGTTAGGGAGTCTAACTGAGGCTCTAGGCTGTTAATGGTTGCATTGGATAAGACTATCTAGATAGAGGATTTAAGGTATTGAGATGTAAGTTTTTATGAAATTTTTTCCATAGTGTTATTGTGAACTTGTATTATTCTTATTTTGTGCTTAGTGGTTGATAGGAATAGACCGTTTTGTTACAAGGAATTTTCCTAACCTTTGAATAAAATGAGGGAAAATGGTTTTAAGTGAATAATTATTAACTAATGACCCGGTTTATCATTTTTTTACCTTGTTTATATTTTAGTACATGCATACACTATTTTTTAGACTTGGTATTTTTGTATATACCGTTGGTGGTGGACTACTGAGTTGCACTCACACCTTGATCAGGCCATCATTGGGTACCTTTAAATATTTCATGGTTTCAGGTCAGGACAAATGAATGTTCCACATACTACATGGTTGATTTAGTCATGGGATGTGTGTGGATATGGGATCTAGATATCAGGACATGACCTATTTTGGGGATTCTTATTTTTTATCTATTTTTGGGTTTTCATTAAACATGGATCAATATGGAATGACATATCATTTTGACCGTTTGGTGGTGGTCTTCTACTCTGTTTTTTGAAATTCTTTGTAATACATAATTATTGTTATTATTTAATATTTCATTCATTTAATATCTTATATCATATATATTACTACGATAAAGAGGGAACAGTCTCCACACATGATCTCTTATACCCTCACTACCGTTTGGCAGCATCTACTGTATGTGGAGGTGTTCCTATGGTTGTGTGGTGACTGGACTCGAGGCACCAGTTTAGTGGGCATTAAGTGGGGATGTTATAGTTATGTATTTTAGCATAGGATTCTAGACTGTACTTCTAGGTATGTCAAACCTTGGTCTATAAATTTAGTTGTTTATGGGACACTTGTCTATTAAAATTACTTAATAATATTTTAATCCTTCAAAATATTTAATGTATTCTCCCCCATACTTATAAAAGGAAACACATATTTTTCCTTGTTTATACCACATTGAAGCACTTAGACTGACCAAAACCTAACCAATTCTATTATAAACTTCCCTATCTAATAGTTAGTGATTTTTCTTCATAAAATATGATTAAAAGGGTCCTTAAGAAGGTATCTAAAATTGACCTACCGAATAAGTGGTAATCATGTTACCCGACCTCTGTCAGTTAATATCTAATTCTAAATCCTTTAAATCTCTATAATTAATCATAATATAATAACTTCATTATCCTAAATATATTGAAATTTTATTAGGATTACATAACTCCCATTATAAACCTTTTTTTCTAACAAATGTACAATTAATGGATTTCTCATGCATACATGTTAACTACCACCTCCACATAGCGATATAATTAATTTTCTATTACAGTCATTGGTGGTTTTTTATTATTATTTATATAATGAATATATGTTATTTTTCTGATGAAATAATGGTTATATAATGATTAAATAATATTCAACTTCTTTCATTATTTTTTTAAATGAAAACTGAGTTCATGTGTTTGTACAAACTGTCATCTCTATGAATGGTGTAGGTCATTTTTCTATCTCTAACATTTATAGATAGATATAAATATGAATTAAATGAATATATATGATATTAGTATCATTATTAAAAATATTTTTTTTATCAAACCACAAACAAATTATAACTACTATAATTTATGAATCGAAACATTGATGAAAAACGAAACAACTTACACCCCAAAACAATGATTTTAATAAATAAGTATTTATACAGGGGTGTTGAATTGATATAAGTGGATAATATATGGTATTATATTTATTTAAATAATTCTAATATTTAATTATAATTACTTTAAAAATATTAAAAAAATATTTCAATGAACTTACGAAGCAACTCGAACTCGAGGTAAGGGTTTCTTGTCTCACTTTTTTTTTTGGGAGGCATATTCTTTATTCATCACTAATTTCATTCATGTGGTGTATATACTAACCCTATGGTATTCTATTTCATGAATAATGTTATTATATTTACTATTATGTTTCATTTTATTTCTTTCACGGGGGTTATGATTCAAATATTATCAAAGCAGCAAGGGTTTTACATTACAATCACATTTTTACCTGGATTGATTATTATTATATTTATAACAATGAAATTATATGATATTTATATCCAAAATATTATGTATTTTCTTATCCTATATTTATTATTTGAGATTATATATTCTCCTTTAACTTTATTCTCTTAAAGTACCGATGAATCTGAAAGAATGTTTTTTAGAAAAACCAAAATTGTTATACTATTTAGTATTGAATCATTTTCTTCCATGCCTAAATATTCATTAAAAATTGTGTTAATTAATTTAATGTTATCATATGAATTTTTAAATTCATTTATATAAATTCTAACTTCCAATAAAAATTTTACAAGTAATCATATTATAATTTTTTGGAATGGGGTACTTTTAAAATTTTACTGAAAATGTGAAAGGAATATTTTTTTTCACATAAACAACATGAATGAAATTTCCCACCATCATAACCACTAAATTATTTGAAACATCATTATAAATTTCCCATGGTTCTATTGAATTAATACTTTTCCTCCATATTTTGGAAATTTGAAAAATTTAAATAACTATGTTCAAAATAAAAAGTGTATTTTCCTCATGAAATGTTCCATTGATTTTTAAAAAGGAATTATTAATCTATGATAATAAAATAAGATGTTAGTTATGATTTAATGGGTGTATTGTCTTGACCGTGGTTCCACACACTAGTTCCCTGAGCAGGTCGATCGATAATTCCTTTTTAAAACATACTGACCCATATGCCAAAGGCTTACGACTAGCAGCGATTGTCTAATATCAGTCACAGTGATATTATACCCTCTTTATCAGGCTAATACACTAGGGGAAATAAATAAACAAAAACCAAAGTATGATATAAAAAAATAGAATAATCTAGTATCCCAAGATGACCCAAATCTAGAAATACAGTGTCAAAGATAAACAATAGATTTTTCATGCTAGAGTACATGTCATGTGTCAAAATGAAACTCAAAAGTAAAGACATCAAAAAATACCAATAGGTTTTCTAACCACATAGGGTGCCCTCAACCATGATCCATCCTGACTCATCCATCAAACACATGTTTGTTTCCCTTATCATGTCCCAGAATGTTGATATCTATTTAGTTACCGATCAGAAAACCTGAGTAGGGTGTGAGTACAACTCAGTAGGACACCACCAATGACATATTAAACAATATATAGTCAATAATAGTGTATGAACTTGTATAAATAAATATATAAAATTCATAAGTATACATATATCAAAATATAAATTATTCTTTATTTAACCAGATTAACCTCTGGGTTCTCAAGGACACCCATAATCTCAATTCCTTCTTCATCCCATGCCAAAGTCTGAACTATCCCTAAGGAATATCATATCTCATAATTCCATTGTTAAAATTCTCCATCTAAATTAACATATGAATTTAATTGTTACCATTCATAATATTATTTTAATCATGAATTCCATTGTTATTATTCATCATTTAAATTGACTCATGAATTCCATTGTTACCATTCATCATTTCAATTCACATACGAATTCCATTGTGGCAATTCATCATTTCAATTCACACATGAATTATATCATTACCATTTAACATTTAAATTCAAACATAAATTCCATTGTTACCATTTTTCATATTAATTTAATCAAGAATTCCATTATTTCCATTCATCATTTCAATTCACATATGCCACAACATCCCGTTAATTAATTCAAAAATAAATTAATCACAATTATTTAATTAATTATTTCAAAAATTAATTAATCGCATAAATATCATTAATTAATTTGCAACTTATTAATCAGATATATCTCATTAATTAATCCAAAAATTAATTAATCGTTTTCCATCAATTTTGAAAACATGACTATTTCCATTAATTAATTCAAAAATTGAATAATCAATTCACAATCCCAATGTACCATAAGAAATTCAACAATTAATTATTAAATTTACAATTTCAATATAACAATAATTAATTCAATAATTAATTGTCCAAATTACATATTCACAATAACTCAACAATTAATTATCTCAAATCAACAATCTCAATATACCATAATTATTTAAACAGTTAATTATCTCAAATAAACAATCTCAATATCCCATTATTAATTTAAGAATTAATTATCACAAATCAAGCATCTCAATATCCCACCAATTCAATCAATTCAATATCCCCAATTTCACAATTCATTAATTAATTAATTTTTCCAATTAATTAATCTAATTCAAGAAACTCAATTTATAATCTTCCGATATAATTTTAAAATTAGATACATGTAATTTAAATCAATACTTAATTATTGGTACTATAGACCACCTACCTTAAATTTTTTATTAGCAATCACCCAACTGAAATTCCCAATTTGAAACCAATTGGACAAACCAAGGATGAAGAACAAGATCTTGATTCAATCCCTAGATCCAATATTTAACTGAATAAAGATAACACAAAACTATATCTAACAAATATGGATCTAGATATAGAACCAACAATAGATAAGCATATATCTATTTATTTTGTGGAGGGGAAAATAGAGAGAGATCTAAATGGGACGAATTAAATACCCATAGAGGTGTATGTTTTCAATCTTCCCTTAGATTCACTAATAACAGAGGTTGGGAAGGCTCGGAATCTATCTAGGTTCCTCCAAAATCATGACATAGGGGTTAGGATCGACCAAGGGCTAAACAGATGTTTAAATGGGGCTCATTAAAATTTTAAAAAATATGGGCTATTTTAAAAACCCACGAGTAGTTTTCTAGGCAGAGTTGAAATTTTTAAAACAGTGTGTGCCATGGCCATGAACCTCTTTTAGGGGGTTCATAGTATTTCTTTTTAAGTTTTAGGGTTTAAAAACCGTTCCCTAGCCATGTAAAGACTCTCTATCAACGGTTACATGGTTTTCTAGGCTCGGGTGTACAGTTATGGAAAAATATGTGACAACCTTTCACTGCCCTCTTTCTTCCATTTTTCTCAAATGTTCACCCCAACACACCCTAAGGTAAAACAAAAATGAGAAGTATTCAATACATGGTAAATGATTAGCTATAAATGAAGTTGATACATCTCTACAAAATGTGAGAGTTTTACAATGTCCCCACCTTATAATAGCTCATCCTATAGATGTGCTCCCAAGTACCTCTAAGATATCGGGTCAAAATGATTGGGCCATCGAGCCCTTGTATTTTCCTCTCTCTTCCATGTTTCCTCCTGAACATGGATAATTTTCCACAATACATGAACTATCAACATGGTCTTTCCCCAAAATCATTTTCAATGCAATACAATACACATATCTTATGCGCCTCAAATTAAATATCTATCTCAAACTCAACATCATCCACATCGATCACGTGAGAATGGTTAGGGTGATATAGTTGAATTTTTGATGCATGGAAAACATCATTAATACAATTGTATATCTATGGATGATCAAATTTCTACACCACTACCATGATTCTCTCCACAACCTCAAATGGTCCAACAAACTTGGGCACTAACTTGCAGTGTCTTCGTATCCTCCAGTGACCCAATCTTAGTGACATCAATAGGAAAGCAAGATCACCCTCTAAAAACTCTAAGGGTCATACAATTATATCACCATTTGAATTTTTTCTACTCTAATACATAGCTATATGCTTCTAAATCAGCTAAACCTACTCCAATGTCTCCAGCATTAGACTTGGTCACAAAAACTCTGACTCTCCTAGATCCATACAGCATAGAGGTGATCTACATGGCCTACTATAAAGATCCTTGTATTGTCCCATCCATATAGTTTCTTAATAAATATTATTATAGTAAAAATACACTAAATACATGTTCTTCTCTCGGGCCACATTTAACTCTAGAACAGATACTCACAACATATCCTCAAGCACTTGTATAGTATGCTCTAAATTACCATCTATCTAGGGATAAGAAGCCACACTCAACAAAACCTAAAAACCAAAAAACATTTACAAGCCCTTCTAGAAGCACAATGAAAAACATGGGTCATATTATGAAACAATAGTCTGTGGTACCTTGTACAAATGGAATATCTTCCAAACATATAGTTCTTCTAAATGATCCACTGAGAAAGTCTCCCATGTAGGAAAGAAATGTTCTACCTTTATTAATAGGTCTTTAATCACCCAAATGGAATCCTTCTTCTAATTCATACTTGGGAGACCTACCACAAAATCCGTAGTAATTTTATCCTACTTAACATTTGGAATGGTCAATGGTTTTAGTAAACTATCATGTCATTAATGCTCAACTGTCACCTACTAACAGGTGTAGAATCATTTAACGAACCCTATAATATCCTTTTTCATTATCAGCCATAAAAACTACTGTTATAGGTTATGGTGTATTTTGTTCACACCTAGATGTACTAGCCACGTCAAGGCATTAAACTCACACATAATCTCCTCTTTCATGCTCATAGTCACAACAACCTGATTCCCTACATAGATGATCTCATACTTATCTATTCTCTGATTGGAAGGTGTCTCCCCACCTTCAAGACATTTCCTCAAGGTCAAACACTCCATATCCTTGTATAATTTAACTCTGATACATCTCAAAAGTGTATACTCTAATGAAACTAATGTTGAAGTAAACTTATCCTGACCCTCCTGAACCACAATGTGAATATCATCCAATGAATTCGTCATTTTCCACTCATAACTGAACTCTTGAACTACCTAATTTTTGTTTTTCCTTCTCAAATAATCAGCCACACTATTTCCCTTCTTGGGTGTACAAGCTAGATCAAAATCAAAACATGACATATACTCAACCCATCACTACTATAAAATATTCAAATCTCATTGGGATATGATATACTTTCAACTCTTGTGATCTGTATACACTATAAAATTATTTCCCAATAAATAGTGCCACCAACACTTCAAGGCATAACCAAAATCTTCCAACACGAGGTTATGCATATGGTAGTTTAATTCATGTGGCCTAAACCTAAAAAACCCATAAACCAAAACTTGATCTCCTTATATCAACACAGGTCCAATACATATTCCAAAATCATCATATAATATTGTATACTACTCTCTTGACTTGGGTTGGATAACAATTGGTTTTGATGGCAACTAATTCTGCAACTCTAGGATAGAATTATCACATGATTTAGACTATTCAAAAAATTTCCATTTTTTCAAGATTAAAAGAGGTGATGAAAATGGGAAAAGTATTTAATGAACCTCCAATAATATAAATATAATCTCTGAAAGATATAGATATCGAAACAATTCTTGGGATACTCCCAAAAAAACAACTACATAAACCTTTTCTGGGCCCACTAACACACCTTCCTCTAAGATTAAGTGACCCGTGAATGGTACATGATAAATCAAAAGGTGACACTTAGATCGATTTGGGTATATCTGATTCTCTCCCAGTATACTCAGGATGATTTCTAGATGTTTTGGAATGATCATCATGAGTCTTTGAGTACACCAAGAGTTCATCCACAAACAAAACAACAAACTGATCCAAGTACAGATGGAATATTCTATTCATCAAGACCATAAACACTACTAGTGATTTATTTTTCCTGAATGGCATCACAAAGAAATTAGAAAGACCATACATACTTCTAAAAGCAATCCTTGGTATATCAGAAGGTTAAACTCTCAAAATAAGACACCCTGATCTCAAGTGAATCTTTTAGAAAATAAAAGCTCCCCTAAACTGGTCAAAAAGATCATCCATACAAAAAAAGGATACTAGTTCATTACTATCATATGGTTTAACATTTAGTAATTGATACACAACTGAAAAGTATCGTTAGCCTTATTAGAAAACAAGACTGGAGAGCCCCAAGGTAACTTACTCTTTCTCATAAATCCCTTATTCTCAAACTCTTATAGCTGAGTCTTGAGCTCTTGAATCTCTATTGGTTCCATTATGTATTGTAGAATAGAGACTGGTTTAGGCACTAACATGAGCTCATTTTTAAATTCAACATCTCTCTTTGGTGGAATCCCTGAGAAGTATTTAGGAAACACATCCTGAAACTATTCCACTATAGGTGGAAATAAATTGTACATTACACATCTATCATCCAAAAACAAACTAGAAACCTGGTCAGTAAGCTACCCCATTTGCTGGAGAACTGAACCTTCACGACCCGACATGATATCCCACTATCAACTCTGAATATAATTGTCAACCATAGGAAATTTAAAGGTCAATCTTCTCTAATTACAATCTATGTGGGCTTGGTATGCTACTAACTAGTACATGCACATAATTATGTTGAATACCAACATGCCCTGGATGTAAATATCCCATAGAAAGTGATACCCCCAACCCTGGGAGAACACCCCTTTCATAAGTAAATGTCTCATGATTGTATTCCCAGAGGTGATTCACTCATAAAAAAACCATCTCACAAAATCCACCTCTAGGATAAAACCATTCCCAGTTTATGAATAAAAAATAATGAGAGGCACCATTATAAAATAAGGCATTATCTAGCATAGAATGCACATGAATAGTACTTATCACTATCGATAGTCCAACCTCTGTCTTCATATGAGTGGGTTGAATGGTATCCAACTATCCTTCCCCTCTTCCCTGTGATGCAACCTGAGTCTGCTATACTGCACCAATCTACTGATATAAGTGTTCTTTTCCAGACACACCACATCCACTACCACTACATCCTCAAGCAGTAAAACTCCAACTGCAAAATTGATATGGTTTAGAATAACCCCTTGACATGCCAAGGTTCTGCTTACTTCATCCATCACTACCCATATATCATGGGTTCATACATTACTTCTGCAGATGTTCCATCCTACCACAATATCGACACTCTACTGGTGGTCGGGGAGAGTTTCTAGGATAGTGGCCCTACCTTCGACACAAGGGACACACAATTTAGGTATGGTCATGTTTAACAGACCCTTCCTGGGGAAATTCTTCTTACTATCACCTTTTCTAAAATTCTCATAGCAACACTTTCTATACTTAGAATTCATAACACTTAATTATACAACAATAACCATATGTACGGTACAAGAATCATCCTTTTGGTTCCCCTTGGCTAGGATAGTCTAATCTATCACCTTAGAAAACTTTGTTAATCTAAATAGGTTAACCTAGGAATTAATGTGACATTTATGTCTATCCTATAAATGGTTCTCCATAGATGAATTATCTCCATAAAAAGATGGATAAAGGCACTATAAGTTAGTAAAGCATCATGAATAGTCCATCATGGACATACACCCCTAAGTAAACCTCGTGAAATAAGAAGCTCTCTGCTACCTTAGCATCTCTGGATAAAATTTCTACTAGAATTTCTCTAAGAAGGCCTTCCATAAAATATCAGCAGTCTGTCCATTCTGATCTTAAATGTCCCACCAGTTCTTTATTAATCCTCATAATATATCATAAACCAAATTGACCCTCTTTTCAGAAACATTCAAAAAATTATCAAGTATCATCCTAGTAGACTCAATCTATAATTAGGCTACCTCAGGTCCACCCTCTCTAGTAGAAGTCTGAGGGTGATGATACCGAGACACCCACATCAATTCATACATACTCCTCATAACCATCTATATGTATCTTCTATAAAATTCAGTAAGCAATAAAATTTATCTCAAAACTTTTCTCCTTCTTCCTCACCTAACACTATCAGTGCCTGAGATTCCACTATTGGTGGAGCATCTCTTGACATATCCTCATGTCTCCTCTCAAGAAGTTTCATCGTGGAGGAATATATCTATAATTCCAAACATACATATCAGAACACAAAACACAACATTTTTAAAATTTACAAGCGGGTTTTCACATTAATCTATAACAATTAATTCCCCCTTTCCCTCCAAATAATAAAAACCGAGGAACAAACACTACCCTTAACAATATTAAATATAGTTCATCATAAAAAAAGGGTAAAATCATTATCAAATTCAATTTTATCACTATACATCTATTTATTCTAATATTTAATCATTTTAAAATTCTCAATTTCAAAGTATGAAGATTTTAATTTCAGGTTCACAGGAAAAGAAAAATAGTTCAAGTTCAAAAACATATCCAAAACCACTTTTCCCATGCATTTTTAAAATGATTCATGTCTCAAAAAAAATCTTTGGTTCATAGAATAATGCCAATAAACTCAAATCTCTTGAAATACCAGGCCACGGGGAAAATCTCAAAAAAAAATTAAAACAATAAATACATCACAAAAAAACTTATTTACCCAAGTTGAAATATCACCATACTATAGAAGCAAATACCAATAACAATAATCCCACCCTGGGTACCTTGGTTCTCTCCCATACATGGATTAGCTACTCCCATGCATGATCTCATAACCATAGACCGACTCTTCCTAGTATCCTATTTACCTTTCCCAAATAGAAATAAAAATTAAAAGAAAACAAAATTGTGCTCGGATACCACTTTTTAATATCCCAACCTGAGTGCCACACATAAGTTCCCTGATTTGATCGATCAAATGACCTCAATCATGCCTCCCTGTATGCTAGAGGCTACAAACTAGCCACTAGAGTCTAATATAAATCATGAAGAAACTATACATTATTTATTAGAGTAATAAACCAGTGAAAATAAGAATAAAATAACCAAAAGAAGATATAACTTAACTAGAATAATCCAGTATCACAAGTCAAACCAAAGATGGAAATTCAATATCAAAACTGAATAGTAGATATTATTTGTTAAAGTATGTGATAATAGCTAATATAAAACTCCAAATTGAAGACATTAACAACTCCTAATAGGGTTCTGAACCATGTTTGATTTCTTAATCCATCTTATATCCCGACTCAGACATCTAATACATCGCCTTTTCCCTTATCGTGTCTTGCAATCATGAATTCTATTTGGGTACTGATTATCCAACCCAAGTAGGGTGTGATTATAACTTAGTAGGCCACCATCAATTGACTCTAAAACAATACCTTATGGATAATGGTTTATTTAGTTCAAAAAAGAAATAAATATAATTAATATGTAAATAGTTATAAGATTACCAATTATTCTTTATTTAACCACATAAATCACTGGGTCCTGATGACACCTAAACTATGAATACCTAATTCGGCCCATGTTAGAGTCTGAACTACCCCTAAGGAATATCATATATCATAATTCCACTATCACCATTCTTCATCTCAATTCACATATTAATTCCATTGTTACCTTTCCCCATTTTTATTTTACTCATGAATGTCATTATTTCCATTCACAATTTCAATTTACTCATGAATTTCACTTTTAACATTCATCATTTCAATTTACATATGAATTCCATTGTTACCATTCATCATTTCAATTCACATTTGAATTACATTGTTACAATTCATTATTTCAATTCAAAAAGGAATTCCTTTGTTACCATTAATAATTTAAATTTACTCATGAATGTCATTGTAACCATTCATTATTTCAATTAAAATATGACACGGCAACCCATTAATTAATCACAATTATCTAATTAATTAATTCAACAATTAATTAGTCACAGTAATATCATTAATTAACTCATAATTAATTAATCACATAAATCCCATTAATTAATTCACAAATAATTTATCACATATATCTCATTAATTAAATCAAAAAATAATTAATCATATTTCATCATTTGTTTAAAAAACTATTTCCATTAATTAATTCAAATATTAATTAATCAATTAATAATCTCAATGTACCAAAATTAAGTCAACATTTAATTATTAAACTCAAAATTTAAATATAAGAATAATTAATTCAGAAATTAATTACCCCAATTTCATATTCACAATATCTCAACAATTAATTCAAAAATTAATTGTCAGAAATAAACAATCTCAGTATCCCATAATTAATTCTGAAAATTAATTATCTCAAATAAAAAAAAAACTCAATATCCCATAATTAATTAAAGAAATAATTATTAGAAAGAAACAATCCAAATATCCCATAATTAATTCAAAAATTAATTATCTAATTCATTAAATTCAACATCCCCAATTTCACAACTCCTTAACTAATTAATTTTCCCAATTAATTAATCTAATTTTTTAAACAAAATTTTTAATAATCAAAAAACATTTATAGAATTACATACCATTAATTGAAATAAATACATTAGGATTTCAATTATAGACCACCCACCTCAATTCTTTAACAAGCAACGTCACTATAGAAATTTCCAATTCTAAAAGGATAAGTCAAACCAACTACGAAATACATGATCAGGATTCAATTCCGAGATCCAAGATTTAAAAGAATCAATATCACAAAAAAATCTAATAAATCTAGATCTTGATCTAGAACCTATAGTGGATAAACATATCTATTTTTATTTATGGAGAGGAATGGAAGAGAAAGAGAGCATTAGAGAGAACTAAACAATAATAACCACATACTTATGGAGGCGCATATTTTCAATCATTGCTTCTATTCACTATGGAAATAGGACATGAAGGCTTGTAATATATCCTAGAGCCTCCAAAATCATGTAATATTGGTTATGGTCAAGCTAGGACCAAATAGGGGTTAAAATGGGGGATTAGGAAAATTTAAAACAAATTTTTGGGCTAATTTAAAAACCGAGTCATGGTTTGATGGGGAAAGGTGCACAGTTTATCAAAATTTGTAACTTAATTTTGCACCTCGTCTATGGTGATGCATAGTTCTCCTTTTAGGGTGAAAAGTTTTAGAAACCATGTGTCAATCATGAACACCCTCCTTTCCAAGGTTGCATTGTTTTCTGGGCTAGGGTTCATTATTAGTGGAACCATCCTTCAACAGTGCACTTCCCTCTTTCATCGATTTTTCTCAAATTTTCACCCAAACAAACACCAAGGTCAAACCAAAAGGAAAATTACTATCAACATAAGTAAATTGAGTATCTGTAATCTATCCTGATACATCTCTTGAAAATTTTGGGGTTTTACAATGGGGATATAATCCAATGATAACATATTTAATCTTACCCTAGGTGGTTTATGATTATGATTATGAGATTTTATTTAAACCTATTTAATTTCCTTGGATTATAAAATAATTATATGATTAATGTTTTATAATATTCATTAAAAATTATGTATATTTTTCATTATGTGATGGGTGGAACAATAATTATACATTACTCCATTGCATTGGGTAATGATAGATATATCTTGAGATAATAATGACTCGATTGGGGAGTGAACATGATTTAATAAATAAAATTATCAACTATGATAATCTTGGGAGTAAACCTTGAAAAAAGAAATTATAGAATGGGGAATGAAACCAATCTACTATGATATACATGGAAGTGATCCTTTACTAATAAAATGATTTTCTATTCTTATACACATTCCAGAAACTTATGTTTCATGATTATGATTTGTTCTCATTGCTCATGAATGATTATTTATGATTCTTTACATTTATTTATAATGTATTTTATTGATAAAAACATATTCCATGATAAATTATTATAAATATTTGACTGATTAGGTATTATTTTTAAAAGTTATTATCAAGTTTTGGTACCCTTATGTTTATCTTATGCTTTCATATGATCATCAATTGTTGTCTCATATGTTTACTTGTACTAAGAATCTGAGCTAAACCTTTATTATATTTCCTTTTATCTAGGATAAAAAGAAATTATTTAATTATGATGTGTCTAATAAGTACCATAGTTGTGAATAATAGAGTAGTAGATGATGTAAATCTTTTATGTACCATTTTTTATGTATCCAAGTTTCTAAGGGAATTACCCCTTTATCATATTAATGTATATCCTAATGTTATATGTTGAATATTAAATTAATAATATGTAATATTTGGGTGTATAATATTTATGCCTCTATAATTTTGTTTCATAGTTTGGTCATTATATCTTTTAATAAACCAATTTAGGTATATAGAAATTGGATTGAGAAATTAATGTGCATGTTATAATAGAATAGTGATTTCTCGATGAGAGAGAATATTACTTCTTTCAAAGATCTTGGATATTAATAATATGAAATTGGTAGAAGAATAAAATTAGAAATCATGATTATAAACAATAATGTAATATTTAAATACTAGGTGGAATATGAAAAATTAGGTGAGATAGAAGTTGTGGTGTTTTTGTGATATAAAATATATCTTCACCAGAGCTCACATTACTGGGGTTGAGAGAATATAGAGAATAAAATACTATAATGGATCTATATTTAGTGAGTTAAAAATACTAAGATCATCAGTGATTATTCACCATACTAATTCTAAAGTGGTTGTTCTTAAAGAATTTGATTTTTATTCACTAAATAATATTTTATTTTCTCAAAGATGAAGATCATTTATTTATTGTTTAGGAAATTTATAGTTAAAGGAAAATCTCTCTCATCTAATGGATTTTTCATCTCATTAAAAATATTAGAAGATAATGGATCAAATAAGAGGAAATGTATTACTACTATGTGTGGATTTCAAGATACTAAGTGATTAAAACAATTGTATTGATAAAATATATTAGTGAAAAATATGTATCACCAAATAAAAATAGCATTCATTAAGGAGTAGGCTCATGAGTTTAGGATGAATGTTGTAAATATTTGTATGTTCAATTCCTTTTTTTATCATTATTTACCCTTATGTAATAATAATATTTATACTTGATATCATGGTTTCTTAGCCAACAAAAATATAGTATTTTAGCAATGTAAATTTTAAAACATATGATAAGCTCATCCCCCCCCCACCCACTTGTGTAGTTATTTTACTCTCCATTAATTTAAAATACAAAAAAGATTGACTCTTATGGTCTGTAATGATAATGGATGGATATTATTGTCTTTGAAAATTTTAATATTTTCTGAAAATACATGATAAAAACTGATGTCTTCCTTGATGATGGTCTAGTTCATATTCTATTAAGTTTATATAATAATTTTACTTAATACATGATATAAGTATTACTAATAAGACTTTTACTTTTAATATGAAATATGTTTCAATATTGATGTAAGGGAAGTACAAAAAAAGGTAATTTCTACCATATGAGTGAAAATGAGACTTGTTATTTCTATCAAAAAATGATAAAAATAAATTTTCTAATAAAATGATGAACCACTAATACTAAAAATATCTGTAAGATTTTGTGAGACTTGATGGTTCGCCAGATACTTTGAAGAATACATGTTATCATACTTATATTTTTGATGTTTTATAAAAGTGTATATTCATTCATAAAACATATATACTTAATGATAAAAACTTATTGAGGTTTCAATATGTATTCCATGTTAATATTTTTGGGTTTATATCACCACAGGATATTGATATAATGAGGTACTACACACTTTTTATTAATTATTATTGATTGATGGAATGGGTTTAATGTTATATATTTTAGATAAATTGATTGTTATTTCATTACATGATATCATGGCTTCATTGGAAATTTATTGAGAATAAGATCTTAAAATTTCAAATTGATATTTTTATAAAGTTAACAAATATCAAAGTGGAGGGATATCTTAAAAACATGGTATATGATATCATATTTTCTCTATGAGAACTACTACAAAATAGTGCAGTTGAAAGGAGGAACAAGATAATAAATAATATTGATAAAATGATTCCCATTAACAAGGACCTTGTAACACCACAATATCATTATATATTATTACCTTTAATAAAGTCAATGTGGTTGATAGATTTCTCCACATGTGATGCTGAACTTAAACAAAACCGTGATATATTTAAATAAAATATAATTATTAATGTATGACCACTAAGACATATCCTTTGAATTATAAGTAATGAATTGAAATAACTGATTTATGAAATATATATATAAATAAAATCAGTTCTACTTTTAATATGAATGAAATTCAATTTGTTTACATAAAATGACTAATAATATCATTTACTCTTTAGAAAATTATTTTTAAAAAATCTTTTTGAGGTGATATGAATTTTTAGTTCATGAAACTTATTGTTAATGGTGATTAATTATTTTTTATATTAATATTTTGTTAACACCAATTTATCAAGTAAATGATATGAATTAAGAATAATAACATTTAATATTTTGAAAATATAATTTTCAAATAAAAATCGATTTCCATTATATTTTGTTATTTTGATTCAAAAAATAAATTTATCAATTTTTTAATTTCATATTAATAAAAATTTACTGCATTTATAAATTTATCTTATCCAATTTTGTAACACCCCAAGATTTCATAGTCTGTTATTTCTTCAAAATAATTCAATAACTTGCACTACACGCAACACCGAGTTCAATTGCACCATGACTTACCAAAAAAAATCCATTAAAAGAGGTCATGAGTAGCATTAACTACATTTTTAACTTTATATAATCCTTATAATTTTAGAATCCATATTATGAGTTTCTTAGTCATAATGCAAGAACAGATTCATTTTCAGTATTGCACTTTTATCAACTTTTGATAGTGAAACCTTTTTAAATATAATATTTTAAGCTTTTTGACTAAATGGAGACATCAAAAAATTTAGAATGAAACATTCCAAGCTTCCACGGTACGCTTTCCTTTGAATAAAACAGTAGCGTGTGTTGTACGCAACATCGAGTTTTAACACACACCACAACCGATCAAACTAGCCGTTATGAATAGTAATACCTAAATTTTGAAATTATATATATATTATATTTTGAAATGGAATTCATTTTTGGATTTGGAATATCAAATTTAGCCTAAGGTGAAATTTTGGTACTTTTCGGATAACTTTCATATTTTGATGAATAGTTAAAATTACAAAATTTTAATTAAAAACAACTTTTTTAATCAAAATAATTAATAGTGATAAATTATGAATTTGAGTGGTTTTAAAGTATATTTAGAATATATTTTTACAAGTTAATATAATGTTGGTCATTAGACATAATTTTACAATTAAACCGAACATAAACAAGTGTCAATCTTTTGATAGTTATTATCTCTTAAAAACACGCTTTTTGTTTTGACAGCGGGAATTAATTTTAAATTAATTTCTGCCACTTCTGTGTTTTGAATTTAGAAAAATGGATTCCATATTTGGAATCAGGATGTTCAAATTGTGTAAATAGGTAACTTTTATTTTTAGACATTTTGAATAATTACTGCGGTAAATATTTTATTTACCATGGTTAAGGGTAAATCCGGTAAATAAGGGTTAAAAAATAATATTATAATAATACTAAATTACCCTAAAACGTGTCGTAACCCTATTTGTTGATACATGGTCGACCATGGGCATCTTTGGGTCGATTTTGGGACCCCATGGATCCACTTGTAAGTGATAATGACACTTTATTTTTAATTAAGTCAAAATGAATACAAAAATGACACAAGCATATATCTTTTAGCAAAACAATTGTTACATAGGGTTATATAAGTTGGATTTTAGATTATAAATATTCATTAGAAATCTAAAAATATTTCCTACATAATTATATTTTATTTATAATTTTTAGACATTAAATAATTTATTTTATTTATGACACAATGATGATGCAGTAATTACTATAATTGTGAAAAATTAAAATAATTGATATTATAAATACCCAAAAAAAATATAATATTAAACTTTTAATGAATTAAACTAATTTTATAGGATAATATGATATATTAGGATAGATTTAATTGACTTTTTTCGAAGTAATCAATCTGTTATGAGTTTCACAAAAATCAACTATTGAATAGTGTCAAAATTGACATAAAAGAGTTCTTAAAACAAATATTATATTATTAATTGATATTAAATTCCTAAAAATCTAAGGTTCGGCCAAGGGACTTATATCATGATATTTGCATCATTAATGGACCACTTGGGGGTCGCTTGGATGTATATAGTAAGTTTATTAACCATATTATATAAAAATACAAAGAGACATTGTAAAAGTGAAACTAATTAACTTAGAGTTAATACTTAAAGATAAGGTTAATATAAGTACCCAAACCTGTCTAAATTCTATTGGTTGAGTGGTTTTCGACCTATCCACACCTTAACCTTTGAATAATCAACTTTGGAGCCATTAGAAACCGAATATGAATTTATTATAAATTAATATTTCTAGCTTTTCCAAAGGTGCCCCTCACCCCTCTTATAAAAGGGAACTCCTCCTTCTCATTTCTTCACACCTTCAAAGCCTTTTGGTTCGGCCAAACTCTGCCCATATACTCTCCCAACATCCCTCACTACAACCTAGAGGCCTTAGTTTGATCAGAAATCCAACCTAAGGAGCCCTTTTGATCAAATCAAAAGGAAGAACCCGAAGAAGAGGTAATGATTTCACCGCCCTTCTCCAAGTTCATTTCTTCTTCCACTTCTTCTTCCTTTGTTCTTACCATTCTAAAATAATAACTCCAGTATCTCACATATACTATGATGTTATTATAAATATGGTACAACCATATTCAGTATTCTATCCACCCTTTGAATAACATGTCACCATACGTGCGTACGTACGGACTACCGTCTCCACGTCGTGGTGTAATTGTTATTCAATATAATATTATTTGGATGGGTATAATAATGATGTGTAACTCATGTAAATAATAAATATAACATGTTAATGATTCTGTATATATGATATACCATCCATTTATATATTATTCTAATATCGAAATAATGATATTGTCGCTCGTGCGTACGTACGGACTACCGTCTCCACGAACCCGATGAGATTCATTCTCCATCGTATCCATTCAAGTATAATTATCATTTGATGATTTAAAAATGATTTTTATGGACTTGATATCATTCTGGATATTAATAATATACAACCTATCCTTTACAAAAATGTCTTACGTAACAAAACATATAAAAGAAAACAAGTAAGTTAACACCCGAAACAACGATAATACTAAGATATTATTATAAATCGATATTAAAAGATCATATATGATATCATATTAATGTATATGATTATTGTATAATTTAGTAACAATTATTTCACCATTATACAGGAGGTTAACCTACCCCAACCAAGGAAAAGTACAAGGTAAGGGTTATTTCACAATCTCTTCATTATCCGAGGTTGTATTATACGTAATAATCTACTGGGATCTCTTTATCATCCACATCCATGTTTCTTCAAAATGTATTTCAAAACATTTTTATTATTTACAAGAATATGGGTTAAAGTCATTTATACCCTTGTTTGACTTTTTATAAGAGGTTTATAAAGGAATCTTTCCGTCGTTTTCAAAACAAGGTCATTTTTAACCTTTTCGACAGAATTAAGGTAAGAACGTTTTTTTTAAACTTATACGGCGGGTGCGGCTAATTTCCACCGTTATAAAATCTTCAAAACTTCCCTTACAAGCTTATAAGAATATTTTCAAAGAAAATGTGTTATTTTATATGGATCTTAAATGATTTCAAAATAAAAAGAGATATTTCTTTAAAAAGAATTTTGATTTCATCTATGTCAACATCCTTTGATGGATTTTACGCTTATTTGAATTTGATCTATTGTGATACAAAACTTCTATATTGTATTGAAGGTTTTGTGATATGTTTGACTGTGGATGTTCTATTTTTATACCATTCATAGTTTATGGTGAAATTATTGACATTTCGTATGCTAGTTTTAATACGAATGTTTATGTTATGTTTAAACCTTTTCATATGGGAATGCATTGGACTTAGTAAGTGACGGGTGGAGCCCGCTATAGCTCCTCGATGCATCGGTAGGTCTCATGAGACAAACTAGTGTCTTGGCACAAGGCCTTGACAAAATATTATTTGTAGTCTTGGCACGAGGCCTTGACTATGTGGTTATGATAGTCTGGCATTATGCATTCCAACATTATGAAAGTGGTTATTGATTTTTTCATGTGATTATTCGATTAGTAGAATATCCATGTGAATAAGTAAATGGAATTATTTCATTTTATTTATGCCATACCATGTTGAAAGTTCATGTTTGAAAGGCTTTTGTTTTAGTTATACATTGCTTTAAAAGTTTATTCTCATTTATGAAAGTTTCCGCTATTTTGTTATCCTTACTGGGCATTTGAGCTCACCCCTTTTATATGTTTTATTTTTCCCAGGAAGTGAAGAAGTAAATTATGAATGACCTGCAGGGATATTATGTAGGGATATGAGTGTGGATTATGGAGACATTATGTTGTTGTAGTAGTTTTTCATTTTATGATGTAATGTAAAACCTATGAATATATCTAGTGTTTCCAAGGCTACTAAACCAATCGGTCATTCGAGATTTGATCTTTCTTGTGATCATGCCAATGTTATGTAGTAATGCACCGACTCTGGGTAGCTGGGGTCGGGGCGTTACAGTTGGTATCAGAGGAAGTTTAGTACAAACCTTGGAAGCTAGATTTAGATAAACTCTGATTAGAGCACTTAGACCTAAGATGAACTTTGAAGATTAGTATAGAAGAACTTCCTAGAATTTTGGTATTGTAGAGATTTTGTGAGTTTTCCGAGCAATACATCCCTGTCTGGATACGAGCAGGTAGAGGCGGCTCTGGCACAGATGTACCTAGGGGTAAAACCCGAAAACACCACTTTGAGCTAGACTCGAACGGGAAACTGGTGCATGACAACGGGCCTTGCTGCACTCTTGGTTACGACACTCCCGGGGGATATGCTTAGGATAACTCTCATTTTCTTTACAAATCATTTTGAAGGGATTATGAGTATAGACTTCCTCAAAGAAAACATTCTTATGATTATGGATTATATCCATAAATAGTTCAATTTATGTTAGGTGTTTTATAAGTATGGGATTATGTATTTTGATTCATAAACTGATCTAGTTTATGCCATTGTTTAGAAATGGCGCCCAGTAGAAGGAATGAGAACTCCAGAAATGCACATGATCCAAAGAGAAGGAAGGATCAAATCTTTCATGGTCTTAAGCTAGAATTTATAAGAGAAATAGTCTCCCATGTATTATCATCATATGAAGAAATAATATCATGTATTTTACTGAGTCCTATGGATTTTAAGGGAAGCAAGAGAAAAAAGGATAGAAGAGAGAAAGATGGGTAAAGGGAAGAGGGAAAATAAGAATTTTCCCATATGTGGTAACTGTGGAAAGAAACACCCTGGAACTTGCCTGAAAGGAATGGGAGTTTGTTATAAGTGTGGAGGAAAAGGGCAAAAAGTACGTGACTGCAAGGGTAAGAAAATGGTTTTAAATGTACAATGCTTCATTTGCAAGGAGTTTGGACACTACGCGAACCTATGTCCCAGTCATCAGACTATGCCGCAAATGATGTTATTGGATAATAATCAAGTTACGATACTACCACAGATGAAGAGGAATGATTAGAGTTCTTATGTTGATTATGTCAATTGAGTGTTATATCAACAATGTACTTGTTATAATAATTATGGAGTATATAAGGATTGTACTGCAGTACTATTTCATTAAGGACTTGAGATTGTGTGGAACAAAGAAAAGTGACTCAATAGCAGGATAAATTTTTGGAAAATATATGGTTGAGAGAATATAGTTCTGATACTGAGGTAGTGATTTTGGAATAATATGTGATTATTTTGGATAAATTATATTGGATATTCTTGACTACCCTGGAACTGATTAATGATTTGTATATTCCATCATTGTTGGGGTTTAAAACATTTTTGGATTAATGAAGTATATACAGCTTTCTATATGGAATAAGGGAGCATGAATGTAATCAATAAGGAATATGGTAATTCAGGATGTTTCGGTGTATTAAAAGAATACATGATGAAGGTATTCATATGCTATTACGGGGTAAAAAGGTTCTACATTATGTTTACCTTACTTATAAATGTTGGACTGTGAGTTTGGATAGAAGTATTTTGGATAGTTCTAGTTTGGATTATTTTGGATTGCCATAAAAGGACAACCCGGAGGTCGGGCGGCAACCCGTCGCGTCCGGCAAGGCTGCGAGACTTGAACCCGCAACCGAAGGGCGACAAGGGTGTATCACCTACCACTGGCCCACGAGATGTCCTAGATTAAATAATGTAGTTTTTATTAAAAGATCTTGTAGATGAATTATAAATTCGTTTATTTTGGAACCCTATACGAATAGTGTAAATAGAATTTTTTTTTACATTCTATTATCTTTTAGAGTGAAAGATGAGTTTATGGTAGAAATTTATTAATGGATAAAACTCTAATTATAAAGTAAGTATATCTCCTTATGATCTTAGCCAATCTCATAAATAAATTCCTCAATATTAAGAAAAGAAACTTAGAACAAAAATGTTTTCCTAGATGGTACCTTAAATCATCACTAATTTATGGCTTTTGGATTGTTGGCCTTTTCATAGCCATGTTCTCTACCACTCTCCATCAGATAATTGATGGTTAGATTTTTCTTCCATATCCATATTTTCTTACATGGAACCCTAGTATGTGTTATTTTCAGTAATCTTCATACTTTCGACTCTTTATTTTAAATAGAGGCCTCGTTAATTCATTTTTCGATGTGGGATTTCAACTAAGATATTTTGAAACGTCAAAAATGTGTTATCCCAATACCCTATATTTTGTTGAACCGATGGTACTTAAAATCATCATAGATTGATGAGTTTAAGGACCTCAATTATACACTTGTTTGTGATTGATGACCTCAATCACTACCTATAAATATTTACGTTTTTCCTCCGATTATATGTCTCTAATTGCCACCAATGTTCTCCTAATCAAGATCATAATTTGGTGGTGACCCTTTCATTTCTCTTTTCCTCATATTAAGACTAAATTTTAGTAACCCAATTTCCGATGTGGGTTTTCCCACAAATATATTATCTATTTTCAACCTTTTATTTTCGAAGAACAATTTCAAATTGCGAGGACGCAATTTATTGAAGGAGGGGAGAATGTAACACCCCAAGATTTCATAGTGTGTTATTTCTTCAAAATAATTCAATAACTTGCACTACACGCAACACCGAGTTCAATTGCACCATGACTTACCAAAAAAAAGCCATTAAAAGAGGTCATGAATAGCATTAACTACATTTTTAACTTTATATAATCCTTATAATTTTAGAATCCATATTATGAGTTTCTTAGTCATAATGCAAGAACAGATTCATTTTCAGTATTGCACTTTTATCAACTTTTGATAGTGAAACCTTTTTAAATATAATATTTTAAGCTTTTTGACTAAATGGAGACATCAAAAAATTTAGAATGAAACATCCCAAGCTTCCACGGTACGCTTTCCTTTGAATAAAACAGTAGCGTGTGTTGTACGCAACGTCGAGTTTTAACACACACCACAACCGATCAAACTAGCCGTTATGAATAGTAATACCTAAATTTTGAAATTATATATATATTATATTTTGAAATGGAATTCAGTTTTGGATTCGGAATATCGAATTTAGCCTAAGGTGAAATTTTGGTACTTTTCGGATAACTTTCATATTTTGATGAATAGTGAAAATTACAAAATTTTAATTAAAAACAACTTTTTTAATCAAAATAATTAATAGTGATAAATTATGAATTTGAGTGGTTTTAAAGTATATTTAGAATATATTTTTACAATTTAATATAATGTTGGTCATTAGACATAATTTTACAATTAAACCGAACATAAACAAGTGTCAATCTTTTGATAGTTATTATCTCTTAAAAACACGCTTTTTGTTTTGACAGCGGGAATTAATTTTAAATTAATTTCTTCCACTTCTGTGTTTTGAATTTAGAAAAATGGATTCCATATTTGGAATCAGGATGTTCAAATTGTGTAAATAGGTAACTTTTATTTTTAGACATTTTGAATAATTACTGCGGTAAATATTTTATTTACCATGGTTAAGGGTAAATCCGGTAAATAAGGGTTAAAAAATAATATTATAATAATACTAAATTACCCTAAAACGTGTCTTAACCCTATTGGTTGATACATGGTCGACCATGGGCATCTTTGGGTCGATTTTGGGACCCCATGGATCCACTTGTAAGTGATAATGACACTTTATTTTTAATTAAGTCAAAATGAATACAAAAATGACACAAGCATATATCTTTTAGAAAAACAATTGTTACATAGGGTTATATAAGTTGGATTTTATATTATAAATATTATTTATAAAGCTAAAAATATTTCCTACATAATTATATTTTATTTATAATTTTTAGACATTAAATAATTTATTTTATTTATGACACAATGATGATGCAGTAATTACTATAATAGTGAAAAATTAAAATAATTGATATTATAAATACCCCAAAGAAATATAATATGAAACTTTTAATGAATTAAACTAATTTTATAGGATAATATGATATATTAGGATTGATTTAATTGACTTTTTTCGAAGTAATCAATCTGTTATGAGTTTCACAAAAATCAACTATTGAATAGTGTCAAAATTGACATAAAAGAGTTCTTAAAACAAATATTATATTATTAATTGATATTAAATTCCTAAAAATCTAAGGTTCGGCCAAGGGACTTATATCATGATAGTTTCATCATTAATGGACCACTTGGGGGTCGCTTGGATGTATATAGTAAGTTTATTAACCATATTATATAAAAATACAAAGAGACATTGTAAAAGTGAAACTAATTAACTTAGAGTTAATACTTAAAGATAAGGTTAATATAAGTACCCAAACCTGTCTAAATTCTATTGGTTGAGTGGTTTTCGACCTATCCCCACCTTAACCTTTGAATAATCAACTTTGGAGCCATTAGAAACCTAATATGAATTTATTATAAATTAATATTTCTAGCTTTTCCAAAGGTGCCCCTCACCCCTCTTATAAAAGGGAACTCCTCCTTCTCATTTCTTCAAACCTTCAAAGCCTTTTGGTTCGGCCAAACTCTGCCCAAATACTCTCCCAACATCCCTCACTACAACCTAGAGGCCTTAGTTTGATCAGAAAGCCAACCTAAGGATCCCTTTTGATCAAATCAAAAGGAAGAACCCGAAGAAGAGGTAATGATTTCACCACCCTTCTCCAAGTTCATTTCTTCTTCCACTTCTTCTTCCTTTGTTATTACCATTCTAAAATAATAACTCCAGTATCTCACATATACTGTGATGTTATTATAAATATGGTACAACCATATTCAGTATTCTATCCACCCTTTGAATAACATGTCACCATACGTGCGTACGTACGGACTACCGTCTCCACGTCGTGGTGTAATTGTTATTCAATATAATATTATTTGGATGGGTATAATAATGATGTGTAACTCATGTAAATAATAAATATAACATGTTAATGATTCTGTATATATGATATACCATCCATTTATATATTATTCTAATATCGAAATAATGATATTGTCGCTCGTGCGTACGTACGGACTACCGTCTCCACGAACCCGATGAGATTCATTCTCCATCGTATCCATTCAAGAATAATTATCATTTGATGATTTAAAAATGATTTTTAAGGACTTGATATCATTCTTGATATTAATAATATACAACCTATCCTTTACAAAAATGTCTTACGTAACAAAACATATAAAAGAAAACAAGTATGTTAACACCCGAAACAACGATAATACTAAGATATTATTATAAATCGATATTAAAAGATCATATATGATATCATATTAATGTATATGATTATTGTATAATTTAGTAACAATTATTTCACCATTATACAGGAGGTTAACCTACCCCAACCAAGGAAAAGTACAAGGTAAGGGTTATTTCACAATCTCTTCATTATCCGAGGTTGTATTATACGTAATAATCTACTGGGATCTCTTTATCATCCACATCCATGTTTCTTCAAAATGTATTTCAAAACATTTTTATTATTTACAAGAATATGGGTTAAAGTCATTTATACCCTTGTTTTACTTTTTATAAGAGGTTTATAAAGGAATCTTTCCGTCGTTTTCAAAACAAGGTCATTTTTAACCTTTTCGACAGAATTAAGGTAAGAACGTTTTTTTTAAACTTATACGGCGGGTGCGGCTAATTTCCACCGTTATAAAATCTTCAAAACTTCCCTTACAAGCTTATAAGAATATTTTCAAAGAAAATGTGTTATTTTATATGGATCTTAAATGATTTCAAAATAAAAAGAGATATTTCTTTAAAAAGAATTTTGATTTCATCTATGTCAACATCCTTTGATGGATTTTACGCTTATTTGAATTTGATCTATTGTGATACAAAACTTCTATATTGTATTGAAGGTTTTGTGATATGTTTGACTGTGGATGTGCTATTTTTATACCATTCATAGTTTATGGTGAAATTATTGACATTTCGTATGCTAGTTTTAATACGAATGTTTATGTTATGTTTAAACCTTTTCATATGGGAATGCATTGGACTTAGTAAGTGACGGGTGGAGCCCGCTATAGCTCCTCGATGCATCGGTAGGTCTCATGAGACAAACTAGTGTCTTGGCACAAGGCCTTGACAAAATATTATTTGTAGTCTTGGCACGAGGCCTTGACTATGTGGTTATGATAGTCTGGCATTATGCATTCCAACATTATGAAAGTGGTTATTGATTTTTGCATGTGATTATTCGATTAGTAGAATATCCATGTGAATAATTAAATGGAATTATTTCATTTTATTTATGCCATACCATGTTGAAAGTTCATGTTTGAAAGTCTTTTGTTTTAGTTATACATTGCTTTAAAAGTTTATTCTTATTTATGAAAGTTTCCGCTATTTTGTTATCCTTACTGGGCATTTGAGCTCACCCCTTTTATATGTTTTATTTTTCCCAGGAAGTGAAGAAGTAAATTATGAATGACCTGCAGGGATATTATGTGGGGATATGAGTGTGGATTATGGAGACATTATGTTGTTGTAGTAGTTTTTCATTTTATGATGTAATGTAAAACCTATGAATATATCTAGTGTTTCCAAGGCTACTAAACCAATCGGTCTTTCGAGATTTGATCTTTCTTGTGATCATGCCAATGTTATGTAGTAATGCACCGACTCTGGGTAGCTGGGGTCGGGGCGTTACAAATTTAGTTTAGTATAAATTTTTGAGTTTTTTTAAAAATGTCGGTTTTTAGTTGAAAAATATATTTTTCATGAAACTTGTAAAATGTATAACATTATTATAATATAAGAAACACCTGTAAGACTAAAAACCCATTTAAGTAACAGAATATAAATTTAAGGAATAACAATTTCAATATTAAAATATTCATTGGAAGAAAAAATCTTAGGTCTAATATTTTTGAACAAATTAAAATGTTCTCTAATAAAAAACTATTTTTTTCTTTTCTTTGAATTAAATATTTTCAAGGAAGATTTAGTTTTTTCATTCCTTTAATGCCTCATAAAATTTATTTATTTTATAATAAATAAATTTAAGAAATTAAAATCATTATCTGACATAATTTTATCTTATATGCAAAATAAAATCTTAAAAATGTTATTTTTCAAAAACTAATTTTGGAGAAATCTCATGTGTTTATTTTAAAATTAACAATTAACACATTCAGAAATTTTATTTGAAAATTTATTCTTAAATTTGATATTAGAAGTATAAAATTATTTTATATCAGAAATATAATTTACTAAAGTGAACAATTAATCACCTAGGTAAAAGTAAATTAATGTAAAATTTAAAATTTAATACAAAATAGCCCTAAAAGGCTCAAATTTATCTATAAAAAAAGTGTTTGAGGTGAATTTTGATTCAAACTCACTTTTTTCTCCTCCTATGTAAAGTTTTGTGCCATTAACTTTCAAATAGTAACTTTAAATTGTTGAAAATGTTAAGGGTACTCCCATAACTACCCTATACATCACTTATAAAAGGTTAACCATTACTCCACTTCAGCATTCACCATCCCTTCAAATTTATACTTCAAACATAAAATTTTTCACCTTAAACACTACCAAAATTATAAATCATATTGTCAACAATAGTTAGTATAAGGACATCATTTCCTATAATAATTCCCAGGAAAAGCCAAGTCTCGGCGTGATTATTATCAACTGCATTATTTTTACTCTTAATTATCTTCTTTATTATTTATTATAGACACACTAATAGAGTGATATTAGAATCATTTATATACTTTAATGTTATTATTTTAAGGGTATTTTCATTTTTTATTCATATAGCCCATCTATTATGAAAAAAACACTGTGGTTCGTGTGTTGTTCAGACTACCACCTCCACGACGCAAAGTGTTTCTTTTTCCATCACCAACTTACAAAGAAGGGAATAATAATGGTATTAAAGGAAAAACGTTATTTTAATGTTATAATTAAGGTTATTTGGTGACAAGTTATAGAATTTTTTTGATATAATCAAAAAATGGTCATCGTTAATTTATCCATTTATAATAAGTGTACTAAGAGAATAAACTTTTATTCAAAATTGTGTAATATTTACATATACATTACTTATTATACTAATTACTTAATATTATGATATATCACACAAAAATACACTAAATAATATCATTATTCTTATGGTATAATGATATTAAAAAAACTCATTAGAATTAATTAAATAAAGGTATGTTCATGTTTGGGTAGATTTAACCACCTACTTGAAAAATACCATGAATTTATATATTGAATGAATATGGGAACAAAATTACTATTATAATAAAATATAAATAACCCCATGATGTCTCTGTAATCACCTGGATATCTCCTCTCTCCTTCTTGATCGCTCCAGTACGCTTCCATCTCCCAGTTATGCTTTCTCTCTAACTTTTCTCCTTCCTTCAGTTTGCTCTTCTTTGGTTTTAACCCTCGTATCTCTCTTGTGGTTAGTAAACTCAGGTCTGATCATGCTTCTGGTCCTCCATTTTGGATTTAGTGATGGTGCGATTATTCCTTCCTGGATACTTCTTCTACGCTCTGCACTCACGATCAGCTGCTCTATTCCAGGTCGGATTGAGATTGTCGAATTCAATGAGTTTTTAGGATTTACATTTCAGTGGTTGTTGATCTCATCACGTCTCATTATTATTCTTTTAGGGGGTTTCCACCCTTTTCCTCTTCTTTTCTTGTTTTTTTATCTTGTTTTCTCGGTTTCTGTTTAAGTTTTTTACTTTTCCTCCTCTGTTTCCCGTTTTCTTTAGGGTTTACCTGGTTCTGTTTCCCTCCTTGATTCCTTTCAATATGCGGTTTTCAGTCTTTTTAGGGTGCGTTTTGTGATGGGTTTGGTGTTTTTTTTGTTGTTGGTTTTTCAGCATCAATGGTTCCTGGGCGTTCTTGTCATTTGTTTGTCCTACAAATGCCTTCTTTGTCTCTTCTCTGGATCCTGGAGTCTTACAATCTCTCTGAAGAGGAGATGCGTGGAGGTCTTAAAGGTTCTTTGGGATGTGAGTTTGAGCGGGAATATTTGGGAGGTTGACGGTGATGACGTTTCGACCATTGATGGAGAGGTTGTGTTCGGCTGATGATGACATTTCTATTACGAGTTTCTATATTCTGGCGACCAACGTCGGAGAAGCCATCGACGGTGATAAAACGATGATGATTAGGATGTCTTTGTTGATGTGATGCATGATGGTAGTGATGGTGATGCGTTGTCAGGATGGATAATGACGATGGTGGTGTGGTGTGGTTTGAGGTTGGATTGGGGTGGGTAGCTCGTGGTAAGATATTGATTTGGGTAGTATTTCGGAATTTTGTTTTTGAAGTTTGAAGTTTGTAATATTTAATGTTGTACGAGGTGTGTCGTGGGAATGGAGTTATGCATGAATTGTGTGTAAACTGTGGCACTTTTGTTCAGTTCCCACTTACCCTAAAGTGGATTTTAATAAAAATAAAAATATCGATTTTGGATAAAATATAAATGTGTAAATTATTATTATTATTATTATTATTCTAGATATGTTAAACCATCATTTAATTCATCAATTAATAAAACACCCTTCGATTGTCAAGAATCAGTGAAAAATGATTATTATAGATTTCGACATGAAGGATAAAGAATAAACACGCGTGAGAGGAATTCGAAACATCATTAATAATTATAAAACATCCATAAAATTAACCTTATTCACCTAGTAATGATGAACATTGTAATAATAAAAAAACAAGGCGATTATGAAATCTGTACAAACGTTCAAGAAAATAAACACCTGATGCAAAAAATATGTAGAATTTATATAGGGAAGGACATTTTATAAAGAGTATAAATGAAAATTTATATAACTAGGGTTGGAAATTAACTGGTTAATATTTTTTTATATAGTATGTTAATGTTCATTCATGGATTTTGTTACAATAGGTAAGGGTTCCATCTCAAATTCCACTCTTTGAGACATGTTAGGTATTATGAACCTAATTTCATTTATGTACTGTATATACTACCTATTTTTTATATCATATCATGAATTATGTTTTAATTACAGTACTTGAATTTAAATTTCAATCCCACCCATTCAAAGGGTTTTGATTACAAAGTTTCTAATGTTGTAAGGGTTTTCATGGTCCCAATTATGATTCTTTTATACATAATACATTTTTTTCATCATGTTTTTTTTTGATAAGTGTATTAACTAACCATTGGTATATTTTTTCATAATATTTTCATATCATGGGATTTAATTCCCAAATAATGTTTCATTATTCAAGTGTCTATTAGTTTAGTTGATTCCCCAGTAGTAATGAATTTTTTAAAATCAACATTATTTCATTGTGTTATGATAATTCTTTTGAACTTTTTTCATGTATTTTTGTCACATTATAACCTTTTATTGTATTATGTGTTATTATATTATTGTTTTCTAGGGATATAAATATTTTCCATGTAAACACTTCCAAAAAAATCTCACTTCTGGGGATATTTTATTTGAAACCATACACTCTATTTCTCTGAATAGATTACGATCATGTATTTACATTATTGACTTAGTAATATACTCATTACATTATATGATGCTGAACTTATATTTTACATAAATCATTTGGTATTATGTTCACAAATAAATTATGATAATCTCTTTTAATGGGGAAAATTATTGGCATACTGAAGATTATTATTCAATTATGGATATTTATTGGAATGTTGAAAATGTACTCTTTGATCATCCAACTTCTTTCTCAAGATGGGTTGTGAACATGTTATCCCTTTATTAGAATGGTAAAATTTATGGACTAATAATTCTTTTTTTCTTATTTTCAATGTAGCCTCTTTATGTTTTAGTAGTGACCAAAACACCTTCTATGGGATCAATATTCAAAGATTCCAAAAAAAAGTTCAAAATTCAAAAACCCAAAAAATCCAAGTAGACCTAGAGAAATGAGTACCCACATTATACAAAGTCATTTCATGTCACCTTTCATTATCATCATGAGTCACACCTTTGTCATTGTTATCATGTCACCACAGTTGTCATTGTCGACTAATCACCACACCAGCTGTCAAAGAAATAGAACACCAGAGTCCATCATGACCTCCCAAAAACATCAAAAGATTTTAAAACATACCATTAGAACCACAAGTCGAATCTTCTTCACAGACACCAACAACACACAATCCATCATCCCTTCACACAATCAAAACACTATTATAGAACTCTTTCCAACATGCCATCATCATAACAACTTTGAAGATGAACCCAACCTTAACCAGAAACTTCCTTTTGAAAAAAACCACTCAAGACCGTCACCTTGAAAAAAACAAAAAAAATAGAGACTTCATCAATGGATTCTACATTCGGAAGACCCCACGTCATATTTATCATTTCCATCATGAATAAAACATCAATGTCATCTCTGTCAGAAGCCACAACTAAAAACATACCATGGTAAAACCGAATAATGATCCATTGTAAAATCCCTCTGAAAATAGAAAAAATATATAAATAATCCAAAATATATTGGAATACATCATTAAAGTAAACACTATAGTGGATGAATAATTAGGAAACCAAATAGTTGAGAAAAAAACCAACTCCGGCGACGAAAAATCCCTAAGACTAAAGTCTTCCCCCCTCAAACACCATCACAACATGTCCTAAACCCTTATTGAGCCTAACAAAGATGGTTTCAAGCATGATGGTTAGGAAAAAATGGAATAGGAGAGAAGAACATCAAACGCATCCACTGGAAGTAACTCGAACCACCTCAAACACCTGAACATATACTGAAAATAGATGTCTGATGTGAAGGGTAAGGTAGAAATAGGGATGGTGAGAGGTGAACTATATCCCAGTAGTGAACAGCATTAGACAAGAAAGGGGGGATGACAGAAGAAAGGGATGATAAATCCTGACAGAGCGACGTAAGGAGCGCCTTTACAGCTAAAGGAACCTCAAAAAATCACAAGTAAGTAGAGAGAAAAGAGGAGGAAGCAGGAGCTCCAAGAGTTATGGGAGAATTATAAATCTCATCAATGCATCAATAGGTATCATGAGAAAAAATGGGATTCTTTATTTGGTTTATTTTTTCCAAATCCAACATAATTTTCTTATTGTGGTCTCAAAGAAAAGTAAATGTATTGGGAAAAGGAATTTGCATAATTGTTTTAATTTCCAAGGTTATAACTCCATTTATGTGAGATCGGTATTATTGACATCTATGATTTCATTTATTATCATTTTTATATAATTATTTTTATTTCAAGTCTGTTATGGCCTCATGTATTATACTTATTCTTGCTATAATATTTTTACCATGATTTCCTCAATTGTATGTTCTCCCATACCTTTCCTTTGAGATCACCCATTCTTATATTTCTATTTAAACATTTTATGAAGAAATATTGTACATTTTCCATGTTTATAAGGATAAAACAAGTGAATGAATTTATTATAGATGTTGATGACTCATTATGGATTATGTAGTTTCATATATAATTAAAAAACTCATGTTTCAAACAAAAAGCATAAGCTTTTCCATATATTGTTATTTATAAATTCTATATGTCTTTATACCTAAAAATATCATTAATATTTAAGAGATGAAATGATCCTTATAGATTTCTTATTTAAGGATGGTCATATCAAGGATTTTGAAGCTACTATCAAAGCTAGTATTTGATATATGTGAATATGGAACTAGATCTAGAAGTGTGCGTCTTAGTCATCACAGTTGAATAGTATATGATTTAATGATAAGGAAAAAAATCACATTTTATTTGTGGATTAAGAAGAGAGAACTTTAGTTAGTTCCCTTCGAATGAGTCTATGTATTGGATAAAATCACGATATTAAGACGATATATTGTTTTTAATCAAAATAAATCCATGATTGGTTATTTTAAAGTGGATGTGGTTATGAAATATATGCATCTACAAGTAATCGCCTCAAAAAATATAATTAACTATTAACTCGATATTCACTCTAGTGCATTGTGAATGGGCTTATGACTACATACATAGCTAGAAAATCCTAGTGGAAATGAGTTAGGTAATCACATTTTCCTTACAAACAATTATGATGGAATTTGGAATGATGTTAACTAGTAAGGTTATATAGAATAATATAAAAATGTCTCTGGATTACGAATGATTAAAAAAATATGGTCATAGGTTGATATAAAAGTATCATATTTTAAAAATAATGGTTTTAAAAAGGAACATATATTCAGATTAATGTTTTAAAAATAACATTTTTCATATTATAATAACCATTTTGGATTTGGTATTTGGTTGAAATAGGATAACAAAAATGAATCTGATAAATTTATGTATCTATAAACCCCTTTGTCTTATATATAAATAAGGGATCACGTGTAAATGGTTAAGAACTTTTTTATATGACATTTATAATGAAAATGATGAGCTTCTTAGTCTAATATAAGGTAGTAAGGTGGATATTTTAATAGAAATTAAATCATGAAGCTCTTAGATATTCTCATTAGTGAGTGATATTTATTAATGATATTCTAGAATATTCAATAATTTATGAAGATTATGTGAAAAATATAAAGCTTTTTCTTCGATATTATTACATTATAGGTATGGAAAAATATATTAATTGGTATTAATAACATTGAAAATTTATTTTATATCTTGGTTATTATTTTGGGAATTACTATTGGAGAACATAATATTGAGGTAAAAATAACTCTTAAGTTTAATACACACATGTTGTTAAGATAAAAAGTGTGTCTTGATTATGAATAATAAAGTTAGAGAGTAATTGGAATCCTTGGGAATGATAATTTATTCACGTTTTTTTGGAGGTTTTTTTCTTGTTTTTTAGAATTATGATATATATTGACAAGTTTTTGAATTTATGAACTTGTGATTAATACATTTTTTCGTTAAAGATGATGTTAATTATTTTATGAATATTTTACTTCATTTCTATTTATCAGCTTGGAAAATTAAATTTGTTTTAGAAAAGGTGTGTTACTGAGAGTATACAATTAGAATATATAAAGACTTGGGTATATGATTTTTTTCATGATTATTGTTGTTTAAAGAATGATAATTTGGATTTTTAGAGAATAAAATAAGATGATTATTTCTTTTTGAATATATTAATAATGTTTATGCTAATTTTGGATCTCTATTTTGATGATTATGTGAATATGTATGACAAAACCCAAATTAATGGAACCTAGGTTGAACTAAGAATGATATATATTAAAATGAGTGTAATATCAGTAGAACCAAGTCTTGTCCCAAGTTTATTTGTAAGAACTATAGGCTAACATGATAGTTTTATAAAGCTATCTTTCTTGAGGTTTAATTTTACTATGGTTATTTATGATAATTTTCATATAATTATCTTCACTGATGTTAAATATATTGGTTTTATTAATGGTTAAAGTCATAGGGAACCATGATAACAATGTGTGTTGTGGAAAATATTGAAATTATCCCAATGAAATACAAGATGGGATAAGGGCTGGAGTGATAAATCATATGATTATTCAAATATTCCTATCAAAAATTATGATTAAAAATTTGAACTGAGTTGAAATAACAAATACAATAAGGAAGATAAGGATGTAATCTCATAGAAATTTAGGATTCCAATATAATAATGGAATGTATATACAATTTCCTACATGTCAAGAATTTGTGAAGAAACATGGGGGTAATTTCTTTGAAGGGATAGGTAAATAATATAAGTGTATAAATAAAGGTCATTTGACTCACTAGTGTTAGATATATATAGATAATCTATAAAAATATATTTATTTTATTTCATGGGAGTCGGGCATTATGAGGCTCAATGCCCAATTTTGAGGGCCAATAAGGGAGATAGTCAACGTACAACCAAGTGAGTATGAAAAATCCTATACAACTACTATTAATGTATCAGATTATGATTTTTTACTCAATATTATCTAGTTTATTAATTAATCTATGTTTTAACCAACTACTAGCTATTGGGTAACAAAAACCCCCTGTGGTGTTATTATCATATTAAGTATTTTTCATGTTTTCTAGGATGTGATTCAAAATGGATCAATGTCATCATACAATATTATAATTCTTAGTTAAATTATAAATTTGTTAGATCCCTTTATAAAGAAATTATATTAATTTTCATATAAAAAATTAACATTCCACAACCTAAATAAACCCATGATTATATTAATGTGTTTGGTTAATCATAAGTTCCCTATAGAAACTACTATAAGACAAATTGTGGGGGTGAAATTAATTTAAGGGTGAGATAATGTAACACTATGGTATCTTAATATATTATTACCTTTAAATAAGTATATATGTTCGAAAACTTACTCCACATGAAACACTGAACAATAATGAAACCATGATATATTTAGATAATATATAAATATTTAAGTATTAACATTAAAACATTGTCATTGAATTTTCATGAATGAGTAGGAGAAAATAATTTATGAAATATATGTGTAAATAAAATAAATTATACTTTTAGTATGAATAAAATTAAAATAGTTTACCTAAAATGGATAAAAAGATCATTTATTATTTAAAATTTTATTTTTTTTAAATACTATTATTTCATTTATATTTATATTTCAAGAAAAATATGAGTAAATATAATAAATTATTTTTCATATTAATAATCATTTAACACCAATTTATTTGATAAATGATATGAAATAAGAATAGTAAGAGATAACATTGGAAAATATCATTTTCATGTAAAAAATATTTTTTTATCGGAATTTTATTAAAGAACTAAAATTAAATATTTTTTAATTTTATGTTAATAAAAATGAACATCATTTCTCAAATTCATAATATCAAAATTAGCATATTGAACCAAATTTAAATTTATCTAAAAATTTAATCATTCAGTCAAAAAAATATGGTTCTCATGAAACTTATGATTTGTAAGAGTTTATTAATATATAAGAATGACATATTTTTTTATAAAAACTTTTATGTAATCAAATATTAATATAAGATATAATAATACTCATTTTTAAAAAAAATTATTAGAAATTATAAATAGTATGTCTAATATTTTTAAAACTAACTAAATGATACATTATATAGAAATATTAGTTTTTTATTTTTTTAAAATAAATTATCTTCATAGGGATTTAGTTTTATCTAACCTTGAAGCCTTGTACTCTTTTTTTAGTAAGTAAATTTATGTCATTAAAATCAAGATCCTAGATGATTTAATCTTATATATAAATTTATAGCTTAAATTTTTATTGTTTAAAAAATATTTTTATATAATTAGGTGTTTTTTAAAAAAAATTACCTTTAATTCATTCAAAAATTTATTTTATTAAATTATTTTAAAATTTTAAATCTAATTTATCAAATTAATCATTGTCATTAAAATTAATTACTATGGTTAAAAATTAATTAATATGGTAAAAGTAAATTAGTGTAATTGTCAAAAGTTAGTTCAAAACAACATAAAACACTCCAATGTTTCTCCCAAATGACTAGTTGATATGTGTTTCTACCCAAAATCACTTATCCCACTTCTTTTATCAGTTTTATATCTATTGACCTTGGAATAGTAACATCACCTTACTGAAAATGTAAAGGGTTCTCCCAAAACTACCCTTCCCTCCACTTATAAAAGGATAATGCTTCCACCACTTCAAGACTGTCCTTCCCTTTAACTTTATAATTGAAAATATATTAGTTTTTTCCTCTTATAAATCTATCCCATGTAAAAAATATTATAGTCATGATAAGTTGGAATAACTCCTTCATTTCCAAGGAGACTTTTAAGGAAAATTCAATACTCTAATGTGATTTTTATGAACTACAAAGAATTTCCTATTGATTTTATTTTTTTCAAATTTATTTAGAAACACTGATATAATGACTTCATTATCTTTTATATATATTAATGTTACAATATTTAGGGTATTCTCATTATTTATTCATATATCCTAACCATTATAAAATCAAATCCAGTGTTCGTGTTTTGTGCAAATTGTTGGCTCCAAAATGTAATGTGTTATATTTTCTATAACTACCTTAAAAATATAAGACTAATGATGTTAATAATAGATAAATATGATGGTTATTGTATAATAAATGTTTTGGTATTAACAATTATATTAATATTAGTTATATGATCAAAAAACGATCATCATTAATTTAATCATTTAAAATAAGCATACTAAGAGGATACCATTTATTCAAATTCTGTAATATTCCAATATACATAAATTATCATTCTAATACCTTCAAAATCATATATATTACAATAAAAACGATTAAAATATCATTATTCTTCTAGTATAAAGATATTAAAAAAAACCATCATATACATTCATCAAATAAACATGTGTTCATGTCAAGGTCAGTTTAACCACCTACATAAATAGTTCTATGAATTTATATCATGAATGGATGTGAGAAAATAATTAATAAAATAATATAATATAAATTTTTAAATAAATTTTTTTATTTTGGATTTTTTATATCAATATTTAATTTATAAAATTAAAAATAACCTTCGATTGTCATGAATCACTAAAAAATGATTGGTATTGATTTCATTATCATGTATAAAGAGTAAAAAACTCATGAATGGAATTTTAAAAATCATAAATTATTATAAAAAACACTTAAAAATAACCTTAATTACCTAGAATTGATTTAAATTTTAAAAATAATGAATATGAACATCACTATTATGGAACTAGTACAAATGATCAAGACTATAAACATCCAATGTGAAAAATAGGTAGATTTAATACAGGGAATGACTATTTATGAAAAATATAAATGAAAATTGATATAATTAAGCTTATGAATTATGTGATTAAGATAGATAATTTTATGATATTTGATTTCAAAGTATGTTCGTGGAATTTTTGATAAGTGGGAAGGGATTCCTCTCAAATCCCTCTCTTTGAGACATGTATATTATTATGCACCAAAAATCATTGATGTGGAGGATATAATACCTATTTGGGAAAACATATCATTAATTATATTTTATTCAAGTAATTTTATGTTTAATTAAAATTCATCTCTATCAATGGGTTTTGATTAAAAAGTTAATTTAGTTATACGGGTTTTATTGGTCTCAATTCTCATTCTTTGAGACATAATAAATTTTCTCCACCATGTTTTATTTTTATGGTGTAGTCATTGACTATGAGAATATTTTAATTATACTGTTTATATTTCATTGGATTTACTAAAAAAATAATACTCCCTTATTCAAGTGGACATTAATTTATTCATTTTCCCTATAGTAAATAATTTTGGTAACTCGCCTTTAATTCATTGAGTGATGATCAATAACTAGAACTTATTTCATATAATTTGTGTACATTATAACCATTGATTTATTTATGTGATAATATCAATTTTTTATGTACATTCCTACCATATAAACCTTTAGAATAATATTTCTCTATTTTTATGATATTATCTTTTGAAACCATTCACTTTATAATAATAGATTATGATCACCTTATTCCAATATTGACTTACATGTATACTCATTGCATTATATTGTGTGAACCTAAAAACATACATAACATAATTAGTTGAATTTCACCTAGAAATTATGATATTCTATTAAAATGGAGAATATATTGAACTGGATAGGGCCATCCATCTGACGGATTCCAAAACTAGCATGCCACTAGTCAGATGGACGTTCTCATCCCCACAGGCTAGAAACTAGGGATTGGGAATCACAATAACACATTTGAAAATGATTTTGACCAATAGTGGGAGTAAAATAAATATAAAAAATATAATAAAAACTATAATAAACTATTTATATGTCTGATATCCACAAAAATAATAAAATAGAAAAAAAACATAATTGCAAACCATGAAAGCAGCAAATAGTAGGGATCAAAAAGAACCTCCCTCGCCACCACAGTATCCATTTCTTATATAGAAAATGTGACCCTGAAAAATATAATCCTTGGACACTAGAATATCACAAAATATCTAAATGTAAAATTTAATAAAAATCCAAATTGACTAATGAAAATCATTTCAAGGGAATACTTTAGGTCATTCTAGTAAAATAATGACAGGACCTACTAAATTTGGTAATAGACACAGGTGTTCAAGTGAAATAGAATAAAAATAACCTTAATAAATCAACAATCAACAAAAAGTCCTATGAAAATATAGGAAACTATAACTATGATAAAAATATTGGAGTGAGAACATAAGAACTCAGTAGACCCACAAAACCAATTGGATGATTCTTTCTGCAAGAGTTTAGATCTATCCATGAATCATCACAGTCTTTTTGGGAAAAAAATAATTATTCTATATTTGTGATCCTCAAAAAAGAAATCCTTTAGTTTATGTGGTTCCCATAGGGTCATATATCCCAAGGACTAATTTCCTAGGTTTTATAAAATCAACTTTGAATTTATCTTTATCAAGTTTTTTAATTCCATCCCTAGGGAGAATCATCAAGAATGGGTGAGTTTCACGTGTTTCATCCAACCAAGATATTGTCAAATAAAAGTTAAATGTGTTAAAATATTCAATTATTGTTCCCATACTAACTCCAAATAGGAAAATTATATTAATATTCAATGATAATTCCAATATAATTGTGGTTATTTGGGGATTTTATGAATATAGGTGGTATTCCATTCGAAGGGTATAATTTTATATAGTCTTCCATTATGATGAGCCTAAGAGGAAATCATGTAGTTTTGGTTCCATTTCCCTAATGCTTGGAATGAATAGGATATAGGAATGGGACCAGAATTTTGACCCAATAAGAAATTACCATACTCATGTTTGGATTCACATATGTTATCATTACTAGTTATACTGGACCCCTCAGATTCTGTGGAATATTTCCTCTTAGATAGGAAATCAAATATGTTTTTATAGGAAAAATAACAATAATAGTTTTTGGAACATTATAAGAATATTGGCCGAGCTTGAAATGGTTTCCTCATTGTTTGATGAGTTGGTACTTTCCACCATAGATGATAACATCACTCGATTTATTAATTATGAGAAAAATCCAAAATCTTTTAAGGAATTCAATTTCATTAGAAATTTATTTACTAATTGTAACATATCAAAATTCGGTAGTTTCTAAAATATGAATGGGAATGATGTATCAGTGTTCATAGGGGTAGTGAAAAAGGAAAAGTAGAATGTATTAAAACCCTACACTTATAATGTGATCATACCCCCCGAAGAGCGATTAAAGGATCCTTATAATTCTAAAATAGATTGGGGTGAAGAGATGGATACTACCCTAGATATTAAATTGGTATCCATTATTTTAATTCAAGAGGTGGAGGAGCTACCCAAATAATGTAAATTTCAATATGATAAAGGTGATTCAGATGAAGGAAAGCTAGTTATATTAATAGGTAAACATCATAAGTATGAGGATTTTTTCCCCTGCATCAGTGATAGATTTGGTTAGGAATTCATCAGTGGATGCTGTTATCCCACCCGTTCTGGGATTTTCTGTTCATTAAAATTCATTGAATCCATTTAGGAGCATCTTCAGGATTAGGATGTCTCTCTAAAAGGTTCCCTAGTTGATAGAATTTTTTTATAGGTTAAGGAAGCTATAGATGATGAAAATTAGGATACTTGATGGGAAACAACTTGAGGATATACTTTCTCCTAGACCATTGTTATATTTTTCAAAAAAGTAATCTGAGATGGTTTTTATGACCCTCATTCTGGGATTTTATTCTATTCATAATTCATAGGAAGGTATATTGGAACATCCTCAATAACATTATGTCAATATAGAAGGCTATCAGGATGATAATTTTATACATGAGAGTGAAGACCCTTTTATACAATTTATCTAAGGAAATTCTATAATAATATGATTTTATGACGATACACCAATGTGAATTTAGGATTCCCCCATAAAATACAGTCCCCTTAGTGGGAAACTTTAGGGTGATTTAATTTAGGTTTTTCATTCCATTGATTACACAACTAATCCTTATTGTAATACTGATGAGGGTATCAGACCTAGTGAGTTTAAGTGAAAAATACTAACAAATGGAAGGAAAACCAAAGTTGAATTATCATAGGAGGAGGGGCCTCAAACCTGAGGCATATCATCACCAGCTAAATGAAAATCCTTTATTGTAATTTTCAAGGAATTGGAAATTCTCTCATGGACAGAGACCTTAGACACTTTTTTGTGACTGAAAAACCCATGCTAATTGGTTTGGTAGAACCAAAAATGAATTTTTATGATTGGAATTACTTCAATTGGGATTCCCTTTTCTTCTCATTTTTTCACAAAATAAGTATGAATTCGGTGAGGAAACTATATGGGTTCTAAAGCATGATTGTATCCTTACCCATTATTATATTGAAATAAATCTATTTTATTATTATATTTAAAGGTACTGAAATATAATTGTCCTTTTTTTAATTCTTCCAACTATTACATAAGATGAACATTCCTTTGGAGGAACCTTGAAAGGATATCTAAAAAATTCTCAAAGATAGATCACCTTGGGATAATTAACACTGTCATAGGGATTGTAGAAAAAACTAAATCTTGTTTTAGAAGGTTAGAAACCAATTAATTATACTATTGTATTTATAATTGAAACTAGTTGATGTCCCAGTGGTTGTAGTGGATTTAATATGGATTATAAATTCCATAAATAGAATACAAGATAGAAAAAAAAGATAGGTGTTCTATCCAAGTGGATGATAGTAATGATGATATTCATTTCTATATCCTCACTCTCCCGAAGATCCCCTTTCATAAAAAACCCTATAATGTTATCCATAAACATTATCAAAATAAATTAATCCCCTCTTCCTTTCATGTTCAACAACGCATAGCTCGTTGTGCCTGTAAATAAAGAATCATTCTGAGTTCTTGGAAGATAGAATCCCCTAACATTCACTTATAGACACTAGACAAAAATTTGAAAAATAAAAAAATATTCATCATGTAAGGTATTAATATTTATTTCTCCAATACTAATGATGACATCAAGTCTTATAAACAACATTTGTAACACTTATAATTTTTTAATCAGAATCAAGATGTGCCCTCTCAAAATGAGAAGAAAGAACTCTCCAAATTTGATGAATTTTTGTCACTCAAGGAGGAAATGGACCATCGTCAATGAAACAACAGATGGATAAATGGGGGAGATATTATTTCAGAACTATTTCATTACATGTGAAGTGAAAGTAAGGCCCAGAGTGGTGTCATCTCCCTCAATATTATTGGGTTTTTTTCAACTCAAAAAATGAAATATTCAATTTTATAAATAGTTAATCTGATGACATGTATTCATATAAAGGGGGTAAAAACACCACTAAAATGATTTAAAATTTCACTATTATAATTTATGGACTTCAAATAGAAGGATAAATAAATAATGTCATGAGAATAAAATAAATCCATCCCTCTTCTCCTTGAACATTGATAGTGTTGCAAGACCTGATGGATTCACCAATTGATTCTTTATATTCAGTTGACAAATTGTGCGTGATGAATTAACCAATGTTGTGAGTAAATTCATTAACCATTAAACTATTACTTTTGGAGTCAATTACGACTTCATTTCAATAACTCAGAAAAGGAAAATTTTATAGTTATTAGTTGTTTTAGGGTAGTTTTAATTGGGAATATGATACAAAATGTTGTAAGAAAAATCATGGCTCTTAAATTTGGTGATATTTATTGGGGTTTCATTACTTAAAATAACATTGGGTTTTTTATTATAAGTTAAATTAATAACAACCTTTACACAATCTCTTAATGTGACAGAATTATGAGGAACAGGGTAAAAGACAGAATTATTTCACCCAAAAATGACATCTCTATGGCCATTGAAATTTTTAAATGAGCCTTTTTTATCAATTATTATAATGGATTAGATTTTTAATACCTTCATAAACTTGGTTAACATGATTATATGATTTTTTAGGAACTTTATTCTTATCAATGGGTCCTCTAGAGGTTTTTTATAGTGTTCAAATGTAGTCAAGATAGGGGACCCTCATTCTGGCCTCCACTTTGTTATGGATGGGGATTATTTGATTTTTTATCTTAATGATATTTTCCATGATATAATTTATAAATAAATAAACATGGAAAGGGAACTCTTTTCCCCTTTACATAACCTTTATACTAGTTAAATAATCCTAATTAGAAAAGATTATAGATGCACTTTCTCCTAAATCAAATTCATTGTTGGGAACTATGAAGAATTTGTTGGTTGGGTAATTAGTTGCACAAATAATTTCCGGTATATGGAGAGGGGTGACTATATCTAATAAAAACAAGGAGGAAAATGAAATTAGAGTAAATATAGGATCACTTCATTTTATCTATCTTGGCTTTACCCAATTTTGGGGTAACGTCAAAAGGTGTTACATTGATAACAATTAATCTAGAATCTTTGCTCATAAAGAATCAGGGAAAAGGGAAAACTATGTCCCATGCTAATAGAATTTGGTCGGTCAATTCTGTGATAACCTTCATGTTTTGTATGCCTTATCTATTTATAGTTGACCCAAAACCATCAAGAGCCTCAAGTATTGATTAGAAATTTTTTCTAGACTATCTCCATTCATGAAAGGTATCTTATTACTGTGACATAGATAAAATCTTCCAACCCCGCTAGAAAGGGAGCCTTGAGGAAAATGGACCTCAGATTCTTCAATGAATCTCTCCTCAATAAATATACCTAAAACCTTCTTATATCCAATGATTAATCACTAGATTTACATTCTAACATATTTATCACCAAATTATAGAATGGATATTCCGATTAAATACCCTTATCTTTTTTTATAGCTATAAAACATTCAAAACATGATCTTATGAAATTATCAAATCGTTTGCATGAAAATAATCAACTATTAACTGCTAGAGTACACCACAGCTATCAGTGATAATAACCAAAGATGTTGTTTTCCATTAATCTCTAAAATAATCTTCAATTGATTATATAAAAAGAAATATAGATTCACATATCCTGTTTACACCTCATATTGGTATGGAGGTTCAAAGATATGACTATATTGATAGGGGTACTCTTATTTGGGCTCCAATTATATATGGATGGCTCAATATCAAGGAATATTATAGGCATAGATATGCTAGATCTACCATCATTCCTTTATGGTTGAAGACAAAGACCGCCATTACCCCAACTTCCATATGAATTAATTAAATAATATAGAGGTGGTGGATTCTAATTCACAACCTAATTCAATCAATAGGGATTCACATTGAACCTCCTAGTCATTTCTATATTATTTCATAAGAGAGATTTAATAAACTATTTTTCTCCAAAAAATTAAAAAGTAACTTATAGAAGTATATCCTAGACGTCTCTTATAGGAGACAATTGATGGAAAACTATGAAGAGATGATGAAATCTATCATAATATTTGGCCAAAGTGAGCAGAACTAAGAAATTTTTTTAACTACTATGGTTCTTGTCATATCATACATATGGACAGAAAGAAAGGTTCTGGATTTTGAGAACAATTATCCCTCCTTACATGTGAGGATCAATGAAATCCATTAGGAATTCATGGATGCCTCCAAAGTTAAAACTGGTACAATGGAGAATTATTTTGTTGGTCTAGTTATTTTTAGAATATTTTCTATTATTGGTAAGCTCATGAAATTACTGGTTATGAAGGTCATTAGATATATCCATCTAATCCCACATTGGCTAAAAGTGAACATGGATGGGGAGGCCTATGGAACACCTAGACCATTAGGCTTTTATGGAATATTCCACACCCATCAGGGATTTAGTAAAGGTAGTTTCTATAGTTTTAATTGGAATGTATATTCCATTGAAGTTGAATTGTGGGTGATGATCAAGGAAATTAAATATTTTTTTTAACATGACTGAAACTCACTATGGATGAAATCCGGTACAACTGTGGTAGTGGGAATTTTAAAGGATTTGTCTAGGAATATCCCATGGAAAATGTTTTTGTAACATCCCAGGTAAATAAATAATATTAAATTCTAATGTTTATCAATATTTGTGAGTAAAATTTTAATACTACTTTAAAGGGAATGCTATGCTCGATGAAGTACCCAATACGCAACAATGAGTTTCTTTGAAATCTTACATTGCACATTAATAATATAATAATATTATAATAGTTAACGCCTAGCCGTTATAATTGAGGGAATGAACAAAACTGACTAAAAAATGATTTTATATGTTTATCAAATATTTTTACTTTTTACAATAAATGTTAGATTAATAAAAATGCGAATGAATCCAATTTTAAGCGTAAACATTCTAATATTATTTAAGGGGTCGATTAACCGCCTTTTGATGGGAACCTCTTTTAAATCCACATTTTGACAATTTTATGTGTTATATTTGACAAAATAAAATTCTTCTTTAGAATAGGGACATCAAAAATTACTTTGTGTAAATTTTTGGTATTTTTCCGATAAAGTTCATTTTCTTAATGAATAGTGAAAAATGTTGTATTTTAATTCAAAACCTCTTTTTAATCTAATTTATTTATATGATTAGATTATCATTTAAATTGATTTTAAAGTGAAATTAGAATATAATTTTACCATTTAATCCAACAGTGGTCGTTGGAATTAATTTCACTTTAAAATTGGACTTAAACTAGTGTCAATCTTTTGATATATATTGTTTCATAAAAACACGCTATTTGTTCTGATAACGGGAATTAATTATTAAATTAATTAATGTAACTTATATGTTTTGAATTTTGTAAAATATACATCATTTTTGAATTCAGAATATCAAATATAGCTTAGGGTGAATATTTGGTATTTTTCTGAAAAACTTGAATTTTTGATGAATAGTGAAACCACTAAGTGGTACTTAAAAAACTGATTTTTCATTTAAATGAAATTTCACCACCTCTGTGTTTTGAATTTCAAAAATCCTACATACATGGTTTTCATTAGTAAGTAAAATTTGGTTCAATTGGATTAAAGTAATTTTTTGGTGAAAAGTAACTTTTAAGTTTTTAATCGCGGTTAGAGGTAATTAGTGTAATTTAAGGTAAAAATAATGTTTTAATATTATGAAATGACCTTTACACCTGTCCTGAACTTATAGGATGAGTCAGGTCCGACCAAGACAACCCATGGGTAAATTTTTGGGACCCCATGGAGCCACTTGGGTATGATAATGACATTAATGCCTTTTATTTAAAGTAAAAGTAAAAAATGACACAAACATGTATTATTTTACTAAAACAATTTTTATATGGGGTTATACAAGTCATATTTTTAACTATAAATATTAATTAGAAATATAAAAATATTTCATACATCATAGTATTTTTTATAATTTTTAGACATTAAATAAATTAAATTATTTATGACATAATGATGATGCATCGATTACCTCATTATTTAACAATTTAAATAAGATAAAAAGATAATGTAAAATCTAAAACCTACACATGTCAAAAACCTATTGGATGGGTGGATTTAAAACTGGTATCACCTTATCCTCGAAATACATCAATGTGGGACCTTTAAAATCTGAAACACATTTGAAAATAAAGTAACATTTTATACCTTTCCAAGAGTGTCCCTCCTCTCCTCTTATAAAAGGCCCCCACATCTACCTCCTTAACCACACCTCTAAAGCCTTTTTCTTGGCCAAGCACTGCTCATTTTGTCTCTACACATCCCTATCCTCATCCTAGAAGCCTCACCTTTGGAATAATTCTCTTCATGAAACCCTTTTTGTTCAAAACAAGAGGAGTTACCCGATTTTAAGGTAATGTTGTCACTTGTGTTCTTTTGTTTTGTTTTGCTTCTCTAACCCCCTAAACTCTTTTTATTAATTTATTTTGTAACAAATCAAGTATCTTAAATATACTAGGATGTTTTTATATGAATTATTCTATCTAAAATTACACACACCTACATCTAATGGTTAAAGAACATATTGTTTCTCTGGATGGTGAATTTCTTCCTCACGAAACGATGATTGGTCAATATTCTTTTAACACCTTCAAAGGTGGCCATTAAGATGTCACTATATTTATATATGATATATAATATGTTTAAGTTTTCCTTAAGCTTCTGTATTTTTCATTTATGGAATACCTTTATGGTTTCCATTATGGGTAAATGCGATATCTTCATTTTAGGAAGTGCGGACTACCGCCCCCTCAAAGTGATTTGATTCGTTAATACCATATGTGGTACATATAAAGGATAGATTTAATGATACTATATATGATACCATATTTTAATTATAATACTATTATGTATCATTATGTATTAATTCCATTAAATATGATATAGAAATGGAAGTAGCGTTCATGTGTACGTACGGCTTACCGTCTCCATGAACAGTGTATTTCATTTCTTACCTCTAAATGTTATGTAATATTATAAATGCATGTATATAATGGATATATATGATATATATGATATCTAAATAATTAATATAATTCTGGATATAATGGATATTTTACCCCATGAACAAACTTGTAATTATAAAGAGTTTATTTTTGACTTAAGTAGCAATGATCGACAAAACGACCATTATTAACGTAAATAATTACATAGTGTTCATAACATGGTAATAAGTGATATAAAAGGAATAATTAACTTGAAAAGGGTTCTTAAGAAATTATAAATTAACAAAAGTTTATTATTCAGGAGGTTAAATAACGATCGAGTCAAGTCGGACCTGAGGTAAGGGATCCTGCCCCTCCCTTTCTTTTTAAGTATACTTTTTTATGTCATTCCTTTTAAGCTCATCTTTCTAATGATTGGGATGTTATTTTATATTACTCTTGCTTTACTTTTTATTTTCATATGATGAGACACACTATTTTTTCTCATCAATCAATTTTGGACGTTTTGAGTGGCGTCGTTAGGCTGCCTAATTTTCGTAAGAGATCCAACCTCTCTCTTTCTTTTTAAGTACACTCCTTTATGTCACTTCATTTAAGCTCCTCTTTGTTATGTTGGGGGATGTTATTTTATATTCCTATTTCTGTAAATTTTATGTTAATATTATTAGAAACCATATTTGATCTCATCAATCCATTTTTGGAAGTTTTATGTGTCGTCGTTAGGCTTCCGAGTTTTCGTAAGGGATTTTTCATCTCACTTTTTTCCCGTGAGATTTATGCTACATTTTCCACCATTTCCTTTAGTGGTATATGTACTGCCCATTATTCTACTATTTTTGTAATATACTTTCATTTATTATTATTTACATCAATGTTTTATTGTCCTTCTTTCATGGGGTGTATATTTTGAAAGATACCCAAGTCGGTAAGGGAACCTTTCACCCTCCTCTTTTTAAAAGACATCTTTTGATGGGTCTTTTAATTTACATATTATAATGTTATGATATGTTCTTATATATCCTTATTGATGTAAATTTTATGTCCAAGTTATGAGATACCCTTTTAATCTCTTATCAAATCATTTTCTGATGTTGGAAGTGACGCTGTTAGGCTGTCGAATGTTTTACCAAGGTAACTTCTTAACCCAATTTCGATTTCTTTGGGTTCAACTTGTAGTTATTGAATATGTCATCATTTGAATATGTTTGAATTACCTTTGATTGTTTTACTCTTAATATCCACTTATATTGGGTGTATTTATATTTTTCACACATTATAATGAGATTTATTTATCCTTAATTTAAGGATACCTTCTTTATAAGGTATTTCATCTCATTTTACATTTCAATTGAGACTTCATTGTTGTTATGAACCAATTCACTCTTATATGGTGTATATAATGTCATTTGGAATATTATATCATAAATCAATTTATTCTCATGATATTATAAAGTTATGATTAAATTTTATTCCTCAATTATTGTATTCAAGTGTCTCTCATTTTGTTAAAAACCCTTTAACTAAAATATCATTTTAAATGTTTTAATGATTTATACTTATAAATTTTTCTCATTAATATCCATGTTTTCAAAATGGTTTTAAGGATTTATTTATATGGATATTAATGGTTTAAAATGTTAAAATCTTCAATGTGGTATGGGACACTTTGATTCAAAAATCTCTTTATTAAATGTTTTAAATGGTTTTGAAAATGGTTTTTAGAATCGATTCATTATTTCAATATCTTAAAATGTTATATTGTTATTACAATGTGGGAATGTTATCTTTACATTGTGCTTAAGTTATGTTCTATGATTATTTTATGGTTCTTGGCCATTATTTATGAATACAGTTGGTTCCGTGATAAACTAAGGGTGGGTGAGACCGATATAGCTCTCCAGTGCATTGGGTAACGTGAAGGGGTTAAACACTAAGGTTTCTCCGAAGAGATTTAGGGAATATACTGTGATGGGTATTCCAAATGTAACCATGAGGGTTACTCCCTATGTAAGAATGTTATGAATGCCTCAAGTTACCTTTATGTCTTATGATTTCTATGAGTTATTCGTAAATCTTATGATTTCATGAGGTATGTTAAATTTCTTATGCTTTATGAGTAAAGTATGATTTCATTGGTTCTTATGTATACATGGAATAATGTTTTCATTCCGTATTGGTATAACCCTTTCTGAGATTTTTATGCTCATCCCAAGTTTTTTTGAAATGTTTTTCACAGGACATAAAGTTGAATAGGGTCAAGGATGGGATCCAGGAAATGTCAGGTTGTCTAAAACAAGGAACTAGACATGACTCTTTTGTTCAAGAGTTTTTATTTTTGTGAAAAAATGGAAGCTGAGTAGATGTGTCTACTTTGTAACCTTTGATTTGTAATAGTTATGTCCTAATTCTCTAAATCTCTAAACATGAAAAGATCCTCAATGTGAATTATTCATTTAATTCAATAATAAGTAATGTTTAAGGCTGGGTCCTTATAGTTGGTATCATAGGGAGGTTTAGATAACTTTATAGGTTAGAGTGTTAAGTGAAAGGTTGTGTATAACCACAATGGTTATTATATTAGATAGATTCATTGTTATTTTTGAAGGTTAAAATGAGTTTGGGATAACTTGGATAAGTATATCATAGTGTTTACCTTACTCTTTAGTACATAATGATTTTGTTGATATACTCACACTGACATTTCTGGTTTTAGTAAATGGATGGATCTAGCAGGAACCAAAGTGACAATGGGTTTGAAGGAAACTGTGGTGGTTCTCTGATTAAGAGACTGGATGAAATGGGGGATTCAATGAGAAATCTTGTGTTTATTCTAAACCAACCATCAGGGGTCATGATAAACCACTTGAACCTTGGTGAGTTCTCTAATGTAGCATGTAAGAGAGAACCAACTCGACATGTAAGTTCAGGTAATAATTATAAAGGTAACCATTAGGTTTTATAGGATCCTTACTTTTGAGGTAATTATGGGTTACTATACGTTATGATGGAATATGAACGACATGAGATAATATTGAGGTTAAATTATGTTATGTTTATTTTTGAAGATTTTATCTCGTTTTGGGGAATGTTTTAAGAATTATATAGTTTTGGAAAAAGGACAACACACTGACCGTGTGACAACCCGTCGCGTTGGACAAGGATGCGGGAATCCAACCCACAACCAAAGTGCAACTGGTATTTATCGCCTATCACTGGACTACATGAAGTCCCTGGTTAGTTTGAATTATTCTTTTTAGTTAGATGATTTTATGAATTAAGAGTAAGTTGATTTTGGGTTATCAATGGAAATGATTAGCCTATCATGGAGGATATGTGATTAGGTTAATTAATTTTCAGTATGAGACTGTAAGTGTAACTGATGTTATTTTGGAGAAAAATGTTAAGATTTATCTTAGGAGACTATGTCATTAAATCCTTCAGAGATTTAGGTTTCAATATTAGTTGGGTTTACTTTGAAGAATTGTATAGATAGATGTTTATTGAATGGTCTTTGTTGAACTTTGGATATTGTTTGACAAATTTTGGAGATTACGAGTAGATTTTTTTTTATAAAGGATTATCCTTTTAGGGTCTTATCTGATCTCATACTAACCTTTTTTGTTTTAGTTTTGGTTAAGGTCTAAAGACATGGGAATTATATAGTTATCTTTTGGTGAATAGGTGATTCTCTAGAAGTTGATTATAGTACTCTTAATGCAAACAAGTCTTCCTAAATACTAGTCTTTTGGAGAAAATATGAGTTTGGTTAAGGAATCTAGTAAAAGTTGAAAGTCTACGTGATAAGTAAGTACGTTTCATTATGATTTAGTTAAGATAAAAAATAAATTCCTCAATTAAGAGTAACTTAAAACAAAAATGTTGTCTATTAACTCTTCCTACTAAGGAATTGAATACCGTTTAACCCATCACAAGTTTGTGATTTTCTTGTGGTTAACTTTCTCCTAGACATGTTTACTATCACTCTCCATAAGAATATGACCCTTTGTTTTTTCCTCCATATCCATATTTTAATACATGGAATCCTAGTATGGGTTAACTCGGGTGACCTTTGTACTTCTCTCCCATTCTTTTAAAGTGATAGTTTTACTGACTCTTGTTCCGATGTGGGGCTTTCAATGAAGTTTCCAAGCCCAATTTTGAAATTGTGAGGACGCAATTCCCAAAAGGGGGGATGGATGTAACATCCCAGGTAAATAAATAATATTAAATTCTAATGTTTATCAATATTTTTGAATAAAATGTTAATACAACTTTACAGGGAATACTATGCTCGATGGCGTACCCAATACGCAACAACGAGTTTCTTTGAAATCTTACGTTGCACACTAATAATATAATAATATTATAACAGTTAACGCCTAGCCGTTGTAATGGAGGGAATTAGAAGAACTAACTACAAAATGATTATATATGCTTATCAAATATTTTTACTTTTTAAAACAAATTTTAGATTATTAAAAATGTGAATTAATCCAATTTTAAGCGTAAACATTCAAATATTCTTTAAAGGGTCGATCAACAGCCTTTTGATGGTGAACCTCTTTTAAATCCACTTTTTGAAAATTTTATGTGTTATATTTGACAAAATAAAATTTTTCGTTAGAATTGGGGCATCAAAAATTACTTTTTGTAAATTTTTGGTATTCTTCTGATAAAATTCATTTTTTAATGAATAGTGAAAAATGTTGTATTTTAATTCAAAACCTCTTTTTAATCTAATTTATTTATATGAATAGATTATCTTTTGAATTGGTTTTAAAGTAAAATTAGAATATATTTTTACCATTTAATCCAACAGTGGTCATTGGAATTAATTTCACTTTGAAATTTGACTTAAACTAGTGTCAATCTTTTGATATATATTGTTTCATAAAAACACGCTATTTGTTCTAATAGCGGGAATTAATTATTAAATTAATTAATGTAACATATATGTTTTGAATTTTTTAAAATAGAAATCATTTTGGAATTCAGAATTTCAAATATAGCTTAGGGTGAATTTTTGGTATTTTTCTGAAAAATAAGAATTTTTGATGAATAGTGAAACCACTAAGTGGTACTTAAAAACTGATTTTTCGTTTAAATGAAATTTTAACACCTCTGTGTTTTGAATTTCAAAAATTCTACATACATGGTTTTCATTAGGAATTAAAATGTGGTTCAATGGGATTAAAATAATTTTTTCATGAATAGTAACTTTTAAGTTTTTAATCGCGATTAGAGGTAATTAGTGTAATTTAAGGTAAAAATAATGTTTTAATATTATAAAATGACCTTGAAACTTGTCCTAACCCTATTGGATGAGTCATTTCCGACCAAGACAACACATGGGTCTATTTTTGGGACCCCATGGAGCCACTTGGGTAAGATAATGACATTAATTCCTTTTATTTAAAGTAAAAGTAAAAATGAAACAAACATGTATTGTTTTACTAAAACAATTTTTACATGGGGTTAAACAAGTAATATTTTTTACTATAAATAGTCATTGGAAAGATAAAAATATTTCCTACATCATAGTAGTTTTCTTATAATTTTTATACATTAAATAAATTAAATTATTTATGACATCATGATGATGCAGTGATTACCTCATTATTTAACGATTTAAATAAAATGAAAAGATAATGTAACATATAAGACCTAAACATGTCAAAAACTTATTGGATGTGTGTATTTCTAACTATTATCACCTTATACTCGAATTAAATCAATTTGGGACCTTTAAAATCCGAAATACATTTGAAAATAAAGTAACATTGTGTACCTTTCCAAGAGTGCCCCTCCCCTCCTGTTATAAAAGGCCCCCACCTCTACCTCCTTAACCACAACTCTAAACCCTTTGGATTGGACAATATCTGATCCTTTTGTCTCTACACATACCTCTCCTCATCCTATAAGCCTCACCATTGGAATAATTATCTTCATGAAACCCTTTTGGTTCAAACCAAGAGGTGTTACCCGATTTTAAGGTAATGTCTTCACTTGTGTTATTTTGTTTTATATTGCTTCTCCAACCCCCTAAACTCTTTTTATTCATTTATTTTGTAACAAATAAAGTATTTTCAATACACTATGATGTTTCTATAAGAAGGATTCGAGATACACTTACACACACCTACATATAATGGTTAAATAACATACTGTTTCTCTGGATGGTGAATTTATGCCTCACGAAACGATGATTGTTCAATATTCTTTTAACACCTTCAAAGGTGTCCATTAAGATGTCACTATATTTATATATGATATATAATATGTTTATTTTTTCTTTTAGCTTCTGTATTTTTCATTTATGGCATACCTTTATGGTTTCCATTATGGGTAAACGCGATATCTTCCTTTTAAGAAGTACGGACTACCACCCCCTCAAAGTGATTTGATTCGTTAATACCATATGTGGTACGTATAAAGGATAGATTTCATGATATTATATATGATAACATACTGGAATTAAAATAATATTATGGATAATTATGTTTTAATTCCATTAAATATGAAAGAGAAATGGAAGTAGAGTTCATGCGTACGTACGGCTTACCATCTCCATGAACGGTGCATTTCATTTCTTACCTCTAAATGTTATGTAATATTATAAATTCATGTATATAATGGATATATATGATATATATTATATCTACATAATGAATATAATTTTGTATATAATGGATATTTTACCCCATGGACAATCTTATAATTATAAAGAGTTTAATTTTGACTCAAGTAGCAATGATCGACAAAATGACCATTATTAACGTAAATAATTACATAGTGTTAATAACATGGTAATAAGTGATATAAAAGGAATAATGAACTTGAAAAATGTTCTTAATAAAGTAGAAATTAACTCAAGTTTATTATTCAGGAGGTTAAAGAACGATCGAGTCAAGTCGGACCAGAGGTAAGGGATCCTACCCCTCCCTTTCTTTTTAAGTATACTCTTTTATGCCATTCCTTTTAAGCTCATATTTATAATAATTGGGATGTTATTTTATATTAATATTACTTTAATTTTATGTTCATGTGATTATACACCCTATTTTCTCTCATCAATCCATTTTGGAAGTTTTGAGTGGCGTCGTTAGGCTGCCGAATTTTTGTAAGAGATCCAACCTCTCTCTTTCTTTTTAAGTACACTCCTTTATCTCACTTCTTTTAAGCTCCACTTTGTTATGTTGGGGGATGTTATTTTATATTAATATTTATGTAAATTTTATGTTAATATTATGAGAGAACCTATTTGATCTCATCAATCCATTTTTGGAAGTTTTATTTGGCGCCGTTAGGCTGCCGAGTTTTCGTAAGGGATTTTTCATCTCACTTTTATTCTCGTGGGATTTATGCTACATTTTCCACCATTTCCTTTTAGTGGTATACGTAGTTCCAATTATTCTACTCTTTTTGTAATATAATTTCTTTTATGAGTATTTACATCAATTTTTTATTGTCCTTCTTTCATGGGGTGTATATTTCGAAAGATACCCAAGTCGGTAAGGGAACCTTTCACCCACCTCTTTTTAAAAGACTTCTTTTGTTGGGTCTTTTAATTTACATATTGTATTGTTGGGATATGTTATTCTATATCCTTATTGATGTAAATTTTATGTTCAAGTGATGAGATACCCTTTTAATCTCTTATCAACTCATTTTCTGAAGTTGGAAGTGACGCCGTTAGGCTGTCGAATTTTTTACCAAGGGAACTTCCTAACCCAATTTCGATTTCTTTGGGTTCAACTTGTAGTTATTGAATATGTCATACTTTGAATATGTTTGAATGACCTTTTATTGTTTTACACTTAATATCCACTTATATTGGGTTTATTTATATTTTTCACACATTATAATGAGATTTAATTATCCTTAATTTAAGGATACCTTCTTTATAAGGGATTTCATCTCATTTTACATTTCTATTGAGACTTCATTGTGGTCATTCACCAATTCACTCTTATATGGTGCATATATTGTCCTTTGGAATATTATATCATGAATCCATTTATTCTCATGATATTATAAAGTTATGATTAAATGTTATTCCTCAATTATTGTATTCAAGTGTCTCTCATTTTGTTAAAAACCCTTTAACTAAAATATCATTTTAAATGATTTAATGATTTATACTTATAAATATTTCTCATTAATATCCATGTTTTCAGAATGGTTTTAAGGATTTATTTATATGGATATTAATGGTTTAAAATGTCAAAAGCTTCAAAGTGGTATGGGACACTTTGATTCAAAAATCTCTTTATTAAATGATTTAAATGGTTTTGAAAATGGTTTTTAGAATGTATTCATTATTTCAGTATCTTAAAATGTTATATTGTTATTACAATGTGGGAATTTTATCTTTACATTGTGCTTAAGTTATGTTCTATGATTATGTTATGTTTCTTGGCCATTGTTTATGAATACGGGTGGTTCCGTGATAAACTAAGGTTGGGTGAGCCCGATATAGCTCTCCAATGCATTGGGTAACACGAAGGGGTTAAATGCTAAGGTTTCTCTGAAGATATTTAGGGAATATATTGTGATGGGTATTCCAAAAGTAACCATGAGGGTTACTCCCTACGTAATAATGTTATGAATGCCTCAAGTTACCTTTATGTCTTATTATTTCTATGATTTATTCGTAAATCTTATGATTTCATGAGGTATGTTAAATTGCTTATGATTTATGAGTAAAGTATGATTTCATTGGTTCTTATGTATACATGGACTAATGATTTCTTTCCGTATTGGTATAACCCTTACTGAGCTTTTTATGCTCATCCCAAGTTTTTTTGAACTGTTTTTCACAGGACATAAAGTTTAATAGGGTCAAGGATGGGATCCAGGAAATGTCAGGCTGTCTAAAACAAGGAACTAGACATGACTATTTTGTTCGAGAGTTTTTATTTTTGTTCAAAAATGGAAGCTGAGTAGATGTGTCTACTTTGTAACCTTTGAGTTGTAATAGTTTTGTCCTAATTCTCTAAAGATCTAAACCTGAAAAGATCCTCAATATGAATTATTCATTTAATTCAATAGTAAGTAATGTTTAAGGCTGGGTCCTTATAGTTTTTGATCTTGATTGAATGCCTCAGGATATCCAATCATCTCTTCTTGAATATTACGCATGTATATATGGAAGCTATCTAGGATTTTTATGTCCTCAAAAAGAGAGATGTTTGGTAATAAAACTCTATGTGGTGACTCTTTATCTCGGTTCTTTTCTCAAATTTCGTTCAGGAAAATTCTGATTGTGAATTTCATACACACCTTTGTAATCCCCCTTATGATTCAAAAATACCTAATTTTTAATTTAATTTTCTACTAATGAGTTTACATGGATCCTGAAACTTTTCATATTTACAAATAAGCAACAATACATCAAAGTTTTATAAAAACACTTTTATAATATTTTTATTATTAGTTGAAAACAATCTCTAGGAAAATGGTATTCAGTAGCCTAAACCATTTTTCAAAAATATAATTTTTAATTAAAACTTTAAAGATTTTCACAAAAACCAATTTTATAACTACACATTTCAAAACTCAATGAAGATTCTACTTTTCCACATAGTTTTCTAAAAAAATATTGAAAACTAACCAAATATATAACCAGGAACAATGTCATAATCCACTATTTTGAAATCTCACACACACTTTGAGTTTCAAAACACATCATTTTCCACTTTTATCACAAGAGAAAAAATTTCAAACTCATTTCAAAAAATAGTTTGAAAACACATTCAATTAATGATTTCATATTTCCATGATTAAAAAATATCAGAGACCCTTTTCAAATATTTTGAAAAGAAAACAACATAGAGAAAGAAAAATCACACGGATAGGAACAAATTTTTATGTCATAAAAAAAGTCATAAAAACGAAAAGAACATATATGGAAATCAGTAAAATAACAGTTGGGGATTCAAAATAAGAACAAGGAAAATCACATAAAAAACCTAAAAAATAACATTATGTCAGGGGATCTACCCTAGGTCTTAACGTGATACCATCATATTCTTTTACCAATGTAAAAAACTTATAGTTTATGTTGTGTCCTAATATCACAACTCAACTAGCCTTTACCCAACCTCATCATAAGGAATCACCCCATCTATCCCTTTCAATAAATAGAGGGGACACTAGCAAGGTTTGGAAACCCATTGCAGTAATTGTCTAGACTCTCAATTTTCTACCTGAATTCCCATGAAGAATTAGAATGGAGGTGATAAAAATAATGAAACTAGATGTATAACCTGAAAGGATTTGAAAATAACGCATTCCAAACCTCCCACACCCCAGTATTTAAATATCCCAAAATATACATGCATAAGAATAATTTACAATACATAAAATAAAATTCCCCATATGGGATCACATTCCACTATGGGCCCCAGGAGTCACACATTGATCAGCTGGTTCTCACACCATTTAATAAAAGTCCTTTCCATAAAATTAAAAATGGGAATTCACTTTAAAAATTTATTAGATTTCCAATCCATTTCCTCAAAAAAAAATTAATCTCAAATGGGAAATTTTTCATCTCTTTTTAATCACATTTGAAAACACTCAAAGCCACAATGATTTTCAAAACAAATTCAATAATTTTTAACCCCTTTAAAATCATCCAACCCAAATTTAAACATTTAAATATTTTCAAAGATCCCAATACCTAGTTTTAAATCCACTTTAATTCAAAACACTTTTTAAAACATCAATTTTTTGTTCTCATCTACTATAAAAACCAAAATCATTCCTTAAAAGGTCAACCAATCATTTTTAAAAACACATGTAATGGATTATCATCTCATGCCAAGGTTTTAAGCAACATTTAAATTACTTATTCCTCTCATGGTTCATACATATATCCATAATTTAGAATAAAAAACATTTACAAACACAAATTAATTGAAGGTGCATAATAGAAAGTGCCAAAATAGAAACACATACCATGAACCAATGACAGTTAACCCAGAAGAAAGTTGTGAAATTATGATACTTGCCTCTATTGAAGTTGATGGTGACCATATGCAATACAAATTCCCTCTAAACCCTAAAAACTAAAAATAAAAACTTTAATACAATCCTTAACCTTATATCTGACTTAGAAGAAATTATTGTTCATTTATAGGGGAAGTTAAAGGTGAAAGTATAATTGGATGGAAGGAAGTCTTATCGCTTGAAAAATGTAAGAGAAAGTATCCCAAATCCGCAGTGTAAGGAAGGCAGACTGGAGGGGATGTTTTTCTTGAGGATGTTGCAAGGTGGGAAGTCACACAAGGATGATACAATCTCGGTGACTACCATGTGAGGAAGAATGGAGGCCATGAGGAAGAAGGCTGACCATTAAAAGGATCTCGCATAGGGGGGGAATAAGGTGGAGGTGTCACATGGCTAATAAAGAGGTGGAATTGGGGTGTCAAATTAAAGGGAGAGGAGAATAAGGGAGAGGGAGAGTGTCTTATGTATTGAAAATAAAAATTAATTAAAATATAAAAAACCCCTAAAATTTTAAAAACCATGTAACCTGCATAGTTAAGCCCCGTGGGTTTCCTAACTATGTAACAACTGCATGCAAGGAACAATCTAGGAAAACCCAACCCCTCATTGTTTACCCTCAATACCAAAAGGTTTGAAAAATCATGCTAAGTGGAACTTCCAAATTACAGATATGAACCACACATTTTTCCTATGGTTTACCTAAAAATATGCAAGTTGTTTTCCCCACCTAGGACTAACTAATGGTCCCCCATTGTTACTCATATTACATTGTTGGTTTACCAAAACTCTTTCACCGTGACCAAGCATCAAATAAAAATTTCATAATTTTCCATGTATCTATCCAAAACTCTGTGGAAAGTTATATCAACTTCTAACTTCATAAAATAAAAATAAAATAAAAACCTTGGTGAAATGGTGAGTGTCAAAAAAACGCAACTATATCATTTATACCTCTAGAAAGTATCAGATCAAATTATATCTCAAAAAGGGAATGGATTTCCAAGTAAACAATAGAAGAAGATAAATCCCTCAAACAACCATATAAAATGATGATAAAATAAAGGCCCTAAAGATATGAAAACCTAACATTGTTCTCACCAACATTTAGAATTAATATAAAATGTTAGATAATTTTTGAACCTCTCTCCACAAATTTGGAGAACATTCTCATGAAACCACATTCCCAAAATATCCAAAGGGAATCACAAATATCCACCATACAAGTCAAGAACAGGCAACTAGTTCAAATCTTCAACGAGAGCACTACTATTTGAAATAACCTAGAGGGTGGAAAAATAAGGTTCACAAAAACATTGAATCAAAATAAGGATCACACAATGTAATAACATATCTCAATAAAAGATGACTAAGATCTTACAAAATGGTGGTATCCACTACCCAAAAATACAACATGGTGTTTTCCACTACCCAAAAAGAAATAAAACCACACTCCAAGTATCTATAACAATACCATTGTTTATTTATGTTTCTAGGGAAACAATAATCACCTGTAATGGGTAATCACTTGAGGAAATCCAAAAGAATCACGAAAAGAGACATAAACAACCCCCAAAAAGAAAAACCACCTATAATTGGTAATCAAACAAGAACCTAAGAAAATAATGGTCCTAGGCTTCCTTAACCCAGAACTGATGTAAAACCAACATGAAGAAATTCCAAAATGGCCAGTCCTTTAAAAAAGACACAACCTAACACCCGAAGGAAACACTTAATGATGAACACATTCACAAAAACCTAAGATGAGATCTCATATAGGAGACTCTAAGAATAACTAATCATCATTGATCCATCTGTAAACCTAACAACATGGGACTAAACCACTTGACCCAAAGTCTACAAAGGAAAATTATATTAGGTAAAACCAAATCACATTACTCAAAGAATAAAAATTCACATTCCACTCCTTTCAGACTTTTTGTAGTGATAAATAAATGAGTAAATACTCCTAAAGAACAAACATTACTTTTACACTAGTCCTTTGTGGGTGAGAACCAACATGAGACATATACACTCGTGTATTCATCTCCATGAAATAAATAAAAATATCACAAAAAAAACAAGGGAAAAAAATAAAACCTATAATAAATTAATTGATCATTTTTTTAAATATTTTTTTGAAAACCAAGGCACCATTAAAAATTGGTCCTTAATTCATTCAAACCCAAATGGGAAAATAAATTCAAACCCCAATCCATTACTTTTGGTTACTTTTAATTTTTCTTGAAAAATGGTTTCAAAATAAACATAACTTATTTTATAACCAAAAAACATTTTGTGATTAAAAATAAATAAAACACTTTCCTTTTTGAAATATTTTTTAAATCAATTGTCCTTTTATAATACACACACTAAGGGTAAAAATCTAATTTGGAAAAAATAGTTTCCCTATAAATTAGAAACCCATATTCTAAAAGAAATTGTGCACTTGATTAGAAAAATATTCCATAAATAAAACAATTTCTAAATTTAAAAATGAAATGAACTATTTTAGAAAACTATAAGAAATGAAGATTGCCTTACAAAAAATCCCTAAGACCTTATTTCAAAACAAAAAATTTTTAATTAAGAAATACATTTTGTCACGACCCACTCACCACAAAGTGTACCCCTCCTCGGTCGGCAATGTGAGAAGGGAGATAATGACCCCCGAGTCCCGCCTCCAGTAGGGCTCGGGTCGATAACTAGCATTGAGGGTATAATAAACACACAAATGGGAGGAATTACCCTCTAAGAGGAAACATGCGGAATAGAGAGATAAGATAGACACCAACCAACTCCAACTCAGAACTGAAATATAAAAGAAACCCAAGTTCACATATGAAATTCCATGCAAAAGTACTACAACTGAAAGGGGAAAATAGCAAGTACCCAAAATAAAGTAAAAACAGCAGCAACCACAAGCCTGGACATCTCTTGAAACCCCAAGCTAGTAGAAACCAGCTTGATCTCCAACCTGCTCTAAGTGACCTAAAAAATTTTATATATACATAGGGTGAGTATAATACTATACTCAGTAGGATCTTCCCCGATTCCTCTCATGCAAAAGTAAATAAAGCATACTAAAGCCCAGTGAACAACAACTGAAACTAACTCATCACCTAAACATGTATACTAAGTTCCCAACCTCACCATGGCTACTCTCACCAAGTAACGCATACAAGAATATATCATATAATAAATAATACCAAGGGTAACCCACTACTACTTCCCCACTGTTTTTCCACTTTTCCCCAACATCTCATGTCTTGAGCATCTCTCTCCAAAAAGGCTTGCCCGCAGACACCTAGGTGAAGCACTACAATATGCACCTCGGGCAACAAAAACCACCACGTCCACACACCAAAGTAACCAGGTAGTTTCTAGGAGCCACCACAGCTCGCCTAACGTGTATCATACGTCGGGTATTATATCTCAATCCATCACAACCCATACACTGAGTAAGGATCCTCAATACATCACAGCCTATACACATTACACCTATAGTAGTCCATAGAAAACTATATCCAGAATATATGTGTGCGAATAACCACAAGACATTACAGCCCTCTACAAACATATATGGGGAAAACTAACCAATGTGCCTACCAGCACAAGTAACTACCAAGAGAAGAGAGTGGGTCCAAAGGGGGTAGTTATCCATCCATCCTCCCACCAGAATGTTGGTGAAAACACTCCCCCCCAAGGGATCAGAATCCTCGGGGTTTCAGTTTCCCTTTCTGATAGGGTGGAGTAGCATATAGAAACACAAAAATTTAAGGATATATTATAACTCACAACCACACTATTGGCATAACCTAGTCTTAGACCCACTACAGCTAATGTCTCTTAGACTCCAGGCTGCTGCTTCTAAGACTAGGTATCTTATAATCACACAACCATTTAAAGAGCTTTATTAGATTACTTTGTTCCATTTTTATCAGTTCCACTTTAAGTTAATTCACTCTTTAAACATTAATTAACAATGAATAGTTCCAAATTAAATTTCATTAGTATAATACCCAAATCCAATTGTTCTTTTAAAAATTACAACCTCATCATTATGTTACAGCAACTCCATCCCCATGGGTTAAAACCATTTAATTAAATATATTCATTACAGAAATATTTTCCTACATTCCTAGGCATTATAGGAAAACATTATATGCTACTAAACACAAGGGGGCTCAACACGGTGGGTAAATGTACTACCCGTCTAGTTTTTTCCACTTATAGATAGAGAATATTCCAATCCTTCCTTGAGAATCTATACACGGAAATCACGGGGAATACCCCATGTGTCTTCTTCTCTTTCGAAAAAGGGTAAGTAAGACCAGCTGCCTTGAGCAGTGGTGAAAAGTAAAGCAGATAAACCACCAATAAAAATTACCAAGCATCTAACAATCACATCTATCCCATTACATCCTCCTTGGTGTCTTCCCTGACACCCACATGCATAAACCAATCCATCTCGCCATTCTAGGCATCATCTGCTGCCACAACCAAAAGGACTTTATACCCCCCACATATTACCACAACCATCGTGGATCATATTAAAACACAAGCAGCAGTAAAACAAAAATATTCACAATTGGTCTCTTGGACCTTAAACAACAAGAGGGTAACTCAGAACCCTTCAAGGAATTATCAAACAATCAAATTCTTTAATCCATATTGAATTAACAGATTTATAATCCGTTGGTTCCAACATCAGGAAACCTAACCAGTAAGATATCACAAATGATTAAACATGCTTACTACGCCAATTTTATTAACATCAAATTACCGTAATAACCAGATTCGTTTTCATTCCCCTTAATATTGAGCCAAACGATTATCAATTAATCTCGGTTTACGTTCTTTACCTATTTTCATCAAGAATAAACAACTAAGCAAAGCAAGCATAGATATCACACTATCTAGAAAAAAAAGAGAAAATAACAAACGATCGATAACAACTTCTTTATCTAGTTCAAAATATTTATTATGTCAATTCCATTGTCATCCAGTGAGATAAAACATGATAAAGATATAGTTTTACATCAAATAAAAAGAAGCAATGAATCCCTTACCTCGAGGTTTTTGACGAAAATCCCAACAAATGAAGAACGCACAAGAAATCTGGGTTGATTCTCTAAGAATCTTCCTTAGATATCTTCTCCTAACACAACCAAGACCAAATATCATCATATTTAGCATCCACGCACTTAGCTCTAGCCATAACGGGCATAGATCTAAGAAACCGCGGGAAGAGGAGAAGTAGATCTAAGTAGATCTAAGAAACCAAACAAGAACGATCACATAACTCAAGAAACTGACTTCGATTCACCAAGATAATCCTTAGGATCACCTAAAAAATTCTTGGGAGAGGTTCTCCTACCTTCAAGGGAGGGTAATCCCAAGTTATGGCTGCTTAAGAGCTTAAACGAGCAAGTTAGAGGCAAAACGGTTGAGATCCACAATTTTAGGATCTAGTTTAAGTGCCCGCACGGTTTGCTCGCACGGTTAGACAAACCGTGCACTAACCGTGTGGTTGCTACTACCTCGTCAAAAACTCCTCGCACGGTTAGGCCGCACGGTTAGACAAACGGTGCACTAACCAGGTGTTAGATACTACCTCCAATATTAACTATGCATGGTGTGGCCGCACTGTTTAGAAAAATCATGTGCAGCCCGTGCGAAAGCTACTTCCATTTTGTTTTCCTTAAAAATTCACCCAAACGCACCCCCAAGTCACTACTCCAAAACAAGGGTAGTTAAAAACATCAAAAGTACCTGAATACGTAACGTGATGTTACAGTTCACAACTTTTTACTCTTGAAACGGTTCATCGAAATGGAAATATTGGCAGAAGTGTTGGGGATAAGTCACCTTGACCTCCTGGAACACCTCTAACACCACATTTCCAAAAGTAGTGGACCGGTGAGGTCTGGGCCATTACATGAGATACCTCTCAAAACATTCTCATCCTCAAAAATCCAAAACCCACATAAAGAGAAAAATAAATAAGGTCTGAACAACCACCCATCGAGATACCTCTCAAAAGAGAGCAAGCCACAAAAGATGACAAAATGGGGCCATCTCATAACCATGAAAGGTCTAACCACAAAGGGAACACTGTTACATGAAAAGATTTAAACACCAAAAAACTCTGGGTACTGAGCACATATATGTGACTCGTGTTCCTAGGTACTCTCCTCCATTCCACCGTGTCACCACAAGAAACGAACTAAGGGAATAGAACGCTCGTGCAACACATTCTCCTTGCAGTCTTGGATCTCCATAGGTCGCTTCTCAAAGGTGGCATCATAATCAACATTGATCTATCCCCAATCGATAATGTGAGTGTCATCGTTAAGATAACAACGAAGCTATGATATATGGAAAACATCATGTATCCGACTAATCTGTGGGGGGAGTGCTACTCGATACGGCACAGCTCCTACAGGAGCTAACACCTCGAAAGGCCCAAAAAACCGGGGAGAAAGCTTGCTTCCATGGCCAAACCTTCGCTACCCACGATGGGGAGTCACCTTCAGAAAAACATTATCCCCAAAATTAAACTCTAAGGGCCTCCTTCTTTGATCAGAATATGATTTCTGACGATCTTGTGTTGTCTTCATCCTATCACGAATCACCTGAACCATCTCTGTTGTATTCTGCACTAGTTCTGGTCCGAGAATTTCGGACTCTCCGACCCTAGTCTAGCACAGTGGAGAACGGAAAGGTCGGATATACAAGGCTTCGAACGGCCCCATACCGATGGTGGAGTGAAAACTATTATTGTAAGTGAACTCTACCAAGGTTAAGTTATTCATCCATGAACCTCCAAAATCAAGAACACAAGAGCGTATCATTTCATCAAGAGTCTGGATGGTTCGATCTTTCTGACCATCTGTTTGATGATGAAAAGTAGTGTTATGGAATAGTTGAGAACCAAAAGCATGTTGGAGACCTCTCCACACCCTGGAGGTAAAATGAGGATCTCGATCATAAATTATCATCCTAGGGACTCCATGAAGTCTCACCACCTCCTCTAGATACTGCCTCGACAAAAATTCCACTGAGCTCGACTCCTTGATCGCTATGAAGTGGGCCGATTTTGTTAAACAATCCACTACCACCCAAATAACATCATGTCCTCCTGGAGCTCGAGGTAAACCTATAACAAATTCCATTGAGATTTTCTCCTACTTCCACTGAGGAATCACTAATGGTTGGATAAGACCACCTGGAACAGGTGTTCGGCCTTCACCTTCTGGTAGACTAAACATCGAGACACAAACTCTGTAACTGCATGCTTCAGCCCAGGCCACCAAAACTAACTCCTCAAGGATCAGAATATTTTTGTCACGCCAGGATGTACTGCTAAGGGTGAACTATGGAACTCTTTGAGAACCATATCATGCATCTTCAATGGAACAAAAATCCTTCCATGATACAACACTTGGTGTTATTCGTCCTCTGACCAACCATCAGGGGCCTCACCACAAACAACTTGGTCTCTCCAGACCTCCACCTCAAGATCCCCCAACTGGGACTCTTCCACCTTCTGCATCAGGGATGAATATACCATCATCTGATAAAGACAACCTCTACTCCCAAATTCATCCATATCAATATGCAATGATGATAGTTCTTCCATTACTCTTTAGGGATCACCGAATTTACGCAGAGCATCACTACGTGACTTTCGACTCAACACATCAGCTAAAAAATTCCCCTTTCCAGGTGTATACGATAATTCAAAGTCGTATTCCTACAAGAACTTCATCCACCGATGCAGTCAAAAATTCAAATCACACTGGGAGAAAACATACCTAAAACTCTTATGTTTAGTGAAAACCATAAAGCTCTCACCAATGAGGTAATGTCTACAAAACTTCAGAGCTAACACCTCGGCTGCCAACTCAAGATCATGGGTGGCATAGTTTTTTTCATGGGGACGCAACTGCCGAGACCCATAAGAAACAACTTACTTCTGCTGCATGAGAACATAGCCTAACCCCAGATGTGAAGCATCACAGAAAACAACAAACTGAACTCCCTAAGCTGGAAGAAAAAAGACCGGATCACTTACAAACTTCTTCTTTAGATACTTGAAAGTTTCCTGACACTGATTAGTCCTTATGAATTCCTAGTCCTTCCTGGTCAAAGATGTCAGAGGAGTTGCAACTCGTGATAAATTGGCTACGAACCTCCTTTAGTATCATGTGAGACCAAGGAAACATCACACCTCTGAAACTGTCTTGGGGGAAACCCAAGACGAAACTGCTTCAATCTCTGATGTATCCACAGCTACTCACTGTTGGGACACAACATGCCCCAATAAATAGACTTCTCAATCCCAAAAATCACACTTAGAAAACTTCCCAAATAGCTGATGTTGATGAAGGACCCCCAAAATGGCTTGTAGATGCTCTGCATGCTCCTCTTCAGATGTGGAGTACACAAGGATGTCGTCGATGAAGACTACCACGAAATTTTCCAGGAACTCTCAGAACCAGCATTCATCAACCCCATGAATACAGCTGAAGAATTCATCATTCTAAATGGCATTACAACGAACTCATAATTCCCATGACAACAACGGAAAGCAGTCTTTGGAATATCCTCGTCCTTTACATGAATCGGATGATAGCCCGACCGCAATTCGATCTTTGAGAACCAACTTGCACCTTTCATTTGATCAAATAAATCATAAATTTGTAGAAGAGGATGATGATTCTTTATTGTCGCTTTTTTTAAGAGACGATAATTGACACACAACCACAAACCACTGTCGGCCATCTTCACAAACAAAACTGGTGCACCCCACGGTGACACACTTGGCCAAACAAAATCGCACTTTTACAAACCATAAAGTTGTATACGTAGCTCTCGTAACTTAGAAGGGGCCATCCTATATGGATACATAGAGATAAAAGATTCTCCTAGTTGTATCTCGATCCCAAACTTGATCTCTTGTCAAGGGGTTAATGCTACAACCTCTTCTTGAAAGACATCAGGGTACTCCTCTATGACCCCAGGAAATGTCAATTGCTGAACGTCTAAAGAATTCAGAATCAACTCAACCATCATGGATGATAAGGATGGAATTCCCCTATGACCCATCTGAGGGTATCTCTCACCAACAAACACCACTTGCTCCCCATCCACACTAAGGAAAACGACCTTCTTTTGATGCAATCCATGATAGCCTGCACCGAATACAACCAATACATACCAAGGATGACATCATATGGTTATATTCATAAACACAGGAAATATCCCCAAGAGCGGTGTTTCCCCAAAACTAGCTCACAGTCTCTACATACATCAATCAAGTCAGCTCGACCTCCAAATGACATAGTCAATGCCAAGGGAAATGGTAGCCTCTCTACCTCAAGTACCAAAGAATGGACAAGGGTAGGTGATATAAAGGAGTTTTTCACTCCTGAATCAAACACGACATACACCACAGTAGAAAACAAGCAAAGGGTATCTCGAAGGACATCTGGCTCGCCTGGAGCGGGCAACGCTAGAGTGTGAAGCTGACCATGATCTCCTCCATAGCCTCTCGGACCATGATGGCGACTACCACCACGGTCGCGCTATTCTCTCTATGGATGGGAAGCGTCAGGGGGTTGTCATCTACCTTCCCCATCTACCCTCTGTTAATCTAAAGCTAGTGCAATTGGCTGCTGCTGCCTCGGCTGGAACTGCCTCAACAGAGGAACCTGAAGTGTAACACCTGGTGCACGATGACTGCTCTGAAAGGTCGGTCACTCCCACTGCTGATGGCCACGACCACCATAAGAAAAACAATCACCTGATCCCTTGGCATAGTCTTGAGGGTTTCTACCTCTAGATAAATGAGATGTGAAGGGTTGGGGCCTACCCCTGGCTGAATGAAAACTCTTCAGCCCCAAAAACTGAGAACCCTGGACCACAGCCCTTCTTCGTGAGGAATCATGCTGATTCCCCTCTCGTGATTATCCTGTCCTGGCTAATGTCATATTGACAACCTCTTCCCTCACCAGTACATCAAGAAATGTTTTTATCATAAATGGGGTGACCTGGAACTGGATCTCTAGATTCAAAGCCTCCTAGAAATGTCTCTCCCTGGCCTCCTCATCTAGCGGTAGGTCTGAAGCATATCGTACAAGGATCCTGGAATGGATTCCAAACTCTCAAATAGTAGAGCTCCCCTGTCTAAGGGTATGAAGCTCCTGGCGACTGGATGCCTTCGCATTCAAAGAAAGGAACTTGACTCTAAACATGTCTTGGAACTCCTCCCATGAGATCGATGACTCATCATGATCCTAGAGGAACAAGAACCACCACTGCCTTACTGCTCCACATAGCATCGTCACAACCAAGGACACATAGTTCTCCTTATGAGCACAAATAAAACTGAAGCTGATCTCGACCTCCTCTAACCAGTCTTCCATGACTGCATCTAAAATGGATCCCTCATACTTCTACAAACTCTGGCGCTGAAACTCTCGGAGTGTCTTCCTCTAAGTGTCATCATTGTCAACCTCTACCCTATCGCGACCTTCTAGAACAGTCTACTGGACATTTTCTCCACAAACCTGATGAGGATGTCGACCTGGAGCCATACTTGTAAAATAACAAACCGTTTTAGATCTCCAAAACCAGGAATATGGAAGAGTCAACGTTACTTAATTAACTATTTTCTTTCATTGATTTTAGGTTATCCAATCCCAAGGATTACCCATTCAAACACAGGCACAAAGAATAATGATGCATTATACTTTCCTAAGTCTCAACCCTGAAACTAGTATCACCTTGTTTAGTAGCCATTATAAACATAAAGGTACGTACATCAGATAATAGGGGGTCCTAAACGCCTATGTCTCAGCCGGTATCCAGTGTTTACCTCACTTTCTAAACATGAATGACACTGTTGCCCTACCAACCCATGCAACCTCACATGTGCCTAACTCCAAACTCCATCATATCCCTCAACCAGACCTCTGATACCACTATGTCATGACCCCCTCCCCACAAAGTGTACACCTCCTAGGCCGAAAATGTGAGAAGGGAGATAATGACCCTCGAGTCCCGCCTCCAGTAGCCTCGGGTTGGTGACTAGCACTGAGGGCATAATAAACACACAAATGGGAGGCATTACCCTCTAAGAGAACACATGTGGAAGAGAGAGATAATATAGACACTAAACAAATCCAACTTAGAACTAAAATATAAAAGAAACCCAAGTGAACATATGCAATTCCATGAAAAATTACTACAACTGAAAGGGGAAAACCTGCAAGTACCCAAAAGAAAGTAAAAATAGCAGCAACCACAAGCCCGAACAACTCCTGCAACCCCAAGCTAGTAGAAACCAGATTGATCTCCAACCTGCTCCAAGTGACCTAAAAAAAGTTTATATATACATAGAGTGATTATAAAAGTATACTCAGTAGGATCCCCCCCCCACGAAGCCTCTCATGAAAAAGTAAAGAAAGCATGCTAAAGCACAGTGAACAACAAGTGAAACTAACTCGTCACCTAAACAGGTATACTAAGTTCCCAACCTCACTATGGCTACTCTCACCAAGTAACTCATACAAGAATATATCATATAATAAAGAATACCAAGGGTACCCTTCTACTACTTCCCCACTAGTTTTCCACTTTTCCCCAACATCGCACGTCCTGAGCATCTCTCTCCAAAAAGTCTAGCCTGCAGACACCTGGGCAAAGAAAGAAAATATGCACCTCGTGCAACAAAACCACCACGTTCACACACCAAAGTAACCAGGTAGTTTCTGGGAGCCACCACAGCTCACATAATGTGTATCATACATCAGGTATTATAACTCAATCCATTGCATCCCATCCACCGAGTAAGGATCCTCAAGCCATCACAGCCTATACATGTTACACCTATAGTAGTCCATAGAAAACTATATCCAGAATATATGTGCGGGAATAACCACAAGACATTACAACCCTCTACACACATATATGGGGAAAACTAACCAATGTGCCTACCAGCACAAGTAACTACCAAGAGAAGAGAGTGGGGCCAAAGGGGGTAGTCAGCCATCCATCCTCCCACCGCAATGTTGAGGAAAACACCCCCCTAGGACACATAATACTTTGGGTGTCATTTTCCCTTACTAACAGGGTGGAGTATCATATAGAAACACAAAAAGTTCAGGATATACTATAACTCACAACTACACTATGGGAATAACCTAGTCTTAGACCCACTACAGCTAACGTCTCTCAAACTCCAGGCTGCTAATTCTAAGACTTGGTATCCTATAAGCACAAAACAATTTAAAGAGATTTATTAGAATACATCATTCAATTTTTATCAGTTCCACTTTACATTAATTCAATCTTTAAACATTAAATAACCATGAACAGTTTCACATTAAATTTAATTAGAATCATACCCAAAGTCAATTATTCCTTCAAAAATTACAACCTCATCATTATGTTCCAGCAACTCCATCCCCATGGGTTAACACCATTTAATCAAATATATTCATTTTAGAAATACTTTCCCACATTTCTAGGCATTATACAAAAATAATATATGCTACTAAACACAAGGGGGCTCAACACGGTGAGTAGATGTAGTACCCATCAAGTCTTTTCAGCTTATAGAAAGATCATATTCCCATCCTTGAGAATCTAAACACGGAAATCACGTGGCATACCCCGTGTTTCTTCACCTCTTTTGGAAGAAGGGTAAGTAAGACCATCAACCTTGAGCAGTGGGGAAAACTAAAAGAGATAAACAACCAATCAAAATTACCAAGCACCCAACAATCACATCCATCCCATTCCATCCTCCTTGGTGTCCTCCCTGACACCCACATGCATAAACCAATGCATCATTCCACTCTAGGAGTCATCTAATACCACAAATAAAAGGCCTCTATGCCCCCACATATTGCCACAATCATCCAGTCTCACATTAAAACACAGGCAGCAGTAATACAAACATCTTCACAATTGGGCTCTTGGCCCTTAAACAACAAGGGGGTAACTCAGAACCCTTCAAGCAATTATCAAACAATCAAATTCTTCAATCCATCTTAAATTAACAGATTTATAATCCTTTGGTTCCAACATTGGGAAACCTAACCAGTAAGCTATCACAAATGATTAAACCTACTTACTATGCCAATTACATTAAAATCAAATTACCATAAGAACCAGATTCATTTTCATGCCTCTTTATCTTTATCCAAACAATTATCAATTAATCTTGGCTTACATTCTTTGCCGATTTCCATCAAGAAAAAACATCTAACCAAGGAAATCATAGATATCATACTATCGAGAAAAACAGGAGACAATAACATAAGATTGATAACAATTTCTTTATCTGGTTCAAAATATTTATTATGACAATTGCATTGTCATCCAATGAGATAAATCATGTTGAAGATACAGTTTCACATCAAAGGAAAAGAATCAAAAAATCCCCTACCTCAAGATTTTTGACGAGAACCCCAACAAACGAAGAACGCACAAGAAAGTCGGGTTGATTCTCCAAGAATAATTCTTAGATATCTTCTCATAACACAACCAAGACCAAATATCATCATATTTGGAATCCACAAACTTAGATCTACCCATAACAGGCATATATCTAAGAAATCGAGAGAAGAGGAGAAGTAGATCTAATTAGATCTAAGAAACCAAACAATAACAATCACATACCTCAAGAAACAGGCTTCGATTTGCCAAGATAAGCCTTCGGATTGCCTCGAAAACACTTGGGAGAGGTTCTTCTACCTTCATGAGAGGGTAATCTCGAGTTATGTCTGTTTATGAGCTTAAACGAGCAATTTAGAATCAAAACTATTGAGATACACAATTTTAGGATCTAGTTTAAGTGCCCGCACAGTTTGCTCGCACGGTTAGACAAACCATGCGCTAACCATGCGGTCGCTAATGCCTCATCAAACACTCCTCACATGGTTAGGCCACATGGTTAGGCCACATGGTTAGGCCACATGGTTAGAAAAACCGTGCATTAACTGTGTGTTAGACACTACCTCCAATATTAACTACGCACGGTATGGCCGCACAGTTTAGATAAACCATACGCAGCCCGTGCGAAAGCAACTACCCTTTAGTTTTCCGTAAAGATTCACCCAAACACACGCCCAAGTCACAAATCCAAAACAAGGGTAGTTAGAAACATCAAAAGTACCTGAAGACGTAACCTGACGTTACAGTTCACAACTGTCTACTACTGAAACGGTTCATCGAAATAGAAATCTTGGCAAAGTGTTGGGGATAATTCACCTTGACCTCCCAGAACACCTCAAACACCACATTTCCACAAAGTAGTGGACCGGAGAGGCCCAGGCCATTACACATTTTCTCCAGCATAGAATGAATTGAACATCACATTCACAATAGAATAAATAGAGTTATAAAACAATCTTCAACCAAATACTCCAACATATCATAAGACCAACTATAACCCCAATCTTGTTTCTGTCACACAAAATACATTATCCTAGGGTCAAGAAGATAAAATATCAAAACAATCAAGATACAAATATGTGCATGATATGTCCACATGGTTGATAGACACATTACAATCATGAAATGGTTCCTAAATGTTTTCCAAAATAAAGTTTTTGTTGTAAAATGGTTTGTCAGAACCTAAAAACAAACCTCACATATGAATTCCTTCATTATCACCATCCCAATATCAAATATGACCCCCAAGGAAACTCAACTATCTGATAAGGAACAATACATTTATTCCATAGGCATCAAACCAAAATCTAGAAAGACCAACAAAAAGAAAACCAAAATCAATGAAACCCCCAAATTCTCATAGAACCTCAAAAATCATAGTGAGAAAGGATCATGTCACTCTCCCTACACCTACCTCTAAGTCCTGAAAACCTAATTCCTAAAAAAACACCCCCAAATAATATAGGTATTTCTCAAGGATTATTCCTCTGTGGAAAGTAAAAGCCCAAATTTATGATACCATTTTTAATGAACCGGCTCGATCCTTCCATCTGATAGATGCCTAAACTAGCCTTAAAATGGACAAAAGGGTGTTCATGATCCTCATGGTATATAAAATAGTTTCTATAACTCTTAAGAACACACTTAAGAATGGTTTTTTCAAATAATCATAGAAAAAGAGGCAACAGTAAGATAATAAAAAAACTAGCATAACCCATCCATACGTGAAATTACATTTCTAAAATAAAAATATAAACAAAAACCTTATAACAAACTATAAAAGTATTAAAAATCACCAATAATGAAAAACCTCACTCTTCTGCATGTTCTCCCTCTCCTTCAATGAAAATATGCCCACTAAAATGTTTTTTTTCAGCAACTTGAATATCACAATTCCTATAATAATAGTAACAAATTAAATCCTTATTGGAAAATTAAAATAATATAAAGGGATAATTACTTGAAATCCTAGGAAAAAAAAGGCAGGTCCTAAAAATTTAATAGGCATAGATAGATGAATGTGAGAAAATAAAACTAACCTCAATAAATGAATGATTAATTAGAATTATGAAGAAGAACCCAGAACCTTTAGGTGAGTAAATAATATAGTCATGATAACATAAGCACACAGTAACCAACTATAACTATGGAGTCCCTTTTATTTTTGATCCTAAGTATTCTGGTTCGAAATACAATATCGATGTAAACATTTTTTATAATTTTTTACTAATAAGAAATAATACATCAAATTTTGATAAAAACTCTCTTACAAAAAAATTTTATTACATGAAAATAATAATTTGGAAAATTATTTTCCTCAACCAAACCCTTTTATGTAAAACACCATTTTAACATCCCACATTAAAACATTTCACAAACAACTATTTGGAATAAAAATAAAAAAATAATTGTTATTATTAATTTTACAAGAAATTTCTAACAAAATTTTGAAAACCAGCCATACATAAAACCCACTACAATAGCCGAAGAACCTATTTTAAAATCTCACAAACACATGGCTTTAAAAAACAAACCATTTTCCTCATTTAAAACAAGGTGAAATATTTTTGAATCAATTATAAAAATAGGTTGAATACAATATAAATTCACTATTTCATTTTTCCTCCTTAAAAAAGATTTCATAATCCCTTTCTAAGTCGTTTAAAAAGAAAATAATACATAAAATTAACAGCCACATAGTTAGGAACCACTATTTCAAGTCATATGACAAGGGATAACAAATAAAAAGAACATATGTGCCAAGAAATAAAATAATAAAATGGGATAAAATCAATGAAAAGTTTAAATCCTTTAAATGATCTTAAAAAAGTATCCTATTTCATCGGATCTACCCAAGGTCCATACATTAGACTTTTCTAGACTTCATGCAACAGAAAAAACTACTAAAATATGTTATATCCCAATACCACCACCATACTAGCCTATACCTAGCATCATATAAATGTCACACCTTATCTTACCATAACACTAACTAGAGGGGACATAAGCGGTGTGTGGATACTTAGTTCATCATAATTTTAGACACTCACTTAGCTATCTAGGTTACCATGACTATTCAAAATAGAGTTGAGCATAATCAAGAAACCATATTCATCAAATAAAAAAATTTAAAAATAAAATACACCTCACGTCCCAAACCCACACAAGTAAAGATAATTAAATCAAAAATAATAATAAATTAAAATAAACATTCCCACATGGGGTCACATGCCACTGCAGGACACTAAAAACACAATGGGGATCAAGTCGGTAAAACAAAGTTTTTCAAAACTCATTTTCATAAAAATACTAATGGTACATGGCATTAAATAATTTTTGGAATTCCAAAAAAATTTGTCAAACAAATTAAAAATCATATTGGAACTTAATCTACAGTTTTTCTTTTAAATTTTCTTTTAAATTTTCTTTTGAAAATATTAAAATCTATAATGAGTTTCAAAACAAATACCACATGGATTAACTCACCAATTTAAAATTAAAAAACCCATGTTTAATCATTTAAATACTTTCAAATATCCCAAAAAATGTTTTAAAATATAATTAAATTCAAAAAAATTTTTTAAAACATCAATATAGTGCCCACTACTACTTTCAAAACCAAATTTTTTCTTTAAAAAGTCAAAAAAGTAATTTTCAAAAACCCTTTTCTGGTATTATCATCTCATTCCATGGTTTTAAACCAATTTTAGATTATCTTGGACCCAACTAGGTCATACATATAGCCATAATTTAAAATATAAATAATCTAAAAACACCAAGAAAGTGATGTTATGTAATCAAAAGATATGTTAATGATACACATACCTTTAAATAATGGTAATCAAGCTCAAAGTAAGATGTGGTGATCAAAAACATGTTACCATCAAAGGAGAAGGATCCCACACTTGAGAGAGATACCTGATAAACCCTAAACATTAAAAAATTTAATATTAAACCCATCCCTAAACATATTCATGAACTAATATTGATTATTGTGTATGGAAGGCTAAAATTGGTGGGGAGAAAAATAGGGAAGGAAGGCTTACCACTTGAAGATTGAAAGATAAACTATTCAGAATCAATCATGGAAAAAAGTTCTAGTTAAAGGGGAGGATTTATAATAAGTATAGTCATCATGTGGGGTGGTCATGTGAGGAGTAGGGTAGGTTGGGGGTTGTCATGAGAGGGATAGGAGAGGTTTGGAGTAGGGTAACCTATAAGAGAAGATCACAAAGTTGAAGGATTTGTGAAACAAAAAATGGAGGTTTCTTGGGGGGTTTTCATGATGAGGATAGGATGAGGGAGAGCTTTTTAGGGGTTTAGAATAAAAATTAATTAAATAGATACCAAAAAATTTTAAAAATCAGCTAAACCATATGGTTATGCTATATTGTTTTCCTAATCCTGATTCAGCCCTAAGTAAGGTACTGGATAAGTAAACCCCACTCGATAAATATTCCCCTATACAATACACCATTGGAAAAACCATGCTCCAACCATGCCAAACATCACTTATAAATTATTGAGAAAAGCTAAATGCTTTCCATAAAGTCTACCTAATAACGCAGAATCTATGTGCCACACTGTTAACTGACTGATGGTTCCAAAAGGTCACTCCTAGGACTCACATGGTTTCCCTCAAACCAAGAACCTTAACCGTGCATAGAAGGAAAAAATTAAAAATTCTCCATGTTTTGAGAAGAAACTCCATGGAAAATTAAATTAACCACCAAGATCATAAATTAATAATAAATTAAAACCCATGGTGACAAGATGAGTGTCGTAGGGAAAATTATGGACATATCGTATATTGTTATTACAATATGTATAGTTACTAAACATTTGACCATGTATTGTTTGACCATATAGCTTTTTTATCAGAATGGGTTGCGATCATGTTATCCCTTTATTGAAATGGGGAAATGTATTGAAATAATTGATGAATATTTCCTTCTAAGGTAGTTTGACCATGAATTTATATTCCATATTCTATATTATACATATTGTTATGTTTTTTTTTCATCCAAAGGTTACTTCGGTAATTGTTGGATAGGTATTGTTGGCTCTTATGGTGAATGCATTGGACTTTATCAGGTGATAGGTGGGCCCAAATGATGTATCTCATTGACTCATATATAGGTCTCATAAAACATTATAGGTTTTGGTATTTTTTCTTGTCTAGCCTAATTCACCAAGATCTCTTGATTTTGATCTTGATGATGAGTAAATATCTTGGAACAACAACTTAACAGTTTGTTTTTGAGGTCCAACATTATGAAATCTATTAGTATGATATTAGTATTGTTGATATTAATGTTTTCATTTATTTATATTGATATATAATTCCCTCAGTTTCATGTTGATTATGGCTTCATGTAGTTTACAAGTTCCTCCCATGATACATATTCCATGTTTATGACATGATTGCCTGAGTTGTATTTTTTCCATTATTGATCATTTAAGCTCACCCATTATTATATTTTCATTTCCCTATGTTATGATGAACAATAGTAAATTTGACTATTTTAGAAGGATAATATGTGTAATGGAATTTATTGGATATTTGTAATACTCATTCTGGATTAAGTAGTTTCTTTTATAATGAAAAAAATCTATTTGATACAATGAAAATGGGATTTAATAGTATTTTTTCCTACTTATCTAAACTATAAACCTAAAAACATCCATCATATATAAGTGATACAATAATTTTTATTTATTTTTTAATTAAAAATTGTTACATTCAGAATTTTATAGCTACTATTGAATATAGTATGTAAATTATGTAAATATGGCACTAGATATGGGATTACTGGTAAATGTTGTTACAAACATAAAATGAAGAAAGGGGAGATCCAATGAAAAATTATTTTAAAAATGATAGAAAATAGGATACAAACAATGAATAATATGAACACATAATTATTTAAATGGTATTGGGAGATTCTTTACATTTATAGAGAGGATGGGTCAATTTCTCCAAATTCAAGGGCATAATTGAAGGGGTGAGATTTTAATACAGAACCCCTAGATTGAAATGAACTCATAAAGAAACACGGTTCTACAATTCACCAAATTACTATAAAACCAGGATTGAAACATTTTTTAGTGTTACTACAATACCTTATATTGGTGTAGTTTTTACCGGTATTGTAATTGATATTGGTGTATCTGGTCAGGTTTTCAATAGAAATAAATCATTTTATAGTGATTGAAGCATAAAAATTTTTAGACCGTTATTTAGTATTGGACTCTGTATCTTTTCCCAACTATATTTAGAAGATAATGATACACTATTCAAACACTCATATATATAGATGAATATATTGATTGAGATCCTTATGTTCTCTCAATGTGTGATTCCAAATTTCATATCTCGACCTTCATTCACCAATAAATTTTGGTAGATGAACAATAGTGACTTAAAATTTCAATTATCATTATCATCATCAATACATCTACTAGATTATTTGTTACTATGATCTTCTATAATGTAATTAACCCAACTTGTACTAAGCCTCTGTGAAAGATGTCCATCAGTTAAATATTATTTTTCCTAGTATGAAGCATTGTTTTATTAATAATAAGTATCACATATTGAATATTATAGTACAATACATTTACATCTCCCAATTTACCTATATCAGCATTAAATTTCTCTGACCAAACCATTGTCTTCTTAGATTCTATTACATCAATAAATTTTACAACTATGTTGGATAATTCTACCACCTTCTATAACTGAGGTAACAAAATTATAATAGTTCCTCCATAAGGTAACAGGTATCCCATATTACTACTTTAGTTATTAATACCCCCTCTAATATCAGGATCCCAGTACACCTATAATAAATTTTCTTTCTTATAGAACAATAATACTTCTTGGAATCCCTTAAAAAATATTAGTATCTACTTCACAGCTTCCCAATTTTTTTACAGGTTATATACCTTATCATAACTCTCACTTTATGAGAAACATCAAGAGGGGTAAAAATCATGGAATACATCAAACAACCAATATATAATATATAAGATTCCATTTTCAAACACTCTTTTCCTTCATCAGTCATTGTAACTTGATCCTTAGACAATAAAAAATATCATTCTTAGGTAATTAAAACTTTATATACCTCTAGAATATTGATCTTGATTATAAACATTACAATATAGTTACCTTGTGATAACATCAAGATTTTATCCACACGTTTTCTACTAATCAACATACCTATATTCTTATTATCTTATCTAATGTCATTAATCTCAATATCCTTATCAAACTACATTTCTATCTCATCAGTATTCTTCTTTCATGATACTATGACAATAATATCATATATTTACCAATGAAATATTCTATATTCATCTTCAATTTAATTTATATAGAAAATTTTGTCCAAACCACATCATTTATATGTACAATCACTTATAAATTCCAAAAAAAATTATCTCAATACTTGAGTGAATGCTCTAAACTATAGATTATATTCTCATGTTTATAAACTAGTATATTGTTTACTAACTCAATAAATCAATCTAAATTCTCTATATATATGGATTCCACTGGACCTTCTTAAAGGAAATAATCACTCACATCAAGATACTTAATATGAATATCCTTATATGCAACAAGGAAAAGAATCTCCCAATTAGTGGTGACATTCAATACATGGGATAAAATTTTATTAAAAACATAGATTATATATTTTTTAATACCTTACTTCCATCATTTCCATATATATCCTCGGACTATATTATTCCTCCTTAACTTGGTGTGCTTTTTTATGACACTTTATTTCCCTACTGTAATGGATTCAGCTCCCAGGAAATGTTTCCATGCAATGAATAAATCTATTCCTACATAACAAGCTCCTCTTTTTTCACTCCATAGAATGAATTATTTCTTAAATGTATTTTATATATCAACTATAAAATAAAAAACAAATATTTTAAGGAAGATGAATACCCCTTTACATGTCACCAAGACTTGGTTGATCTCATTAACTAGACTTGAGTATTCTCACTACACCAAATTGATGGTTTAGTGGTTGTGTTTTAGGGGCAGTTTATTAAACCGCCATTATATTTTTTTAACAATTTATCGGTGGTTTTTAAAACCCATTGATAAACCATTAAAAAAGTTTAATAGACGATACTCTCTCGCTCCCATGACACCCCAACCCCCCCCCCCCCCCACCCCGACTCCCTGAAACCCTACCTGCCCCTTCCCAACCACTCGCCAAAACTTGACACCACCCTTCGCCACACCTCGCCACCCCCACTGCACCTCGCTACCCTCACTGCACCTCTCCACCCTCGCCGTCTTCGCCACACCTCACCTTTTTTAATTGCCTCCCTTTCTCTCGATCCTCCATTGAATCCTTTTCAAGGTTCATAGGAATATTCTTCATAATTTTAAGGAGTTTTTCAGCATCTCCTCTTTTCCATCCCGTTGTTCCTTATTATTTATTGTATTGGATCTCTCTTGGATGAACCTAAAGGGAGATATTTGATGTTTGGTTTAATCATATTAGATTATATGGTGTGAGGATTGTTCCTCAAGACTTGGTGTTTCTTCTTTGAGAGTTTTATGGAATTATTGCACTGTTAAGGTAGGTGTCTCTATCTAGTACTTTCAGGAATAATATTTCAATTCTAGATCATTCTTAATTTAATTATAAATTAGTTTCTCATGATTATGGTGTGTTTCTATGTATTTTAGTGGTATTTTCATGTTATATTTTTGATGAAAAAAGGGGTTTCAAAGGATTTCATTTAGTAAGTCTATATATGTTTTCATCAAAAAGATTGATAGAATTTTAATTTAGCTTCTAAAGTGTAATTGAGAGTGTTTCAAATTTTTTTAACCTCGGTTGGATTTTTGTAGTTGGTTTACATGTGAAATTTAGTTGGGTGGGTGATGTGGTTACCTTTTTTGGTTTGAGGACTATTTTTATATTCCTATAGATTGTTACAATGTTCCTTATGATTTCTAAATTATTGGATTCTATGTCTTTTGAGATACCTTATGGGTGTTCCATTAGATGTGGGAATATCCATATTTTAATGTGGGAATATATCCAATATGTGTATTTTGTTCTTCTACCATGACCAATATCAACAACACAACCATCATGATCATACAATATAGGTACACAGTCTCTCAATAAAATTATGAGCACTTAGTCCTTACCCAACTTAAAATCATGAATAATATTTCATATCTATCCACACTAAATATTAAGCCTCTTAGAGTCTATACACCCTCTAAATGGTAATCGTGGAGTATATTCCATCACCAACTCCCATCACTATAACAACACTGGGATCCAACCAAAAACTAAGGTGTCTAACTAGATACATAGATTCAATCTGATTCCCTCAAGAACCATGAGGATAAAGAATCGTAAGCATCTACTTCATTATAACCAATTTACTCTAGGAACATTCTAGTGAGTGGTTAATCACCATCACCATCTAATACCATGATCATCCAAATACCAATAACTTATCACAAGATACTAGACACATTAACAGCATCCTACCCCTCTCAATTATGTTGTTTCAATGTTCTACATCATTCCCTATAGATATTCCTAGAAAAATCTCAGTCTGCCATTCTATGTAGTCCATTCTTAACAGGTTAACCACATGGATTCCCCTAAACTATCTCATTATGGCTCTCCCATGCCAAACACAACTGATCACACCAGTAAATACAACACATAGGTACATCAATTTGTTTATAACTCCATTATCCCTACTAGTATATCCATTTGGCATTTTTAAAATTCATGGACCAAGCATGAAATACCCAAATTTATTTTATATGGATGATACCAAGCCACTTGAGGCACTTTGATCCCAACTAATCCCTACCCACAATCTTGAACCTAGTCCCCTATCATTAACACACACGCACATTCATGCATGAATATTTCGAGGTAGTAAAGGGGATACCTAACATGATTTTAGATTTACCCCATTAAATAGAAAGTTTACTATCTCTATCAAAGATCAGACTGAGGATCACTATGCTCTTGATTCCCTTTCTCATACCTCATGGCTCCAATACTTAATTATAAAAATTTATAAATAGTTATCCAACTTAATCCAATAAGGAATAAACATTGATAAATCACCAAGAATCATCGCGCCATAAAAATATTGACCAATGATGTGTGATAGGATCATATCATTCCTCTATAACTCCTTTGACCATAATCCCCATGAATTGACCATCAATTCTAGTCTAATCTGGTTGAATTTCCAAAACTAATACTTCGGCAATCCATTTTTCAAATGATAAGAAACAAGAATCATTTATCCCACTTATGAATCCTATAGCCACAATACCATAAATCCCCATGAATAAAATTTAAAAACACCATGATTTGGTGTAATTTTCATTAAATCAATAAATGAAACTATCCAAAATTAGTGGAAGATCCACAAAAAGAAAGAGAGAAGATGGGTGGAGAATATTACATAGATTTAGTATGGTGAAAAAACTTTTAATAAACCTCAAATTGAGGGGAAGGGGGATAAAAATTAGGGAACAATGGGGGAGTGGGATAAGAAAAATAACCACTTTGAAGAACCTATCTAACTAAAGATGGAATAACCAAAACCCAAGTAACAGGTTTTCCCTTCCAAAAAAAATAGGACCGAATAACCATTCCAACATAGCCCATGGGGGAATGCCATAATTCCCCACTTATATGGTTTTGTTGTAGAATGTCCCAATGGATCATGGCATATAAATAAACCCTAGAAAAACACCCATAACATATAAACAACAAATTGCATCATGAAAAGGGAATCAAGTCAAACCAACCACCTAAGTGAATCTCGATAAAACTCCACCAAGAACCCTTTAGGATGAAACCATTTGGTTTTAATATGACACATTCTTCTCAAATATCATTTATAGATAAAAACCAAGTTTTTGGTGTGATTTCCTATAACCCCAAAATTTAATCTTATGAAACATACACACCATGACATAATGACCATTGTTGTAGTATGATTTATACATCCATTTAGTCATCCAAGATAAAATATCATAAAAAAATCTCATAATTGAATCAACCTCTGTTTCATGGATTTCACCATTATATGTTGTTTAATAACTGAATTTTAGGCCTTAAAAGTTCCTCGCACCATGGGCATAGTCCTTTATGATTTGATAATTTTTATATGATACACCACCTATCAACCATTACATCATTTACCATGGGTGTCGTGTCTTTTTTTAGTCTTTTTTAACTATATATAAACATTTTGAACAAGATTTTCTTTGATGATTAATTTTAGACCTAGAAAATATTATATTTCATTTGTGAATATTTTATAAATACAAAAAATATTTGGACCATGTCCTCCAGAGAAGTCTATATAACTGGTTGTAGTAAGAAGAAAATAGAAAACCTTATTAAAAATGATTCAGATTTTACTATAAGTATTTATATTGGAAAAACTTATTAAACATATTCTTTTTTTAACTAGTATATATGAATATCCTTCCCTATTTAGTAATAGTTATGTGTTTTAGTTTTTTTAAAATATTGTGTAGGCACATTGTGATATACATGGATAAAATCTGGATCACATTACTGAGTAAAACACCTCAGTATGCTAAGGGTTTGGAGGAGATTTTATATTTTTCAAATTCTAATCTATCTATTGAAGGGAGAATAAAATTTTAATGTCCTAAATGTAAATTAATAATATAGTAGAAGAGAGATAAAGTTTATGAACACTTGATATTTAAGATATTCCCTTCTCAATATTTCTGTTGGATTTGGCACAGAGAATCAAACATTATAGAATGGTCGTGCACTGATTTCATTCCACAGAATGAGCTCCCAACTTCTCCGATAATGGAAAATGAAATAAAAAACCTTATAAATGATGAATTCAGCCTTGAAAGACACCAACATAAAAATCAAAACATATCCGAACAACCGGTTGAGGGTACTAAAAATAGCAACATGACAAGTGATGTTTTTTAGACTATAATACAACCATATCAAGATTGTAACATAACATTGGATCCTCCTATTGATTATATAGAGAAAAATATAGAAGAAAAATTCACTGAGAAAAATATTATTCATAATTTAGTTGATGATAAAAATCAAAATTTTTATAGTGGATATTTGAAATATTCAAATCATTCTTTTCTACTAAATTTGTACCGTATCAAATTCCCATTTAGAATTAAAAATTAGGCAATGTCCATGATATTAGAATTTTTGCGTGATGAATTTCTTAAAGAAAATATCCCCGATTCTATTTATGATATGAAAAAATTTGTTAACAGCCTTGTTCTGAATTATACAAAAATAAATTCATGTTCTAATGATTGTATGCTTTATTGGAAAGAGGATTCAAGCAGATAGGATTTCAAAAAATGTTCTTATTCTATATGGTAATCAGTGGGTGATTTTGGAAGTCTGAATTAACATACAACCATGAAGAAGAAGAAAATAAACACACCTATAGAGGTTTTGAATTATTTTCATTTTAATCCTCGATTTCAATGATTATTCATGTTATCGAAAACCGCTAAACACATGAATTGGAGTTATGTAGATAATAAAAATGATGGGTTAATGTGACATCCATGGGATTTAAAATCATGGAATACATTTGATTTATTGCATATATATTTCTCATATGATCCTAGGAATGTTCCATTGGGATTGGCTGTTGAGGGATTCAACCCATTTGGGACTTTGAGTACGAGTTATAGCATTTGACTAGATATTTTGACCCATTATAATCTTCCTACATGGATATGTATGAAAAAAATTTCTTTTATCATTTTTATGATTATTACTAGAAAAAAATACATGGAAATTATATTGATGTATACTTGCAGCCTTTAATTAAAGAATTTTAGGAGTTATGGAGCAACGGTGTTGAGACGTATGAATCTTCTTCTAAAACAATGTCCAAAATTCATGTTTCTCTAATGTGGACCATTAGTGAAATCCTTGGACATGGGAATTTATCTAGTTGGAACACTTACATGGTATTGGATTATCCTTTTTGTAACATTTATTTTCATCCCAAACAGCTACCTCATAGTAGAAAATTGTTCTTCTTGTTTCATCAAATATTTCTCGATTCATCTCATAGATTTGAGCTCAACAAGTAAAAATTCAACGGTTTTATTGATCATAGAAAACCTCCAAAGTTGTTAACTTGTTCTAAAATATTGGCATAACTTGGGAACGTTGAAACGGAATTTGGGAAGGTATGTCATTTAAATGATAGTGGGAAATGAGTTTGAAGTGCATCATCAAGTGAAATCAGCATGCAAAAATGGAAGAAAAAAGTATATTCTTCAAAATTTCATATTGGGAATTCAATTTGTTTCGGCACAATCATGATGAGATGTATATTGAGAAGAATTTTTGTGAAAATTTGATCTTCACATTTCTTAATGATCATGGAAAGTAAAAGGATCATCTCAATGCTCAGAAATCCTTATAAAAACTGAACGTAAAACGTGATATCTAGCTTGATGAGAATGACAAGTATGTTCAATCATTTTTTGCAATGAAAAATTGGGTTAAAGATACATTCCTTCTAATTTTAAAGCATGTGAAGGTATTTTATGTGTATTCAAGTAACATATCAAGGTGTTATGACTTAAAGCATCATAGGTTACATGGATTTAAAATTCACGATTCACATATTTTGTTACAGTAGTTACTACCATTGGCATTGTGTAAATTATTACTTGAAAAGGTTACTGCTATTATACTCCAATTATGCACATTTTTCATACAACTATGTGAGAAATATCTACATACATTTGAGCTTTAAAACTTTCAAGAGAGATTTTTATTGACACTTTGTGCAATGTATATGTTCTTTCCTCCATCATTTTTTACTGTCACGATGCATTTAAATATGCATTTAGTTGAGGAATCTAAATTAGGAGTCCATGTACATTATCTATGGATGTATCCAATTAAGAGGTACTTTTTTATATGTTTTTCAGTTATGTAAACAATTCTTCACACTTAATTAAATACATAACTATGTTTTTTTATTTTATTTTGTAGATATCTTGGGCATTTGAAATCATACATGAGAAATAAAGTTGAACCTAAAGGATCTATATCTGAGGGCTATTTGGTAGTGGGCTGTATTAACATTTTTTCCATATACTTGGACGATATTGATAAAATATTTAATTAATTTGGACATGTTAAAGACACATCAACTCAATCTCAAAAACATTAGAAATCAAAAATATTTCCTGTTATTGGCCCATCAATTAGGAGGACCTCAAATGTTACACTAACAGAAATTGAATTATTATAGGAGCATAGATATTTGTTATGGAATAATGAAATTGTGATGCATTTATTTAAGTGTTGACAATACAAATAAAAATATGAATGAGAGACCAAACACAAAATGATAAATATATAATGAAAATATTAATAAAGAGCTTGTAGAATTATTTGCACGACCTATAAGTTCATAAATATTGAAATAAATACAGATATAAGTTTGAAACAAATATTTTGTAAATATAATAATGTATATTTATTTTGTTAGTTCATGAATACTGATACTCAAGTAGAGTTGTCTGAATATTTGACAATTCTTGCTCGAGGTCCTCTAAAGAAAGTTATAAAGTTTTACACTTACAACATGAATAGATTTATATTTCATACAGTGGATCAATAAGAGGGTTTAAAAACACATAATAGTGGTATATTTACATTTTCTAAAGTGGGATACTATGGAAAGATGACTGATATTATCGAATTAAACAACCAAGGGAATTTTTTAGTTGTTTTATTCAAATGAAAATGGGTTGATATTATCATAGGTGTTAAAATAGATTCCTTTCAATTTACATCTGTGAACTTCTATCAATTTATGGATGTTGGTGATCATGAACTTCATGATCCATATATCTTATAATCTCAATAAAAATGGTATATTATGTGAATGATGTTGGGGAATAAGGGTGGACTATAGTTTCTCACGTAAAAAAAATATTTGTATGATATGGGTGATGAAGTAGAAGATTTGACCTCTGACATTGATTTTCATCAACAGTAAGAAGTGGTAATATTTTTCCATCATTATATTGAAAATTTTAGTCTAGTAAGGTTGGATGAAGTGGATAAAGTAATTCAGTAGGAAACAGACATGATTGAAGGGGATAATGATTGTATGTACAGTTGTGCAATCATTTAGAAACCACTTATTTCATTTGTGCAGTTATTCATTATCATTGTTATCTATATTTTGTTTGTTAGTATTGTTCATCTTCTATCATTTAAAAAATATTAGGATAAAATTTTCGAAATATATGTTTTGAACATAATTTTATTTTATTAAATGATGGGAATTACAAGGAGGAAGCAGTTTGTCACTTCTAGTTCTTCATGGGGATACTAGAGGGAGACTGTTATAGGTAAAAAAATTAATATTAATACATTTATTTAACTTTTTTTAAACTAAATATTTGTTTATAAAATATAGAAACAATTTAAGTATTGAGAAAAATATGAAAATTTCATATGTATGGAATTTGACCAGAGAGAATATATATGTCCCATTTGATTCCTATGGGGTCCCTACAGATGACACTGTAGGATTACATGTCCAAATTCTAGGCTAGCTGGATATAGAGATGGTTTCCCTTATGAATAAGTAAGATGATTGGAGATTTTGTTGGGATTTCAACTTTAAAAGAAAGGTGTATGTAAATTTTGTCTCTTGGATTGCTTTTATGGTGTTATAAATTTATTGGTGGCTGTAAAAATTATGGATGTAAATTGGCACTCCTATTATAAACTAATAAGATGGGTATATATGTGGATATATATATATATATATCTGTGTGTGTGTTTGTGTGTTTTTGTGTGTGTTCATTGTATAGGCCTTTTGATTTCTATATGTACCCTACCCATCCTATGTGTTTTATGAATTTTCCACCTGTTTTTTTAGGGTACTATTACTAGGGTGGCAGAATTATGAACATTTTTTTATTGTAAATCAACCAATAGTGGTAATATAAACAACCACAAAATAAATGGTCCACATTTAGCAGTGGGTTAAACCATGGCTAAATACATACACTATACAATTTAGTGGTAGTTTTTGGGCTTTAGTGGATGTTTTTGTGCAAAAAATTGAAATTTTTAACTGGAGGCTAAAATTTCCGCTAAAGGCTCCTCATTTTCAGTTATAATTTAGTAGTTTTTGCTGTGGTTTTCGTGGTGGTTTGGCCTAGGAAAAAAACAAATATTTTTCTAGAAATCACCTCTAAAATGATGAAACGGTCGCATATTGAACACCAACACAAAATTTAGTAGTGGTTTTTTAAAACCACCACAGAATCGTAAGGCGACAGTTTAAACCGCCTTTATTCGGTGAATTTCTTGTATTGTCCAAAAGTTTTTTTATCCAATAATCAACTACACCTTAAAGATCAACTAGCTTCACAAACCTAATTTCATTATTCATACTTCTATTTTAAAATATACATATTTCCCTATCCATGAAATATTTATTAAATATCATGTTTTGACTTTAGATTATCATTTTATTCTCATCATCCCATAAAAGATATCCAATGTCCTCAAACCTATATTTAATAATGAAAAATGATTTAAAATATGTATCAATATTGTACATAAAATTAGAATATATATATATATGAAAAATAATAAAATACTCACAAATTATAGAGTCTTATCAACTTTTTATACAACATATACTTAGGTTTATGTTCGCAAATTAGCACAAATATTGATAAAATACATTACTAAATTAACTACCTATATCTAAAAAATCATGGGTAATCCTAATTTCAGCTTCATACTCTTAGAAAATTGTTCAAATATCCTATAAATTTTCTTAGAAAAAAATTCTTCTAAAGAATACCTGGTATTATATTATATATATAGTTCCTTTAGTAGAATATAATTCCTTGAATTTTGTACCATCAAACTCTCATATATTTCTAACCTCTTGGTTTTCACTATTAACCGATACTCACTCACTATTAGAATCTTCCAATGATTAAATGTAGTAAAAAAATCAGAATTTATTTTCCAATTAAAACACCATATATTCTTTTTTGATTCTAAGATAAATGTATCAAAATAAAATGACTATGTAACATAATGTAATAGTTTTTTCCCAAACATCAATGATCACATTGTAAATATTTCTAGCCTTTAATGTTTCACAATATTTAATAATTTATTCCTTTTTATTTATAATGACATAGAATTATGATAGTCCAAAATCCACTAAAATTATAAGAAAAAAATTCTTTTTTCTAGGGCTATCATCCACTACTCACTCATGTTTCATAATAAAAATTCCATAGTTGTTAATTCCAAACTAATTTCATTACTTAATCCATGTCCATTTGATATTCTATCATATGATATAGTGTTCCATTATTCACCTCATGAGTTATAACCATATCCTCACCTGTAATTTTCCAAGAACTACCCATTAATGTGGTGATAAATTTTGTATCATCAACTTACCAAAATAATTTAATATGCCTCATAACCCAAGAAAATTAATCTTATTATTTATCTCTATAAAACTCCATATTTTATTTTTTGAACCATCCACCATAAATTAACACAATATTTAAGGGTTAATAATTAGTAACATATACCTCTATTTAATTTTTGAAGACATAAATATCAAAAACTTGCATCCTATGAATGGAATGATTGTATTCAATCAAAAATCAGAGGCTTTGTTGGACAATCAACACATATAAAAAAATATTTAGTTAGAGAAGGTATTTTTATTTATGGATTGTCTTTTAGTGCCTTTAATTTATTCTTAAATTCATTATTAACATTTCCTTTTATACGTATATATAGTAGTTTAGATGAGGACATTTTTTCTTCTCTCTGCTCTTTATTCATGTTATAGGTCTTCCTCGTTATTTTTTCCACCACATAAGTTGATATATTCCTTGAGTGTGAAGACATGAACCATATAATATAATTATATATATTCTCAAAATATCTTTAATAAATTTTAAATCTCTCACATTATTCAACTTTGATTTTATAGTCCCTAAGTAACTATTCATGTATATTGGTATACCTTTCCAACTGTTTAGTAATGATGATAGTAAAACCTGTGATTTTATGACTTAAACAAAATAATTTCTATATATGTCTCTAGATATATATTGGTGTTAAAATAATTGAATTTATTAGAAATATTCTTCCCTTATTTCAACTTTAGAATCAAGAAACCATTAAATCGACTACACATTAATTTAAAAAAATGTTATTGTGCATGTTGTTGAGATATTTTATCAAGTAACCCCTTTTAAATAATATAATATTAATTCTATATTCCTTACTAATATAATATGTATATATTGTAGAACTGACCTATATAGTAACTCTAACCTATTCCTTCCCATCATGATTTATTTTAAACCCATAAGGAAAAATTGTATCCTTCTTTGATAAAGATAGCCCTCAATTTTTATTCTCTTTAAACTAATTCCATATTTATAAAAATTATCAATATTTTCCTTAACATCTTCCATATAAATCATTTAATTTAATAAATATAACCTCAATTTCCTAAGTATAATGGTTGATACTAGTAATGAAAATGTGATAGCTCTAATGATATTCCCAAAATGAGAAATAATGAGAGAAAAAAAATGATGAAAATGAATAGCATGAAATGATTTATGTGGTTTGGTAGGAATCTATATATCCCTATATTGGTTGAATCAATTTCACTGAATCCTATAGAACAATTATAGTAAGAAAAATGTATTATATAAACCCGTGATTGAAATTAGCTTTTAAATAAATTGTTCATTCATTAAACTATGTTGTTATAATAATCAAGTCTATATAATGGTCCGCAATGCTAATGTACCCTTAATTGATGTGGTCCATGATGTTAAAATTATCACTATTAGTAATATTTTTCAACTCTACTAATGATAATACTTACTATAGTTTTTTAATCATAGAATGTGTTAGACTGATGTTCTGTAGAGTTCTCTATCACTTGGTCCAACACTATCTAGTTGTTCAATATTCACCATTAGAATATTACCTACTATGTAATATTACTAAAGAATCATTCTTGAGATTGATTTACATATCCTATATGGATTTGGTATATCATTGTGATGATAAACCCCCTTATGAGATGTTTCATGAGAAGAATCTAATATATTAATATGATTAAATCATTAAAAGTAAATTAATAATAATCAATAAGTAAAATAACCAATATTAAGATTGATTATAAAGTAATTATGTAAGGATTAAATAATTTCAGTACATTAATAAAAGGATTAGTAAAATATTAGAAATTTATGATGTTTCACTTGTAAATAAAGATTTTATTTTTTTAAAAAGTAGTGATTAAATTTCATAAGAAAGGGGGCTATGAGTTAAACACCCTAGTCAAAGTAAATGCGGATAATATTTTCTATGATGATAGTATTACATGATGATTCTTATGGATCAAGTCTTTTGTTAAAAATGAAGTAAATATATATGGGTGAAATTAAATAATTAGAAATAAAATCATGCTAAGATATCCCCAATGCAAACAAAAAATATGGAGATTCTAAAAAAATATCTTATCTCAAGTAAGACATAATTGTTTTCATGAATAATCTAAATAAGAGAATTAAAACAATTATATAAATGAGTATATTGAATAGGTTGAGAAAAATTATACATGGTAGATATCCTTTAGGTCAATATATAAAATTTATATTATAATAAATTGTGTTTTCTAGAATAAATTAAATAAATAAGTCTTTGTTTTTTTAAACAAATCATGTGTTTTGTTCAAAGGATACTTTTAAATTAAAGTAATTGATAGAGTTGAGATGTTTTTCCATGTGTCCCAATTTGAAATGATATTAATATTCTTATTTATAATGGTGTAAAATAATTTTAATGTACACCAAATGGTAACAAAATTAATTTTTTTCAATATTGTACATAAATAATAAGTGTATATAAAATAGTCAAACAGTTATCACAATCATAAGGACAAGAATAAATTTTATTGATTGATGAATACATAACACAAGATAAATAATATACCATGTCTTTATTTTTTTGGCTTAATCAATACATGGAAAATCTTGGATTCTTACATGGGTTACTTGATAAAAATATTTATGAAAAGGAGTATTCCCTAAAAGATGATTTTGATTATTTATGGGGATGGAATAATTTTTATTGGATCTAATTATGATCAATACATGGTGTCTTTTAAATTTATGATTTGTGAATTTTAAATGAATATGATTATTTATTTACTTTTTCAATGGTTTTCAGCTAATATAAATATACAATGGTAAATTTCTATCATAATCCATCTGTGTTAAAGAGGTGATGATCATATTTTCCATAGAAGAAAGAAATAGTCAGATAGAACTAGTCTAAATCTTGATGAAGTTGTTACAGTTTGGTAAAATAACACTAGTTGAAATTTTGGAAAATAGAAAAATATTTAGAATCCAATTATACCTAAAAACATCAAGACTAGAAATTGATTTAATTATATTTCTTGTTTCATGGTATAAGATTTATTGTATGTAAATCCCAATTCTAATAATTAAGATAATACATTGATATATAAAAAATTTTTTAGATTTTATATTATTTTATCATAAAAGAAAAATAGAAAAATTTATTAGGATTCGTGGATGATAATTAGTATAGTTCAATGGATATAGAAAGTATAAATTTGTTAATAAATTTTTTATTCATGATTCAAATATTTTTTTCATAGATAAATAATCATGAATATATATGCTTCATCACTTATGAATCTAAATATATTTTTTAATGACTTTATACACACCTTCTATGGATTAAAATATATCTTGAAGTCATTTTTATTGTGATAGTTTATTTTAATTAAATTAAATATAATAACTCAAGAACTAAAACTATTACAAACATCCCAATCCATCATTCAGGTATAAATTATAATAAAATAAATTATCATTTTATGAAATTATATTTTGATAATGGGATGGAAAATTTATATTATATTTATACTCAAGACCTAGTTATGGATACATAAAAATGAATACTTCAAAATAATAAATCCATATGCATTAGACGTATCTTGGAGTTAAACCATCACTATGCACTTGAGTGTCTTAGAGAGGTTATTTCCATTCCATATTTGTTTTTAAATTTTTTTTATCACTGATTGAATATTTCTTTAAAGTGTTACTATTATAAAAAAATTATATAAATAGGAGTTCTATAAAAAGTTATCATTTCTCTTGTGCATTGATTGATTGAGTTATTGATTATTTATTGAATCTGTAAAATAATAAATATTTAGTTTCATTGTATATGTGGAGTAATATGGTTTATGAGTGAAGTGAAACTCATGTTTTATCTTTTTTTTATTGTGAATTACTTGGGTGAGATATTTTCACAACTAATTTTAAAGAGGAAAAAATAAACATTAATAGGGGACTTCACTTAATGGAGAGTAATAAATTGATTTATCAAAGAGAGAATAACTTATATGAAAAAATGGTTATCCTTGTAGAAACCCTAATTTTTCTCAGGATACCATTTAATATTTTTAGTAACATTTCTTCAGGTGGTCTAATGACATGTTCATTTTTGGAAGGGTCATATGTCTTCAAAAAAAATATCTAATATTTTTAATATATTATTTTTAACTTTTTCATCATTTATTGATGAAAATAATTTATATATAATCAGTAGGTCACAAAAAGGAAATTGTAACACTATATGTGTGTCTTGAATAGGCTATTACATATGAGAATTATAATTAATATGCCCCAACAAACTAGGACCATGCCCAAGAGGCTAATTGGTTGACTGTTCCACCTCAATCCCAACTCCAATTATCCAAGGGCCTCTGACAAGCAACAAAAAATCATAACACATACATGGGGAGGAATCAGCCTAAAAAACCTACACCAAACTGTATATTTAGGATATAACATAAACCAATTAAATAATAAATTACCTATCTATGGTAATATAAAATTCATGTGACACATGGCTCATATCTATACCATAAGAAAAAATGAAATAATAATAAATCAGAGAAAATACATGATCCCAATACCTTAAAATTAATAAATATATCAAAAAATAAATATATATAACTGTATGATTCACTATCTATTGATAGAAACATTGTCATAAATCATAAACATCAAGTACTATTATGCACTGAATCTACTATCCCTATATCCACTAAATTCTATGATAAAATTCATAGTTCCAACATAAGTGAAAAACATGTTACAAAAAATATCATATGAATGTGAGAATAAACTTACCTAGTTAGACATTAGGATAATAAAAAAGTTTGTATTAAAAAACATGCCAACATAAATAATTTGAAAACCCATATAAGGATTGTAAAATTATTCAACTGATTACAAATAAATATCTCAATATCCATATCTTAGCTCCATATATATAGTAAAACAAAGGGGTCATGGAATTACTATGGAGCTAAAATTTATGAAAATAACAACACTACCCAACTTCCAAAACATCCACATAACCTCTCAAGGGATATCATGGAGGACCCATTCTTCACTGAAGAGTGATGTTCACTCTAAGTAAAGGAACCACACTATTATGATTCATAATTAGTGATATAGAAGTTATAGGAGTTGTTAGTGTCGTTTTCCCCCTATTTCTAGGTCTCATGGTGATCTTAATCTTTGATATCCTATTCTCTTTACTATATTTATGGATCTAAGCTAAGAATATTGGGATATACCTTAATTTGATGTTGATTTATTCCCTAATATATATTATTATTTTCTATTATTTTTTAGATAACATGTTATTTTTTATCTTTATTTTGTTTTCATGGAATCCTACTATGTATGTCTATAATCACCCTTACACTGTATTTTAGCACACACAGTTGGTTTCTATTTAGATTCCACACCATTTAGAGGTTAATTCAGTGGCTATGGTGTTGTTGGAGATAAATCATAGAGGTACTTAATGAAAATGGTTGTTGATGGTGTTATTCTCTTTGTTTTGTGAATCATAGAGTTCTGACTACTCAGTTGTTTAGGTTATTCTTTTTATGAGGTACTGAGTCCTTGTATTTATCCCTACTTACTAATGATTAATTTATCTTACATTATCAAAGTTTAGTTTGTGTTTCTTAAAATTTAATTTATAGTTAATGGTTCATTTAATATTTTATTTTCAAATATTATTATTATAATATGTAGTTTTTTGTGGGTGTATTAGGATATAGCCATTGTTTTGTGTATTATTACTTCTTAGAGCTATTCATCAACAATTATCCTATTGAAGGTAGGATTACGATGGAACACTCAACCTACTACTAACCTGGTAATGGTTTTAATGGGTTTTGACATGTCAATAATATTTATATATAGGTCTCATACCTCTGGATAATCTATATTTTTACTTTAATATTTTACAAGATATAATATAAACCAAACTTTATAAATATATATAATAATACTTTAATGAGATTTTTATCCATCAGTACTACAAACCCAAAGTAAATTTTGTATTTGAGGAGATCTCTCTTTGAAGAGATAAAAAATGAGTGGATTGGTGATGATCCTTGAGGTGTAAATGAATTCAAAGATCGAGGTAACACTCCATTTAAATTTATATTGATCCATACTTAATTATGTTTCAGTTTACTTTTTGAAAACCCTTATATATAAATTCCTCATATGTTTATGTTTTTATCATTATTTATCTTCAATTTCAAGTCAAACTTTATTTTTAAAATGATATATTTTTATTTAATGATGGATGGTTCCACTATCACACTAAAAACTAATATTTCTCCATCCCCCGTTATTCCACCTTCTCATATAAAAAAATTATTTTTGACCTCATAAATAGATGGTGGATCAATAATTTTAGCCCATAATACTATATTAATTAGGGGTATGATATAAGTGACACTGATGAGGTGTGGTTGTGAAGGAGGTTTGTAGATTTTTTTACAGGAATGATTGAGGATAGATATGTGTATCAACATCATTTTACGGTGGGATAATATGGTCAATGGGGTTTTGGTGAGGTTTAGTAATGATGGAAGTCATGGGAGAAACCATGTCGGGCACAACTGATAGCATAAATTATGGATTTGGAGGATTATTTGAGTAACTATGGATTATGCAATTCATGTTTTTGATCACAAGACATATAATTATAAAGGAATACAACATTTTAATCATTTAAATATGGAAAGGGTTTTCTAGATTGTTTTAAATATCACAAAGTTTGAAGTTTTTATGACACACATCATATTTGGATAGGCCATTTTTCTTAGGATGTGATGGACTGCTTTCCCAAATAACTCCTTAGCCATAAACATTGTATAGGTTGGGGAATATTCCATTCCTGAGAAAAAAAACTTAACTCAAGATACTAAGGTATACACGCAACTTAACCATGAATCTAATGTGTCATATCAACAATGGATCATGTTGTATGGTTTGACCAAACACAACTAGACAATAGAAGCACACATACAACTACTACCCTTATATTTCATGTTGTGTATGAGATAGTACATGTTATGTATTGTATTTTATTTTTTTTCAAAATTTCTCACTCGAGTGTTAGTAAAGGGAAATATTATCCATCTATATTTTTCCCATATATAACATGTAATGACCCACTTATTCTCATTGGCTTGAGAGTGTTGTGATCCATTACTAGACCATAAGCGACATCCCCAAGACTCTAAAGGCTGAAAATAAATGACAAAGGGTTTCAATAAAAATGGGGGATGATTTTACCTTTAATAATAATACCAAAACCAACAACCAAAACCAAATAACCACCATATGATGCATGAAAAATTAAAAGATAACTCAACATCATCCTTTGTAAAAAAACCTACAACACTTTGAAATAACGGAACATAAACATATCGTCCAAGTAAATATAAGAAAAATAACTAAAGAATCAAATATTATCGTAAGACTCCATGATCCAAAATCTCTATTATTTAACATCACCAAACATCCTAAGTATCATGATGTAGTGCTAAATATGTGTGATAATTTACCTTTTCCCATGTCCCAGAAGATAGCATCTACAAAAGCACCATAGTGTCAAAGAAGGGGTGAGTATAAAACACAGTATTTTTCCCCAATTACATCCCTACTCATTCCACTAGAATAGAAAAGTTATCAACTATTATATAAAATAGTTTATATAAAAAAATTTCTAAAAGAGTTTATATAAAAATATAAACACTTATAAAAATATTTTATAACTAAATATAAACAAATTCCATGTTATCCATTTTTATAGAAAATGTAATCTTCTAATAAAAGAAACCAAAATAGGCTTTAAAAACTTGTATCAATATCCATTTTGGCATAATTATTCCATTCCACTTATCTAAACATCCAACCATGCATGTAAAATGGACTTCCCTAAAATCACAAGTTGTGAGTCATAGTTTCACCAATCTCTCACCTAGTGAACCATTTGATGGGGTAGATCCCTAACCCTTATCCACACAACTAATGAGGTGGAGACTCCTTACCCTAATTCTTCCTAAATTCACATGAACACACTCAACCATTAGGCCAAAAACCAATGCCAAAACAAAAAATTCACCAATTTCAATATAATCATTCTTTTATTGAAAACCATTAAACAAACCAATTCCAATCAACCATTACATTTTAACAAAATCATCCCTTTTATTGGAACCATTTTAATTGTACCATTTACCACAATTCCATAAAAATCCCCATTTTAAAATCCATATTTTAAAATCATGAACCATTGTAATTTATTAAAAAACTCCCAATTTCCATATTTTTTCAAACCATCACTCAAAAGGGATTCCAACAATTATTAAAAATCCAATTAACAATAAATTAAAAACAAAATAATCAATTTTAACACCTTCCAATAATTTCTAGAAATATGAGTCAAGAGTGAAGCTACCAACCTCAAGTGTTTTGGTGAAAACAGAAAACAAATGAAGAACACCAATAAAATCGGGTAAAATATCCACAAAACTGCCTTATATATCTCCCCCTAACATTATCAAGAACAAATATAAATTTATATTTCATCAATAATCATATATCTAAACATAGAGGGTGTAAATACAATAATACATGATGAGAGATGAAGTAGATCTAAGAAAACATGAAAATAACGGTGAAGAACAAGAACTTACCTCAAGAATTGAGCTTCTAAATGCCAAGGAAATACCCCAGATTGATTCCAATATTCTTGGGAGAGGTTTTAAAACCTTAAATAGAGAGTAATAACGATTTAGAGCTATATAATAGTAAAAATGAGGTGGTTAAAGTCAAAAACATGTGTGATCTACTTTTTTAGGATCTCACTTTGACCTCGTGCACTGTTTTGCCGCGCGGTTAGACGAATTGTGCACTAACCGTACAATATATACTACCTAGAAAGACCCTCGTATGGCCTCCTCACAAGATCTCCCTAACTGTTATTCCACCATTATGATTCTGTTTTCCAATATCTACAACTCTATATGGTTTCTACTAGGCCTCCACACGGTTTGGACAAACCGTGGGCAGCCCGTGCATCTCCACTTAAGCCCCCAAAAACTTCTTGAAAGTTCCCAAATCATTCCCAACTTTCACTATTATAATTTATATACATGAAAAATAATTAAAGGGTTCACATAACAGAAACCAAGGGCACTAAATTATCCCCACCATTGGTCTTTCCATTCCAAGAACGTTGAAAACCATCGTTGCCTTGGAAGAGTTCTGTCCATTACTCTTTCATTTCCTTCTTGAGTTCCCAAGTCTCTTCCTAAATATGATACTATTTCCATAAAATATGTGTAACACCCCAAGATTCCATGGTACGCTTCTCTTGGAATAATACAGTAGTGTGTGTTGTACGCAACTTCGAGTTCTAACACAAACCACAACCAATCAAACTAGCCGTTATGAATAGTAATAGCCACTTTTTGAAATTTTATAAATTTTATCTTTCAAAATGGACTTCATTTTTGGATTCATAATATCTAAATTATCTTAGGGTGAATTTTTGGTACTTTTTGGATAACTTTCATATTTTGATCAATAGTGAAAATTACTAAATTTTAATTTAAAACAACTTTTTAATCGGAATAATTAATAGCAATAAATTATGAATTTGAGTGATTTTAGAGTATAATTAGATTATATTTTTACCATTTAATAAAATTTTGGTCATTGGACATAATTTAACATTTAAACTGGACATAATCAAGTGTCAATCTTTTGATAGTTATTTTTTCTTAAAAAACATGTTTTTTGTTTTGACAACAGGAATAAATTTTAAATTAATATCTGCCGCTTCTATTTTTTAAATTTAGAAAAATGGATTACATATTTAGAATCAGTATGTACAAATTTTTTAAATAGTTAACTAATATTTTTAGACATTTTGAATAATTACTTCGGTAAATATTTTATTTACCATGGTTAAAGGGTAAATCTGGTAAATAAGGGTTAAAAAATAATTTTATAACAATGTAATTTACCATAAAACGTGTCCTAACCATATTGGTTGATACATGTATGACCATGGGCATCTTTGGGTTGATTTTCGGACCCCATGGAGCCACTTTTAAGTGATAATGACACTTAATATTAATTAAGTTAAAGTAAATACAAAAATGACATAAGCATATATCTTTTAGTAAAACAATTTTTATGTAGGGTTATATATGTTATATTTTCGACTATAAATATTCATTATAAATATAAAAGTATTTTCTACATAATTTTATTTTATTTATAATTTTTATACTTTGAATAGTTTAATTTATTTATGACACACTAATGATGAAGTATTTTCCTTATTAAGGAAAGAATCAAATAATTGGTATTATAAATGTTAAAATAAATATAATTTGAAAGTTTTAATGCCATAAAAAAAAATTATTGGTTAATATGAAATGTTAGGACTGCTTAAATTAGTTTTTTTCTAATTAATAAAGTTGTTAAGACTTTAAAAAAAATAAATTATTAAATATTGTCAAAATTGACATAAATGAGTTTTTAAAACAAATATTATATTATTAATTGATATCTTATTCCTAAAAATCTAAGGTTCGGCCAAAGGAATTATATAATGATAGTTGTATTATTAATGGACCATTTTGGGGTCTCTTGTAAGTTTATAGTAAGTTTATTGACTATATAATATAAAAATACAAAGAGACATGGTAAATGTCAAACTATTTAACTAAGAGTTAAATAAAAAGGATAAAGTTAATATAGTGACCCAAACCTATGTAAAACCTTTTGGTTGATTTTTTTTTCGAACTATCCCCACCTTAACCTTTAAATAATACACTTTTTATCCATTAGAAACCGAATATTAATTTATTATAAAATAATATTTCTAGCTTTTCCTAAGGTGCCCCTCACCCCTCTTATAAAAGGGCACTCCCCCTTCACTCTATTTCACACCTTATAAGCCATTTGGATCAGACAACATCTACCCAAATACCCTATAAACTATCCTCCCTTAAATCCAGAGGCATTAATTTATTCATAAAGCCAACCTAAGGAGACCTTTTGATCAAATAAAAAGGAAGAACCCGAAGAAGGGGTAATGTTTTCACCACCCTCTTTCAAGTTCCTTTCTTCTTCAAATTCTTCTTTATTTATTTTTTCCATTCTAAAATAATAACTCTAGTATCTTCTATATACTGTGATGTTATTATAAATATGTTACAACCATATTCAATATTCTATCCATCCATTGAATGAAATGTCACCATACGTGAGTACGTACAGCTTTCCGTCTCCACGTCGTGGTGTAATTGTTATTCAATACATTATTATTTGGATGGGTACAATAATGGGTATATATTATGTAAATAATAAATATAACATGATAATTATTCTTTATATATGGTATAACATCCAATTATATACTATTTAAATATCAAAATAATGATATTGTTGCTCGTGCTTACGTACAGAATATCGTCTCCACGACGCAATGGGATTCATTTCCACGTTCACCATTCATCAACAATTATAAAAATATATATATTACTAATAAGTATATAATATATGAAATAATAATTATACTATATATATATACATATATATATATATATATATGTACTTACATGTATCTTATTCACTTAGTTTCGTTCAATACGAGATGAAAACGGAAACAACGTTTATGCGTACGTACGAACTACCATCTCCATAAATGGTGTTTTTCATTTCATATATATGTCTATTATAAATATTTATATTCTAAATATATATGATATATAAATCATGTTTTATATTATGGAAGTAATTAAATATTGATCTATGTGATGCAATAAAGAATAACAAGTTAAAACACATACGATAAAGAAAGCGATTATTACACGAAATGATAATTTAACATGGAAATTGTTACTAACTAGGTAGCATAAAGAAATAAATGAATCATCTATGATATCATAAATATTAATATGTTTATGGTATACTTTAATAAAATACTACGATCTTCATACCAGAGGTTAAACGTACCCTCGACTAAAGGAAAGTGCAAGGTAAGGGGTTTTCATCTCACTCCTTATTCCCATGAGATTCATGCCATATTGCCACTATGACCTTTTGTGTGATGTATGTACAGACCATAATTGTATTATTTGTGTAATAAACTTTAATTTATTTGTATTTACATATTCATTGTATGATACTTCTTTCATTGGGTGTATTTTTTGTAAGTTACCAAATTGGTAAGGGTTAATTCCTCAATCTCATTATTATCCAAAATTGTTTATGTGTAAGTATTTACTGGGACATTTTTATCATCCATGTCCATTTTTCATAAAAATTATTTCAAAATGAATATTTTAAAGATTTTTTTAAAGGAACTCTTTATCCAAATCAGAATCTTAAATGTTTTAAATATTTATTCGTCTAAGTCATTCTCATTAATGTCCATGTTTTCTAAATGATTTTAAGGATTTATTTATATGGACATGAATGTTTTGAAATAATAATTCTTTTCAAAAGTTCCAAAGTGGTATGGGATACTTTGATTCAAAAATATCTTTTAAATTTCTTCCTTTATAAATGTGTGACTTTTAAATGATTTTACAAAAAGTATATTTCTCTCAAAAAGTTTTACTCATCATTTTCAACTATGTCAGCATCCTTTACTGGATATTATTTTTGATTGAGGTTGATTTATTATAATGCAATATTATATATTGTATTTAATGAGTTGTGATATGTTTGACTGTGGATGTTCTATTTTTACACCATTCATGGTTTATGGTTAAAGTATTGACATTTTGTATGCTAGTTCTAATACGAATGTTTATGTGATGTTTCAACTTTTCATATGAGGAATTTATTGGACTAAGTAAGTGACGGGTGGAGCCTGCTATATCTCCTCGATGCATTGGTAGGTATCATGAGACAACTAGACATGGAATTGGCCGAGGCCCTTTCCCAATTTTTTATATGGTTTTGGCCGTGGCATTTATCATTTTTAGACGTCTTGGCTGAGGCCTTGACAAAATATTTTAGAATGTCTGGCATTATACATTCCCTCATTATGGAAATAATATCGATGGTTCATGTAGTCATTTGAATAGTAGAATAACCATGATTATGTTTTATTATGGATTTATTTAATCATCTCATATTCTTTCCATAAAATTATTTATGTTTATTATTGGTAAATGCATTTGGTTTCAATTATTCACCTTGATTAATATTTATGTTATCTCCACTGTATTGCTTACCCTTACTGAGCGTTTGAGCTCACCCCTTTCTATGTTTTATTTTTCCATAGATTCCAAGAAGTGTATTATTATTGATATGTAGGGTTAATTAAAAGGGAATAATGGCATACTCAAATAACTATTTACAATTTGTTTTATGTTTGAAATTGTAATGTATTGTTAATGTATGTAATTTATATTCCAAGACTGCTAAACTGATCGGTCCTTCGAGACTTGATTCCTTGTAATCATGACAATGTATTAAAATAATGCACCGACTCTGGGTAACTGGGGTCGGGGTGTTACAGTTGGTATCTGAGGAAGTTTAGTACAAACCTTGGAAACTAGATTTAGATAAACTCTGATTATAACACATTACCCTAAGATAGACTTTGAGGATTAGTATAGAAGAATTTCCTAGAATTTTAGTAATGTAGAGATTTTGTGAGTTTTATAAGAAAATACATCCCTGTCTAGATACAATCAGGTATAGGTGGCTCTGGAACAGATGTACCTAGGGGTAAAACCCAAAAACACTGATTTGAGCTGGACTCGAACGGAAACAGGTTCACGACAACGGGCCTTATTTCACTCTTGGTTACGACACTCCTGTGGGATATGCTTAGGATAATTCTAATTTTCTTTACAAATCATTATGAAGGATGTACGAGTATATACCTCCTTAAAGAAAATATTTTTGTGATTATGGAATATATCCATAAACTGTTCAATTTACATTAGGTATTTTACATGTTTGGAATTTTGAATTTTGATTCATAAACTGACCTAGTGTATGCCATTGTTTAGAAATAGAACCCAGTATAAGGAATGAGAACTCCAGCAATACGTATGATCCAAAGAGTAAGAAGGGTCATATCATTCATCATATTAATCCAAAATTTAGAAAGGATATAGTCTCCCACGTATTATCATCATAAGAATAAATATTATCATAATAGAAGTAAAGAATTCTCTAATTCCTATATCTTTGAAGGGAAGCAAGAGAAGAAAAGGATGGAAGAGGGAAAGATGGATAAAGGGAAGAAGGAAGAGAAGAATTTTTTTTATATATGATAACTATGTGAAGAAACACCCTGTAACTTTCTTGAAGGGAATAGGAAAGTATGGAGAAAAATGACACCAAGTACGTGACTATAAGGGTAAGAAAAAGGTTTCAAATGTACAATGCTTCATCTGCAAGGAGTTGGGACACTATGTGAACCAATGTCCAAATCATCAGAGTATTCCCCAAATGATGCTATTGGATAATGATAAAGTTATGATACTACCTCATATGAAGAAGAATTACTAGTGTTATTATGTTGTTATTATAAGATTATTTCATTTGAGTGTTGTATCAACAATATTCTGGTTATATGAATTATGGATATAAATAAGGATTATACTGCAGTACTATTTTATTGAAGATTTGAGATTATATGGTTCTAACAAAAGTGACTTAATAGTGAGATACACTTTTGGTAAAATACATGTTTGAAGGAAAATTAATCCTTAATATGGTCCCGATAAGGAGGTTGTGATTTTGGAATAAGAGATGGTTGATCTTAATAATTATATTGGATATTCTTGTCTACCATAAAACTGATTAATGATTTTTCATCGTTTGAGTTTAAAACATTTTTGGATAGAAGGAGTATATCCAGTAGTGTATAAAGAATAAGGGAGAATTAATGTAATCAATACGGTGTTATGGTAATTCAGGATGTTACCATGTTTTAAAATAATACATGATGAAGGTGTTCACATGTTATTACATGGAAAAAAGGATCTTCATTGTGTTTAACTTCCTTATAAATTTTGGAATGTGAGTTTGGATAGTAGTATTTTGGATAAGTCTAAAGGTTAGAATGGATTAAGTTTGAAAGTTTATTTTTGGATTTTTATAAAAGAGCAACACGTAGACCGGGTGACAACCTATCGTGTCGAACAAAGATGTGAGAATCGAACCCACAACCACAGTGTGATTGGGATTTACCACCTACCACTGGACTATGTGAATTTCATGGATGGTATCATGTAGTTTCTTTTTTTAAAGGTTTTGATATGTGAATTATAAATTCATTATATTTGGAACCCTATACGATTAGGATAAATAGAGTATTTTTTATTTGTATTATGTTTTGGAGTGAAAGTTGAGTTTGTGGTAGAAATTTATTAATGGATAAAACTCTAATTATAAAGTAGGTATACCTCCTTATGGTATCATCCAATCTCATAAATAAATTCCTCATCATTAAGAAAAGATACTTAGAACAAAAATGTTTTCCTATATGGTACCTTAGATCATCATAAATATATGGATTTGTGATTGTTGGTCTTTTCATAGCAATGTTCTCTACCACTCTCCATCAAATACCGATGGTTATATTTCTCTTACATATCCATGTTTTCCTAAATTGAACACTAGTATGTGTTATTTTTGGTAACATTCATACTTACCACTCTTTATTTTAAATAGAGGCCTCATTAATCCATTTTTTGATGTGGTATTTCAACTAAGATATTTTGAAATGTCAACACCAAGATTCCAATACCGAGAATAAATTGTGAGGACACAATTTATTGAAGTAGGGGATAATGTAACACCCCAATAATACATGTTACTCTTCTCTTTGAATAATACAGTAGTGTGTCTTGTACGCAACTACGAGTTCTAACACAAACCACAACCAATCAAACTAGCCGTTATGAAGAGTAATACCCACTTTTTGAAATTTTATAAATTTTAACTTTCAAAATGGACGTCATTTTTGGATTCAAAATATCGAAATTAGCTTAGGGTGAATTTTTTGTACTTTTACGATAACTTTCCTATTTTTATGAATAGTGAAAATTACTAAATTTTATTTAAAAAAAAAATTTAATCAAAATAATTAATAGTGATATATTATGAATTTGAGTGATTTTAGAGTATAATTAGATTATATTTTTACCATTTAATACAATTTTCATCATTGGACATAATTTTACATTTAAACTGGACATAAGCAAGTATCAATATTTTGATAGTTATTATTTCTTAAAAAATGCTTTTTGTTTTAACAACAGGAATTAATTTTTAATTAATTACTGCTACGTCTGTGTTTTGAATTTAGAAAAATGGATTAGATATTTAGAATCAGGAGGTCCAAATTGTGTAAATAGGTAAATTATATTTTTAGACATTTTGAATAATTACTTCGGTAAATATTTTATTTACCATGGTTAAAGGGTAAATCCGGTAAATAAGGGTTAAAAAATAATATTATAATAATATTAGTTTACCCTAAAACGTGTCCTAACCCTATTGGTTGATACATTTCTGACCATGGGAATATTTGGGTCAATTTTGAAACCCCATGGAGCCACTTGTAAGTGATAATGACACTTTATATTAATTAAATTAAAGTAAATACAAAAATGACATAAGCATATATCTTTTAGAAAAACAATTTTTATGTAGGGTTATATATGTTATATTTTCAACTATAAATATTAACTATAAATCTAAAAATATTTTATACATAATTTTATTTTATTTATAATTTTTAGACATTAATTATTTAAATTTATTTATGACACAATAATGATGCAGTATTTTCCTTATTAATGAAAGAATCAAATAATTGGTATTATAAATGTTAAAATAAATATAATTTGAAAGTTTTGATGCCATGAACAAATTTTATTGGTTAATATGACATTTTAGGATTGCTTAAATGAATTTTGTTTTTTGAATTAATAAAGTTCTTAAGACTTTATGAAAAATCTATTATTAAATATTGTCAAAATTGACATAAATGAGTTTTTAAAACAAATATTATATTATTAATTGATATTCTATTCCTAAAAATCTAAGGTTTGGCCAAAGGATTTATATAATGATAGTTGTATTATTAATGTACCACTTCTGGGTCTCTTGGAAGTTTATAGTAAGTTTATTGACTATATAATATAAAAGTACAAAGACACGTGGTAAATGTCAAACTATTTAACTAAGAGTTAAATCAAAAAGATAAAGCTAATATAGAAAACCAAACCTGTCTAAAACCTATTGGTTGAGTGTTTTTAGACCTATCCCCATTTTAACCTTTAAATAATCCACTTTTTTTCCATTATAAACCGAATATGAATTTATTATAAAATAATATTTCTATCTTTTCCTAAGGTTCTCCTCACCCCTCTTACAAAAGGGCACTCCACCTTAACTTTATTTCACACATTCTAAGCCATTTTTATCGGCCAACCTCTACACAAATACCCTCTCAACTATACTCCCTTATTCCTAGAGGCCTTATTTTGTCAGAAATCCAACCTATGAATCCCTTTTGATCAAATCAAAAGGAAGAACCCGAAGAAGAGGTAATGTTTTCACCACCCTCTTTCAAGTTCCTTTCTTCTTCAACTTCTCATTTATTTGTTATTTTCATTATAAAATAATAAATCTAGTAACTTCTATATAATTTGACGTTATTATAAATATGGTGAAATAATATTCAGTATTTTATCCATCCTTTGAATGACATACCACCATACGTGCGTACGTACAGCTTACCGTCTCCATGTCGTGGTGTAATTGTTATTCAATATATTATTATTTGGATGGGTACAATAATGAGTATAAATTATGTAAATAATAAATAAAATATGATAATTATTCTGTATATATGATATAACATCCATTTATATACGATTTTAATATCAAAATAATGATATTGTCTCTTGTGTGTACGTACGGAATACTGCCTCCACGACGCGATGGGATTAATTTCCACATTCACCATTCATCGACGATTATAAAAATATATATATTAACAATAAGTATATATTATATGACATAATAATGCTACTATAGATATATACATATATATATATTTACTTACATATATCTTATTCACTTAGTTTCGTTCAATACGAGATGAAAACGGAAACAGCGTTTATGCGTACGTACGGACTACCGTCTCCATAAATTGTGTTTTTCATTTAATATATATGTCTATTATACATATTTATATTCTAAATATATATGATATATAAATAATGTTTTATACTCTGGAAGTACTTAAATCTTGATCTATGTGACACAATCAAGAGTAACAAGTTAAAACACATACAATAAAGAAAGTGATTATTACCCGAAATGTTAATTTAACATGGAAATTATTACTAAATGGGTAGTATAAAGTAATAAATGAATCTTGTATTATATCATAAATATGGTTATGGTTGTAGTATACTTTAATAACATACTATTATCTTCATACAGAAGGTTAAATGTACCCTCGACTAAAGGAAAGTGCAAGGTAAGGGGTTTTCATCTCACTCCTTATTCCCGTGAGATTCATTCCATATTTCCACTATTAACTTCTGTGTGGTGTATGTACGGCCCATAATTGTATTCTTTGTGTAAAACACATTAATTTATGTGTATTTACATATTCATTGTATGATACTTATTTCATGGGGTGTATGTTTTTTAAGTTACCAAATTGGTAAGGGTTAATTCCTCGATCTCATTATTATCCAAAATTGTTTATGTGTAAGTATTTGTTGGGACATTTTTATCATCCATGTCCATTTATCATAAAAATGATTTCAAAATGAATATTCTAAATATTTTTGAAAGGCACTCTTTATCCAGATCAGAATTTTAAATGTTTTAAATATTTATTCTTCTAAATCGTTCTTATTAATGTCCAGGATTTCAAAATGATTTTAAGGATTTATTTATATGGAAATGAATGTTTTAAAATAATAATTCTTTTCAAAAGTTTCAATGTGGTATGGGACACTTTGATTCAAAAATCTCTTTTAAATTACTTCCTTTATAGATGTGTGAATTTTATGTGATTTTACAAAAAGTATATTTCTCTCAAAAAAAATTACTCATCATTTTCAACTATGTCAGCATCCTTTACTGGATATTATTTTTGATTGAGGTTGATTTATTATAATGGAATATTCCATATTGTATTGAATGAGTTCTGTTATATTTGATTATGGATGTTCTATTTTTACACCATTTATGGTTTATGATTAAATTATTGACATTTATTATGCAAGTTCTAATAAGAATGTTTATGTTATGTTTCAACTTTTCATATGAGGAATTAATTGGACATAGTAAGTGACGAGTGGAGCCCGCTATAGCTCCTAGATGCATCGGTAGGTCTCATGAGAAAACTAGATGTGGAATTGGCTGAGGACCTTTCCCAATTTGATATATGGTTTTTTCCAAGGCCTTAATCATTTTCAGATGTCTTGGCCGAGGCCTTGAAAAATGTTTTAGAATGTCTGGCATTATACATTCCTTCATTATGGAAATAATATTGATGATTCATGTGGTCATTCAACTAGTAGAATACCCATTATTATGTTTTGTTATGGATTTATTTAATACCCATTATTATCCAAGCCTGGGATAGATCCTCAAGAACACATGATCACTCACCGTGAATGACAAAGGTATTCAATGATGATACACATACTATTTCTAATGACTCTAAGCTGTCACTATGTATTTTCTAATCAGTTGAATTTTCTCCATTATTTCATAGATAATCTCGGCCCAACTATGAAGTATCACCTATTTTCACCCAAAAAAGTGGATAATGATAAGGACTCCCACATAATGATTCAAATGGAGCCATGTGTATCGAGGCCTGGTAAATGTTGATATAGGAGAAATACACCAATGACACGTTATTTTCCCATGATCCAAAAAAATATATTACACAAGACCACAACAAGTCTTATAATTTTTTTATCATTCTTTTGGATTGGTCATCCATCTGAGGATGATACGCCATAGTCATATTCAACTAAATCCCAAGGGATTTCTGTATGGATTTTCAAAAATGAGACATGAACCACATATCTCTATCTGAGCCTATTTAAACTGGTCTTCCAAGTCTCATTACCAATTCCAAGATATATATTTTGGAAAGATCCTCTGTTGTACTAGTTTAACAAATTGGGATGAAATGAGTCGACTTGGTGAGTCGGTCCACTATCACCCATATGGAATTGGGTTTCTGAACCAGTCTAGGGAGACTTGTAACAAAATAAATCACTATATAATCTCATTTCAACACTAAATAGGTAAATACTCTAACATACCTTTTGTTTATTTATTCTCTACCTTAACCTGCTGACAAGTTAAGCAATTTGAAATAAACTCAGTCAATTTCTGTTTCATGCTAATCCACCAAAACTGTGCCTTCAACTCATTATACATCTTCTATATTCTCGGGCGTACATCCCATCTTGAGTGGTGGTTAGCATGATGAAGTTTTCTTGGTAATCCCTATGTATAACCATACAATTTATAAACCACAACACTGAACTCCCATCAAATTTCCAACAATCAATGGTATCCCCACTATTGATTTTTGAACTCATAACCAAGAATTATGCATCAGATGTTTTCACCTCTTTAACCATATTTACCAAATCATAAATCATAGAAACCAAACAGAAACCCACAATATCACCTCAATATTCACATTCTAGATGCATATCAGCCAGTACCGACATCGAATGTCACTCATATGAAGCTTATTTTTCCAAATAAGCATATGAATTTCTACATAATGCATCAACCACTGAATCACCTTTTCCTTGTGTATACATAAAGTCAAAATCAAACATCTTGAGGTTCTCCATCCATCTCTTTTTCCTTACATCCAAATCCCATTGTGATAAAATATGTTTCAAGCTCATATGATCCATGAATACTATGAATTTCTCATATGATGGACAGTGACTCCAAGTATTCAAAGCATGGATGACCGTAGCTGACTCCAAATCATGTTTTAGGAAATTATTCCCATGAACCCTCAACTGCTGTGAACCCTAAGAAACCACATTCTCTCCTTGCATGATAACAAATCTTAATCCATATCTCAAAGCATTAAAATACACCACACACCTCTATCCTGATTGCAAAAAATCAAGATAGGTTTTGATGTTAGGAGAACCTTTATCTCATGAAAAGACTTTTGTAATTCCTCAGTCCATTGGAACGGAACATTATTCTTTTTCAAAGCTATCATTGGAAAAGATATTAATGATAATTCACACACAAATAATCAGTAATAACTAGCTAGACCAAGAAATATTCATATTTAAAAGAAGTTTTTCAACTGTTTCCAATAGATAACGGCTTCTATCTTCTAAAAATCTTACAAAACACCTTTTTATTAAATTACATGTCTAATAAATCATACCTATTATATCCAAAAATTACACTTAGATAGTTTCTCATATTACTCATGATCTCTCAAGATTCCCAAAATTTTCATCAAGTGTTTCTCATACTCATCCTTTGTCCTTGAATACACCAATATGTCATCCACGAATACCACAAAAAAAGAATTTAGATATATTTGAAATATATGATTCATCAATTCCATAATTACTATTGGAGTATTTTTAAGAACTAAAGGCATGAATACCTATTCATAATGGATATATCTACTTCTGAAAGTTGTCTAAGAAATATACTCTTTCTCAACTGGTAATTGGTGATATCCTGATCACAAGTCAATTTTAGAGAACCACTGATCTCCCCTAAATTGATCGAACAATTCATCAATTCATGGAAGTGGATATCTATTCATTATCATAACTTGGTGAAAATATGATAATCCAAACATAGTCTTAAAGTTTCATCTACTTTCTTCACAAACAAGACTAGTGTTGCCTATGGAGATGTGATCATCCGAATGAAACCTTTTCTTTCTAGATCTCCCAACTATACTTTAAATTCCCTTAACTCTACTGGTGACATCCTATAAGATAGAGGGGAAATGGTATTAGTCCTTAGAAAGAGATCAATCATAAAAACCACTTCCCTTAAAGCTTGTAACTCTGAGAAGTTCTTGGGAAAACATCTAGAAATTGGTCTATAATTGATGGAAAATTTTTATCCTCAATTTATTCTATCAATTACAAGTTCAACACCACCAACTTGTAAGAAATAGTTCCCACTAATGGTTCCAATAATCATGTTGCGCATTTTTTTATAACTCTTTGTCCTCTGAAGAGATGTTTGATGTCATCTTCAATTGTAAAACTAACCTTTCTATTATAACTGTCGATGTAATCCTTGAATGTTTTCAATTAATCCATACATATGATTACATAAAATAATTCCATTTCTAACACTGATAAATCCCATTTCTACTCAATTCCATCAACAGATATAGAACGTGATCTACATAAAAAGGATTGACATTCTCTTTTACTAAGAGGAGTTTAAATTTTTATCATATAAGGAATAATCTTGAGTTTTAAACTTATAAAATCAATAGAAAAATAATTAATGAAGGAATGTGATGAACTAGTATCAAATAACACTTTTATAAGTGTAGAATTTGATAGAATCGTACCTATCTCCATAGATTATCAAGCCTGATCATCCATAATCACATTCTCAATTCCAAACAATTTATTAATTTCTACACATAGTTCTTTCTTTCCTTGCTGAGATTGCCCTTACTTGGGAGTCATGGTATTACTAGAATCATCATGGATAGCTCTACTCTTCTAAAGAGACTAATTCTCCTACCCTTGTCTTGCCGAATCATACGATGCTTGGGACAGTTGATAAGTGTCTTGAGTGCCTGAACTTAGAGCACTAGAACAATAACACTTAAGACATACCATCTGGTTGTAGTTATGACATGATCTAGGTGGTATAGTGCACTATCACTTCATGTGGTCAGATGAACCACATTGAAAACATCTAGTTTGTCTATTTGGTTTTAGAGGAAGATCCACTGATCCAACCGTCTGATTCTGATTATTGGTCCCACATTAGAAAAAGGTTTCCTTTTTCCTCTTGCTCCCAGCTTTGAGTTCCCACCATTTTCCATAGTTATCATCATACTTCTTTTTCCTGTAGCTTCTAAGATGTCTTTTTTCATCCACCGTTGCTCTGTTCACCATCTATATATAATCTATAATACAAATCCCTATAATCTTTGATCAAATATCATGCCTTATCCCTGATTTGAAGTAATGTTGCTTCAATGTCATACTAGACACGATCTCTTGTGAAAAGAACACTAAATTCATGAATTTAGATGCATACTCAATGACAAAGAGATTTTTCTACTTCAAGGTGAAGAATACATTCCTTCTATAAAACTTGAACGTGTGAGGATAGAATTATTTTATGAATAATTCCTTAAAATTCTCCCAACCAAGGCCTTGATACCTTTTATATTACACCGCTAGATCCCACCACTGGCATGAAATATCCTAGACAATATAAGTCATCATCTTGACTTTCAAATCCATGGGTGTTCTGATGAAATATAAGATACTATTCATCCTATTCAGCCACACATCAACCTTTTCTTTTTCAGAATCACCTAAGAAAATGGGTGGATTATGCTCCATGAACCAGACGGAATGATCCACATGTCTTGGCCCATCCCTTTGGTTTTCTATGTTAGTAGATTGAAATGCTTGGATGAAACTTTGAAACATATTTTAGTTCACCTATGGCTTAGGTGAAACCACCTTCTTTGCAGCTTCTTCTAGTGGGTTTCTATGATGCCTACCAGGTGCCACTTTCTAAACAAACCAAAAAATCTATAATTATCACTCTATATCAACTAAGGATTACAATTTCAAATTCTATCACATAATCTATCACAAAATTGCTTTCCAAAATAAACCTTTTCCAAGTTTAACTGATTTTCAAAAATCCATTCTTACTTTTGAAAGTCAGCCCATTTTCAAAATTTACCAACTATTCCCTTTTCAAAATCATTCATTTGAAAACAATTTCAACATTTTTCAAAAATCAACACAATTCATCACATCATATTTTATGCTTCCAAAATGAAATATGTAGTCCTAGTGGGAAGTCATTCTTCTAATGAATTTCATGCTCGTCTCACTGGCTAAACCCAAGACAATGAGATTCCAATATTCTATAAGTGTCTCCAAAACACTCATGTAACCAACTCCCTGATAACATAAAGTTCATCATAAAAAGGTTTGATATGTTTTTTCAACCTCTATATTTCAAGTCCCAAAAATCCTACTCCTTTCTAAGATTCCAACCTAAGGAATAGATAAGAATGAATTCAACTCCAAGAATAATAAACTGTAGACCACTTGTAAGGAAATGTCTGAACAAGATGATACCATTTGTAGTGACCCAATTATTCTCATTAGCATGAGAGGGTGGTGTGCCATTACTATGCCTTAAGAGACATCCCCAAGATGAAAAATGCTGAAAATAAATTCCGAAAGGTTTAAATACATATGGGGGGTGATTTTCCCATTATGATTAAAATCACAAAAAACAACCATAACCAAAAAACCACCATATGATTCATGACTAACTAAAAGGAAACTCAACAACATCCTTGATGAAAAAACCAAAAAAAGTATCAAGTGGAAGCCAAAAAAATCATAAATTTAAATGACAGAAAAAAAAATTTAAGACTCCAAGATTGACACGAGACACCATGATCCATAATCTCTATGCTCCAAAATCACCAAACATCCCAAGTATCATTATGTGGTGCTAAATATGTGTGACACTTTACCTTTGACCACATCCCTGAAGATAGAATCTTCAAAAGCACCAAAGATCCAAATCAAAGATGAGTATAAAACTCATTAGGTTTTCCCAAATGGCTTCCCTACTCATTCCACTAGGATATAAAATTTAGCCACTATTATATAAAATAGGTTTTTTAAAACAATTTCTAAAAACAGTTTATATCAAAATATAAAAACCTTTACAAATATTTTATAACTAAATTTAAACAAATTATTTGTTAACCAGTTTTCCAAAAAAAAAGTCTTCTTTAATTAAAAGAAACCAAACAAGGCTTCAAAACCATTTCTTAATATCTATTTTATCATAATTATTCCATTCCTCTTATCCATACATACAACCGTGCATGTAACCTGGACCTCCCTATACTTGTGAGTGGTGAGTCATCCTTTAACTAAGTCATTACCTAGTGAACCATATGATGGTGTTGACCACTAACCCTTATCCATACCACTAGTGATGGGGGATACTCATTACCCTTATCTATCTTGAATTCACATGAACACACACAACAGTTATTCCAAAAACAAATTTCAAAACAAACATTTCACACATTTCAATAAAATCATTCTTTTATTGAAAACTATTAAACAAACAAATTACAATAAACCATTCCATTTCAATAAAATCAACCCTTTTATTGAAATCATTTTAATCGTAATGTTTACCACAATTCCATAAAAATCCCCATTTTAAAATCTATATTTTAAAATCAAGAACCAAAGTACTTTATGCAAGAACTACAAATTTTCATTTTTTCACAAACCGTCAAACAAAAGATCATACAAAAATTATTTTAAATAAAAATTACAATCAATTAAACAAAAAATAATCAATTTTCATTCATGATAATCAGTTCTAGTAGGAGGAGTTGAGAGTGAATCCACCTGCCTCATGCAATTTTGGTGAAAACAGAAAACAGACAAAGAATAACAACGAAACTGGGTTAAAATCCATGAAACCACCTTAAATATCTTCCCATAACCTAATAAAGGATAAATATCAACTTATTTAGAATCCATAATCTTAGATCTAATGATAGAGAGTGTAGATCTAAGAATTTGAGAAGAGGGGTGATGTAGATCTAGAAAAATATGATAAGAACAGTGAAAAACAAGCACTTACCACAGGAATCGGACTTCTAAACACCAAGGAAAGGCGTTGTATTGATTCCAATATTCATGGTAGAGATTTTAAAAACATCATTAGAGAAGAATATTAATTTAGGGCCACATGGAAGGAACAAAAGGAATTTAATTTTAAAAAAATGTGAGATCCACTTTTTTAGGATCTCATTTTGACCAGTGCATGGTTTAGTGACACTGTTAAACAAACTGGGTGCTAAAAATTAATTAGATACTATCAGTGAAGGCCCTCACATGGTCTCCTCACACGGTCTCCCTAATTTTTCGCCCACTATGATGAAGCTACTATCCAAAATCTACAACTCTACATGGTTTTTATTGGGCATCCGCGCAGTTTGGACAAACCGTGCATAACTCGTTCGCCTCCCCATTACCCCAAAAAGACCTTGAATGTTCCCCAAAATCTCACAACCTTCACCATTAAACTTTATATACATAAAAACGTAAATAAAGGAGTCACATACCAAATACTTGAGGTAATACATAACGCAATAGTGTGTTTTTTCATATCATAAGAGTTCATTTTAGAGTAATTTTTCAGATGCTAAATAATAATATCCCTGTAGATGTGATGTTAGGGTCTTAGAAAGGTTTTTAAAGTAGAAATGGTGTTTAGGTACTTCTCTAGGGATATTATTATACCATATATTAGTCCTCCATCTGATAGATTAGTTTTAAATACTCGTATATTGGAATCCCTAATCTATGGCGGGGTTCTCTTTTTAACTAATGGATTTTATGTAATCCCCTATGTATCAATGTAAAATTTTTATTTTATGGTTTTATTATTCCCTTTATGGATTTATTTCCCATATATGAGGTGAAATCCCCTATTATAATTATGTAGGTAACGTGAAAATTATCGGGTTCGGGATAATAGAGTTCAGGTACTCCACAATTTTATAAGGAACGGTTCTATATCTTTATGGTTTGGTACCAACATGATAAATAAACATTTTACTCAATGTATCTCAGTCCACCACTGTAATAGAAAAGGTGGAATATAGATTTTGATTTTGAATAGATCGCGTATTTTGGATTTTTTGGTATTGTAATATATCTGACGTTCATGGTTTTGTTTATGAAAAAACATATAGTTGGGCTATGTATATGGTGTATTCTTTCAGCATTTGGTGTCTCAGTCATAAAATATTATCATGGATCATCTAACTCTGTGTTTTTATACTCATCCATAAAAAATACATTGTTCCAACATGTGTTCTTTTTGTGAAAATGACACATAATACAAAGTTGAATTTAGTAGTGGTGGAATGAATTTGACATGGTCTTAGTATCATGGGATTGTGATAATGGTTATTGGTATTCATGTTAATAACTCATTTTTTTATGTGTTCCCCATTATAGTTCTTCAATTTCTACAATTATTTTTGGGATATTAGGGATTTATATTTTCCCTTATGTTCTCATGTTTCTTTCATCATATTCTTATAGATATTAAAAAAATTAACATGATTGTTATGTTATATTTAGTTGTTATATACGTTTTTACATTATTATATTTTTTTCCATATATATTTGGTGGTTTGAATGTTGAATAGGATATAGGATCTTATGTTTATGATTTTTCTTCTTGGTACAAGTCATTATCCCCTAGCCTATTAATGATAGTTTTAGGGTGGAGCACTGAGCTGACCATTATCTTAGGTGGGTTACTAGTGATTAAAGTTAGGTTGAGTGGTATCAAAGATGGTATGTAAAAGGAAATGTGTTTGTATATAGGATTATTAAGAGGGTTGGTTTAGAAAACATAAAGAAAATGTGTCAGAGGGTAATTTTTTAGTTAATAGAAAATTAAACCCAACAAAACTTTAGGGGTTTATGTATCCTTTCACTAGGACTCTAATAATATATTTTTCAACTTGTAACTCTAAATAATAATTTATATAGTATAACTAGTTTGTATATGTATCATGTATCCAAAAAATTATAATTTTTCAAATGTCCTTGTTGAGTCCGGTCAATTATATCTACTTTAATAAACCATGATTTGTCTTTTCAAGTATTATATGACACCCAATAGATAACAATTTTTTATTCTGAGTACGGGTTGTGATAATACCATTCTAGTGTTTTATCCTCTAGTCGTTGATCAATTAAGTGATAAGGCATCGATCCAAGGACTCGGTCAGAAGGTACCTCCAAATCATGAGTACTAAAAAGATCATCCACCAGTTGAGAAAATAAAATACTATACACATATAGGGTATATAGTAGTCTATTTTGAGTAGGATAAGATTACCCAAGGGTTAAGTGCACTGTATCAGTTCCAACACCATGGGCCTCCTAGGATACAAGGTGAATTTGAACCATAAGCAATAGAGGATTAGCTAAATTTATTGGTTCATGTATTCTATCTAGTTTAGAAACCTAGTGATCATATGATGGTTCTCCCATTAAGTCTTCATCAGGACATGGATAGGCATTGGTGGAATTAAAACCTTAGAGTCATAATGATTACACTCTACCTTATCTGTATTATGATATCTTCTTGGCATAGGAGTACTATATTGCCACGACCTGTCCTCGGGGCCCATGCCATGACTACCCCAAGCTCGCCTTCCATAGGCCAGGGGCTGGCGACTAGCACCAAGGCGTAAATCCCGGTAAAAAGGGGAAGGCATTGCCTTTGTAAAATAAACAAACACACAGAGTATACAAGAAGTAGAAGTAAACACTAAGTAAAAGCTGGTACAAAAGTAAGTGCAGAAAAGTAAGTGGGTGAGTATACAAACCCAAACTGAAAGTAAAGTACAACTCTAAAGGGAAAACAACAACTGAAAGGTAAAGCCGCAACGATGATCTGTACACTAGGAATCCCACCTGAAGGGTGGGTACAGAAAGCCTCCACTGCTCCTCGGGTCCATTCTACCGCTCCGAGTACGTCCCGCCCATTGGTCCACCTCCAGGTACCATCCTGCTCCGCAAGCCTCCACCACGATCAGCGCTCTCCGTCGTCTGCAACCAACACAACGTAGTGCAGGCATAGCCCATGCAGGGGTGAGTATAAGCTACTCAGTAGGGACCCTGAGACCCCCGAAGGTCTCCCCGTATGCACAAAGGATAAACCACAAAGGAAAGGTAAATTAAGAAGTAATATCCGACACTGCATAGGTATATGCCCATACATATACCTAAGTCATTAATTCTCATTCAGCTCCAACATCCGAGCCCAAGAACAACCCAATCCACATAGGAAAGCAAAACATAAATCCACACAGGATAGCACAACACAGTCTACATAGGAAGGTAAAACAGGATTCATCTCATACAGGTATACTTCTTCGAAAGACGATAGAGATGATCCCTGGTCCATCTAAGTCGTCGGACCCACAAAGGATCGATAGGTACTAACCCCCGCAATGACCCACACAGGATCGGACCCACATAGGATCTGTAGGAACTGGCTCACACAGAACCGTTGAGCGCTGACCCACACAGGATCAGACCCACACAGGATCGGTAGCACTGATCCACACATGATCGCTGAGTGATGTAGTCGTCGTCCTCGAATCCACTAAGGATCTCTCCACAGTCATCGTCGTAGTCAGAGTAGCAGTCGCAGCCAGCACTAGGGTTCCCGCACACAGCAAGCTCGTTCGGGAGGGTCCGCTCCACGAGCCGAGAGGCTGATACATCAACTGGCACATAGTCTAGATTTGATGTATCCAAAAGTTCCGTATCGTCAACAGGAACTCAACGTCGCAGACGGCGCGTCAATCTAACGCACGGTCTGATAGTTATTGGCTTTTTCGTCCCAGGGACCCGGTTGGTTTTTAAGGCAAAACCAACCCGACCGTACTCCACCTGCGTCCAAACCTTGAGCGGAGTAAGCCAAAAGATCTTTCTCACTAAGAGGAAACCAACAAAGTCGACGGCACGTCATTCGGACGTCCGGAGCTTAAGATATGAGCGTTTCCGCTCCGAGGGCCCGGTTGGTTTCGTGTACGAACCAACCCGGCCGAATTCAAAGTATTCTGAAACCTTGAGTGTGATATATCAAAATGACTGTCTCGATCCAAGGATCACATCGCAACTGACGGTGCATCGATTGGAGACCCGTAGCACATGTTATGGGCATTCGACCGGAAAAGGTTCGGTATTAAGGGGTTCGGGCTCGGTCCGACCCGGCCCGATACCCCCGGGGTAGACCCGAACTGGGTTCGGGTCTGGCCCGCTAGGGCGCGGCCCGGCCTGGGCACAGCGTGCCCAGTGCACTGGCGCTCGGCCAATGGTTGATCCGTTGGCAAAGGGGGGGGGGGGCGCCTGCCCCCCTGGTGTAACCGCGACCCCCCCTTTGATGGGGGCCGTTTTGTAGGCCAGCCGGGGGAATTAATTCCCCTGGTTTCTCTTTGTCCAGTCGGCCCGCACCGGCCGACCGGTTCTACCGACAAGGACCGGCGACGGCTGGTCCTTCCTCCATCGCCGACACCGACGGCCCGGAACCAGCCGCCGGTCACCCTGCTCCGCCGCGGCCCCACTCCGGCCGCGGCGTCTTCGGTTTTCTTTGACGCGGCGTGACGGCGTCGCGTCCTTGTTCATCTTCACGGCGCGGCGCGACGGCGCCGCGCATTACTTTCCGTGCGTTTCCCGTGTGGTGCGACGGCACCACGCAATTCTGTCCCAAACACAAAGAATCAAACAAGGATAAAGGAGGATGGTTGGCTGTGTTTGTGCGGTCCGGCCCCCTCTCGTTAATTGGTATCATTTGGTGGTATATCCACAAAGAACGACAAACTAGAAATCACGAACGAAAATAATTAAATAAACCCCTACCTTGATAAAATAGATGACGAACGTCGGTGTCGCGAAGCAAGGATTCGAAGACGTTGACAGAGATTTCATCGCGGAAAACCGTCGTGAAAGAGACGTCGCGGAAGAAAAACGTCGTGGAAGAAGACGTCGCGTCACGGGTCGGTGTCGCGGAAGACGGTCTCCGAGGGCTCGGCGCTCCACGTCGGAGATCGTTCGTTCTTCGCATTCTTTATCAAAGAGAAAGAAGAACTCAAGAATTCCTTAGCTTTTTTCCCCAAGTCTCTCAAACAACTAAACACACCAACCCAATAAAATAAGTTCTTAACTTATTTTATTAACACATCAAGGTTTTTGAAATTCAAGTGTTTGAATTCCACATTAACTCACCTCATTAATTCCATAAGTTAATAAACTTAAGTTATCAAAATTAAATGGGAGTTGAGGGGGTTAGAGGATATGAAGGGGTGGAATTCGTGTGGGCCCCACCACCCTCATAACCTCCCAAGGGAGGTTGGTCAGTTACCCAACATCCATTCCAAGGATTATACACTTAGAGTAAAAATAAAAATTGTTGTTAAATTTTTATTTTTAACTTCCACAATTTAACAACTTCTCTCGTGTAAACGCAACTCCGGATTAAGCGTTCCTAAGAAATTACCGGCGATGTGGTTCCATCGGTGCCCTCGGAATTCGATTCCGAGCACCGGTTCAGAAGATGGGAATTCACGCTCATTTGTTCACTGAACGTACCCGAGCAAAACTTCGGATAGAAATTCCGGGCACACCGGGCCTCGGAATCAAGTGTCGTCTAAAACTGCGTTCTTGTAAAATCCCAAAGAAAATTAACAAAAAATTTACCTTGAATTTTACGGGTCTTTAAATTACTCCCACCTCAGGGATTTACGTCCCCTTAATGATAGATCGAAAACTAGGGAAATAAATGTGGGTACTGAGCACGCATCTGAGCCTCCCGCTCCCAAGTGCTCTCCTGGAGGTTCTCGTGTTGTCATCTGATGCGCACTAGAGGAATCGACCGTCCACGTAGGACCCACTCCTTTCGATCCTTAATCTCCACTGGGACCTCCGCAAAAGTCATCTTGTCATCAACGTCAATCTCCCCATGGTCAATGATATGCGTCGGGTCGTGCACGTATCTCCTCAGCTGAGATACGTGGAAGACGTCGTGCACCCGGTGCAACTGAGGTGGTAGAGCCAGGCGATAAGCCACCTCACCAATCCTGCTAAGGACCTGGAATGGTCTGATGAAGCGTGGAGACAACTTCCCTCCTCGGCCAAATCTCCATAATCCACGTCGAGGTGAGACATGCAAGAAGACGTGGTCGCCATCCTCGAACTCTAGTGGCCTCCGCCTCCTGTCAGCATAAGACTTCTGCCGGCTCTGAGCTGTCCTCATCCGCACCTGGATGACCTGGACCTTCTCTGTCGTGGCATGGACCATCTTCGGTCCCACAAGTGCTGCCTCCTCAGGGTCTGTCCAGCACAAAGGAGATCTACAATGTCGGTCGTACAACGCCTCGTATGGTGCCATCCTGATGGTGGAGTGGTAGCTGTTGTTGTATGCGAACTCCACCAAGGTTAGGTGGTCCTCCCAGCTGTGACCAAAGTCGAGGACACATGCGCGGAGCATGTCCTCGAGAGTCTTAATGGTCATATCCATCTGACTATCCATCTGAGGGTGAAAGGTTGTGCTCAGACGTAGCTGTGTCTCGAACGCCTCCTGCAACCCCTTCCAAAGCCGGGAAGTAAAGTGAGTATCTCGATCGGAGATGATAGATGATGGCACACCATGAAGCCACACAATCTCTTGAACGTAAAGTCGTCCCAATCTCTCCATAGAGCCCTGCTCTCTGATGGGTAAGAAGTGAGCCGACTTGGTGAGTCGGTCGACAATCACCCAGATAGAGTCGTGACCTCTGGAAGTGCGTGGAAGTCCAGTCACGAAGTCCATAGATATCTCGTCCAACTTCCACTACGGAACCTCCAAGGGCTATACCAAGCCTGCTGGTACCTGATGCTCAGCCTTCACCTGCTGGCAGATGAGGCATCGAGAAACGAACTCTTCCACATCCTTCTTCATGCCCGGCCACCTGTGTTTTCATCTGAGATCCTGGTACATCTTCGCCACTCCAGGATGTACCACCAAAGGAGAAGTGTGAAACTCTCTCGTCACCTCCTCTCGTAAAGCGACTGGTACTAAGGTATGTACTCTGAAAAGAATGGCGTGCTCTTCTCCAAAGGAGAATCCATCAGGTGCCTATCCTGAGGATATCTTTGCACGTCGCGTCTCACAGTCAGCGTCCCCACGTTGTGCCTCTCTGACCCGATGCAGTAGTGGAGGAGTGACTGTGAGAGACTGAAGGAAGGCTTCTCCATCTCTATCAACGAAGGATATCTGCAAAGAGGCTAGCTGCTCTATCTCCTCCTCAAGTAGTTGAATGCCCGTCCTCCTACTGAGGGCATCGGCTACCACGTTCCCCTTCCCAGGAGTATAGAATATCTCAAAGTCATAGTCCTGGAGGAACTCGATCCATCGCCGTTGTCTTAGATTCAGGTCTTTTTGAGAGAAGATGTATCTGAGACTCTGATGGTCAGAAAAGACTGCAAAGCGCTCGCCCATCAGGTAGTGTCGCCCTGTCTTCAGAGCGAAGACCACTGCTACTAACTCCAGGTCATGGGTAGCGTAGTTCTGCTCATGTGGCCTCAACTGAAGTGATCCATAGGCGATCATGGCCCGCTCTTGCATCAGGACACATCCAAGTCTGGTCCCTGATGCATCACAGTAGACTACGTACCCAACTCCTTCCTCAGGAAACCTCAAGATAGGTGCGCTGGTCAATCTCTGTCTCATCTCCCGGAAGCTCTACTGACATCTGTCTGACCATACAAAGGGATTCCCCTTCTTCATCAAAGCTAAGAGTGGTGCCTCAACTCTGTAGAAGTCTGACACAAATCTCTGATAGTATCCAGCTAGTCCCAAAAAAACTCCGCACCTCTGTCACGCTCTTGGGTGGCTCCCAAGCTAGTACTGCCTCGATCTTCGCAGGATCCACTGCAACTCCCGCCTCAGAGATGACGTGTCCCAAGAAGTGGACCTCGCGTATCCAGAACTGACACTTTGAGAGATTACCATAAAGGTGGTGCTCTTGGAGTGTGTCTAGTACAACCCGTAAGTGGTAGGCGTGCTCTTCCTCAGTCGTCGAGTAAATCAAAATGTCGTCGATGAAGACTACGACAAATCGATCGAGGTATGGCTGAAAGATCCTGTTCATGAGGGCCATGAACACTGTTGGAGCATTGGTTACGCCGAATGGCATAACCAAGAACTCATAGTGGCCATACCGACATCTGAAGGCCATCTTCTGCACGTCCTCGTCTCGAACTCTGAGCTGATGATAGCCTGACCTGAGGTCTATCTTCGAGAACCACCGTGCTCACTTGAGCTGATCAAAGAGGTCATCAATCCTCGGTAGCAGATACTTGTTCCTCACTGTCACCTGGTTCAGGCGACGATAGTCGACACAAAGTCTCAATCTCACATCCGCCTTCTTAGAGAATAAAATCGGGGAAGCCCAGGGTGAAACACTGGGTCGGATGAACCCCTTGCCCTGCAAGTCCTCCAACCGTACCCACAGCTCTCAAAGCTCGGAGGGGGTCATCCGATATGATGGAGTCGATATCGGGGATGTCCCGGGGTACAAGTCAATATAAAAGTCTACCTCTCTGTGAGGAGGTAGCCCTAGAACGTCGTCGGGGAAGACATCCTCATATTGATCCACCACTGCAGGAAGAACAGGACTTCGCACGTCAACTGCTCCTAGGATGAGGCTAGCCAACTGATTAGTGATGGGTTGTCCTCTCCTCTGAGAGAGTCCATCCTGTGCTGCAAAGGCTTCCTTCTCGCCGGTAAAGGTGAACCTGCTCCCGTCGGTGCGTACACATCGCACCTTGCGCCTAATACAGTCAATATGTGCATGGACCGTAGACAACCAATCCATGCCCAAGATGACGTCGTAAGTCCTCGATGCTGCTACAAGAAGATCCCAGCCGAAGATCTTGCCTCCAAGAGTAATCTCACACTGCCGGCACCAGTGTGTAATCGTCGAGTCTTCTCCCGTAGAAGTCTCTAGCCATAAGGATCGAGCCAACGGATCTTTCGGAATCTCCGAGCTCCAAAAAAGGGTAGCGGCTATGAAAGAGTGACTCGCTCCTGTGTCTATAAGAACTGCAGAAAGGGTGGAATAGACACAGATAGTACCTCAAATCATCTCGGGCGCGCCGTGGTCGTAGGCCTCCGCTGCCTGGAGCTGTGCCTGTCTCTGTCCGCCAGCTCCCTGTGGTCGGGGTGGACCTCTTGGTGGTGGTGGTTGTAAAGCCTCAAAGCGTTTCCCACCACCTGCTGCTCGGCCATCTCCCCTGCCTCGTCCGCCTGCTCCCCACGGACTGCCACGGTCGACCCTCTGCCTCTGCCTCGGTGGTCCCTCAACTGTCTGCTGCTCCTCGGCACGGCGGGTTGGGAAATCACGAGCCATGTGGCCCTGCCCGCCACATGAGTAGCACTGCCTACCTCTCGAAAGACTGGATCCGTGCTGTGTGCCCCGCACTTCTGAGCCAGTGTCCTGAGATCATCTACCTGAGGGTCTGGTCTGCCTGTACCCATGAGTCATCTGTCGACTGCCTGCTGCAGAAGACTCTTCTACGTGCCGCCCTGCGGTGGGTCTTGGTGCTGGTGTAGACTCAGCAAGAAAGCTCTCGATCAAAAGGGCTCGCTCCAGTACTCCTGTCTGAGTCGGAATGCTGAGGGAGATCAGTGATGCCCTGATCTCGTGTCTCAAACCCTGCTCAAAGGTCCAGGCCCGGAAGAATGGGTCCCGTACCATGTCTGTAGAGTAGCACGAGAGATCGGTAAATCTCGCCGAGTACTGGGCGACCGTCATGCTTCCCTCCCGCAGCTGAATAATCTCCTGAATGCACACCGCACAGATGGTGGCTGGGACGAACTCAGAGCGGAAGAGGCTCTAAAAATCCGTCCAGAGAAGAGATGCCTCATCGTGCACCTGGATCATCAAGCTCCACCATCTGCCTGCTGCTGCGTGCAGTAGGCTCGCTGCGAGGATCACCATGAGGTCTGATGGTGTCCTCACTAACCTGAGAACTCTCACCACTGCCTCCAGCCATTCCTCGGCTGCCTGGGGGTCCGTCTCCCCGTGGAACCTGGGTGGTCGCTGGTGCTGGAACTCATGTAGTGCACTGAGGCGATGTGCATCGTCAGTGGCTGGTGCAGGAAGAATCGGTGGCTCGATGGGTAGAGCTACCACCGATGCCAATACTGACAAAGGGCCCTGCACCGAGGCCTCGTCGCTCGGTGGGCTGTCGTCACGCTCAACTCTCGGAACCCTAGCTGGCTGCCGTCGTGGGGCCATCATAAAAAGGAAACAGGTGCACCACGATCAGAACAGTATACCTGGTGAGATGATACAAAGTAATCACAAAGAAAACTTGAAACACACATGTAATCAATGTTTTCGTGCATTAAGTCGGAAATCAGAAGTCAGGGTCCTGGTGTACGGATACGTCGGTCGCCGTACCAACACTGGACTCCCTAGACTGATAACCACACCCAATACGCTAAACTCTATTGCTTCACATATAAAATGATCAGAGTCCCAAGTTCTGTGGTAGAACCGAACTCCTCTGACACCAATTTGTCACGACCCATCCTCGGGGCCCATGTCGTGACTACCCCAAGCCCGCCTTCCATAGGCCAGGGGCTGGCGACTAGCACCAAGGCGTAAATCCCGGTAAAAAGGGAAGACATTGCCTTTGTAAAGTAAACAAACACACAGAGTATACAAGCAGTAGAAGTAAACACGAAGTAAAATCTGGTATAAGAGTAAGTGCGGAAAATTAAGCGGGCCAGTATACACACCCAAACTGAAAGTAAAGTACAACTCAAAAAGGAAAACAGCAACTGAAAGGTAAAGCCGCAACGACGAGCTGTCCACTGGGAATCCCACTTGAAGGGTGGGTACAGAAAGCCTCCACTGCTCCTCAGGTCTAGCCAACCGCTCCGAGTACGTCCCGCCCAGTGGTCCACCTCTAGGTATCGTCCTTCTCCGCAAGCCTCAACCACGATCAGCGCTCTCTGTCGTCTGCAACCAACACAACGTAGTGCGGGCATAGCCCGTGCAGGGGTGATTATAAGCTACTCAGTAGGGACCCCGAGACCCCCGAAGGTCTCCCCGTATCCACAAAGGATAAACCAAAAAGGAAAGGTAAATCACGAAGTAACATCTGACACTGCTTAGTTATATTCCCATACATATACCTAAGTCATTAATTCTAATTCGGCTCCAACATTCGAGCCCAAGAACAACCCAATCCACACAGGAAAGAAAAACGTAAATCCACACAGGATAGCACAACACAGTCCACACAGGAAGGTAAAATAGGATTCATCTCACACAGGTATACTTATTCAAAAGATGATAGAGATGATCACTGATCCATCTAAGTCATCGGACCCACAAAGGATCGATAGGTACTAACCCCCGCAATGACCCACACAGGATCGGACCCACACAGGATCTGTAGGCGCTGGCTCACACAGAACCGTTGAGCACTGACCAACACAGGATCGGACCCACACAGGATTGGTAGCACTGATCCACACAGGATTGCTAAGTGCTGTAGTCGTCCTTGTCGAATCCACTGAGGATCTATGCACAGTCGTCGTCGCAGTCACAGTAGCAATCGCAGCCAGCTCTAGGGTTCCCGCACACAGCAAGCTCATTCGGGAGGGTCCACTCCACGAGCCGAGAGGCTGATACATCAACTGACACATAGTCCAGATTTGATGTATCCAGAAGTTCCGTATCGTCAACAGGAACTCAACATCGCAGACGGCGCGTCAATCTGACGCCCGGTCTGAGAGTTATTGGCTTTTTCCTCCCAGGGGCCCGGTTGGTTTTTAAGGCAAAACCAACCCGGCCGTACTCCACCTACGTCCAAACCTTGGGCGGAGTAAGACACAAGATCCGTCTCACTAAGAGGAAACCAAAAAAGTCTATGTCACGTCATTCGGACGTCCGGAGCTAAAGATATGAGTGTTTCCGCTCCGAGGGCCCGGTTGGTTTCGTGTACGAACCAACCCGGCCGAACTCAAAGTATTCCGAAACCTTGAGTGCAATATACCGAAATGACCTTCTCGATCCAAGTATCGCATCGCAACTGACGGTGCGTCGATCGGAGACCCATAGCACAAGTTATGGGCATCCAACCCGAAAAGGTTCGGTATTTAGGGGTTCGGGCCCGGTCCGACCCGGCCCGATACCCCCAGGGTCGACCCAAACCGGGTCCGGGTCCGGCCCGCTATGACGCGGCCCGGACCGGTCGGCGCGGCCCGGCCCGGTCGGCGCGGCCCGGCCCGGTCGGCGCGGCCCGGCCCGGTCGGCGCGGCCCGGCCCGGTCGGCGCGGCCCGGCCCGACGGCCGGCCCGACCTGGGCACAGCGCGCCCTGCGCGCTTTTGCTCGGCCAACGGCCGAGCCGTTGGCAAAGGGGGGGGCCTGCCCCCCTGGTGTTACCGTGGCCCCCCCATTGATGGTGCCATTTTGTAGGCCGGCTGGGGGAATTAATTCCCCTGGTTTCTCTTTGTCCGGCCGGCCGGTTCTGCCAACAAGGACGGGCGACGGCCGGTCCTTCCTCCATCGCCGACACCGGCGGCACGAAACCGGCTGCTGGTAACCCTGATCCGCCGCGGCCCCGCTCCGGCCGTGGCGTCTTCGGTTTTCTTTGACGCGGCGTGACGGCGTCGCGTCCTTGTTCATCTTCACGGCGCGGTGTGACGGCACTGTGCATTAATTGTCGTGCGTTTCCCGCATGGTGCGACGGCACCACACCATTCCGTACCAAACAGAAAGAATCAAACACGGATAAAGGAGGAGGTTCGGCCGTGTTTGTGCGGTCCGGCCCCCTCTCGTTAATCCGTATCATTTGGTCGTATATCCACGAAGAACGACAAACTAGAAATCATGAACGAAAATAATTAAATAAACCCCTACCTTGATAAAAGAGATGGTGAACTTCGGTGTCGTGAAGCGATGATTCGAAGACGTTGACGGATATTTCATCACGGAAAACCATCGCGAAAGAGATGTCGCGGAAGAAAAACGTCGTGGAATAAGACGTCGCGTCGCGGGTCGGTGTCGCGGAAGACGGTCTCTGAGGGCTTGGCGCTCCACGTCGGAGATCGTTCGTTCTTCGCGTTCTTCGTCAAAGAGAAAGAAGAACTCAAGACTTCCTTAGATTTTTTCTCCAAGGATCTCAAACAACTAAACACACCAACCCAATAAAATATGTTCAAAACTTATTTTATTAACACATCAAGGTTTTTGAAATTCAAGTGTTTGAATTCCACATTAACTCACCTCATTAATTCCATAAGTTAATAAACTTAAGTTATCAAAATTAAATGGGAGTTGAGGGGGTTAGAGGATATGAAGGGGTGGGGTTCATGTGGTCCCCACCATCCTCATAACTTTTCAAGGGAGGTTGGGTAGTTACCCAACTTCCATTCCAAGGATTATACACACAGAGTAAAAATAAAACTTGTTGTTAAATTTTTATTTTTAACTTCCACAATTTAACAACTTCTCTCGTGTAAACGTAACTCCGTATTAAGCATTCCTAAGCAATTACCGGTGTTGCGGTTCCATCGGTGCCCTCGGAATTCAATTCCGAGCACCGGTTCAAAATATAGGAATTCCCGCTCATTCGTTCACTGAACGTACCCAAGCTAAACTTTGGATAGAAATTCTGGGCACACCGGGCCTCGGAATCAGGTGTCGTCTGAAACTACGTTCTTGTAAAATCCCAAAGAAAATTAAGAAGAAATTTCACTTTAATTTTATGGGTCTTTACATATATCATGATTTTAATGGTGGTATGAGTTAAAAATATATATGACATTCAGTAGGGCAGCATGACCATGGCCAATTATGCATCAAGGTTCACATAACTCATGAGATACTCCCTGAAAATGATTACTGATGAATTTCTATGAGCTCTAAAGTTTAATCATGGACTACATAAGAATATTTTTTTTCATTTATTTTTTAGGTATTTTTTTATTACATTAAGTTTTATTTGATTAAATTAATTGTATGATCACTTTAAATATTAGTTTGATTATATTTTTCAGTATAAACCTCATCAATTTTTTTATGGAAAACTATTTAACTAGCTCACTATGTTTTTATTATATCATGAGTTATAGAGATAGAATTTTCAATAATCATATATCGTATAAAATATAAGAAGTTTATTTTAATTTTTTTCATTATAATAAAACATAAATAAATTTCTAGAATGTTTTTGTTTTTGTCCTAACAGTTTTTATGCTTTTGGTTTGAGAAATAAATTTAATTTTATATTATTTTATGTTTTCATTGGTTATTTTTATATAACATGAGTTATATAGATAATATATTTTAATGTATTATTTATTTGGATAGATCTTAGACTTATTTAAATTTAATTAATATAAATTTAATTCTAAAATCCTTGATTAAGGGGTATAAAAATTTCCCAAATTCTTTGCAATGGTATGGGAATTCGATAACTTCCAAGAAAAAACAAACTATTATAAATTTATTTGACAACTCTCATTATAATATTCCAAATCAAATTCTATTTATTGAATTTAAAATATAATATGTTTTTATACATTTAATCTAACTTCATAAAAGTCAAAAAAATCCATTTAGTTACCATAAAAATAACTTAATTACTACATCTTTTTAGTTATTTTTTACATAGTTTTAGTGTATATTTTTTCATTCATTTTTTGATGATATATTTCTATATATAATAATATTTAATCAAACTTTCGTCAATTTGAAATATTTGGAAATTTTAAACATTTATGTTAGCTTGACTAACATCTAAATAGCTTTTTAGAAGGTCTAAAAATTCAAGGAAGTTTATGCTGTAAAGCTTTGCATAAAATGATATACTATTCATCTTATCATACCGCAAGAATGCCTTTTCCTCTCTATTTATGCATCACAAGATAAACTGAGTCCCTCAATTTGGCATGATCACCTCTATCTCCAAAATACATCTTTCTCATCAATGCTTCATATTTTCAAAGAGGAACTTCTTCTATGAGTCTTTCACATTTCTTCACTACACTTGCACTATGAAAAAATATCCCAATATGCTCATTAATTCTGAATGCCACATGATTTTACCTTAACATGCAACATATAGACCCTCTAGATTCATTTACTTTATGTTCATAGATACTAGAAAGTAGTGCATTTAGTCCTCCATCCCCAAACTTATCCTTCATTCAAGGCTTCAACAACATCAAACTAGTAGTGCTTCTCAAAATTGATGGGAATTGTGTGTTTTAATAGTATTACTATCACCCTCACTAATAGTAAATCATTTTTACAATGATATTAGTGCCTCTCTATTCTACAGTAGTTTAATAAGTGGTGGAAGCTTCATTTTTCTCCCTGATGGTATATTGATCACGAAAATAAAATGGTAGCACTCCCTCTAATGGTAGTTCTTCCAAATATAATATCATCATCTTCACTAGAAGGTACCACCTTATTACAATTATAGATTGATATTTGAAGAGTAAATCCTATAATGGTTGTATCTACTTAAATGGTAGCAGTAGAAAATACGATCTAACGCCAGGTAAAAAAAATTTCTCATACCACCACTTTATTTTTTATTGTATTGTGAGTTCAAAAAAAATATGCTACTACTAGTAATTTAGATTTCTTCCTATCTCTATTTTTTAAAATATTTTTCTACCAAAAAAAACTTTTGTGTGTCCATTAGTTAAATTTTTTGGCTGTCATTGTAAAATACTTTTCCTACTCTATTCTTTTTTTCATTTTTAATATTTTTTTTAATTCATTATTATAATTTTTATTATAATTATATTATTTTCTCTATATAAAATCTTAAAACATTTTTAGTCTGTTATAATAATTTTAAAATTGTTTAAAACAAATTTTAATATTATTTTAATTGTTTCTACATTATTCATAGAAAAAATACAGTGGATGTTGAAAATATTTATTAATACTTAAATTAATTATTTTAATTATTTATAAAATTTTCATTAATATGGTTAAATTATTTAAATTGGTTTTTAATGTTTCAAATTCTTATTAAAGTTTTTATAGAGTTTATGAATTTATAGATAATATATTCCATTGTTTTTTTAATGTTAATATACTTGTGATATTTTGGGAATTAATTAACTAGTATTTTTGTAGAATGTTTGATGAATTTTATTTGTTTCACTCATTAAAACTTTTTCAAAAATTGAATTTAACATAGTTTTAATTCAAATATATTTTTGGGTATTCAATTTTACCTCCATGATATTTATAGTTGACTATGTTTTTAGTATTTTTAACTGATTAAATGGTTTACTCAAGTGTGAAGTCTAAATAGCTTTGTATTTAAAGGATATTTGGATTCTTGGAACCCAAAAAATAGTTAAACAAAGATAATATACAATCTCATATGTTTATACTATTATTTCATTCAAGTGATCTAGTGGTCAACTATTTATATCATTTTTAATAAACTCTCAAAAAATAAACCATTCTTATTTGACTCTGATATCACCTTTTAGACTTGAAATATACCATTTTTGGAATATCCAGAGTACTCTGTCTAACACATTTAGAAGTATTTGAATAAAATTCTTCATCAAAATAAATATTTATTCTTCTATCCTATTGTAATTATTTCTATATCTTTTAATCTGGGTAGAGCTTTTTACTTTTTCAATTTTTTCAAACGTTTTACTACAACTAATAGGTATATCATTGGTTTTTCTAACCTTAACAAAATGAACAACACTTAGGTTGGGGATGATCATTTTAGAAATTTTGGTTTCTTGTCTTCTCAAACAAAAGGTTTGTGATGTTGGGTTTGGGGTTGCTCCTCACAAGGTCCTGGTTTGGTATTCATCCCAGTGTAAAAGTCTAGGATTATATTTATCCTATATAAAAGTATATATATCTCTCTTTAATTAGGTGTGTCATACTCTATCATTTTAGGTATGAAGAGTAGATTAAGGCCATTTAGATCCAAAATACTATTAAAATATATGTGTTTTCTTTCATTTCAATTTCTACTATTTTATCATGCTTATTTTTAATTTATTTTTATTCACCACATACCATTTTAGGAATATTCAGTTCTTCTCTATTGCCTTTTAAATTATCCCAACAATTGGTATTGAAGGTTTTAATTAAAATTATTACTTTTAAATTTTTTAATATGTATTTTATTATTTGAGATACCTTGTTTATTATTCTATAACAAGACTATGGAATGTCCAATTTCAATGATGGAAACTCAGGAGATAGAATTCTTTAATCCATTGAGGCCACCATGTTTTAATGGAAGATATTATGGATATTGAAAATAAATAATATAGGTTTTTTTAAAATATTGTAATTGAGTATTGAACTATCCTGGCCAGACAATATAATATACCTAAATTTGAACATGATACATTATCTGGAAATGATGCTAAAAATATATATATCTTGAATTATAATATAATGAATTATCATTATTTCTCTCTTGGAAGAAGTGTGTATATTAACATATCTTCTTGTAAAACTACTTATAATATTTGGAGGACATTAAAAGTCACTCGTCAAGATATTAAAAAATTATATAAAAATAAACTTGGAAATTAATGGGTTGAATTTCAAAAATTTAAAAAGTATGCCTATGAAAGTGGGAATGATGTATCCAATAGATTCAAAAATATTTTCAATAGTATGGTTATACATGGTGAAACCTTGAAGATTGAAGTACCAATTCAAATGATACATTATAGCATTACCAAAGAAGTTTCATTAAAATAAATTACCCATTTATGAATGAAATTATTTTTCAGAATACACTATATATGATCTCATTAGATCCCTAATAAAATATGAGCTCGAATTGAAGAATAATGAGATTGATTCAACTAAAAAGTATAAAGCGAGTATCTTTTAAATATAAATATATTTCATCTAACTCTTATAGTGAATCATTTTATTATTATAGCTTATTAATGTATTATGATCTAATTTAATCTACTAAATGCATTCAAGGCTCAAAAAGAAGAAAAAATACCACCAAAAAAGATGAAGGGAAAACCCATAGATATAAGAAGTATTTCACTAGAAAAGGTAATAATGGTAAATCCACTATTATTTATTATGAATGTGGGAAACTCATTTATACCAAATATGAGTTTCAAAATGTGAAACAATAAATGTAATATAAGAATATAAAAAGGTAAATGAATTTTTTTATCAAGCTGGTTTGATTTGTATTCAAGTTTCAAACTCATGTCAAGAAATTATAAGTGAAAAAGAGAGTAATTGCCTTACTCTATTATAAAACTATCCTAAGGAAACATATCTATTTTATGATATGGAAAAGTATACTAGTTTGTTTTTAATGGTAACAAAAAATATGGTTAGTAATTCTTCTAATTGTGATTTTTATTTTGAATCCTCTTCTATTTCTAATTGTAAAAATTATAATGATAAATAATTATGTTTTTTATGTAATGAACTTCAAGTGAAAATTGAAAATCTTTCCAAAATGTATGAAAAGTTGTATGTGGATCCTAATAAGGTTTCTAAAGATAATAAAAAACATTATTTAGGAAAATTAAAATTTGAAAATATCTATTCTTAATTTTGATAAAGAAAATATGAAAATAAAGATTATATAAAATAATTAATCTAAGATGAAAATAGAAAATCGTGATTTGATAAATTCTATATCATCTACTAAAGATAATGTCTATGATGATTTAGAAATTTTTTAAATATAAAATGTTAATTTGAAAATGAAAATTTTAAATTTGAAACAAATCTTATCTACCTTTGTTCAAGGAAAAGAAAAATATGATAACATGGTAGCTATGATGAAATAAAATATAGGTAAATATGTTTTTTGTTTTAATCATAAAATTCATAATATGTACAAGACTTGTTTTTTAAAAATTTCTATAATGAATTTTTCAAGAGTCACATGCTTTAAATGTTGATTATAGGGACATTATGTTGATCAATATTCTCTCAAGTTCTCTCAGTATATTGGTATTTCAAGAGTTTTTATCTCTAAAAATTATTATTCTCATGCACCTTAAAATAATTGTTTTAAATAATCTTGTGTACTGAAAAAAAAATTTAATAACATTATTGGACACAAAAATAGAATTCGTACCAAAAACTGTTTGTGTTTGACTTTTTATAGGACCATGCAACATGTGATTTATATTTTAATCAAATGGTGGATCCTCTATAAATAAGTTTTCATTTAATTTAGATATAGGTATTATTTTATAATTTTATATGATTTAAAAATTTTATTCAGGGGGATCCCTTCTTCTGTCCAGTTTTGTAGTCCTTTCAATGGGATATTTACTAATTTTATTTATTATTTCTAGAAATTTGTTTACGATTTTATTATATTGATAGTTTTTAGAGGGAGTTTGTGTTTTTAATATATATATTATTAGATTAAATATGTTATTTAATATTTTCATATGTATAATGAAGAAAAGGGGGATAATTAGTTGTTATGATCATATCTGTTTAAATATAATTAATAGTTGTGTTTTTTTTTAATTTATAAAATGGGGAAAACTTTTGGCTTTACCTATTTAGTTTTGTAATATTAAAATGGTGAAGATTTTTTGTGAATTTTTTTTTGGAATTAATTATTTTTTTTATTACATTAAATTTTATTTTATTACATTAATTGTTTGATCATTTTAAATATTGGTTGGATTATATTTCCCAATATGAACCCTCTCAGTATTTTATATGGAAAATTATTTTACTAATTCACTATATTTTTGATATATTATTATTCATAGATATTTAATTCATATAAATATTATTTTAGATGAAATATAATAAGTTTATATAACTTTTATTACAATACGACTAATTTTAAATCAATTTCTATAATGTTCTCATTTTAGTCCACATCAGATGCATGTTTTCGGTTTGAACAAAAAATAGTTTATAGTGTTGTTTTCATTAGTTATTATTATATAAAATGATATATATATCTTATATCCCTGAATGAGATGTTTTTTTGATATTTATTATATTTATTTACATTTAATCAAACAAAATGGAACACTAAAATCCTTGTTTAAGTGGTCTAAAATTTCATAAAGTCTCTACATTAACTCTAAATTTTGGAATTTATGGGATTTAATTTCTTATATATTTATTTATTAACCCCTTAATATAAATATGAATATAACTTTATTTAATGATTTTGAAATATAATGAGTTTTTATACATTTCATTTAATTGGGTAATAAGCTTAAAATTTTATTTAGATACCTTAAAAATGGCTGAAGAACTCAAAAAATTAATTATTTTTTCTACAGTTGTAATATATATAATCACTTTTTTTCAATGTTATATTACTCAATATAAGTTGAATTAATGCAGGATCTGATCCTTTGGAAATATATTGAAATTTTCTACATTATAGTTCACTAGACCAACATCATAATCTGATACTTATAATGTCTAAAAATTCATTAATGTTTATGTTTTCAAGATTTGCATAAAATAATGTACTATTCTTCTAACCCAACCTTAGGAAAGTTTTCTTGTATCTATCATTGCATCACTAGCTAAACTGTGTACCTTTTTCTGTAATGATAAGCTCCATCTCATTAAAACTGCTTCATAATCTATGACTCATCAGTCCATGGTAGCTCTTCTTCTACTCAGCTTCCACGGGTCTTCACTACACTCTCATTATGACAAAAGCTCTCAACATTATTATTCCTCTCAGATGCCGCATGTTTATACCTTCAACAGTAGTATATGGACCCTATTGATTAAATTACTTTATGTTCATAGACAGTTGTAGGAATCACCTTCAGTTATCCATCCTTCACCTCCCCCTTTGATCATGGATTCAATAATAACCCATCAGTGGAACTTATCTGTATCGGTGGAAGATGTGTGTTTGAACGGTAGTATCTTCACCTACACTAATGATATCACATTTTAACAAAGGTAGAAGTGCCATCAAATTATATGGTAGTTAAATAAATAGTGGCATCTCCATTATTCTCGATGCCAGTATCATTCTCACTAGAATGCCCTCATAGCACCCGGTTTGAGGATAGTTATTCCAATGGTAGTACCATCACTTTCTTCAAAAAATACCACCATATTACAATTATAGATTGAACAGTGGAATAATACCCCATCCAATATTATCACAAATCTACTATGATGGTAACATCTCACCAAATGGAAACTGTAGTGGTATCATAATAGTGCAACGTTAGTACTATTATCCCCCATAACAGTAGAATAATGATGGTAGCATGCAAAAGTAGATACCCTATTTTTTTAAGATATCGTAGAAGCTACTTCACTTGTAGAGGTAGAAAAATCATTCTACCACTAGGTAAAAAAATCTCTAACCACCACTTTTTTTTCCTGGTGACATCAGTTCAAAAAAATTACTCTACCGTCAATTATTAAAATTTTATATTCTCATTGATTTTTAAAATGTGCTATCACTGGAATAAAATTGTGTGTTCCAGTCAGTTATATTTCCCTACCTCCATTCCAAAATATTTTTCACGCTCTCTTTTATTCATATTTTCAATATTTTATTTAATTCATGATTATAATACTTATTATAATTTTATGATTTTCTTTTTATTTAATATTAAATTTTTTTAGTATATTATAATGGTTTTGAAGCAGTTTAGAAATTTTTTTAATAATATTTCATGATTTTCTTCACTATTCATAGAAAAATTACAGCATATGTTGAAAATATTTATTATTTTTTAAATCCATTTCTTTAATTATTTATAAAATATTTATTAATATGGTTTAATTATTTCAATGTGGTTTTAATGAGGTAAATTTATGTTAAAAGTGTTCTACATTTTAAAAATATATACTGAATAAATATTTTTTTTTATTTATAGTTTTTATGATTTTAATATATTTTTTAATTAATTGACCAATCTGTTTTGATATAGTTTATGGAATTTTATTTTTTTGACACATTAAAACTTATTAAAATATTGTAATTAAAATTTTATGAATTGCATGATATTTTTGGTCAATATGTTTTATATCTGACCGATTTATGTTGGACTCTATTTTTTTATTCTTAACTATTCTAGAGGTTTACTCATGTGTGTAGTAAAAATATATTTGTATTTAAACAAGTTGAGGGTGCTTGGAACTAAAAAAAATCTTGAAAATTATAACCGATGATCTCATATGTTCATACTCTTATGAAATTCAAGTGATTTGTAAGGACCTGACCACAGTTTCCCAGATTCAGTGCCTTATTTGATTACATTGTCATATAAACAATTAATACGCATATCCAAGGACCTATTAGTTTAGTATTATTGGAAACAAGATACATACACAAGTTCAATATTAGGACATGAAAATAAATTCAATATAGAAACTCCTTATACAACATCCATAAATCCTAGGTTATTTCAGCATTTCATTCATAATAAAATTCTTCATGTCCTAAGAAAACGAAACATAAGAAATGGGTGAGCTCAAACACTCAGTAAGGTTAAGCAATATAGTGGAAAATATATAAACATTAGGAAAGTTTAATAACTAAAAACATATACCTTTAAAAAACATGAACACATTATGGTATGAATAAAATATGAGTAAGTAATGCCATAATAAAACATAATCATGGGTATTATACTAGTTTAATAACAACATGAACCATCATTACTATTTACATAATGAGGGAATGAATAATTTGGGACATCATCACCATAACGTCAAGGCCTCATGCCAAGACCATAAATAATCATTTTGCCAAGGCCTTGTGCCAAGACCGTAGTTTGTCTCATGAGAACTACCAATGCCCTGAGAGGATATTGCAGGTCCCACTTGACACTTTCTATGTCCAATTAATTTTTCATATGAATGGGGATAAATATAAACAACATATACATTCATATTGAGACTAATATATGAAATGTAATTAACTTTACCTGAACATTAAACATAAACACTAACCATTCAGAGTAAATTGGTGAATGGTTTTAAGATAGCACATCCACAGCCAAAATAATCATATACAAATAAATTAAAAAATTTAGATAATACCATGAAATTTTAATCCCTATAATACATAATAATCAACAATAGTGTTGAAATAGATGAAGACACTCTTATAAAATCTTCAAGTAATTCTTGAGATAAATACCCTTTTCATTTCAAAAGATAAGTTCTTTTGGAAATTTTATTTATAAATCCAAAAGTAAGATAATATAGTATTTTTATAATAAAATTATTGATTTTTTATAGATAATGGTTTCTAAAAAAATATTATAGGGTTCCCATGAAAATGGGTGAGAATTTGAGAAATTCCTTTGAATCGGGCTTGTATTTTGGGAAGGATTTTTGAAAGATCATTTTAGAACAAATAACTCCCATTAAATGAGAGTTGGATTATGGTTGGTAAAAATATATATATAACTCACACATAATTTATGAGGATTAAATAATAATAAACAATAATTTAATTGAGGTAATTAGACAATAAAAAACCGAATGAAAAAGGATGTTCGGGTAGAAAAACCCTGACCTTAAGTCCGAATGTGTTCCTCTCTTGAACATAAAGTCCTGGAATATGAAATTATAATTATTAATAACTTATTTCAGAACCTATTAGTCATGATTTAATTTTATCATAATTCTATTTAGTTCATTTATGTCCTTTTTCATAAGTTATATATCGAATTTTGTCGTTCCGGAGTGTTCATTTTATTGATTTCCATAATCGATTCACTTGTTTTTTAAGTAATGGAGTTCATTTGGAATGGATATAAATAACCATAATTGAAATTAAATATTATTTATGAACATATATAATTTTTAAAGGTCATTTATATCTTTTGGTTACAATGAAATATGATGAATCATTTGATGAATTATTAATGACATACACTTAGATTATTTTAGCGGTATTATGAATATTAGGAACTAGTTCGGTCATATGATTAAATAACATGTATGTATACTGGTTCTTGAATATTAATTAGGTTATAATACATATGTTATAGTATTTTTAAACCATAAAAATTGTTTCATGAAAAGAATATAATATTGTGATGGAGATTGAAAACTCATCATCCTTGAATGCGATAAATTATCACATCTTGAATGGTGTTTACATTTATAGTATAAAATAATGGGAAAAGAGAGATGATGATGAATTAATCCATTATCATGAAAAACATTCAGTACATGTAAATTACTAGATATTTCATATCATTTGGATGAAAGGATGTTAGGAAATAAAGAAAATAAAGTAATTTGAAAATAAAAGAAAAGTTGAGAGATCCCTTACTAAAATTTGCAGCATAACGGTTATGCAACATGTTTTTAGAAACCATTAAAAAGATATGGGATAGGGGTCACTCATTTATAAAAGAACCATAAAATATTATAGGGATAGATTAATATTTAAATAAGAACATGGTGTGAAAACATGAAATACAAACCACATAAAAGAAACTTGAATGGAAAAGAGAAGTTGAGAATTCACTTACCTTGAAAAATAACTCTTAATATTTGAAGTTTGGGACCTTGGGAGCTTGAGTAAACCTTCGGAGGACTACTAGAGAGGTAAAACAACAATAGTTTCAAGGATTTTGAGTTTTTAATGAATGATAACAAATTAATTAGTGGGTATTTATAGTAAATGAGTTGGATTTTTTTATTAATTTAAAAACATTCCTCATTAGTGGTTTTTCTGAAACCATGGGATTTCCCATGGTATTTTCCCATGGTATTATCCACTTAGGACACATAATATTGTATTTTACTATACAAAAGTTGACCATAATTTTATTTTAATTATCACATAATTATAATGACATTAAACATACCAAAAACTCAAAATAGTATTTTTACTATTCACTAAAAATTCAAGTATCTTAGAAAAATACCAAAAATTCACCCAAACCATTTTTTGACATGTAGAATTCAAAAATGAACCCCTTTTTCAAAAATATTTTTTGAAATATTATTAATTTAATTTTTAAATAAAATTATAGTTAATTCAAAAAATAATAATTTTAAAGGTATAATTAGTTTCATATCACATTGTGAAATTAATTAAGATCTCGTTATATTATTACCATAATTAAATTAAATAATATCATTATTCACTATTCATAAGGGTCTTATTACTATTCATAAGGGTATATTACTATTCACCATATATCATGATTGTTCTATCAGACTCCAAATGACTTACTGATCATAACTCTAGATTACCGTTTTTTGAAATTAAAAACATAGTAGAGGCAAAGTTCTGTTTAACAACTAGATTATATAATGTTTTTTTGTAGGGACATAATGTTTCATGCATTCAATATTTATTTTAAAAACCTTGGGGTGATACATTCTCCCCTCCTTACAAAAATTTCATCCTCAAAATTCAATAAATGTTACCTAAAAAGATTCTCATATGTCTTCAACATATTATCCTCAGGCTCCCACGTTGATTCCTCCATCTTATGGTTCCTCCAAAAAACTTTTACTAGACGAGTTATCTAATTTCTCAATACTTTCTCTCTGGTATCAAGAATTTTGATATTCTCTTCATAATAAGACAGATCAAGCTCAAGTTCAATTTCTTCATAGGTGAGTACATGTGCTGGGTTTGGCATAAATTTCTTGAACATTAACACATGGAACACATTTTGATCTTTGGAGAGACTTGGTGGAATTTCTAAAAGGTAAGATGCAGATCCAAATCGATCCATAATTTTAAAAGGACTGATGTACCTGGGACTTAATTTTCCCTTCATACCAAAACTTATAATACCCTTCCTTGGAGATTCCTTTAAGAAAACATGATCTCCTTCTTGAAATTCCAAATCCTTACTTTGGTTATCAACATAGCTCTTTTGCCTACTTTGATCTATTTTAATATGGTTTTGGATAATATTCACCTTTTCTAATATTTCCTCAACAAGTTATGGGCCTACGAGCTTTCTTTCACCAACATCATCCCATCAAGTTGGTGTATGGCATCTCTTTCCATATAACGCTTCATATGGTGTCATTTGAATACTTGAATGGAAGCTATTGTTATAGGAAAATTCTACAATTGGTAAATATCGATGCCACATACCTTTAAAGTCAAGTAAAAAATACATCAACATGTTCTAAAATGTTTGAATAGGTTGTTCTATTTGTCTATCATTTTATGGGTGGTAGGTAGTGCTCAAAAGGAGATCAGTATCTAGTCCCTTCTGAAGACTTTTCCAGAATTGTGATGTAAAACGGGGATCACAATCAGAAAAATTTGATAAGGGTACACCCTAAAGTCTTATAACTTCATTAATATATAGTCTTTTTAAACATTCATGTGGTAATTGTTCTCTTATACTAAGAAAATATGCTGATTTTTTAAGACGATCAACAATGAAACATATCACATTATTATTTCTTGGAGTCTTTGGTAGACCCATGACAAAGTCCATCGTAATATCATCCCATTTCTACATATGAATAGGATGTGGTTGCATGACTCCTCTAGGATGTTGTCTTTCAGCCTTCACCTATTGGAAAACCAAATATCTCGACACATAATCAGTAATCTCCCTCTTCACGATTTCCCACAAAAAATGTTCTATTAGATCATTATACATCTTTTTGCTACCATGGTGTGTACAGAAATTAGATCTATGAGATCATCCAATAGTTCCTTATTTAGATCAGGAATAGTAGGAACACAAATCCACATTCTGAATTTCAAAATACCACCTTCATATTCGAATTCAATCATCTTCCCATAATTTACAGCTTTAATTTTATTTTGAAGCTCCTCATCATAAGCCTGATAACTTTTCATCCTTTTTATTGAAGAAGTTTTGGGAACCATTTGAAATCGTTGTGATGTGTTACCTTACATAATAATTCCCATATCTATATTTACTAGATCCATCAACATAGGATCCCTTTCAACTCTCATCTTGTTTAGAATTATGTGCTCTTTTCTACTCAAAGTGTCTACCTCCTTATTTTCCTTCCCTGGGTGGTAGTGTATTTTGAAATCATAATCCTTGAGTATCTCAATACATCTCCATTGTCTTATGTTTAATGCTTTCTTTGAGAATATATATTTCAAACTCTTATGATCTATATATATCTCAAATTTTTCTCCATAAAGGTAATTTCTCCAAATATTGAAAGCAAAGACTACCACTGCTAACTCAAGATCATGAGTTTTATAGTTTTTTTCATGAATTTTTTGTTTTTTTTTTGATACATAGGTAATAACTCAATCATTATTCATAAGGGAACAAGCACGTCCTTTCTTTGATGCATTTTTATAGATTGCAAACCCATCATTCCCCGATGGTAGGGTTAGGATCAGAGCATTCACTAATATCCTATTTAATTCTTAAAAACATTCCTCACATTATTTTTTCCATATTAACTTAACCCCTTTACATGTAATATTGGTCACTGGGTCGGCTAAACAGGAGAATTTCTTTATGAAACACCGATAATAACCTGCTAAACAAACAGAACTACATACCTCAGTTATGTTTGTTGGTGTAGGCCATTCTTGAACAGCCTTTCTCTTCACAGGATCAATAGATATCCAATCCTTAGAGACAATGTGGACAAGGAAGGAAATTTATTGAAGCCAAAATTAACACTTTCTGAACATCCCATAGAATTCATTTCTTCTAAGAGTCTTCATAATAGTGCTCAAGTGATTTTCATGATCTTCATAGATTTTAGATTATAAAAAGATATCATCAATAAACACCACCACAAAGTCATCAAGATATTACTTGAAAACTCTATTAATTAGATCCATGAAAATTGATGTTCCATTAGTTAGTCCAAAATACATTAATGTTAACTCATAATGATCATACCTAGTTCGAAATTCTATTTTTGGAATGTCTTCCTTCCTCACAAGCAACTGATGATATCTAGATTGAAGACCAATCTTCGAAAAATATTTTTCTCCATGAAGTTGGTCAAAAAAATCATCAATGTGAGGTAGGTTATACTTGTTCTTTATTGTTATAGCATTGATATCTCTGTATTCAATGCACAACCTCATAAACCCATCATTATTCTTAACGAAAATAACAGGGGCTCCCCATAGAGAAACACTAGGGTGAACAAATCCTTTATCACTCAATTCCTCCTGTTTCTTCTTTAGTTTTACAAACTCAACACATGTTATTCTATAATAGGTCTTTGGTATGGGCCTTGAACCAGAAATTAAGTCAATGGAAAACACAGTTTCCTACTCTGGAGGATGTCCATGTAAATCCTCTAGATGAAAATCAACATATTCTTTCATGATAGGTACATCCTCTGTTTTAGCATTCTTCTCATCACCCATAGTTATTGTATTACCTTACTCCCCAATAATTGAATTCATTAGAGCTACTGGGGGTGGATCTAGATGAGAATCAGATTGTGATGTTTCTACCCTAATGATAAGGGATTCACTAAAACATAAATCACCTTTAGCAGCGGTCTTTTAGAAGAGGTTTACAAAACCGCTGCTAAACCTTTCGTTAAAAAGGTTTAGCGGTGGCTTATTAAAAACTTCTGAGAAACCCATTTATTTTTTTACAGCGGTGACACTCCCCACCCACCCAAGCTGATGCTCTTCTCTCCCCAACCATGCGACGCTTCTCCCCCCGACGAGCCCCAAACCTAGTTCTGCTCCCCTCCCACGCCGCCGGTGACCTCACCATCGGTTGCTGCTGACCCCCCTTCTCCCCCTGACACCTGCGACGCCGGCTTATCCCCCAACCTCATCGAGTTTCTACCCTAGGTCATCTCCCCTCCCCTGCCGCCAGTGGTTTTCTCATATTTAGGTATGTTTTTGTGTGTAATGGTTATAGGAATATTGTGGAGGAAAAATGCATAAGGTTTTATGTAGTTTCATTATTATTGAGCCATTTCCATAATTTATTTTGGTTTATCATAAAATTTGGATGAATTCATTTAATGGATTGACATCATATATTTGGGTTTTGTTTTGAAATGAGCTCAGAGGTGTTCCAAGAGTGATCCATACCCCATTGGTTGATGTTACAGGGAGGATACATAACTGTCCCTAAAGTATGACTAATTGGATTAATATGGATTAATTCTCTTAATTAATTATTATTGATTTATAATATATGTTCTAATTTTATGAGTTAGGGGATTGAGATGGTGTTGGTTCCTAGATATGGCTTTGGTGAGGATGGAATGAGATTTCTTAATGGGATAACTCTATGGTCAAGGTAGTTTATGAATAATATTACCATTGGATATGGTTTTGCATTTATTGTGTGGATTGAAATTTCATGTAGGTGGTTATGTGACATGAATGGGATCCATGAGTTCTTTACCATATGAGGCATGAGGATAGAGATTCATGTTGGGTTCATAGAATTCCCTTTATTAAGATGCATTGATTATACAACCATTTATGGCTATGTTATATATGTGAGAGGCTTAGCTATAGGGAAATTAAAACCCCAATAGGGTGTACATCATGTATTTATGGGTCAATTTATCTATAAAGGTCTTGTTTCGGGTAATTGATTCTCTCCTAAAGAAATTTCTAAGGGAGAGGCTATGGGATAGTGTGGTAATGGTCATCTATGGTATGATAATCTATGAGAACATATTAATGACCCATTATGGAACCAAGTTAGGTTCCTTTGATCAATGAGCAATCAATATGGACTATATGGATAATGATAGGTTTTTCAAACCTTATGATTTGGGAATGTGGCCCTTGACAGACATCTATCCCTTAGGTAGGGGTGAGATACCTAGGTAATGGAACCGTAAGCGGTGTATTTATCATCCACATTAATCAATATACATAATATCAATATAACTTCAAAATTAGATTCATCATGTCAATAACAGCTTACCAATCACACTGAAACCACACTAATGATAGTAAGGGAATAAATACTTCCTCCTCTAAATTTTCCTTCTTATTAGTGGTCTAATTCTACTAAATTCCGTGCTTGATATCCCTTGTTATAAACTAGATTCAGTATGGCATCATTGATTCTCTTAGTTAAGTCTTGGAAACCACTTTTTATTCTAGAATAGTCCCTTTTTATGTAATTATAGATTCAACAAGTGAATTTACTTCAGCATGAAACTTCTAGATCAAGTTTTTTAGAAAAAAAAAGTAGTTTATTAACACCAATTTCTGATTCATTATTAGCCATGACATGTTTTGCTAATATTTTATGTCAAATGAGACTTGAAATAATTATTACATCACTTATTTCATGCATTTTTTGTATTTAATCAGATCTTCCTTTAGCTGAATAACAAGTAATTTAATAGCACATCTACCCCATGGATCATATCTCCCCCTAAATATTGGGCCACTTCAAACAATGGTTAGAATTATCTAATTTAATGGGACAGGGGACCCTCCAACTTTCTTAAGTTGATTAATGTGGTTGGACATTGTTCACTCACCCTAATCTCCCAATTTAATTCTAATCTTTTGTGGTTTTACTACATTATATGACACCACTAGTGGGTGATTTACCATATTTATTGATATAGGAAAACCTTATGTAACATATTTATATATTTTTTTGCTAGTGTATATGAATCTATTTCCCTATTTAGTATTATTTATGTGTTTTAATTTTTTTTAATATTGTGTAGGCACATTGTGATATACATGGATAAAAGCTGGATCACTTTACTGAGGAACACACCTCAATATATTAAGGGTTTGAATGATTTTTTAGATTTTGAAATTTCCAATTGATCCGTTCAAGGGAGAATAATATGTTTATGTCCTAAATATAAATTTAGAAGATAGTTGAAGAGATATGATGTTTATGAACATTTAATATTGAAGTAATTCCCTGGTAAATATTTGCGTTGGATTTGGAACAGAGAATCAAATGTTACAGAAAGGTTGATCACTAATTTCAATCCACAGAATGACCTCCCAACTTTGTTGGCAATGGAAAATGAAATGAAAAACCTTATAAATGATGAATTCGGCACTACAAGAGACCACAACCAATTTCAAAACATTTCAGAACAACCAGATGAGGGTGCTACAAATAGAAATGAAACAAGTGATGTTTTTGAGACTCTAGGACAACAATATCAAGATTGTAACATATCATTGGATCGTCCACTTGATTCTGTGGATACTAATGTAAGAGTTTCTTCACTGAGGAAAATGTGTTCCATGATTTAGTTGATGGTGGAAATCAAGAGTTGTATAGTGGATGTTTGAAATATTCAAAACTTTATTTTATGCTAAAGTTGTACCATATCAAATGTCTATGTGGAATTACAAATAAGGAAATGTCCATGATATTGGAATTTTTGCGTGATGCATTTCTTGAAGCAAACATCCCCGGGTATTTTTATGATATAAAAAAGTTGTTAACAGGCTTGGTTTGAATTATACAAAAATTCATGTGTGTCCCAACGATTGTATGCTTTATTGGTGTGAGGATTCAAATAGATAGGATTGTAAAAAAATGTTCTTCTTCTAGATGGCAGTCAATGGGTGATGTTGGAAGTATGAATCAACATACTTTCATGAAGAAGAAGAAAAGGAACACACCTGCAATGGTTTTGCGTTACTTTCCTCTAAAGCCTCAATAGAAAAGATTATTCATGTCATAAAAAACCGTCGAACACATGAAGTGGCACTCTATAGATAATAACAATGATGGGTTAATGAGACATCCACGAGATTCACAATCGTGGAAGAAATTTGATTCATTACATCCAGATTTCTCAGCTAATCCTAGGAATTTTTGATTGGGATTGGCTATCGATGGATTCAACCCATGTGGCAGTCAATGGGTGATGTTGGCCAGTTATTTTTATTCCTTACAATATGCCTCCGTCGATGTGTATTCAACAAATGTCTTTTATAATTTAGATGATTTATCCTAGGAAACAAATGCATGTAAATGATATTAATGTATACTTGAAGCCTTTAATTGAAGAATTACAGGAGTCGTGGAGCATTGGTTTTGAGACATTTGATGCTTCTTCTAAGAAAATGTTCAAAATACACGCTGCTTTAATGTGGAAAATTAGAGACTTCCTTGGGATTTGGAATTTATCTAGTTGGAAAACTTACATGGTTTTGGATTGTCCTCTTTGTAACTTTGATTTTGTGCCCAAACGGCTACCTCACAGTAAAAAATTGTGCTTCTTATGCCATCGAAGAAATACCCACATGGGACATGTGCGTTCATGAAGTTTCCATTCCTTACACTATGTTCTATTTCAAAATAATGGAATACACTATACAATGGTATGAATCATAATGTATAATCTCAATGTAGAAAAAATAATTATCATAAATCAAAATTCTATACATAGCTAATCTCTTGATCATAAACATGGTATCTTTGAAGAAAAAATTACATTTAAATCATTCATAATGGATGGTAAAGAAAAATGTGAATTATACAAAGCATATCCCCTGGGAGTTTCAATACCAAGAGTGCATCAAGGCCCGTTGTTGTGTACCCGGATACCTCAGGTCAAGCCTGAATCTCCTTCACGGAGTTTTCAGTCCTAGGTACATGTGTTCCAGAGCCACCTCTACCAGTTTGTATCTATAAAGGGATGTATTTTCTAGAAATATCCATATAATATATTCCTTACCAAAATTCTAGTATGTTCTTGTATGTTTTTCCTCTAACACTACCTTAGGGCTTTGTTCCTTAATCTTCATTTTCTAATCAAATTTTTGAGGTTTGCTACTAAACTTCCTTTGATACCAACTGTATGGAACTGACCCCAATTGCCCAGAGTCGGTGCCTTATTTGATTATATTGGCATATAAACAAGGAATATGAAATCCGAAGGACTGAGTAGTTTATTATTATTTGAAAGAAGATATATACAGAAGTTCAACATTACAACTTGAAAGGAAATACAACATAGATACTCCTTAGAAAACTTCCATAACTCCTAGGTTATTTCAGCATGTCATTCATAATAAAATTATTCATGTCCTGGAAAAATTAAACATAATAATGGGGTGAGATCAAATTCTTATTAAGGGTAATCAATACAGTAGAAAATATATAAACATTAGGAAAGTTGAATTACTAAAAAACATATACCTTTAACAAAAACTTGAACACATTATGGTAGAAATAAGAGCTGAGTAAGTAATGCCATAATAAAATATAATCATTGGTATTCTACTAGTCAAATAAACACATGAAACATCAATACTATTTTCATAATGAGGGAATGCATAATGTGAAACGTCATGACCATACCGTCAAGGCCTCGTGCCAAGACCATAAATAATCATTTTGTCAAGGCCCTGTTGCAAGATCGTAGTTTGTCTCATGAGACCTACTGATGCAATAAGGAGGTATAGAGGGACCCACCTAACACTTTCTATGTATAATTCATTCCTAATATGAATGGGTAAAATATAAAAAACATATACATTCATATTGAAGCTAATATATGAAATTAAAATAACCTTCCCCAAACATTAATCCAAAACACTAACCATTCGGAGTAAATTGGTTAATCATATTAAGATAGCACATTCACATTCAAAATAATCACAAACCATTAAATTAAATATGGTAGATTATACCATGAAATATTTATCCCGATAATACATAAGAATCAATAAGGTTTTTGAAATAGATGAAGATACACTTATAAAATCTTCGTGTAATTCTTGAGATAAATACCCTTTAACATTGAAAAGAAGTGTTCTTTTGGAAAAATATTTTTATAAATCCAGAAGTGAAGTAAGATAGTATTTTCATAATAAAATTAGTTATTTTATAAAGATATTAATTTCCAAAAAACATATTATAGGGTGCCTTTGAAAATTGGTGAGAATTTGAGAAATTCCCTTGAATGGGGATTGTATTTTGGGAAGGATTTTTCAAAGATCCTTTTGAAATACATAATTTCCATTAAATTGAAGTAGGATAATGGTTCATAAACATATATAGAACACTCACACAGAATTTATGAGGATTTAATAATAATAAAAAATAATATAATTTAGGTAATTAGACTATAAAAAATGAATGAAAAGGAGGTTCAGGTAGAAAACCTCTTACCTTAAGTCTGAATGTGTTCTACTATTGAACTTAAGGTCCTAGAATACAAAATTAGAATTATTAATAATTTTAGATAATAATAATTCTTCTTAGTTCATTTATGTCTTTATTGATAAGTTATTATATTGAATTTCGTTGTTCTGGAGTGTTCGTTTACTTGATTTCCATAATAGATTCACTTGTTTTGAAGTAATGGAGTTCATGTGGAATGGATGTAAATCTAAAGAATTGAAATTACATATTATTTGTGATCATCCATAATTTTTAATGGTCATTTATATCATTTGTTTGTGTGGAAATAGGATGAATCATTTGATGAATTATTAATGACATAGACTTAGATTTTGTTTTTGGAGTATTTTGATTATTAAGTTATAGTTTGGTCATATGATTTAATAATATGTATGTATACTAGTTACTAAATATTAATTAGGTTAAAATACATATATTACAGTCTTTTTCTACCATAAAAAATGTTTCTTGACAAGAATATAAGATGGTGGTAAAAATTAAAAACTTGTCGTCCTTGAATGCGATAAATTTTGACATCTCAGATGGTGTTTTCATTTATAATATAAAATAATTGGAAAAGAGAGATGATGAAAAATTATTCCATTTTCACAAAAAAATCAATACATGTAATGTGATATGGATATCAAAAAAAAATTATTAAAGGAGGTGAGGAAAGAAAGAAAAGAAATGAACTTGAAAATAAAATAAAAGTTGAGAGATCCCTTACAAAAATTTTGTAGCATAATTATTATGCAACATGTTTTTAGAAACCATTAAAAAGAGAGGGGATAGGGGTAACCCATTCATAAATGACCCATAAAATATTATATGGACAGAATAATATGTAAATAAGAATATAGTGTGAAAACATGAAATACATACCATAAAAAAGAGAACATAAATGGAAAATAGAAGTTGAGAATTATCTTACCTTGAAAAGTAACTCCTAAGATTTGAAGTTTGGGACCTTGGAAGATTTATGAAACCTTGGGATGACTACTAGAGAGGTAAAAAAACCATATATTTTTTGATATTGAGTTTGGAATGAAGGAAAATAAAGGAATGAGTGGGTATTTATAGTAAATTAGAGGGAGTTTTTTTTAATTTATAAAGACACCTCATTAGTGGTTTTTGTAACACCATGGGATTGACCATGGTATTTTCCGATGGTATTGGGCACTTGGGACACATAATATCTTATTGTACTATAAAAAAGTCTACCAGAATTTTATTTTATTTATTAAATCATTATGATGTCATTAAACATACCGAAAAATCAAAACTGTATTTTTACTATTCACATAAATTTCAATTATTTTAGAAAATTCCAAAAAAATCAACCTAACAATTTTTCTATGGGTAGATTTCAAAATTGAACTCCATTTTTTAAACATATTTATTTAAATAATATTAATTTAACTTTTAAATAAAATCATAGCTAATTCAAAAAAATAACAATTTAAAAGGTATAATTAGTTTTATATCACATTGAAAAATTAATTAAGATATCATTACCTTATTACCTTAATAAAATAAAATAATATCATTAATTACTATTCATAAGGGTCATATCACTATTCATATTACAATTCATAATGGTATGTTATTATTTCCCATAAATCAAGTTTATTCTATCAGACTCCAAATGACTTACTGATCCCAACTGTAGATGACCGTTTTATGAAATTCAAAACATACTAGAGGCAAAGTTGTGTTTGACAACTAGATTAAAAAAATGTTTTGTTTTATAAGGACATAGTGTTTCATGCATTCAATATTTATTTTCAAAAACTTGGGGTGTTACATGATTCATCTCTCAACTATTTATATAATTTTCAACAGTCTCCTAGGAAAGGAATAGTTATGCTTTGGTATTCATTTCACCTTTAAGAGTTTAATTATACCTTTGTTGTACTGATTTAAGTACTCTTTATGCATCATTTAGAAGGATCCTCATCAATGTTTTCTTTAATAAGACTATTTTTACTATTATATAGTTTCAATATTTGTTATATCTTTTTATCTGGGTATAGGTCTATAATTAATCAATTATTTCATAGGTTAAACTACCTCTAAATGGTATTCACTTGGTTATGATTACCGGAATAGAATGTTGTACTCCTAGGTTGGTGCTTCACCTTGTAAAAATATTGGGATTCTATATTCTCCTAAAAAATGTTTTTTGTCATTAGATTTGGGGTCTATCTTCACAAACTCTTATATATAGATTCATCTCAATGCTTTATCACGCATAATTTTAAAAAAATTGATAATTTTAATAAATTTTTATTAACCCCCTCACCTCACACTATATAATATATTCAATCAACATATGAGACCTAAGAATTTGTATCAAAGGTAAACCTTTTAATGAATTTATTTTATCTATTAATATTTTCTATATTCCAACAATTTCTATCTAAGGTGTAGCCTTTTAGGAATATCCAGTTATGCGCAGTTGTATTTTTATTTAGACCATGAATTGGTAATACCGGATTTAATTAAAATTATTTTCTATTTATTTGACTATTTTAGCTAACATTTATCCAAACCTATAACAAAAAAAATAAAGAATCTATTTTTGGGATGTAAACTTAAGATATTGAATTATTAAATCTTTTGAGACCACATCATTTTAATGGAAATGATTTTGGATATTTAGAAGATGAAATGGTGGTTTTCTTAAATTTTGGTACTGAAAGTTAAACTATCAGGTCTAGACCTTATAATGTACCTGAATTTGAACTTGAAACATTAACTAGAAATGATTATGTAAAATGTGTCCTAAATTATAAAGTCATGAGTTATCTTTATTTCCCTCTTAGTATAAGTTTTTATAGTCATATATCTTCTGGTAAAACTACTTCTGAAATTGGAGGACTTTAAAATACACTCATCGAGAAACTAAAATGTTTAAAATAACTAATCTTGGAATTCATAGGGAAAATTTTAAATAATGTATAATTTTATAACATTAATGTGAGAATACTATGTTAAAGAAATTCACAAATATCGTCAACAACATGGTCTCACTTGGTGAAAAGATAAGGAATGAAGTGTTGATTGAAATGGTACTTTTAACCATACTAATGAAGTGGCATTCAGAAAATATATCCCCTGAAGAATGAAAATATTTTTCACAATTATATCTAGGTTATATAGTTGGATCCCAATTAAAATATGATATGGGATATAAGAATAATGAGCCTGATTCATCTGACAAAATAAAGGGAGTTTCTTTTGAATCTAAATATATATCTTGTAACTCTTATGGTGAATCCTCATATTCGTATAGCTCGTAAAGGAATGATGACCTAAGTAAAATTTTTAAATGAATTAAAGCAAACAAAACAAAAAAATTTACCACCAAAAATGATGATGGGAAAATTAAGAGATATAAGATGTTTTTAAAAAGAAAAGGTATGAAAGGTAAAACCATAGTTATTTATTAAACCCTTCCATACCAAATATGAGTGTCTAAATTTGAAACAAGAAGTGAGAAATATGAATTAAAAAAATAAAATTATACATTCTTATACATTTTTTTGGAATTTTTCTAAAGTATTACACTCTAGTAAAAATCTGGAACTAAAAAAGAGACTTTTAACCTTTCTCTACTTCGAAAATATCCTCTGGTAACAAATATTTTTGATTAAATGGTAAATCCGACTTGTTTGTATTTAATGGAATCAATAATTAAGGTTAGTAATCAATATAATTATGATTTATATTATGAATCAATCCCTATTTTGGATTGTGAAAATTTTAAACTTACCCAATTAAGTGATTTATGTGACAAATTTCAGGTGGAAATTCAAAATCTAGCAAAAATGTATAAAAATATGACTATGAATCCTATGAATTTTTCTAAAGAAAATAAAAAAATTGTTTTTGAAAATGTAAATGTGGAAAATTATATACATGATTTTTATTAAGAAAACGGGGAAAATTAATATTAGGAAAAATAATTATTCCATGCATGAAAAGAAAAATCACTACTTCAGAAATTCTGCTTCATCTATTAAAGATAAATTTTGTGATATCTTGAAATTGTTTATATTGAAAATTTTAGTCATAAAAAGAAAATTTTAAATTTTAAATAAATGAAATATTTATTTGTTTAAGGAAAACAAAAATATGATAAGATGGTGTCTCTAATGAAACCAAACAGGATTGAATCAGTTTTTTTTATTATAATCAATTAAATCCTATGATGTGCAATACTTATTTTGTTAAAATTTCTATGAGGAATGATTCAATAGTTACATTGTATTTATCTCGGTTGAAATGAAATTATTATGATAAATGTTCTTATATGTCACCTAAATATCTCAGTATTACTATATTTTCTATCTAAAATACTTTATCTTCTCATGTACCTTATAATGAATGTTTTAAATCTTTTAGGGTACTAAAGATTATTTTTACTAACCTAATTGGACCCAAAATAGTATGGGCACCAAAAAGTGTTTCTGTTTGATTTCTTATAGGACATTTCCAAATTTTCTTTATAGATTAATAAAATGATGGATACTCTGTAAAAAAAGTTTCATTTCATTATGATGGGTATTTAAAAAATCTGATGTAACAATTTTATTTAGGGGGATCTTCTTTTGTCTAGTTTTTTATTCCTTTTCGGGGGAGTTTCTCCAAATTTATTTATTATTTCTAGCATGTGATTTATAGTCTTATAATATTGAATGTTTTTAGGTAGATATTTTGTCATTAATCTCTATATTCTTAGATTTAATATGTTCTTTATTTATTTTATATTTCTATAGTGGAAAAGGAGGTAATTAGTTATTATGATAATATCTATTTAAATACAATTTTTAGTTTCCTTTTCTTAATTATAAATAGTAGAATAATTTTTTTCTTTAGATATTCAGTTTTTTAATCAAACAAAAAGTGGGATATTGTGTGTTTATGTGCTTTCTATTTTTTTTATTACATTAAATTTTATTTGATTACATTAATTGGTTGGTAACATTAGATAATATTTTGACTATATTTTTATTATATATTCATTTTTATTGATATAATTTTATTGAATCCTATTTCATATGAAATATATGTATTTTATCTAAATTTTATTTAACTATTACAAGTTATAAATAATTCTCTAGAACATTCACATTTTTTTCTGAAGATAAAACATGATTTTGGTGTGAACCGTAATTTTTAGTTTATATTATTTTAATTTTTATTTAGATATTCTTATATAACCAGAGTTATATATATCATATATTTATGTGACTTGTTTCATTGGATATATGATATATTTATTTAAATTTCATTAAACTAAATGGATGTATTAAATCCTTGTTTATGTGGTCTAAAAATTCCCCATATTCTATTATATAGTTCTAGAATTCTAGAATTTCAATAATTCATTTTCATCTATATTTATTTGAAAACAATCATGATATACATCAGATTCAAATGATGTTTGTTACATTGGAAATATAATAATTTTTTATAAATTCCATTCAACTGAATGAAAGCATCAAAATTCAATTTAAATACCTTAAAAATTGATGAATTGTTGTAACTTTTCACTTATTGTTTCTATAGTTTTAGTATGTATTTTTACTATTTTTTGTGATATCCTTATCTATATAAGTAGAAATGAAGAATTATTTGATCCATTGAAAATCAATCGAAATTATATAAATTTACATTAACTATACCTAAATATTAATATGATGTTTATAAGGTTTAAAAAATTTCTGATATCTATTTTTTACAAGATTTGCATAAAATGGTGTATTCTTCATCCTCCCCCACCTCCTTCAAGATTTATCATCTCTATCTATGCAGCATCAGTTAAATATAGTAACTATATATATCATGATCCCATACATCTCTAACATATTACTTTCTCATCCATGATTCATCTGTATATGTAGCTCTTCTTTAACTAGTCTCCCATGGGACTTCATTGTACTTACATTGTGACAAAATAACCCTTCATTCTTGTTCCTCTTTTATGACATATGGTTCAACCTTTGATGAAAACATTTGAACCCTCTCGATGGAATACCGAAATTTTTTATAATAGTTATAGGTAGAAGCTTTAATTCATCATAGTCAACCTCCTCCATTGGTTGGAATCAACAGCAACACAACATCAGTGCTTCTTATTAATGATGGGTGCTATGTGTTTCGACAGTAGTACCATCACCTTCACCATCGATGGTTCATTTTTAAAATGATCATAGCACCTCCCTCTTCATTGGTAGTTAAAGCAGTGAATGTAGGTATGTTATTCTCCATAGTGGTAGATTTATGTCCAAAATGAAATGGTAGCACACAGTCCTATGGTAGCTCTTCCAATAGTAGTACCATCACCTTCTTCGAATAGTACCACAATATTGTAATGGCATAATTAGATCACCACTCCTTTGTGATCATAGAAAAGTACCACAACATAATGGTAGAAGTATCACCATTGTATATTGGTAGTATAATTAAACACCATAACTAGGGCATCACAATGGTTGCCTGAAATAGTAGATCCCCAATTTTTCATGGGAAGGTATCGGCTACTTCAACAGTAGTGACAGAAAACTCATGATACTCCCATGTATTAATTTTTTCTCCTACATAAACTTTATTTTCTTATGTACTGTCTGTTCAAAAAAATTATGTTACTACCAATTATTTAATTTTTATGTCACCGTTAGTTTTTAAAATAAGTGACCACTAGACTAAAACTTTGTGCGACCATTAGTTATATTTTCATGCTGACATTCCCAAATATTTTTCATGCTTTGTTTTTTTTCATATTTTCAATATTTTATTTGATCAATTATTAACAATAATTTTATAATTATATTATTTTATTTAAATTTAATCATAAATCGCGTTTAGTCTAGGCGGGAAGTTTTGAAGTGTTTTAAAACATGTGTTAATATTATTTGAGGTTTTTCTTCATTTTGCATAGAAAATATATAGATTATGTTCGGATTATATATTATTTCTTAAAATAATTTTTCATTTATTTTAAAATATTTATGTATATAGTTGAATTATTTCAATGTGTTTTTAATATGTTAAATTCATATATTGTTTTACATTTTATGCATATATAAAAAATATATTCTCATGTTTTTATTTATAGTTAATCTTATTATGATGTTTTTATAATTAATTGACCAATATTCTTGTAGATTTTTATAAGAATTTAATTTTTTTTACTCATTAAATTTTTTTAAAAAAAATCCAAGTATTATTAATTCAATGATATTTTTGGGTAATCTATTTTATCTCTATGATATTTATGGTTAACTCTATTTTTATTATTTTGAATTGTTATAATGGTCTGCAATAGTGTAAAGTCTAAATAGTATTATATTTAAAGGACTTTAGGATGATTAGATGTGAAACAATTGTTGAAAACAATAACAGATAATTCCATTCATTTATACTATTATGACATTCAACCAATCTAGTGATCAACTATGTACATATTTGTAATGAACTCTAAAGGAAGGAATATTTATTTATTTAATTTTATATCAAATTAAAGAGTTGAATTGTACATTTATTTGGAACTCTGATAGTATCATATCTCCATCATTTAGAAGTATATGCATTAATTTTTTTCATATATAGTAATCTTTCTGCTTCTATCTAGTTTTATTATTTTTTATATCCTTTTATTTGGGTAGAGTTCTGCATTTAATCATTTCTTTAAAAGTTTGTACTATCTATAAAGGTATTCCATTGGTTAGTTTTACCTGACCAAATGGAAGTACACTTAGTTTTTCGATTCTCTTTGTAGAAAGCATGGGTTTTTGTTTTCACCTACAAAAGGATGTGTGTTTTTAGTTTTGGGGTTTCTCCTCACAATGTCTTGAATTGGGATTCATCCTGGTGTAAATGCCTTGTTTTTTATTACTCTAGTATAAAAGTACCACTCTCTTTTATAGTTAGATCCATACTCCACCAGTTGGGGTGTTAAGAGTATAGTTGGATTATATTGATCTTAACTACTATAAAAATATATGACTTCTCATTCATTTTGTTTTCTTATTCTTTATCCTACATAATTTTAATAACATTCACTATGGGAAAAACAGGCTTTTGTGACGGGTTATTAGTGACAGGATTAATTCCCGTCACAAATAGTCCATCCCAGAGGTTATTTTTGATGGGATGTTCGCCCTGTCGCAAATAACTTGTTATTTGTGACGGTTTTGGGGTCTCGTCGCCAAAAATAATGCGCGGTTTGGCGCGGGTTGCGTGCCAAAGCGCGGGAAGGTTATTTGCGACGGAGGGATCCACCCGTCGCAAATAGCGTGTTGGTTGAAGGATATTTGTTATGGGGCCAGTCGCAAATACCGATGGCGGTAAATGGGTTTTTGCGACAGGTTGTTGTCCCGTTGCAAAAGGTGTGTCGGCAGGTCACTTTTTGCGACGGGCCCCGTTGCAAATACCCTTTTAACGACCAACAGCAATTAATGTGGGCAATGGTATTTGTGACAGGGGTCATCACAAAAAGAACCTTTTGCGCCGGGATTACCGTCAGAAATAGTCTCGTCGCAACTAATCTGACCTATATATACCCCCCTCCGTTTTTTTCTCTTTTCTTCATTTGTCACTTCTTCCCTCTCTCTCTAAACTCTATTTTCAGAGTTAAAATTTCTTTCAGTTCGTTTTTTACAGAGTAGTTTTGAAGTTGCTTACATTAATAGGATATCAAGTTTAAGATATTTATTTTTTATTTAATTTCATATTTATTTCATTTTTTATGTTAATTTTTATTATTGGTGATTAGTTAAATTAGATTTAAATTGTTTTTTTATCTCTATTTATTTGTAATAATAAATTGAAATTATTAATACTAATTCTTAATAATTTGTAATAATTAATAATTATTAACAAAAAATAGTATTGTCTATAAATAATTATTTGTAATTAGTAATTAGTAGATGTAAATTGTAGTTATTAATATCAATTAAAGCTAATTAGTAATAGTTATGTTTAATTAGTAACAGTTATGTTTAATTAGTAATAATTATGTGTAATTAGTAATAAATAGGAATAATTACTAATAAATAGGAATAACTAGTAATAAATAAGAATAATTATTAATAAATGGGAATAATTAGTAATAAATATGTATAATTAGTAATAAATTTGAATAATTAGTAATAAGTATGAATAATTAGTAATAAAAATGAATAATTAGTAATAAATAAAAATAATTAGTACTAAATAGTAATAATTAGTAATAATTAGTAATAATTAGAAATAATTAGTAATAAATATGAATAATTAGTAATAATTAGGAATAAATATGAATAATTAGTAATAATTAGGAATAATTAGGAATAATTAGTAATAAACAACAATATATAGTAATATTTAGAATTAATTAGTAATAAATAGTATTAAATAGTTATAAATAGAAATAAATAATAATAAATAGTAATAAATAGTAATAAATAGTAATAAATATGAATAAATATGAATAATTAGGCATAATTAGGAATAAATAGGAATAATTAAGAAATAATTAGGAATAATTTGGAATAATTATTAATAATTAGTAATAATTAGTAATAATTAGGTATAATTAGGAATGATTAAGAATAATTAGGAATAATTAGTAATAATTAGTTATAATTAGTAATAATTAGTTATAATTACTAATAATTAGTAATAATTAGAAATAATTAGAAATAAATAGTAATAATTAGTAATAATTAGTAATAATTAGTAATAATTAGTAATAATTAGTAATAATTAGTAATAATTAGTAATAATTAGAAATAATTAGTAATAATTAAGAATAAATAAGATTAATTTGGAATAATTAGGAATAATTAGGAATAATTAGGAATAATTATTAATAAATACAAATAATTATGTATAAATACGAATAATTAGGAATAATTTGGAATAATTTGGAATAATTAGAAATAATTAGGATTAATTAGGATTAATTAGGAATAATTAGGAATAATTAGGAATAATTAAGAATAATTAGTAATAATTAGGAATAATTAGTAACAATTAGTAATAATTAGTAACAATTATTAATAATTTGGAATAATTTGGAATAATTTGTAATAATTTGGAATAATTAGTAATAATTAGGAATAAATAGTAATAAATAGTATTAAATAGTAAAAATAGTAATAAATGGTAGTAATTAGTAATAAATAGTAATAATTTGTAATAATTAGTAATAATTATTAATAATTAGTAATAAATAGTAATAATGAGGAATAATTAGAAATAATTAGGAATAATTAGGAATTATGAGTAATAATTAGGAATAATTTGTAATAATTAGTAATAATTATGAATAAATAGAAATAAATAGTAATAAATAGTAATAAATTGTAATAAATAGAAATAAAAAGTAATAAATTGTAATAAATGGTAATAACTAGTAATAAATTGTAATAAATAGTAATAAATAGTAATAAATAGTAATAAATAGTAATAAATAGTAATTAATATAGTAATAAATAGGAACAATTAGGATGAAAATCAATTGTAATAAATTGTAATAACTTGTAAAAACCTGAACAATTTCTAGTGGATTGACGGCACTCCTTTTGCTCGATGACTCCTCTCCTTTCAAATTTCACTAACTAAAAACATTATGAAAAGTATGCTTCTACGTATACATATCCAATATCGTATGCATGAGATTGAATATGCATTTGTAGGACCACATTTTTCATAATGTGTTCAGGTGGTGACAATTGTAAGAAAGTGATTCATCAATGAAGAGGGAAACTTTTGTCTGACTGCTCATTTATATACAACTTTCTCACACAGAAATCACAATAAAGAATGTGTTCGGAGGTAGGTATATTCATTCTTGTGTATATGAGAATCAATATACGTACCTCCAAACAGATTCTTCATTGTGATTTCTGTGTGAGAAGGTTGCAAGTAAATGAGGTGTCAGACAAAAGATTATATGTCAATCCACTGGAAATTGTGTCGGTCATAAGTAATGGTAATTATTAAGAAGTAGTTTTAATTATTTATCTTTTTTTCGGATAGTGTTTTTATAATTTTAAATTATTCAAAAAGAGTAATGATTTTATATTTTATAGAAAAATATAGATCAAGGAAGTCGACAACAATCATTATTAGATTATCACGCTTGGATAAATTAGTGTAGAAATCCAAACAGTTTTGATTTAAATCTTATATATATTGATGGTGTTGAATATTTCTTATCATTTGCATCATCAAAACAAGAATATGTTTGAGAAGCCACAATAAAGTGTCCTCAAAAAAATGTTCTCTGAGAACATTTGACACATTTGACAAGATTGGGGGACATCTCTTGCGGTTTTGTTTTCAACCAGATTATGTTTTTTGGTATCAACACGGTGAACGCAATTCCAGAGAATATAATAATTACTTGATTTTGGATCCATCAAGGTTTTAAAATTTATTACATGATGTTGCAGGACCATCTGTTCAACAAACTGAAACTCCAGATGATACTGATTCAACTCCTGGGTTGGCACTATCCAAATTTTATGAGTGGTAAAGGTTTGCTGAGGATGCATTATATCCTGGTGGCAAGATAAGAAAATTAGAATCAGTTTCAAAATTTATGGCTATTAAATAAGATAATGCAATGTAAAACAACTGTTTTGATTAGATATTTTCTTTGGTTAAAACATTGTTACCTAAAGGAAATGTGTTGCCTGCAAATTATTGTGAGAGCAAGAGGCCGGTTCATAATCTGGCCTTTGGTTATCGGAAGATTCATCCATGTCCAAATGATTGCATCTTATATTCTGGTGAAAGTGATTCATTGGAAATTTGTCCCAGATGTGGACAATCGAGGTATAAGGAAGACCAACTAGGGAATTCTGGATCGATTCTAGTAAAAAAATTGAGATATTTACCCTTACACCTAGGTTTTAGTGCTTATTTATGACTCAAAACATGGCGTCAATGATGTCATGGAATAAAACCAAGATTTCAAATGATAAAATCTTGAATCATCCATCTGATGGTGATTCATGGAAACATTTTGACTATCTGCATCCATCATTTTCTTTATAATCCCAAAACATGCAATTGGGTCTTTCTACTGGAATTTCCTGTCTGTTTGGTTCTTATGGTATTCAGTATTCAGGTTGGCCTATCTTTATAACTCCGTATAATTTACCTCCATGAATGTTGATGAAGGATCCTAATACCTTTTTGACCTTATTAATCCCAGGACATCTGAAAAAAATATTGATGTTTATTTGAAACCATTGATTGATGAGTTAAATGAATTGTAGAGTTATGGTGTTAGTACATATGATGTTGCTGCAAGAAAATCAAATTAAAATATGCATTGATGTGGATGATTAGTGAATTTACGGCATATAGCATGTTATCTGGCTGGAGTACACATGGTCTGAAATCATATCCTTACTGTATGAAAGACAACAAATCCTTTATGCTTATCAATGGAATGAAACCCTGCTATTTTGACTGTCACCGTAGATTTCTTCCAACCGATCATCCTTTTTGGAGGAATAAATCTCATTTCAGAAAATATACAATTGAAATGGATGAACCTCTAAAAATGATCTCAAGTATAGAGTCAGAATCAGTTGTATTTTCATTACCTCCCATCACATTTGTGCCAACAGTAAACCAACAGAAAATTCATGGCTTTGGAAAAGAACATAATTGGATAAAAAAAGCATTTTTTGAGATCTTCCATATTGTTCTGATTTGTTAGTATGCCACATGTAGAATGTCAGGCATATTGAGAAGAACTATTTTGATAATTTATTTCATACATTTTTTGGATACACCAGGTAATACCAATGATAATATAAAAAAACGATTTGATCTTGCCAAAATTTGCAGGCGACTAGAACTTGAACTATTTGAAAATGTCAGATCACAGATGTTAATGAAGCCAAAAGTAGCTTATACACTATCCAAAGAGATTCACTTATTATTTTTTCAGTGGATTGTATATTTGAGACTCCCATATGGTTTTGCTTCCTATTTGGGCACATGTGTTAAGAATGGTTATATTACTAGATTAAAAAGCCATGATTTTCATGTTATAATGGAAAGACATATACCGGTTGGATTCAAGGGTTTATTGAATTCTATGATTTGGTATTCTATAACAGACATATCATATTTTTTTCAAGACATTTTTACAGCAACACCAGACTACGATCCATAAGAAAACTAGAAGAAGATTTTGTTGTAATTATATGTAAACTGGAAAAAATATTTCCACCGGCTTTCTTTAACTCAATGGAACATCTGATATTAAATTTTCCACATGAAGCTAAATGTGGAGGTCCAGTATAGTTTCGATGGATGTACCCATTCGATAGATGCATTCAAAAATTGAAGAATAAAGTACTTAACAAAGGATCAGTTTAAGGATCAATTGTTGAAGCTTATTTACAAGAGGAAATTTCTTTTTTCTGCTCTCATTATTTTGAATCTCAATATCCCTCAAAACAGAATCACATGGGAAGAAAATAGGGGAATGTTAATGATGAAATGGAAAATAAATTATTAGTTTTTAATCAGCCACATCTTGGTTTCAGTGGAGTTCATGAACAATAGCTTTCAGATGATGAACAACACAGAGCTCACACATATGTTCTACTCAACTGTGAATAAATGACATCATTTGTATTGTGAGTTCTTCTATAACTTATTCTATAACTTATGTTATAGTATGTAAACTTATTTTATTTATTGGTTATATAATAATCATATCAAGAAACAAATTCCACAAATTAAAGTAGCTGCTCTTGAAGAACGCAGAAAAAAAAATTCTCAATGCTTTCAAAAAATCGTAACCTAAATTATTGATGGTTTAATATCAATTAAATTTATTATTTATTATATTGATAATTGTTTTACAAATTTTTAGGTGTCTCAATATAATGATAAAATTGATAAGCGACTGGGTATATTGAGAAACCCACCATCCAAAATGGTTAAATCTTATAATGCATATGTTGTGAATGGTTTTCGATTTCATACAGGTGCATATGGGGAATCAAAAATAAAATGAACAGTGGAGTTTTCTTGATAGGATCACATGATAGAGAAACTGAAGTAGTCTTTTATGGCATTCTGGATGAAATTATTGAGCTGTGTTATCTAGGACAGAATTACATAACGATGTTTAAATATTGGTGGTTGGATACTGAGAAAGGCTTCTGTGTTCATTCGACTCATGGAATCGTCGATATTAAATATGAAAGTATAATTTCAGTAAATGAATCATTTTTACTGGCTCAGCAGGCACATAAAATTTATTATGCAAAGTAATGTGCTACAACAAGAGACTTGAGTGATTGGTGAAGCATAATAAAAATGAAATCTCTGGAAAATTAGTTTACTCAAACTGATTGTGGTTCTGATGAAGTGGAAGGAATTGAAATTTTTCAAGAGACTGCTCAAAATCCATATTTTTTACAAAGCGATGTGAATATCAATGATGACACTCCACAATTAAGGATCGATGATGACGAAGATTTTAATGATGTTACAAATGAATTTGAAATGACAAGATATTATTAAACTGAAACTAATATGGATATTGAGGATGCTGAGGAGGAAGATGAAGACATTGACACTGACAGCTATGGAGATGAGGATGAAGATGGTCATTGACACATTTAAATACTGGTTATAATCATAACTAATATATATCTATATATAATAGTTATTTTTAACTATCTACTAACAGCAATCATTTTTTGTTTCAGATGGATCCTTATCTATTTCGAGAGTTTCAGGAGGCTGAGCAACCTTTGGATGAGGGGGATTGTGGTCCATTTGACCCTCAGCCTACAGACGGTTTAGGGGGTATGTGGAGGGGGTGCAGTCTTACGTGACTGATGATTCCTGGCCTTATCCCCAAGCGACGTCCATGTATTATCTTTGATCCATTCACACGGAGGTATGATAACCTATATATTTTAGTTAGCTTTCATTAATTTATTTATATATATACTAATTGTTTAAATATTTATTACTTTTTCACAATTTTGTTCATGTAGCTTTTCAACAGGGGAGCACTATATTGCGCAATTATTTTTCTCAGCCATGGATCACATGGGAACAGATTCCCGTTGATGTGCGGTGCGACATGTTCAATCATTGGCTGGTTCGTAAATAAATAATATTTATTTTGAAATTTATTTTATTAATAACTTGATATTATAAATTATTTGTAGGGTTTATGGTTTCTCATCGATGATATCATGTGTGACGTTATCCAGGCGTCATGGCAGGTGTCTATGCATGACCGTTTCCATCATGTTTTGCACAATTTTAGAGGAACAGCCATTAAGAAAGTAGGAGTGATAGAATTTGATGAGTCGTGTAGAGCTCAATGACTAGATTATATTTCATTTCATGTCTGGGATGTATTATTCTTACAATGGTTGGGTGGTGGATTTCAGAGGAGATCTTTAGTGGGACGACAGAACTAGGGGAGACTTGAGGTGACACATCGAGCTGGCAGTCATACATTCAGTACGCATAGAGAGCATCTGGTAAGTATATTGTTAAAAAAATTATTACTTTAAATATAAATAGTTTATTTTATATTTCTGTATGTAGTAAAGCATCCTGATATTACGGAGTTCTACGTTTAACGAAATATGTACAGTGATCTAGACACTGGAGAGATTAGAGGTGATCATCAGCGTCAAATTTTGGTTATTATTATTTTTTTCATTTTTACAATTAACTGAATATAATATTTTTCACAATTTTAATTTCAAATTGGAATTGAAGAAGTCATATGAGGCTGCGACCTCTCAAAAACGGGGTGAGAGTTAGGACGCGATGACTGAGTAGACCAGTGCCCACCATTTCAATGAGGTGGTATGGATACAGGCGACTCAGTATGGCTTTGAGAAGGGCCGAGTAGTTGGTATCAGCTCTCATTTGACTCCTGGTACTTATTATGGTACTATTGTGTTGTCAGTGTCTATCTCGAGAGGAGCTCTTTGAAAGGCATCATCTTCATTATCATAGTATCAGCAGCAGTTTCGAACTTAGGTTGAGCTTATATAGAGTTTGCAGAAGTGGCATGAAAAGATGTGTAGGCAGCAGCAACACCAGCACGAGGAGGAGATGCGTTGATGGAAGCAGCAGCAGCAGTAGGAGCATCATCACGAGTAGATAGAGTACATATGTCATCTGACTCATAGTTTAGGGATGGAGTTTTTTACACCATCTCCTACATCTCTTCCACCTCCCCCAGAAGACGACCCCCCCCCCAGTGATTTGTTTTTTATGTAAAAAACATTGGAACTCAATATTTTTTGTAATATGAACTATTTATAGTTTCTTTCTTTTATATTAGAGCAAATATTGCATTTAATTTTTTTAATATTTTATTATTTACTATTAGTATTATACTTTTTAATATTTGTTTATTTTACTAATAATAATAATATTTTGTGATTTTTTTATATTTTTTGTAAATATTGAAAATCATAATAATTTTTTTTTTTTAATAGTATTAATATTAATTTTTTATTAATCATAATTTTATTAAATATATTTTTTTAGTATTATGTTTTTTAATGTTTGTTTATTTTACTAATAATAATATTTTTTATTATTTATTATTTTAATAATAATAATATAATTTTTTCATTAATCATAATTTTATTAAATATTTTTTATTATTTTTAGTATTTACGAGGGATATTTTGCGATGGGATCCAATCACAAATAATTTAAATACAATTTTTATTATTAGTATTTGTGACGGGATGACAATCCCGTTGCAAATACTAATTGTGACTGGCCCGTCACAAAATTTTCTTATATATATAATGTATATAATCGGAAGCTTATTTTTGACGGGGAACTTCCCCATCGAAAATACTATTTTCGATGGGTCCGTCGCAAAATGGTTATTTATATATAATGAATATAATCAAAGGCCTTTTTACGACGGGAAACTTTCCCGTCGCAAATACAATTTTTTTCAACGGTCCCATCACAAAAAATTATATTTGTGACGCCGTTTTCTGCAACGGGATATTTGAGACGGGGCCCCGTCACTAAAGCCTATTGGAGACAGGATCCCATTGCAAATAGGTCATCGCAAATACCTCTAATTTCAGTAGTGTTTGTTAATTTTATTAAATCTATATTCAACCCCTTCACACTTAGCACAATCATCCATCAATGTACCCTTCCAAACGAGATTTTATTTGGGGTTATACCATTATAAATCCCAACATATGTTATATTTCTATATATTTCCTCTAATATTGAGAGTTTCTTTAGTGATACATAGTTGTGGGTTGGGGTATTTTATGATCTCATTCAAAATAGTAATCTAGAGAATCTATTCGATAATATTTATATATAACTAAAAGTCAAATGTATTTCCATTCATGAATCCATAATTCTAGACCAACTACAGAAGGATCTCACTAAGGTTTCAACCTGTATGGAGACAATATTTTCTACTCTAATAGGGGTAGAGGACATATAAGTCAATATTTTTGGACAATGAGACAAATATTAGGGCATCTAAGGTTGAAATATCAATAGAATTCTATGGAAAATGAAATTTCATTATTATCGGCCTCCCCAAAATGGATAAGGTAGACCTCTAAGACGTTTTTGGGTATAGAAGTAAGTTTTTTAACAGTTGTAGGTGATAGTGGGTTATAATTTAATTTTTCCCGATAACCACAAGTAGGTGGTACATGCCAATCACATGGATCTTTTGGGTATAGCTATAGATAGTTCTATGAAATATAGATCTTCAATCATGTGGAACTATATATGGTTAAAGGTTCAATCTATATCTTTCATACTCTACAAATCATACATATTGACATCTAATAAGGAATTATTTTCTTTTTTTCATCATTACAAAAGATTTTATAATTACTAGTTGAGACCCTTTCTCGAATTCTTTTACTTGAGACTCCTACTAAAGGTTATCACCTTCTAACCCATGTTTAATATTCATACAAACTTCCTCTTTGAAAAGAGATATTCCCTTTGGATCTCCTGAATGTGGGGATAAGGACATAAAACATTATTCTTGGTATGAAATTGTTATCTAAAATCTAATATTGAGTGGATTGTTATCATTGAATGGTGATTTATTGTACAGAATAAAGGTTCAGGTTCATCTTCAAAGGTGAGTGGGATCTTATTGTGTAATGATCTAGGATATCCCATAGGAAGTTTTATTTAATTTCCTAAAAGATGAAGATATTCACTTCATACACTATAGATACATTAGAGGATCAGCTTCCCAGTATTGTGGATGAGTATATAGAAATTTTTCCAAAACATTTCTCAATGTTTCCTTCTCCTCATGAGACTTATCTAAATATTGATTTGGATACTTGTACCACACTGATATCTTATGGAACATGTTAGTTGGCCTTAGTTAATCTCATAGAGTTGATGGTATAAATGGATTTCCTTCTAGAGAAAATTTTTATGATACCTAGTGTCTCCCCTTGGGTAGCTACCAATCTGTTAGATAAGAATAAATATAATGTTTTAAGGATTTTTTATTGATGTTTCCAAAAATATGTGACTCTAAAGATCAAAAACGCATCCCAAAAATAGAAAACCTCATAAAATAGATGAATAGTTGGTAGTGATTCTTAGATATTGACATTGGGTCTAGGTATCATTAGCTTCATATTTATGAGGAGGACATCTGAAAGATGGTTTCTAGGTATTTTTATGAAATCTACTACTTCCTTCTCATTCCATTTGGAGTAAATAACACCCCCTATTTGTTCAACCGACTCATGAACTAGATATTCTGACCATTCTTAGACCAGTTCTTGGTGGTATTTATTTCAAAAATAATCATCTATTCCATAGAAAAGGATTATAATTTTAAACATATAATGATTTTATATAATTTTTTTTGATATAATTTATTATATAGAAAATTGTAGAAGTGAACATTTTAGAATCATGATGTCTATTTCTGGGGGATTTCATCTCAAAGTTGGAAGCAGTAGTTATGGATAAAATTATGGAGGTTGTGATGGATTGGGATCCACCCACTTTTTCTTTAAAGGTATGAAATTCGAATGGGTTAATAGGTTATTTTAAAATTTTCATAATGGAATTATATATTATTACAGCTCCCCTAACTGTATTTACCTAAAAGGGGTTTCCTTTTATTAGTTTATTTAATTTTTACAGATACTTTATAGAGATAATTTAGTTTTCTATGGTTGAAGTGGAGATATTACTAACCAATGATTAATGGAATTTGAACCCACACTAATTCAATTGAGTTAAGGAGTCCCAACTTAGAGATATTTTATAGGATGTTCTTCACGGTAAAATTTTATGAGGAAATGATCTTGATGGATTCTATTAATGTGTAGGTAGTGGTTCTATTTGGGATTCATGAGGATTTATTGAGGGAGTTCCATACCTCCCATTAAGTGGTTCATATTGTAATGATGAAGACATACTAATACCTTAAGAATTAGTAATCAGGGATCAGTGTTAAGAAGTGTGTGACATATTTAATGGTAGTGTTTATTTTATTTCAATAGGTGAAGGCTTAGTTGAAGCTATAAAATTGATTATGATAACCTTCTGAGGTTTCATAGAATTTGTTTTATAATATTTTGATGGATTATTTTACTTAACGTCCATATTCCGAGAAGACTCATTTTTCTTTCAATGTGACCATTGACCAATAAAAAAAGTTTTTTCATTTCCTTTCTATTCAAGATTAGACTTCAATAGAATGATTAGAATGAATTTACCTAGAAAATATTTTCCTAGTTTCATAAATTACCCTTACTGAACATTTTTTTAATAATATTCTTGATTCATTTCCATGTTATGGAGGAGCAAGAAGGAGGCATTAAGGAACTAGTTACAGTTGATTATGGAATTCCACTTTTAGATATATAGCCAAATATAGAGAATTATTCATCTTATCATTGACATGTTATAGGATTTCATGCTCAATTTTGGTATGATGTGGGTTTATTTCATACTATTAGTAGTGTTTTTACAAAAAAAATAGATATCAATTCACTATCAGCATGTCACCATTTGAAAACCTATAAAGGATACCTTAAATGTGAGTACCTTACTGGAAATATATTATAAATCCATATATCATGGGTCTAAATCTGGTTTGATTAATGGGGTTGAAAGTAAATTTGATCTATAATTTAATGATAAAATCCCAAAGTCGTCAAAATACCTACACAAACTAAATATGGATGAATTTTTATTTTGAGAAGGAATGTTATTTTTTCCAAAATCCCTCTTCATGATGTCGGTCAACGATTATTTTTTTGGGATTAAATATATTATTGAGGTTCATCTGGAAATTTTGGGTTCTACATAGGGTTAGAAAGGATTATAAACATTTATTGTTACCCCCAAACAGTTGGATAGTGTGCATAGTAATTTACTATTTTTATATATAATCTTCTTTTTGAATGAATTATAGAATATCATTGACTTTGGTAAAATAGAAATTATACAAGGAACCACATTCATGGAGTATTGAGTGATGATATTGGAATATCAATAGAATCCCATTAAGTGGAGGGTGATCCCTTCGGTGCATGTTTTGTGGAAACATATGAAACATCAAGATAGCTTAGAGAAGTGTGAGAATCATATGTGAGTTGAGATCCCTAAATTAATTAAGATATTTTTTCTTTTTTCGATGAATATACTTCAATGTGGTGAAGGAAAATAAAACTATATATTTTTTTAGAATCACTTTGATTTTTTATCAAAATATTTATTAAGGTACTTATTTGGATAGTTAATATTTTAGAAGTATTATAGGTTTTCAAAAAATATTTAATTTTATAAATATATTAGGTTTATCATAGTTGTTATTGAAATTAATAAATAATTAATATCTCATAAATGAAACCCTGAAATGAAATTATAACATAATGTATTTTTCTAAAATGAGGTCCATTACCAAGAAGGGTTATAATTTTTTACCAATTTTTGGTCTGAAAAAATATCATTTTAGGAAAATAGAAAATTACCCAAAATACTCTAAACATTAGTTTATAAATATGATTTATAATCCTATAATGAGGGTATTATACATCAATGTCAAAATAATTGTAAAATTATGCATTTTTAGTCATCATTTTTCAGGAAGCAGATTAATGTGCGAATCAAGGATAAACCTTGAGTCAAAAATTAATGAAATGATTTATGTCATAATATTTTTATATTTTTTCACTCAATTAATCATTATATATTTTTTTAACATTTAACAACTCTAATGCATCAAACCACATGGGTTATTTTTTATCATTATTTTTTTTTTGATTCGTGCGGTATTGTTTGGAGGACATATTCACATTTGACGAATGGTGGTCAGAATATCATACAAACCACTAGTATTCCACATTACTAATTATCTGTTATTATAATGTAAAATGATCATTTACTACCATCTTAGGGTATTTTTGTTCAATAATGGCATCCTAGAGCAGTGGGTCAGTTGGTTCCATAAAAAGAGAATCATATGTGAGGTGCAATTAAAAGGTGGTACATGGAAACAATCAAATGAGGCTAAGGGGATTGGATGGTTGATCATGCTCACATAGAAGTAAGATAAGGGTCCAATAAGTTTTTAAAAAGTGGTTTTGATGATTTTGGGAATGAAATTAATGGAATCATGGAATATCTATAGTGAAAATTATTTTCATAATGGAATATTTGAGTTGTTAGGTCTTTTATAGTTTAAATTTATGATCACACTACATGTGATATTTAAGGCATCCAATTTTTCTATCATTTATTTAAGACTAGAGTTTTTTAAGCTATTTTAAATATCACATGAGATTTTGGTTTTTGAAACACATGTATATATTTGCTATGTCACATGGACAAAGTCGTACTGATGTATATTCCTGGACAACAACATGGCTGTTTATTTTATATAGGTTGGGAACACATTGTGTCTTAGTAAACAACTCAACTCGGGCTCTATGGTACATGCTTGGCTTACCCATTGACCAAATACACCATGTTCTAGTAAAAAAATTCATTGTCTATGATAGTTTATAGTCTAATATTTTCTGGGGCTCACACACAATGTTCAATATATTAAATATCATGTATTCTGATATCCTTTGATTTTTTTTCAAAACATATCACATGATTTTTAAAACCGGGCTATAAAAAAGTTCATTATAAGTGTTTTTATCTGTTAAGATCAACTATAAAAATCTATTTATCATTTATGTATATTTTTTAGGTATTGTTTAAATTTTGAAGAACTTATACCTACATAGGTGACATAAGGGTTCGGGTGAGGCATTCAAAAAATATTTAGGCCTTAGGTACTCCCATGGTGATATCATTTTTCGAGATCATAATCCCTAATGTGAAAATTGTTATTTACTTTTAGTCTTAGTGTCAACGCCTGATCAACCAAGGACCAACCTGGGTTAACCATAAGCTGAGGGTGTAACCCCAAGCACACCTCTAGTAGGGAAGGGGCTAGGAAGAACCACTAAGTAGGCATCTAACTAAATAGGAGGCCATATCTGAAAGTATGAGTACACACACACATCCATCTTTATGAAATATTGTAGATATATAATAATAGAATGAATCATCTTGTGTGTAAACCATTCATGCATCAACCTCTTGGTAAATACATCAAAATAAAACAATTTAAAATATATATAGAGGGTAAAAATACATGGTAAACTATAAATGGTGTCTCAACAAAAAAGAAATTAGAAAAGGATAAAAGTAAATATTGATCTTCTCAGCATATTCGATTCTAACCATCATACATGGCCATAACCTCTATATAAAGTTATTCTCCTCTCATAAAGAGTCTACTAAAGTCACTAAAAAACTTCTTTTCACGTAAAAAAGACACAACATTTTTTAGCATATCCCATGCATGGGTGAATATATGCATACCAAGTTGGTTCTCTTAAAAATAGAGAGGGAATCAATAAAAATATAAAAAGTCAGATCAACCCATAAAGGAAGATGCTAAAGAAACCCAACATAAAGTATGTTCAAAATAAAACCATGCTATGAGAGAAAGGGGATCTCCATCTTCACATCTATCTAATAACGAAATTTCTGACTGCAACTACAATAGCACCCATAACTAATGTCAAACATATCATGTAACCTCATAATAAATATAGTTGAAGGACTCATACACACCATGTTATTCCACATATGAGGGAGAATTATAATCTATCCAAGTATATCACATAACCTCTCGGTAAGGAGTATGGAGGATCTGTACCTCCCCACTATTTGTCACAATTGAGGGAGAACTACTCCAAAGGAGGACCTTCTTTCCACCATAGCTTAATTATGTGGAGTAAAACTCTGAAAATATAGGAAATTCTCTTTATATGATGTAGTGTAGTTCCATATCTACTTGTATAAACGATATAGGGGACTCACTACCTAGGGAGATAGGGTAGTACTGACCTCTGAAACACTTTGATAAGCACACATGATTACTTCTACCTACTAAACATCACTTAAAGAATAAACTTTCTTCCATCACCTCACTTAATACCTCTAATGATGAGGTGAAGTCCATCATTTCATCCTCTGTGGAAAAATACTAAGAATATTCTACTTATAGGCCAAATCTATAGAGGCCAAAAATTATCACACATAAATATTACATCTTAGTATATAAATCGTCATTAAATTTCAAAAATACATGACCAAGTTCCATAATGGTTTTTTTCTTTTAGAGACTATGTACAAAAACTTTTTATTTAGTGAAGGATATTTAACATCTCCAATAAATATCATACCCTTTTTTCTCTTCAAAAACATACCCTATATAAAACCGTTCTTCAAAACCTGGGATGGAAACAAAATAAAGGGTGGTCTCATATGCTCCGTAAGGGTAAACATGGGAAATATGTAAAATTATATTGAGCATAAGGGAATAATAACATTAGAATAACATATAAAAACTACACTACCATGTGTTACAACTAAGGGATCAATAATCCAATGGAAGTCCTACTTTCCCCCAAAGCTCAATAATGGGGAGTACCACTCCGCAAATTGTGAAAATGTGTCCTCTATGATGTGGGGTAGTTCTATCGCTATCGGTATAGAGGATATAGTTAACCCACCCCTAGGTATATAGGGGAGTACCGACCTCAAAAACACTTTGATAGTCACATATGATTACTAGTGTTAGTTAAGAATCACTGAAAGAATTTTCCTTCTTACAACACCTCACATCGTACATATAATGTTGAGGTGAAGGCCACCTTTGCATCCTACATAGAAATCCACTCAGAATATTCTACCCATAGGCCAAATATATAGAGACCAAAATATATCGTACATAAATATTACATATTGTTATATGAATCTTTATTAATTTTTAGAAATACACATCCAAGGTCCATAATGGTTTAGTTCCATTAGAGACTAGGTACACAATCTTCTTATTTAGGGAAATATCATCAACATCTCCCATAAAGATCTTACCATTTTGTACTCTTAAAAAACATACCCTACTTAAAAACTTTCTTCGTGACATGGGAAGAAATCATAAGAAATGGTGATCTCATATTATTATTAAGGGTAAGCATGGGAAATGTGTAAGAATAATGTGAGCATAAGGGAATTATAACATGAGAATAACATATAAAAATAGTACCCCATACAAAAAATATCAAAATATTATGCCACGGAAAAAATATTGGAAGTTTATAAGACATGAATCCTAATGGGATCAATGAACATGAGTCTTGAGAACATAACATTGTTATAATACATAAATTTGTTCCATACACAAAATCCTAAAATTTTGTGAAAATTTATAAATAGTAGAAGGTTCACTCACTAATTAAAATATAAAAAATTATGAATTTTCATAAACTTATGGACATGAAACCATATCCATTCATAATCATACAAACATAAAATCTAATTCTATGCATAACACTATGAAAATTTAATCAGGTTCATGTATAAATTTTTAACATGTAATCAGGTTCACACATATCATATTTACTCATGATTTATTTATCTGTACCTAATGAATTGTAGACAGATATTGGTCCCACCCTTCATATAATGAAAATCATACATATATGTCCCATAAGGTCATAATATATTCATCATATCAGAACCCATGAAAATAAATTGGCTTAATAAAATATTTATCATATTATAACCCATGAAAAGAAATGGGTTTCATAAAAATTTCATCATAGACTAAACTACATAAAAGAAACAAGTATCAAAAATAAATTCAACATTTCATCATAGAATAACCCATTTAGAAAGAAGTAGGGTACATAATCATCATGAAATTATCAACATAAACAATTCAGAGATATAATTATAAGGGTTTCCTTTGTTCATATCACTATAAAAGCATAAGTAACATCAAATGATGTCATATTATATGAAAATTGATTTTTAAATATCACATGGAACATTTAATGTGGGAAACAACCCTTTCACATTTAAAACTGTTTTAAAACATACAAAATTTTAAAAGTCATTTTATTTGAAATTAACCTTGAAAACTTATAAGGTAATCTTTAAAGATCGTTTAAAACATTTATTAAGGAAAAATCCATTCAAATTTCAAAAAACATTACTCAGAAATTTTCAAAAACCTTTTCTTTGAAAATAATAATTTAAACTTAAAAATTAAGATTAAAAATATTTACTGTTCTTGATGAATGAAAATTTTGTATATGTTTTGAACATTAAAACAAATATTCCTTTCAGGTTTTGGGTAAAATCCATATGATTATTGTTTAGAAAATGACTTGAAGATTCCTTTCAAAATAATTTATAAAAAAATAAAACATGGGTAAAATTTTATTTGATAAATCCATTTTATTTTGTTAAAACATTTTTGAAAACATTTTTAAAAAACATGTATATAGAGTAAAAAGGGATTCTAACCAAAGTAAGAGATAAAGATGATTTTCTAAAAAAATAAATATATGTCACATTAATAATTTAAAGGAAGAGAATTTAAGGATAACATGTATTTTATAAAAATGTCCATAGGAGAGAAAATTTAAAGAGTTTCATTAGATATATATTATAATATTTCATCATTGTAATCATAATCATAAATAATCCAGATAAACAATGACATTTTATCATAAAATCATTAACACTTTAGTAACAATGAATCATAATCCCCCTAAAAGATTTGCATTAAATGAAACATAAAATATCATGAGATTAAATAAATTCATGATATTACATGTAAAAATGTCTGTATATACACTTCAAAAAAAAGATAGGTGCAAAACATGACATGTGTCACAAAGAAGGAAAATTGAGACAAAAAACCATTCTCTTTAGTAATATTTTTAACCATAATACCTGATAAATAAAAACATAAAATTAAACTTTATATATCATAAAAATAATAATAATAATGATATAACTTGTCTAAGGGGATCTATAAATTCGACACAAAATAAAGGAGTTTAAAATTTGTATATGTCCCCCATAAATAAAAGAAAGACTATACATCTCTTACCATAAGTCTTGACTTCCTCTAAACATGTTTAAAACTCATGTGTAATAAATATATATTTATTATAAAACTGTTATAAAACTATATTTATATATATGATACAATATATTATTTACTTATGATTTTTTATTAACCATTTATTAATATTTCCATGTTAAAGTCCTGTTTCGGGTAATAACTGCTTTGATTTTCATATATATTTTGATTTAGAAATTTTGGTCCTATTATATTGATCATGGTTCTATAATATTAAAAATTTACTGCATGATATAAATATCAGATATATAAATTATATATACATTTACATTAGTCCATAAAATCTATTTATAGAAAAAGAAATACATCAATAATGGAGATAGTAGGTTATACGTACGCATGAACGTTGTTTCCATTTTCCTGAATAAATGAAAGGAAGGAAATAAGATATCGTAGGTTCTGAGCACAGTAGAATCATGGTTGGGCCGGCAACCAACATTAATTTTTACATTGATGAATGATTATTCTGGGATCAATATGGTGATGAACGCCAATCTCCATGGAATAGAATCAAATATTTAAATAAATAAGGAAGTGGTCTGAAACCTTTAGAGAGGATCTTGAACATCTTGTTTATAATTAATTTCATAAAGAAAATAATAACCATATCTTCATTATTTTCTTCGTTGATGATGTAGATAGTCCGGAATTAGCTTCCTGGGTTATCTCTTTGCACTTGTGAGGATCCAAACTAGAAGCCCTCTAGCGGTGATCCACATGTGCTCTGATGGCCTCTGATCGACACCACTTGTTCTCTGGTTTCTAGCATGGAGAAACAAGTGTCCTCGGTTAGTTGTTCTTGTTCACCTATTATTCATCCTTGAAGAACGTCTCTCGTTCTTGATAGGGGTTGGGAGAGGATTCGAGAGTGAAATTTTTTAGCTCAACAATTCTCAATTTACTAGGTAGGCAGTTCAGTACATGTCACAATTTATTTATGTGTCTATTTATCGACACGGGGCGTTGGTTACAATATTTAATTGTGTAATAGCAATTAAATATATTCATAACCATAGAGAAAACCCATTAATTTATTAATAATATCATGTCATTATTTATGGTGCGCCAACTTGCACGAAATAGAATTATTAATAAAATTCCACGTCACAAAATAATAGCAGTGTTATTATTATTTTAATTTATGCCAACTAGTTAAATAATTATTTACTGTTTTGAAAATAATTATTTTACTACCGAACCATCCTTGGTCTCCTCATAATCCACTTCCATTTATTAAACACCCAAATAAATAAATAAATAATTTATTCTCTTAAATAAATATTTTATTTAAATACTTGTAAATAAATATTTATTAAATATTCATTAAAATAAACAAATATATTTTACCCAAAATACTATGAATAAATATTTATTTAATTTATGCAATCATTTTAAGTTGAATAAAATTATTCCACTTTCTTGAGAATAATATTTATTAATTAAATTCAAATATAATTTAACTGAGACCACTAAAAACACTTAGTGTGTGACCCTCTAGGATTCTTTCTCATTGAAATTAGGCGAGCTTTCCTAAAAACCAAGAGTACTATCTAGAAATGGGTCAAGGAACCCATGATAAAGAACTAAAAGTCACAAAAATGACATCCACATAAAAACACTCCTTGTGTAATATGATCCCTTTGTCCCAGTATCTCATCAAGATGGTTTCATGATAGTGTCATCAACCTTTATGCTTGATACATCATTCTTTGAATACCTGAAATACACTCGTCGTTACACCATCGACATGTAATTTTGTGTGACGGTTCTCTTTCAATCAAAGGACCAAGATATCAACATCCATAAATGGAAGGTAAATCCATCCTTGACTTATCCATTAATAACATGCCACTTGTGATGCACCCAATGTACCCTACTTCCTTCTAACTATCTGTGTGATGGATTTCATCAGTAAATCAATGTGTGTGAGTCAGGACACGTATTAATGGTAATATTAAATTCTATGGATCATTACACACACTCGCATATTGGAATATCTGATCACACCAAAACATCCAGAATTCCTACTGGCGAGTATGTTCTCATAATCTCCCATCTTGGATATTAACATGTATGAACTTCATGAGAGTAAGTCTCATAAGCTTACATAGAATCTCACTTAAATTTCTTTATACTATGTGTCCCAATATAGTATTTCATCCAACCACAGAACTATATTTAAGAATATTTTCATAGAACTTCAAGTTTCTCATCATAGTGGGGAACTTCTATGACCTTGTCAATGCGAAAAATTATTTAGGAAATTATTACACTATAGTCATGTAGAATAATGAAAAATATGTAATAATATGTTGAATATTTAAATATATTAAATAATCATGTAATCAAAGTCAAACCAGTAGGTTCTAAGACACCAAATCTTACAAACTCCCAATTGTACTGGAGCTAACTGCCTATGAATTTCAGTCCACCACTGCAATATTATCACAGTACAGTGTGATGCATTATTTACTGATAAGTGTCGCATATAACTCATGCATGAAGATTCTCATCAAAAATGCTTCTTTAGATGCCTCATAAGTTGCGATATACTTAGACTCTACTATAGAATTTGTGACCACACTCTACTTTGAGATCTTCCAGCTCGCTATACCTTGATTAAAAGTGAAGATGTATCCCGTTTGTGACTTCATGTTATCTTGATCAGTCTGGAAACTAGCATCTATATATCCTTTGATGACTAGTACCTCATCTCCTCCATAAACTATGATCATATCCTTAGTACACCTTAAATACTATAGGATAGTCTTGACTGCCATCCAATGGTGATCACCAAGGTCAGCTTGATATATGTCTACTGCACTCAATGAATAGGTAACATCCATCATAGTACAAAGCATGACATACATGACTGGCCCAATAGTTGATGTGTATGGAGTACTTTTCATTGTCTTTCATTCCTCATGTGTCTAAGGACACATTTTCTTAGAAAGATAAATTCCATGTGACACTGGAAACAATCCCCTCTTGGATTGTTCCATAATCAATCTCTTCAATATCTTCTCAATGTATGTACTTTGCATTAGGACCAAAAATCTCATAGATCTATCACGATGCATCTTGATCCCAATAATATATGATTCCTTTCCCATTTCCTTCATAGAGAAGTAATGATTCAACCATCCCTTAATAGACTGTAAGACTGGTATCTCATTTCTAATAAGTAATATGTCATTAATATATACTATTAGGAAAATGAATTCACTCTCATTAAAATGTTTGTAGACACAAGTCTCACATTCGTTCTTGATAAAACCAAATTTTTTTATGGCTTCATTAAAACAAATGTTCCTAGACCCAGATGCTTTCTTGAAACCCTAAATTTATTTCTACAACCTTCATACCTTATTGTAATCCTTTGGAGCCATAAACCCTTTAGGTTATTTCAAGTTGACATCTTCCTATAGGTTCCCATTAAGGAATCCTATTTTGACATCCATTTTCTAAATCTCATAGTCATGGTAAGCATCAATGTCTAATAGAATTCTGATGTAATTCATTATTTAAATTGGTGAAAAGTTGTCATCGTAGTCAAGTCCATAAATCTTATTGAATCCTTTTTGCAAACATTCATTCCTTATAGATACTGACTTGTCCTTATATGTCCAGTTTCATCTTGAATACCCATTTACAACCAACTGTCTTTACATCAAATGGAGGATCTACCAAAATCCAAAGTTGGTTTTCATACAAGTAATCCATTTCATAATTCATGGATTCTTGGAACTTGGAAACATTTGTGCCACTTACTGCTTCCTTGAAGGTTATAGGGTCATTATTATCAACTAATAATGAGTCACCATCCTCAGTAACTAGAAAACTATACCGTTATGGTTCTCTAACCGCTCTTGTACTCCTACGCAGTTCTTGTGTCTCTGGTACAATTCTTTCTTCCACGGGGCTTTGTGGAATCTATTCTTGTACCAACTCCTTCTCACCTTGAGCCTCAAATTCATCAGAGTCAGTCTTGATCCCACTATCTCTTTTTGATATGTTCTCCCTCTCAAGGAATATGGTGTGCCTTTCCACTATAACCATTTTTTCTGGGTGGGTGGTATAATTAATATCACCTTGTTTCCTTGGGGTATCCTATATAGGTACACTTTGTGCTTCGGGGTGAAAGTTTATAACCTGAAGAGGCCTTAATAAATGCATCGCTTCCCTACACATGTAAATTTGATAACATGTCTCTCTTTCCACACCACAACTTGAATGGAATACAATTTATCGATTTATTTTGTACTTGGATTAGTATGTGCATATTTTCTTGTAACGTATATCCCCAAAAGTATAATGGAAGACTTGCATCACTCATCTTTGATCTCACCATTTCCAACAATGTGTGGTTCCTCCTTTCACTCACACTATTCCATTGGGGTGTGTAAGGAGGGGTTAGTTGGGATAGGATCCCAAACTCCTATATGTAATCAATGAAGTCATGATTGAGATATTCTCCACCTCATTCTGAGTGGAGTTTCTTAATCTTTTTACCAAAATGGTTCTCAACTTCGTTCCTATATTATTTTAACTTATCAAAATAATCAGACTTATACCTAATTAAGTAGATATATCCATGTCTACTAAAATAATCACTAAAAGTTATGAAGTATGAGTGCCCTACTCTTGTTTCAACTAGAAATTTTTCACACACATCAATATGAACCAATTAAAGAATCTCTTTATCCCTTTCACCTTTCCCACTAAATGGGGCTTTGGCCATTTTTCCTCATAAACAATCATGACATATTCCAGGTGGTTTTAAATTGAAGGAATATAAATATCCATATTGATGTAACTTTGTCAAGTGTTTATCATTTACATGACCAATCCAGTGATGCCAATTTTGGGTGTGGTATGAGTCATGTGAAGTGTCTTTTTTATCGATTTCCATTACTTTCTTTGTGTAATCCAACATTTAAAGATCATTGTGTAAGTGTCCCCTACAAAAACAAATTATATCTTTGTAGAAGAAGAAACATTCATTCCCAAACATGAAAACAAATCCATATGTATATAATCTAGATAAAGAAATAATGTTTTTAGTAACAGATGGAACATAATAAAAACCCTTTAACACCAATATCATTTCAGTTGGAAACGTGAGGTGGTAGTCCCCAAAAACTACAGCATCGAGTCTGGTTCTATTGGATACTCGTAGATCTAACTCCCCTCAGTCCATCTTACTAAATCTACTAGGATTCTATATTTGGTTACATATATGAGCATCACAATCATTATCTAATACCCAATTTTTTAGAAGAATATAGATTACATTCGATAAAGAACGCACATGAATCTTCCCCTTACTTCTTAGTCTTGGTGAAGTTATTCTTCTAGTAGCCCTTCTTAACACATGTGAAAAAAAATGATTCGTGTTACCTTTACTCCCCTTAGATCTTATTTTTCTTAGAGGGGCATGAAGAAACTTTGGGCTTAAATATCTCTACCTTCTCTTTCCTCTTATTCACCATAAGGAGTAGAGGTTGTTCGCACTTCATATCTTTTTCCATTTGGTGAATGAGGATAAGAAGATCAGATAGATACTTCTCAATGTTTTTTATATTGAAATTAACAACAATTCTCGATAAGCTATGAGGGAGTGATGAAAGAATGAGATCAGTACCTAGTTCTTAAGGTAGTTTAAACTCTAGAACCTCTAAGCACTGAATGTAGCCAATGAGCTTGACTACGTGAGTCCTAGCTAGAGAACCCTCTCCAATAATACTCTAAAAGAGTTCCTTAGATATCTCAACCTATTCTTTCCTTGTCCTATCATATTAAAGACCATAGAGGTTCTCGAGAATGCTATGGGAATCCATGTTTTCATGAGACTTCATTAGCTCACTAGACATTGATGATAGCATCAGACATTTAATGTCGACTACGTCATTCATAGGTTTCTCATAGACCAAGAACTCCTCGTCACTCGCCACTTGGGTATGTGGATCAGGTAATGATAAAACTAGTATGTAAGACTTCCGTTCATGGCGTAGAATAACCTGAAGGCATCTAAACCATTCCTAGAAGATACTGCCAGTGAGAATGTTGTATTTATCTAGAATTGATCGAAAGGATAGTGTGGTCAAATATTTTTTCATTTTATTCTAAAATAAAAAGAGCATATCATTAGTGCTTTCTTGATTGCATTTTATGAGAAATAATAAATTTATATTATTAAGTCTCCCATTATTTTATCAAGTCCCAATGGACCTCACTATTAAACTCAGAATGTCTAGTTTCCATGGAATTCTAGTGGAAAGGATTCATATTCCTCTTATCATAACCCCAACAAGGGTTGTTCAAGATATTTGAAGATATTTAGGTAGGTAGGTCTTTTCCAACTCCGGGGTTGCAGCTCCTTGATCTGTTGAGTGGACTCCCCAATCATTAAATCCAGACTTTGGATTTCCTTAACTCTTGCCTCCAATATTACACCAATTATAGGAAGGGATACTTCTATTAAAATAATATGGTTAAGTTAACATGAAACCATTTATAATGGCTTCCTATATAAAAGTAAGTGTCCCAACAAGGGTTTTTCAAACACATAGTTTTATTGAGTCTTTTCCTTAATCATGTAACGGAAGGCTTGGTTTGACTTAATATTTTATTTGAGTGATTATTATCTCTTTATGCATGAATTTACTATTATAATTATCACATTATTATTAATATTAAGTGGAACTTACTTAAGGGGTTTACCTTGTATTGAAAATATTTACGCATAAGCCTAGTTTATTTTAGTTCCATCTTCCATGCTTGTTTAATTCATTAATTTTGTGATCATGAAAACACATCCATAATGATAAACCATGAAACTGACAAAAATAAAATAATGCAAAGGGCATGATCATGAGATTTTATAATAGTTAGTTTATATAGAGGATGTTAAACTAACACTGACCTATGGGAGAAACACCTTGAACCTTTTAGGATCATGTTTACATATTTCCACCTATCCACCTATGTATCTCCTAGGATTTTTTTCGTCTCAACTCTAGCTTGAACCACCTCCTCTAGCTTGGGAGTTTCATCCATTACATATTCCTTTTTTTAACTCACACACATGTGAGGGGTAAAAGGGGGGTATACATAAAAGAAAACATGGGAACACAGGCTATACATATTATTGAGGAGATATGGCTCGCAAGCCAACAATTAATTTAATAAATAAATTAAAATGAAACTAATCACATATAAGGCCTCGGTCTATCTCCTAATCACCCACATACATGCAAAGAGTTACATATTTAATAAAAATAGTATTCAATTATTTAATTGTTATTTTTCAAGATAAATAACACTCAAATAAATTAATTTTCATCTTCAATTAATCAATGATTTTATCTTAAACTCTTTTTCTAAATTTCCTTGAGATTCTCGTCCATCAAAATTTTAAACAAATAAATTCATTTAAAATTATCTTTGTATGTAACTTGTTCTTTGGAGGAAACCCAGTGAATTCCCGTTCATAACTACCCAATGAGTAGGAATGAACATTACGCAAATGTTAAATTAAACACATATATATATATAACATCTATCACGTGTTATGACCTATATTTATGCATGCATCACGGTACACGTCTCAAGGGTTTCTATAATATAATAATAAATTTTTATAAATATGCATAATTTGGATGGGTACATGGCGTGTAGTTCCTACAACACGGTGTCTACTATCATTCACCGTATATCCGAAGTACGCCCCAGAGGATACGACATGTATATGTACTTTGTAAATCCTCAGAGTACACGGTGTTTCTAGTGGGCCACACACCGTGTAATTTCCGTGTTACATGGTCTCCTGTTAGACAATCCATTTGTGGGGTACATGGTCCATCTCTAACCCGAAGGGACTACACATCAGGTCTAGTGGGACACACATAGTTTAATCCAGAAACTATGTGCCACCTATTCCTCGTCAACACGATGAGACTTTAAGAATTAGACAAACTCCAATGACACATCTTGGTTTGGAGGACTAGTCTCGATGAATTTAACCTTGATACACCATGTGTGAATCAAACTACATGTCGTGTATTTTGGTGTTGCACAGCCAGGAACCTTTGGCACCATCGGATGAGATCCTCCATTTTATTTTAATCAAAATTAGAATAAAATATCGTTTTTGTAAGGTGAAAGAGAAATGAAAGAGGAGTAAGATATCTTGAGATTAAAATTTATAGAATGATTAACTTGAATTATCAAACAACATTATTAAACTATAAATAATCAACAAATTGTTTAAATAATTATAAACTATGATATAACCCCTCTGATACCACTTGTAGGTTACGTGCGTAGAGGAACCACGGTTGGGCCAACATCTAAGTTTAATTATTACCATGATCAATGATTATTTTGGGATAAATACAACAATTAATTCTAGTATATATGGAATAGAATCAAAATTTTAGATAAATAAAAAACAGGCATGAAACCTTTAGAGATGATCTTGCACATCATGTTTATAATTAATTTTTTGAATTTAATAATGAAAAGAATACCTGGATCTTAGGTATTTTCTTTGTTGATGATATTGATTATCTAGAATTACCTTTACAGATTATCTATTTGTGCTTGTGAGGATCCAAACTAGAATCCCCCTATCATTGATCCACACGAGCTCTAATGGCCTCCGATCGACACCACTTGTTCTCTGTGTGCTAGTGCGGCGAAGCAAGTGTCTTGTGTCGGTTGTTATTGATCAATTATTCTTTGGTCTTGAAGAACATATATTTTTATTGAGAGGGGTGGGAAGAGTATTCAAGAGATAAATTTTTTAGCTCCACAATTCTCAATTTACCGGGCGTGCAGTTCGGTACATGGCACAACAGACATATGTGTCTATTTATTGACATGGGGATTTAGTTACAATATTTAATTCTATAAAAACAATTAAATACATTAATAAACTTGGATAAAATCCAAGATTTTAATAATAATACCACGTAATTATTTATGGTGCGCCAACTTGCACAAAATGGAATTATAAATAAAATTATTCATCAAAAAATAATAATAGCATTGTTTTTATTTTAATTTGTGCCAGCTAGTTAAATAATTATTTACCATATTGCAAATAATTATTTTACTACCAAACTAGCCTTGGTCTGCTCAAACTCCACTTTCATTTATTGAACACCAGAATAAATAAATAAATAAATTATTCTCTTAAATAAATATTTTATTTATAAACTAGTAAATAAAAATTTATTAAATGTTTGGTAAAATAAATAAATATATTTTACCCACAATATGGTGAATAAATATTTATTTAATTCATGTAATCATTTTAACTTGAATAAAATTATTCCACTATCTTGAGAATAATATTTATTAAATAAATTAAAATATAATTTAACCGAGACCACCAGAAACACTCAGTGTGTGACCCTCTAGGATTATTTCTCATTGGAATTAGGCAGACTTGCCTAAAGTCCAAGAGTACTGTCTAGGAACAGGTCAAGTCACCCAATATAAATAACATAAAGTCAAAACAACAACATCCACATACAAATTATCATTGTGTAATATATTCCCTTTGTCCCGATATATCATCAAGATAGTTTCATGATAGTTTCATCAACCTTTATGCTTGATACGTCATTCTTTGAATACCTGAAATAAACTCATCATTACACCATGGCCATGGAATTTCTCATGATGGTTTTATTTCAATCAATGGGAAATGATATCAACTTCCATAAATAGAAGGGAAAAATTCTTTCTTAACTTATCCATTAATAGCATTCCACTCGTGATGCACCCAATATACCATACTACCCACCAACTATCTGTGTGAAGATTTTCGTCAGTAAATCAAAGTGCATGAGTCGTGACACGTATTAATGATAATCTTGAAGTCTAAGGATCATTACACAAACTCATAGATCGGAATATCTGATAATTCTAAAACATGTGGAATTCCTACTGGCAGGTCGATTCTCATAAACTCTCATCTTGGAGATTACCAAGTAAAAACTTCATGAGAGGAAGTCTCATCTTCTTATGAGTATTCACACCTGACGGTCTGCATATTGTGTGTCCCATTATAGTATTTCATCCAATCGAAAAACTATATTTAAGAATATTGTGAGAGCACATCAAGGTTATCATCATAGCGGGGAACTGTTATGACCTTGTCAATGCGATAAATACTATTGAACATTATTACACTATAGTCATGAAAAACAATGAAAAATATGTAATAATATATTTAATATTTAAATATATTAAATATTCATGTAATCAAAGTATAACCAGCTGGTTCTAGGAAACCAAATCTTACAGATATAAACATCATTGATTAATATTATATATATATATATTACTTATATTCATTAAATTTTCCATGATTACCTTCTACGAAAAGTGTTAGTGAAACATCAATCACAACTCTTCATGAGGTGGTATTATGTAGTATGCACGAACGTCGTTATCGTATCCCCCACAGAATGGAATGTAAAAAGGTATATGTGATATTAAAATTAATGAATTATAATTATTTTAAAATTATAATATAGATTCATTTAATATAACATTATTACAATCCAATTAAATCAGAAATGAAAAACATATCACATCGGTTTTCAAGGTGGTAGTCCTACATACACACGAGTGACATTGTCGTTTCCCATTTGATGGAGAAGGAGATGGTTGTATTTAATTTTTTTAACATAAAGAAATATAAGTATATTTAATATTTTTGGGGTATTATATCATCATGTTTTAACAAAAAAAATAATGATTTCGAAGAAGAAATAAAATAAAATTCTCAGTTATGGATGTTGCATCTTCTTCAGACTACTTCTTTTGGGTTGCACCAAAATCATTCCTAGGTAGTAATTATGAAATAAATAAGGACTTTATGATTATATTCTAGAATTAAGAAAGTTATATGTCTTTTAAGTTTCTGAAAAATGGTTTTATATATGTGAATATGAGAGGTTATTGGTAGCCTTTTATAAGTGATATGAGTGGCACATTTCTAATTTTTCAAAAGAAAAAGGTATACCCATACTTCTCACATGTCATAAGGTTAAAAAAAGGGTCATTATAAAAACATATAGGGTATAAGGTATAAATATATCCATAAAATGGGTTTTGTACAAGTTTATAGGTGATTTTAACCCTAATCTTTTCAGTTTAACCCCCCAGAAAATACATTTTGTACTTAACCGCGATAAATTATATTTACTATTTTATTGTTCAATATTGTAAAAAATTTGAATTTTACATATTATATAATATAAATTATTACGATTAAAAATATGGAATACATTTTATAAAATTCAAATCACAGAAATGGTAGAATTTAATTTAAAATTAAACCCACATATGCATTGAGAAAGTTGTTTTTTAAAGAGAATATTCTCATAAGTAGAGAAGGTTTTGATATCCCAGTTCAATATGGAATTTATTTTAAAGACCTAAATTTGGATTCATAGATATATTTGTAACACCTCGAACCCTCTAGACCAGAGCCGGTGCATTACTTGTTTCATTAGCATGGTCAGGTGGAATGAAATCCCAAAGGAATGATCGGTGTGTAGTCTTGAAGAAACTAGAAACATAGTTGTAACTCAAATTACATTGGAAAAGGTTAAAATTTTATAATACATAACAAAAACTAAAATCTACATCCAAAAAACTCAATAAATGATCTCCTCTTAAAATACTGTTGAAGGTAAAAAAAATGAAAGGGGTAAGCTCAATTTCTCATTAAGGCTTACAAATAGTGGAAGCATGAATTAAACAATAAGTGAATTATAATCAATTTCACATAATCAATATGGAATGGTGAACAAATGAAAAACTTAATCCATTAATAAACTGATAATAGAAATGCATCCATAGATTTTTTTCATAGTGAAAACCTCATGGATAGTAATAAATGATAATTAATAAATAGAACGCTTATTAAATGGATGTCATGTTTCTAGAACATGATACCACAATACCGTCGAAACAGTTTAAGTCTGTGGGTAGAAACCTGTCAGATTTTTGGAAACAAACTCGAAGGGTTTGTCTCTAACTAATTTGTATCATGAGACCTATCGATGCATCGAGGGGTTGTAGCGGGCCACACTCACAGCTACATGTCCAAAGCATTTTTTATACATATATTTAATTAAAATTCAGTCTTCCTTATCAAAATCTATATATAGTATATAATACAGATTCACCAATATTTGTATAGTTAAAAGAACTTTCCAAATAATCACTGTAAGTAAAAGGGTATATGGCATATAACAATACTCATATCCCTGAAACCAAAATATGGATATAAAAAATATTTAACATTTTAATTGAAAATTAATCTCAAATGGGTAGTAGATACACCACATAAGAAAGATTAGTTGCACTATACCAAGAAGGTCTCAATGAAATGGAAATTGAAACAAAGTCCCTTACCACGTTGTAGTCAATCGAGTCGTATGACCAAAAATTAATAACCACCAAATGAATAACATAATACCATGAATATAAAAGCAATCATGATAATATATAAAAAATTAAAGTATAAAATACACCACATTAATGAAATAAGTGGTGAATAATGGAAATCTCACGGAATTAAAAGGGGCGTAAGAAACCCCTAACCTTATGCTCGAGTGTGTTCTTTGTTTGTTTTAATGACCTGAATAAACAAATTTAGCTTAATTAATTAATAATTTCAGAATGTTCTATACATTTAATTGATTTATTATAACCATATTAGGTTCATTAATGGAATGTTTTATGGGTTTAATAGATTCAATTTTATTGTTTTGGAAGCATTTTCTCCCTTGATTTTCATGATCCGTTTATTTTGTATTCATGAATGGAAGTTTGTTTGAGGTGTGGTTGAACATCAAGGATTTTTAATATATTATTAATGAAATTAAAGATATATAAATGATCTTATAATGATTTTGGGTTATATACCATGATGATGATTCATTAATTAAAAGTTAATTACAAACGTTTGGATTAACTTGGCGGTTTTGTTCATAATAAACTTGTTTTGTATTATTATTTTATATTATGAGTGTGTAAGGATTACAGAATATTGAATAAGATAAAATAATTGTATTATTATCTGGTTCAACCATTAAAAATTCTTCATGACCAGTCTTGAAGATATTAATAGAAATTGAGAACTTGTCATCCTTGAATATGATAAATTGACACATCTCGGACGGTGTTTTAATTTTTAGTATAACAGTAGGGGAAAGAGAGATGATGATGAAATATTACATTAGAAAAATAAAATTCCAGTCCATTTAAGGTAATGGAATTATCATAGAATTTTTATTAGGGGATATGAGGGAAAAAGTATAATAGAAATGAACTAAAAATTGAATAAAATTGAGAAATCTCTCTATGAAAATTCGGCAGCCTAACGGTGTCACTTAAAATTTTATAAAATGGTTTGATGAGGGAAATGGAATATCTCATCACTCTTAAATAATAAGGGAATTAAGTAGAATATATAATGACATATCCCAACAAAATAAAAAGGATATTTAAAAATAATAACATAAAATTAAAGAAAAGAAAGAAAACTAAAGAGCATGTTTACCTCTTCATCTCTTCTCCTTGAGATCCTTCTTAAGGCCATTGTTTTTTTTCCTTTTAGTGAGAGAAAAAGATCTTGGAATTGGGGGAAGAGGTTAGGGATCTATTTTAGAATAATTTAGGAAAGTAATGAATCTTGAGTGGTGTGGGAGGAAGAGGGGGTTAGGGGTGGTTTATATAGTGGAGGGGAGGAGGGAATTTGCATTATTTTAATTATTATTTTAATATTTTTGCTTAAGACTATGAATTGTCTTGATTCATGTAATAATAAATAGTAATAATGGCATGTGAGCTCGAACCAATTGGGGTTACATCAGCCTTTCATCCCCTATGATGTCGTAAATCAAGTATTTATCATTTATCGCAATTTATTGTATTTTACTATTCAATAAAATTTCATGTATTTCATAAAAATCCCAAAAATTTACCCTAACAATTTTTCAATGTGTAGAATCCAAAAATTAACTCCATTTTTCATAAATAATTTTATTTATATGATAAATTAAATTTTTAATTAAATTCATTATTTAATCAAGAAATAAAAACACTTAAAATATCCATCTTCATTTTTAAGGTGCCAAAATTTATTTATACATTCAAGGGTATGGATACCATTCCTAAGATTAATATTACTATTCATAAGGGTAAGATACTATTCAAAAGGGTAGGTTACTATTAATAAGGGTATATTACTATTCATCAAAAATTAAGTTAATTCTATCATACTCTAAATATCATCCTGAACACAACTGTGTATGTCAGATTTTTAAAATTCAAATCACAGAGCTGACACATTTAAGTTTAATGGATAGGTTATGACAATCGCCTATAAATAACCAAGTTTTGTTCCATAGAGGATCAGTGATTCCTAAAACATAAGCTATATAAATAAAATAGTGTATTTATGAGAAACATACCATAAAATGTTTGGGGTGATACATTATTCCCTCCTTAAGAAATTTCTCCCTCCAAATTTTTCATTTATAAATCCCTTCAAGAAGATGGGGTGGTTCTTCTTCATAACATCCTCAGGTTCCCACCTTTCTTCCTCCATGTTATGGTTTCTCCAATGAACATTTACTAGACGCGTTTTCCGATTTCTCAATACCTACTTCCTTGTGTGAAGAATCCCAATAGGATCTTCACAGTATGAAAAATTAGGTTTCAGTTCCATTTTTTCATAGGTGATTACATGTGTTGGGTCTAGTATGTATTTATTTAACAATAACACGTGGAACACATCATGAACTTTGGAGAGACTTTACAGTATTTCTAAACCTAAAGCTACAACTCCAATTATTTCCAAAATTTCAAATGGTCAGATGTACCTAGGGCTCAATTTCCCTTTCTTAATGAACCTCAGGACACCCTTCCATGGAGATACTTTAAAAAAGAAATGATCTCCTACTTTTAATTCCATATCCATTCTATGGTTATCAGCAAAACTCTTCTGCCTACTTTGGGCTACTTTAATATGAGATTTAATTGACTTTACATTTGTCATGGCCTCTTCAATAAGTTATGGGCCTATAAGTTTCCTCTCACTAACTTCTTCCCAATAAGTTGGATTTCGACATCTCTTTCCATATAATGATTCATATGGAGCCATTTGAATACTAGAATGGAAACTATTATTGTAGGAAGATTCCACCAAAGGAAATTATTGATCCCATATACCTTGAAAGTCAAGATAGCATGATCTCAACATGTATTCCAGTGTTTGAATAGACCTTTGAGACTGTTCGTCAGTTTGGGGGTGATAAGTACTCATATGAAGCTCAGTATCCAAAGCCTTATGGAGACTTTTCCATAATTTTGATGTAAACTGGGGGGTCTTGATCGGAAACAATAGATAGAGGTTCACCATGAAGTCTTACAACTTCATTAACATAAAGTCTTCCTAGGTGCTCAAGTGGTAAATCCTCCCTTATTTCAAGTAAATGTGCTGCTTTTGTGAGAAGATCAAAAATTACTCATATTGCATCATTCCTTCTAGGCGTCCTCGGTAGTATAATGAAAAAATCCATCATAATTTCATCCCACTTCCACATAGGAATAGGTAGAGGTTTCATTGCCCCTCTAGTAAGTTGTCTCTCTACCTTCACTTGTTGACAAACTATGAAACTTAACATGTAATCGACAATCTCTCACTTCATATTATCCCACAAACAATATTTCATCATAACTCTCTACATATTCTAACTACCTAGGTGTATAGAGAAATTTGAGCTATGAGAATCATCTAATAGTCCCCTTTTTAGCTCAGATACTGATGGAACACATAACCTCTTCCTAAATTTCATAACTCCTTCTTTATACACGAAGTCTGCCAATTTCCAATCCTTGACAGCATTTATTTTATTGTGAAGATTCTCATCATCAGATTGAGAGCTTTTTATCTTCTCTAGTAAATATGGTTTAGCAGTCATCTGAAAGATAAAAGCTGTTTTCCCTTTTTTAACAATTCTCATATCCATCTTCTATAGATTCGTGAATATAGGATCTCTTTCAATCCTAATATAGGTCAGGAGTCTTTGATATTTCCTTCTTAATGCATCTTCCACCTCATTTGCCTTTCTAGAGAGGTAGTGTATTGAAAAATCGTAATCTTTGAGTAACACAAGCCATCTCCTTTTCCTCATGTTAATTTCATTTTGTGTAAAAATGTATTTCAAACTCTTTTGATCCGTGTATATGTCATATCTGTCTCTATAGTGATAATGTCTCCATATTTTCAAAGAAAATATTATGGTTACTAACTCAAGATCATGAGTTCGATAATTTCTCTCATGAGAATTATACTTCCTTGATCCATAAGCAATAAATTTATCACATTTCATAAGGATGCAACTCAGTCCATTCTTTGATGAATCATTGTATATCACAAATCCATCATTTCCAGATGGAAGAGCCAAAATTGGATTATTGACCAGTATTCTTTTAAATTCATCAAGTCATTTTGTACACTCTTTCATCCATAAAAACATAACCCCTTTACATGTGAGAATGGTTAGCGGGTTAGCCAGTCGGGCGAAATTTTGAACGAAACACCGATACTAACCTACTAAGCCAACAAAACTGCATACCTCGGTTATTTTCGTTGGATTGGGACATTATTGGATTTCCTTTGTCTTCACAAGATAAACTACAATTCCATCCTTAGAGACAATATGTCCTATAAAAGAAACTAATTGAATCCAGAATTTTCACTTGCTAAAATTCCCATATAATTCATTTCTTCTGAGTTTTGAGAATAACACGCAAGTGATTCTCATGGTCTTCATAGCTTTTGGATTATACCAGGATATCATCAATGAATACCACAAAAAACAGTTTTGAATATATTCCTTGAAGACTATAATCATTAAATCCATGAAAACAGATAGTGCATTATTCAGTAAAAAAAGTCATCGTTGTATACTCATAATTCCCATACCTATTTCGAAACGATGTCTTTAGAATATCTTCCTTCCTCACACATAGCTGATGATATCTTGATCAAAGGTCAATCTTTAAAAATTATTGTTCTCCATGAAGTTGATCAAATAAATCATAAACTCGTGGTAGAGGATACATATTCTTTATTATAAGAGCAATGATTTCCATGTAATAAATGCATAGCCTCATGGATCCATCTTCCTTCTTAACAAACAGGGTAGGGGATCCCCAAGGAGAAACACTAGGTTGAATAAATAGGTTGTCACTCAATTACTCTAGTTTTTTCTTTAGCTCCACTAACTCCATAATGTCCATTTTATAGGGAGTCTTCGATATAGGTCTTTCACTAGCAATTAAATCAATAGAGAACTCAACTTATCGCACTAGAGGATGTCAAGGTAAATCCTTTGAGAATACGTCAATGTATTCTTGAACTATATTTACATATTCAATTTGAAGATTTATTTCCTTTCCCATAGACATTGGGTTCTCTTCCTCTCCAAGAATTGTATTCAATAGAGCTACTGGGGGTGGATCAAGATAAGAATCAGTTTTTGAGGTTTCTGCTCTAAAAATTAGGTATTCTATACCATTTTCAAATATTTTAACTTCCTTATTCTTGAAATAAATCATTGCATCATAATTTGATATCCAATTCATATTGTGAATTTTTTCAAATTCATTCATTGGTATGAGGATAAGGTTAGCAACAAAATCACATTTGTGTGTACAGAAGGGGACTAATCGACATGTTTTTGTTGCAATGATACATACCCTAGGAGTTTTGATTGGAAACTCCTTTATTAAATAAAATTTTACATGTCTAATTTTATTGGAAAACTGGGAAGATATAAAAAAATGCAATGATCCCAAATCAAATAAAGTTTTGGCTAAGTTTGAGGAAACAATTAAAGTACCTACCATCACATCATTAGGAACTACAACCTCCATGGTTGTAATCATGTATGCTTTCCCATAATCTCATGTCCTTTTCTGAGGAAAGTTTCCTTGGAACTTAGGACACTCATTTTCATAGTGTCTTATTTCTCTACAATTATAGCATTGAATTGTAGGTTCCAGGTGTAGCAGAAGCGCATTGGTGGGAGTACCCAACTTTAATTTTAGCGTTAAAAATGATCAATCCGAGATTCATCACGATAATAAAACACCGAATATTCATAATAGAATGAAGAACGAAAAAGAAAGAGGGCGTCCCAGAACCATAAATAGAGGATCATCATATGTTGGTTATAATTAATTTAATTAATTGAAAAGAATTATCTTTATGGAAGTCTTTCTTCATTGATGCCTCTGGTCGCGATCTGATGTGATCCTTTTTTCCATTGTTGAATCCAAGTGTAAGATTCCTCTATTGGTGATCCACATGTGCTCCACGTATCTCTAGACATTGTTGAAGGGTTTTTCGGGTGCTAGTATGGAAAATCCTTCGCTTGCGATGTCCGCCTTCGATCACCTTGATCTGATGGAGGAGGATCTCTCTCGGTCTTGAGAGCATTCTTGGAGGAAGGAGTTCTTTCGGCCTTGAGATAACTCTCCATAATTGTTGTGCACAACAATTAGTGAAAAGTTTTGGGGTTGTGAGGATATTTATAATCGGGTTTGAGGTTATAGAGTTATGATAATAAATAAACATGTTACATGTTATATTTATTTCATTAACTCTTATTGAAAGCCCCCATGTTGAATGGGTAATTCCTTGACATGCACCCACACTGATTATAATAAATATCATTTAATAAAATGATATTATTTCCTCGAAATCCTAACTGGAAAAACTACACGGTGTGTACTATTTTTCAATGAAAACTACATGGTGTGTACATTCGATGTACATGGCGTGTTCATCTTATTTTCATTTTTATTTATTTCCTCCACCACATTTATTAGACCCTGAGTAATGACTATTTATTTCTCAAATAAATTTAACTGCATTACTCGCTAATAAATATATATTTTTCTCCCAAAATATATTCCCTCGAATAACAAGTTTCGAAATAAATGCGATCAGGAATCCTTAAATAATTATTAAACCACAGTTAGAAATAATATTTATTTAACTTGTTAAATTAATATTTTTTACTGAGAGTCATGGACACACTTAGTGTGTGACCCTCTAGGCCTCTTTATCAGTGTAATTAGGTGGATCCTGCCTAAAGACCAAGGTTAGCGTCTAGAAACATGCCAAGTCACCCCTAGAGAAAGAATTTAATGTCGCAATGATGTGTCACCTCATACGAATTCTTAAAGTGTAATATAATATCTTTGTCATGATATCTCGAATCAAGCAGGTTGCATGCTAGTTCCATCAACCCATGTGCTCGATTATTCTTTCTTTGACTTTCGGTGATTCAACTCGGCCATACCTTACCATGGACATGGATTTATTTAGGCTATATCAATTCCATCAAAGGGCCTAAGATATCTACTTCTATTATGGAACAGAAGGGACAAATCCTTTCTCGCATTATCTATTAATGCAGTATCACTCGTGATGCACCGAACGTATCCTACCTCACTACGAATAGTGTTTCATCACAGTTTTCATCAATACATATAAGTGTGTGAGTTTTAATTCCCATTAATAATAATCTTAAAGTCTAAGGACCAACACACACATCCGAAGATAGGAACATCCAATGACACTGTGAAATGTGAGTTTCCTACTGGCGGGTCTCGTTCTCATAACATCCTCCTAGATATTACCAAGGGTTCAAACAATAATAAGGTGCCTCAATGTTTTATGTGTCCTCACCACTAATGGATTGTATTATTTGTGTCCCTCAAATAACATCATTCGGCCATAGAACATATATTCAAGAACAGTGTTATGGCACTTCTGGGTTCTCATCATAGCAGGGATCCGCTATGACCCTTTAATGGAACAGTTGTCCTTAGGACATTATCACATGGATTTTCATGCAGAAGAAAAATAAAGTTGTGATTAGGTATTTATTAATGAATAAAGTACAAATTAGTTGGTTTTAGTCAACCAAATCCAACAGACTCCCACGTGGAGTAGAGACAACTGCAAACAAACTTTAACCCACTAGCTCTCACATGATATTCATGCTTCTGCTGAGATAGGCCTTTAGTTATGGGGTCTTCCACGTTCTCTACTATGGAAACTCTGCTCACTGAAACGTCACCCCTTTGATAGAAATCCCTCAAGAGGTGATACTTTCGGATTATGTGCTTTGTCTGTTGGTGTGACCTTGGTTATTTTGAAGGAGCCACCACTGTAGTATTATCACAATACAACATGATAGGATATTTACTGCTAGGCACCACATCAAGCTCCTGGACAAAGTTCTGAATCCAGATGGCTTCCTTGGATGATCAGAAGCCGCTATTTATTTGGAATCCGCTGTAGAATCAGCGAAAACTGGATTCTTTAAACTCTTCCAACTCACAGCTCCTCCATTGAGACAAAAAAACATATCCAGATTGTGACTTTAGATCGTTCTGATCTGTCTGAAAACCAGCATCAGCATACCCTCGGATGACAAGCTCCTCATCTCCTCCATACACTAGGAACATATCCTTAGTTCTTCTCAAATACTTAAGTACTCTTAATATTTGTCCAATGTTGTTCTCTTAGATCTGCTTGTTATCTGTCTACCATGCTCAGTGCATGGGAAACATCAAGCCTGGTACATAACATGGAATACATGATGGATCCTATAGCTGAAGCATATGGGATCTTACTCAATCTATCTTTCTCATGTTGTGTCTGAGGACACATTTTCTTAGAAATATGTAGGTCATGTGACACTAGAACCAATCCCCTCTTGGATTGTTCCATACTAAATCTATTTAGTATCTGGTTAATGTATGCACCCTGACTTAGTCCAAGCAGCCTCTTGGATCTATCACGAATGATCTTGATCCCTAGAATATAGGCTGTTTCACCCAAGTCCTTCATGGAGAAACAATTGTTTGACCAGTCCTTAACTAACTATAATACTGGTACATCGTTTCAAATAAGAAATATTTCATCATCATATACTACTAGGATAACGATATCATTCTCATTAAACCACTTATAAACACATGGCTCACATTCATTCTTAATGCATCCAAATTACTTTATGACTTCATCAAATCGAATTTTCCACAACCTGGATGATTTCTTTAATCCATAAATAGATTTCTATAACATGAAAACCTGTTTGGCTTTACCAAGTGTCACAAACCCTTCTGTTTGTGTCATGTAGACATCTTCCTGGAGGTTCTCGTTAAGGAATGTCGTTTTGACATCCATCTTCCAAATCTTGTAGTCATGGTAAGCTGTTATGGAAAGTATGATTCTTATGGATTTAAACATGGAAACTGTAAATAAGTTTTCATCATAGTAAATTCCTTGACGTTTTCTGAATCCTTTAGCCACTAGCCTTGCTTTATAGGTGCTAACATGACCTTCCATGTATAGTTTTCTCTTGAATACCCATTTTCATCCAATTGGATTACATCAACTGGCTAATCGACCAAAACCCAAACTTGGTTCTAATACATGGAATCCATATAATAATTCATAACTTCCAACCATCTTGCATATTATGAGATTTCTACTACTTCCTTGTAGGAGAGAGTTTCGTCATTTTCAAACAATAATGATTCACCATCCTCGGTGACTAGGAAACCAAATCTCTCTGGTTCCCTTACCTCTTTTGAGCTCCTATGAATTAATTCTATTTCTGCAACCTCTTCCATGGGGACCTATGGAACTTATTCATGTACAAACTCCTGTGTATCTTGAGCATCAAATTCGTTGAAGTCAATATTTCTCCCACTATCATTCTTGAGTATGTGCTCCGTCTCAAGAAAGACGGATTTCCTGGTGACGATCACTTTCTTGTCTGAAGGGTTATATAGGTAATATCCTTTCGTTTCCTTGGGATATCCCATAAAGATACACCTCATGCCCCGGGGTGCTAGTTTGTTGCATGAAAAGGCCTTAACAAACACCCTGCATCCACATACACGTGTGTGCGACAAAATGGGTTTCCTTCCATTCCATAACTCGAATTGAATTCCATTTTCCACCATAGTTGGTGCTCGGTTTAATGTGTATGCTGCAGTTTTTAATTCATATCCCCAAAAGGTTAATGGAAGATCTGTATGACTCATCATCGACCTCACCATGTCCAACAAGGTGAAGTTCCTCCTTTCACTGACACCATTCCACTGTGGTGTATAAGGAGGAGTGAGGAGAGATAAAATCCCATACTCTCGTAGAAGATCGATGAACTCTTGGTTCAGATATTCTCCACCTCTATCTAATAAAAGTTTCTTTATCTTCTTACCAAGTTGATTCTCTAATTCATTCTTGAATTCCATAAATTTCTCTAAATCTTATGACTTATACCTCATTAAGTATACATAGACATATCTACTCAAATAATCAGTAAATGTAATGAAGTAATAATATCCACCTCTAGATTCTACTGGAAATGGTCCACACACATCTGTGTGCACCAATCCTAGAAGCTCTATGGCCCTTTCACCCTTTCCAATGAAAGGTGGCTTGGTCATTTTACCTTGTAAACAAGTGTGACATCTATCAAGTGGTTTTACCTTATTAGAGTCTAAATAGACATCTTGGAAGAGCTTTGTCAGGAGATTCTTGTTTACATCACCGAGAGGGTGATGCCATAATTGGGTGATGTATGAGTCATGTGAGTTTGTTTCATTATAGATTGACAACACTTGGTTTTCATAATTTAATACATAAAAACCATTATTTAAATGTGTCATACCATAACATATGTTGTTCTTATAAAAGGGACAACACTTATTTCCAAACATGAAAATAAATCCATCTATATCCAAACAAGATACATAAATTATGTTCTTGGTAACACTAGGCACATAATAAAAGTTATGTAAAACCAAAATCATCCCAGTCAGTAATGAAAGGTGGTAATCTCCAATGGCCAATGCAGCCAGCCTCGAACCATTGGTAGCTCAAAGATCCACCTCTCCTCTAACAATCTTTCTAAATATACTTGGTTCCTGTATTTGAAAATAGATGTGAGACCCACAAGCTGTATCTAATACCCAATGTGTAGAAATGGAAATATTACACTAGATAACAAATGAACCTTTAGCGTTCCCATGCTTCTAGGTGTAGTTCCTCTTCCAGTGGCCTTTCTTTCCACATGAAAAACATATTGCCTCCCATTCCTTTCCCTACCTCTGTATCTTCCCCTTCTCAGAAGGATGACATTCGGGGGCTTCAAACCGTTTATAAGTCTTTGGCCCATTTTCCTTGTCCTTTATTTTCTTATTCACCATAAGGACTGCGGGTTTTTCAAGCCTCATGTCCATATCTACCTGGAAAATTCAGGTCATAATTTCTGATAGACTCTTCTCATTGTTGCGCATGTTATAATTGACAATGAAGCTAGAGAAGGTCTTGGGCAGTGATGATAGGATGAGATCTATACGCAACTCATCCGGGAACCTAATCCCTAAGATGTTCAGGTGTACAATGTATCCAATAATCTTGACTACATGAGGCCCAGATGACATAGATATCCAAGATTAGTTGTAAAAAAAGCATTTGATATCTCATATCTCTCAGGTCTCACCTTCTCTTGGTATATATCCTTAATGTGAGACATCATGCTATATGCATCCATGTTTTCATGTTGCCTTAAGAGATCATTAGACATGACTGATATCATGAAACATTTGATATATGTGGCATCATCCATATGTTTCATATAGAGAGATAGTTCCTCATCACTGGCCTCTTACCCAGACGTAACTAGAACAGGCTCTTCCATCACATACAATTTCTATTCATGGTGAAGGATGATGCGTAAACGCCTCTACCACTCTTGGAAATTGGTGTCAGTGAGAAGGTTTTCCTTCTCAAGTATGTTTCACAATGATATTCTTGAAGTCATTTTTCTTTCCGTTTTAACAAATTAAGATGAGAAAAGGTTTAGTACTTTATTATAAAAACTGAGAAAAATAAATTAATTAATACTTATTAGTCTCCAACTATTTTATCTAAATACAGTAGCCCTCACCATTGACTTCGGAATATTCTATTTCTTGAATATTTTAGTGGAAAGGATCCATATTTCCATTTGCATTAACCCTACTAGGGTTGTTCAAGAAACTTGAAGGGTTTTAGGTAGGCATTCCAAATTCTAAGTGTATTACCTCACAGCTCCTTGATCCGCTGAGTGGACTCCCCAATCCTGAAATCCTTTTATTTTGAATTTCCTCAACCTTTGCCTCTTGGTCACACCACGTCCTACTGTGGTAGTCAACCCTTGATGTGAACCAAGTCAATTCAAATCAAATCCTTTAATTATAATTCCCCAATAATTGAAATCACACCAACTAATTTTGGTCAAGAACTTTGAACTATGGTTTGATTCTAACATATATTATGGAAGGCTATACTGACTTAATATTTCTTTGAGGGATTTTATCCTAATATGTAAATTTCTAATTTATTATCTTTGATTATATGCTTGTTAATATTAAGTTGGATATAATTAATTGATTTACCATGTCTAAGATAATATTTTACGCATAATCCGATCTTATTTTAGTTCCATCTTGCATGCTTGTTTAATTCATTAATTGTGTGATCGTGAAAACACACCCACAATAAATAAACCATAAAACTAACATAAATAAAATAGATGATATGATCATGATCTTTTTCTATTGGTTAGTTTATCTAGCGGTTGATAAACTAACCTAAGACCTAGGGGAAAACACCTTGAACTTTTCGGGTTCATGTTTACAGCTTTCCGCCTATCCACCATTGTATCTCCTTGGATTGGTTTCACCTTGTCTCCTAACTTGAGCTGCCTCTACTAGCTTGGGAGATCCATCCATTACATATTCATTTATCTCACATTCAGGTGAGGGGTAAAAAGGGGTTTTACATAAAAGAAACCTTGGGAACGCAGGCCCTACATATTAATGAGGAGAAGGCTCACAAGCCAAAAAATTTAATTTAAATAAATAAATTAAAAGAAACCATTCAAATTTAAAGGTCTTTGTCTAGCTCATGATCATCCATACATGCAACGATGTTACACATTAATAAGACAAGTATTCAATTATTTAATCATTCTTGTTTAAGGTAAATCATGCTCGAATCAATTAATTATCTTTAATTAATCAATCCTTTTATCTTAAACCCTTTTCTGAATTTTCTTTGAGATACTCATCCATCATAATTTTAAAAAAATAATTTCATTTAAAATTATCTTTTTACGTAACTTGTACCTTGGAGGAAACCCATTTAATTCCCATTCATTACACAGATGTTAAATTAAACACATATATATAAAACACTTATCACGTTTTCTGCCTCATCTTTACACCTGCACTATGGTACACGTCTCAAGGGTTTGTATAATATAAAAATAAATTTTAATAAGTATGTGTAATTTGGATGAGTACACGGTGTGTAGTTCCGACTACACGGTGTGTACTTTTGTTCACCGTCCATCCGAAGTACACTCCTGGGGACATGGCATGTAGATATACATCAAAAATTTTCAGAATACACGGCGTGTTCAATTTGACACACGCCGTGTAGTATCTGTGTTACACGGTTTCCGACTGGGAAATCCATGTACGTGGTACACGGTCCAACCCTAACCCGAAGGGACTACACTCCATGTTCAGTTGGATCACACAGCGTGTAATCTGGAAACCGTGTGCCACCTGTTCCTGGTCAACACACGGTTTCATAAATTACTTAGATAGGATCCAATACACTGCCTGATTTGGCAGATCAATCAATGCATTTAACCTAGACAACACGATGTGTACTTCATAATACACTCTGTGTATTATGGTGTTGTACAGATAAGAGAATTTGTAACCTATGGATGAGTTCCTCTATTTTTTTAATCAAAATTAAAAGAAAAATTTGTTTTTGTATGGTGAACGATAAATGAGCGGGGAGGAATAGATCTTGAGATTTAGATTTTAAAGAACAGCTAACTAGAATTGAAACAACTAAATTATTAAATGTGTAAATCACCAACAAAAACAAAATAATTATACTCAGCGATATGACTGCTCTGATACCACTTGTAGGTTCCAGGCGCAGGAAGCGTGTTGGTGGGAGTACCCAACATTAATTTTAGCATTACAAACTATCAATTTGAGATTCGTCACGATAATAAAATGTTGGATCTTTGGAATAGAACAAAAAACGAAAAAGAAAGAGGGAGTCCCAGAACCATAAAGACAGGATCATCATATGTTGGTTATAATTAATTTAATTAATTGACAAGAATTACCTTTATGGAATTCTTTCTTCATTGATGTCTCTGGTCACGATCTGATGTAATCTCTCATTACATCATAGAATCCAAGTGTAGGATTCCTCTAGCGGTGATCCACACATGCTCCACATATCTATGGACATCACTGAAGGTATTTCAAGGTGTTAGCGCAGAAAATCCTTCGCTTGCGATGTTCACCTTCGATTGCCTTGATCCGAAGGAGGATGATCTCTCTCGGTCTTTAGAGCATTCTTGGAGGAAGGATTTATTTCATCCTTGAGATAACTCTCCAAAATATTTGTGCACAACCATTAGGGAAAAGTGTTGGGGTTGTGAGGATATTTATAATCGGTTTTGAGGTTATAGAGTTATGATAATAAATAATTGTGTTACGCGTTTTATTTATTTCATTAACTCTTATTGAAAACCCCCATGTCGAATGATTAATTCCTTAACATGCGCCAACTCTGATTATAATAAATATAATTTAGTAAAATGATATTATTTTCTCAAAATCCCGACTATAAAAACTACACGGCGTGTAATCATTAATACACGGCGTGTACTCATTTTCCATGAAAACTACACGGCGTGTAAATTCAATGTACACAGCATGTTTATCTTGTTTTCATTTTTCTTTATTTCCTCTTCCACATTTATTAGACCTTGAGTAATGGTTATTTATTTCTCAAATAAATGTAACTGCATTACTCGCTAATAAATTTATATTATTTCTCCAATAATATATTCTCTAGAATAACTAGTGTTGAAATAAATGTGATCATGAATCCTTAAATAATTATTAAACCACAGTCGAGAATAATATTTATTTAACTTGTTAAATTAATATTTAACTGAGATACATGGATACACTTAGTCTGTGACCCTCTATACCTCTTTCTCAGTGGCATTAGGCGGAGCCTGCCGAATGTCCCAGGTTAGCATCTAGCAATACGCCAATGCACCCATATAGAAAGAAGTTAATGCCACAATGACATTTTACCTCATATGAACACTTACTGTGTAATATAATCACTTTGTCATGATATCTCGAATCAAGAGGGTTGCATGCTAGTGCCATCAACCCATGTGCTCGATTATTATTTCTTTGACTATCCAGAATTGAACTCGCCCACACCTTACCATGGACATGGATTTATTTAGACTATATCAATTCCGTCAAAGGTCCTAAGATATATACTTCCATTATGGAACAGAAGGGACAAATCCTTTATCACATTATCTATTAATGCAGTATCACTCATGATGCACCCAACGTATCCTACCTCACTGCGAACATTGTGTCATCACAGTTTTCATCAATACATCTAAGTAAGCAAGTTTTAATACCCATTAATAATAATATTTAAGTCTAAGTACCAATACACACGTCCGAAGATAGGAACATCCAATGAAACTATGAAATTTGGATTTCCTACTGGAGGTTCTTGTTCTCATAATATCCTCCTGGATATTACCAAGAGCACACACTATGATAAGGTTATTCAAAGTGTTATAATTCATCACCCCTAATGGCTTGTATTATTTGTGTCCCTCAAATAACATGATCCATCAATAGAACATATATTCAAGAACAGTTTTATGGCACTTTCGGGTTCTCATCATAGCATGGATCCGCTATGACCCTTTAATGCAATAGTTGTCCATAGGACATTATCACATGCCTTGTAATGCAGAAGAACAATAAAGATTTGATAAGGTATTTATTAATGAATAAAGTACAAACTAGTTGGTTCTATGCCACCAGCTCCAACATGAATATCATTGAATTGTTTTTTCCCCTTGTATTCATCAAATCAATGATCATTTTCTCCGCACTTATAGCAGACTCCCATGCCTTTGAATAATTTTCAAGGATGATTCGTTCCACAATTCCTTCATAACGGGAATTGCTTCGTTCCCTTTTTCTTCTTTGGTTCATTAGCTTTTCCATGGTTATCATAGTTCCTCTTCCTATCTTGGTTTCCCTTGAAAAAATTTGATCTAGAAAACTCCCTCTATGTTTTGATGGAACTTTATACAATTTTATCATATGATCAAAAATTTTGAGAATCCAATTCCCTTCAAGGACTTGGATTAAGACCTTCAAATAAATGATCAATCTTGTCTTTTGATTCTCATACATAATCTATGGCATACTTGGCTAGTCTTATGAAGGTAGACTCATACTCTACAACACTATCTTCTTCCCTTTTCTTTAAGCTAAGGAATTTCCTATTCATTTCGGTTCGTTGCTCACGAGGGAAATATTTTTCAAAGAATATTTCCTTAAAATTACTCCATTCCATATCTTCTATCTCTTCTTCCTCCATGGTATTCTTGATCAAGGACCACCATTGATCAGTGTCACCCTTGACACAATACACTGCCAACACTACCTTTTAATTATCATTGCATCTTAATGACATGAATATATTTTCAAGGGACTTGATCCATTGCTCAGATTCCACTGTATTAGTAGTCCTACTAAAATATGGGGGCTTTTATCGTATGAAACGACCCTACACAGGTGTATCATGGTTATTCATCACAACTTGAGTAAGTTGTCCCAATATGGTCATGATTTGATCTAATACAACATTGACTATGTTGAATGGCTTAGTGGAGAAATCCCTATATTGTACATGAGTATTGATTTCCCTTCTTCCATTAGCCGCCATTTCTAAATAATGGAACACACTAGATTAGGTTTTGAATCATAATTTATATTATTGACTAGCAAATTACTTAGCTGAAATTGAAATCCATGACATAGCTAATCTCATAGACATGGTTTCTCTAAGGATAAATTAAAATAATTCATAATGGATTGTCAGGAAAATGTGAATTATTCTAAGCATATCACTCAAGAGTTTCAATACCAAGAGTGCAGCAATGCATGTTGTCGTGTACCAGGATACCCTTGGTTAAGCTTGAAGCTCCTTATCAGAGTTTTCACTACTAGGTACATATGTTCTAGATCCACCTCTACCTATTTGTTTCTAGATATGGGAGTATGTGCTAGAAATACCCACATAATATATTCCTTACCAAAATTCTAGTACATTATTGTATGGTTATCCTCAAATAATACCTTATGGCTTAGTTCTCTAATCTACATTTTCTAATAATGTTTACAAGGTTTCTACTAAACTTCATTTGATACCAACTATAATTCCCTGACCCCTCAAGACTGGAGCCAGTGCATTACTTATTACATTGGAATTGTTAGAAGGAATGAAATACAAAAGGAAAAATCAGTTTAGTAGTATTGAAGAAACTTGATACATAGATGTAACTCAAATTACATTAGAAAAGGTTAAAAAATACAATACATAACAAAAACTAAAATCTTCATCCACAACACCTCAATAAATGATCTCCTCTTCAAATCCTATTAATGGTAAACAAATGAAATGGTTGAGCTCAAATTCTCAATAAGGGTTACAAATAGCATAAGGATGAATTTAATAATATTTGAATCATAATCAATTTAACATAATCAATATGGAATGGTGAATAAATGAAAAACTCACGCCATTAATAAACTAAGAATGAAACTGCATCCATAGATTTTTTCATAGTGAAAACCTCATGGATAGTAATAAATGATGATAAATAAAGATAATGATTATTAATTCGATGCCATGTATCTAGAACATGATACCAAAATACCATTGAAATGATTTAAGTCTGTGGGTAGAAACCCATCTGATTTTTGGAAAAAAACTCAAAGGGTTTGTCGCCAACTGATTAGTCTCATGAGACAAGTGGATTCATCAAGGGGATGTTGCAGGAACCACCCTTCGTTGAATGTCTAAAAAATTATTTATACATAGATTTAATACAAATTCAATCTTCCATCTCAATATCCTTATATAGTATATAACACTGATTCATCAATATTTTCATAGTTAAAATAATACTCTATATAAACACTGTATGTAGAAGGTTATACGGCTTAAGACAATACTCATAGCCAGGAAACTATAATATGGATATGTAAAATATTAACAATTTTAATTGAAAATTTATCTAAAGTGGGTCGTAGATACACCACATAAGAAAGATTAGTTTCACAATACCAAGAAGGTCTCAATGAAATAGAAATTGAAAAAAATTCCATTACCATGTTGTAATCAATCGAGTCGTAGGACAAAAAATTAATAATTACCAAATGAATAACATAATACCATGGATATAAAGTTAATAATGATAATATATCCCAAATGGTATTACACAATACACCACATGAAAGAAATAAGTGTTGAATAATGGAAATATCATGGAATTAAAAGTGAGGTAAGAAACCCCTTACCTTATGCTCGAGTGTGTTCTTCGTTTGTTTTAATGACCTGAATTATCAAATTTATCTTAATTAATTAATAATTACAGAACATCTTAAACATGTAATTTATTTAGTATAACCTTATTAGGTTCATTCATTTCCATTTTATGGGTTTAATAGGTTCACTTTTATTGTTTTGGAAGCATGTTCTCCCTTGGTTTTCATGATCCGATTATTTTGTATTCATGAATGGAAGTTCATTTGATGTGTGGTTAAACATCCAGTATTGTTAATATATCTTATTAAGGAAATTAAAGATATATAAATGATATTATAATTATTTTGGGTTATATACCATGATGATGATTCATTAGTTAAAAGTTAATTACAAATGTTTGGACAAACATGGTGGTTTTGTTCATAATGAACTTGTTTGGTATTATTATTTTATATTATGAGTGTCTAAGGATTTCAGAATATTGAATAAGTTAAAATACTTATATTATGATCTGGTTCTACCATTAAAAATGTTTCATGACCATTCTTGAATATACTAATTGAAATTATGAACCTGTTGTCCTTGAATGTGATTAATTAACACATCTCGGACGGTGTTTTCATTTTTATTATAAGAGGAGGGGGAAAGAGAGATGATGATGAAATATTATATTAGCATAATAAAATTCCATTCCATGTAATTTAATATAATTATCATATAATTTGGATTAGGGGATATGAGGGAAGAAGTATAATAGAAATGAACTCAAAATAGATGAAAATTGAGAAATCTCTTCAAGAAAATTCGGCAGCCTAATAGCATCACTTAAATTTTCATAAAATAGTTTGATGAGAGAAAGGAGATATCTCATAAATCATAAATAATATAAGAATTATGGGGAATATAGAAGGACATATCCCAACATAATACAATGAATATTTAAAAAGAATAACAAAAAACGAAAGAAAAGAAAGAAAACTAAAGAGGATGTTTACCTCTTGATCTCTTCTCCTTGAGATATTTATTAAGGACTTTGTTTTTTGCCTTTTGGTTAGACCAGAAGGTATTGGACGTGGGGGAGGAGGTTAGGGAGCTATTTGAGCAGAATTTAGGAAAGTATTCAAGCTTGAGTGATATGGGATGAAGTGGGGGTGAGGGGTGGTTTATATAGTGGAGGGGAGGAAGGATTTTACATTATTTTAATGTTTTTTCTCAAGACTATGAATAGTATTGATTCATGTGATAGTAAATAGTAATAATGTCAGGTGAGTTTGAAAAAAGTGGTATTACATAATCCTTGAATCGCCTATGATGAAGTAAATCAAGTATTTAGCATTTATCACATTTTATTGTATTTTACTATTCATCAAAAATTCAAGTATTTCAAAAAAATCTCAAAAATTCTCCCTAATAATTTTTCGACATGTAAAATCCAAAAATGAACTCCATTTTTCAAAAATAATTTTTTAAATATGATAAATTTAATTTCCAATTAAATTCATTATTTAATCAAGAAATACAAACACTTAAAATATTCATCTTCATTTTTAAGGTGCCTAAATTTATTTATACATTCAAGGGTATGGATACAATTCCAAATATTCATATTACTATTCATAAGGGTAAGTTACTATTCATAAGGGTAGGTTACTATCCACCAAAAATTAAGTTAATTATATCAGACTTTAAATATCATCTTGAACACAACCGTGTATGTCAGATTTTCAAAATTCAAATCAAAAAAGATGGAAAATTTATGTTTAATGACTAGATTATGACTATCTCGTATAAATAACCATGATTTTTCCGTAGAGGCTTCGTGATTCATGAAATATAGGATGTCTAATGAATACAGTGTATTTATGAGAAACATACCATAAATTGTTTGGGGTCGTACAATATTATTTACATTTTACATTTAAAACTATCTTAAAATAATTATTATATCTTTAAATACTTGAAAATAAATAATAATTCTTAATAAAATACATTATTATTCACTATTCATTGAAAAACATATCATTTAAATAATTCAAAAAACTTCATCCAATGATTATTTTGAAATTATGATTTCAAAACTTAAGTTTATTTTTTCAAATTAAGTTTCAAAATTTATTAAAAACTAATTTTAAAATAAGTGTTAAAAAGGTGACCAAATTGATTTTTTAGAAAAATATAAGTTTTAAGTGTAAAATATTATTTTTCTTATCTCTAGACTAAAAACCACATAAGATGAATTATAAATACTTTATTGAATATATAATATATTTTTTATAATAATTCACCACAAATGATTTTTAAAAATTTTTTATGTAAAATGTGTTTGTGTTCATCAAAATAATTTTTCCTTAAAAAAAATCATTTATTTTCAAATATTTTTTATTTACTTTTCTAATTAATTAGTTACCAAATAATTCATTTTATATATATCTGTAATATATTTTCATAATTAAGTTAATATTATTCATACTTTCCATTCCAATGGCTAGGTTATAACTATCATATTAAATAATCATATTTTAATTGTATGTCATGGTTTGTTTAAACTCGATGTTGTATGTAACACATGATAAAATCAATGTTCTGTGCAATTCAAGATAAAATCAGTGTTGTGTGTAATTTAAAATATAGAAAAGGTTAAATTTATTTGAAAAATTATATTTCATAATATCTCAAGGTGTTACATTAAACCCCCCCCCCCCCCCCCCAATGAATTTTTTCCTCAAAATTTGTCACTTTGGTACCAACAACTGAGGATACTTATATCCCATTACATGATGAGGTTATCATGTTACATTCTCAAGTTTGTCGTTTCTCCAAAAAACATTGACCAAGTGAGTGGTCTTGTTTCAAAAAAATTCATTGTATGATCCAAAATCATCACTATTTGTTCCTCATATGAATGATATTGTCTGAGTGGTATGATTTTTGAGTTTAGTAAAAGTGAAATAGCGGTTATCTACTTCCTTGGTAGAGATACATGGAACATATCAGGAACACAATAGAGGTTCAGTGGAAGTTCCAATCTATAGGTTACCATCCCAATATGATTAAAAATTTCAAAGGGACCAATATTCATAGGGATTAACATTCATTTATATCATAACAATAATTTTATCATTTGGATGTTCTTCAATCAATTTCCACTTCATCAATTACTCCAAGAAATGAATATGAATTTATTATGACAAAAGAAATAATGGATAAAAATATCCATAATATGATAATAAGTAAATATGTTTATCTCTAGTTATCATCATAAAAAAATGTTTTTCACATGTCATCCAATATGCATAAATCATTATATGGTAAAGTAATACATTAATATCTAACACCACATATAAAGTTCAACTTAAACCATTGAATATATTGTTAACTTTATGAGCCTTCCAAAATTCAATGTTTTTTAAAGAAGGTTACTAAATTTACCTCAATCAACAAAACATTAATCCTCCAAATATCATAAAGTACCTCTTAATAGTCACATTCCAAATATGTGAATTCCTTGGTCAAATATTATTTTGAAGTTAGGTAATTACCATAATTATGATAAAAATTCTATGAAAACATGCATGATTCCTCATTCCATGAATAAAACCCAAGATTATTGAATAAATTCCATAGGTCCAATATGTTGTAAAATCCATCAATGATAAAAAAATTCCATTTTACCACAAATCACTTATCAATTACGAGGTCATCAATACAATCCAATTTACTTTATCAATATAAATCATCTCATTATATAAACTAATAATCATTTTTTTCAACATCAAGAAAAAATTTAGGGTTACCTTCCCTTAATAATATTTTTTCCATTAAATATAACCATTCCATTAAATCACTTCTTTAGATAATAAAATATTATTCAACATATTCTTTCAAACCATTAATGAAATACTTCAATAGAACAATACTTATATATTTCACGATTCATATAACATAATTCTTGAATTCCCATAAACAAACACTTCAATAATTGTAATTTATTCTCAAATCCTTAACTAGGCTTCATCATTTTATTCATTAAAAAACTTTCCTACAATATAAAATATGAATCAGGTATTAACATTCATTGACTTAAATTTATTCATAATTCTCACATTTAACATAAACAGCATTGTTATAATTACCCATACCTTTGATATGTCAATTGTGGTCTCTTCATTATTATTTTTATACCCATTACTCATAACACCTTCATTATTCTCTACATGAGATTCCCCCTAGGACATCGATTTGTATAATTCCCATACATTCCAAATTTATAACATTCAACCACTGATTATTCCATAGTGAAACCATTATCCTCTTCTATCGCATTAACCAAACATTTCATATTACCTCATCAATTAGTTTCTATGATTCGTTATTTGTCACACTAAAAAGATACTATTATCCCTTTGATACAATAACTTTATTGATTCTTCCCACATTCTTGGAATATAGGAAACTGAGTCTTCTTTCCTCAAAGGTCTACACAACCCAATATCCTATAAAACTCTATCCTTATGTTCTTTGGAGTTTCTAATAGTTGATTGTGGTGTATTTTTCTAATCATGTATCATGATAACTGATTAGGAATAATAAAAATATCCTCTACTCTAGTAATCACCCCATTTGGTTTCTCATCAATACATTTTCTATCACATTCAACATTAACCCAGTTTTTTTTGGTTCTCTCCATTCACTAAAACCAAACAACATATTGTTAGAAATAATAATTGTAGTGGGAAACCACATAATCATGAAAAATAACTTATATGATGTCTAAATTGTGACTCCTTATTTTTAATATATAAAACCTAGGTTTAACCTAGGTCATTATTCAAATCCTTCATGAGGGTCCCTAAAGAGTTTTTGAATTCCCAAGGAATGTCACCCAGGATTGTCAAACCAGGTGTGCAGCAAGGATCATTACCATGCATTGGATAAAGATTATTTATAGCTCAATTCACCCTTTTAGGAGGTATTACACATATGTATCTATGTTTCATAGCTACATCCACTTATAGTGCCCAGACAGGGATGTAATTTCTTAGAAAACACTCACTCTGTCCAAAGCCAAAAATCAAGGACATTTTCATTCACGTTTACTCATCCTTGGAATTATCCATATAAATATCCCTAGACATATCCTTGTATATATCCCAAGTGATGTAACTAAATTTTTTCATCCTAGTTTCCAAAGGATAATCAAAAATTTTCTCTGATAGAAACTGTAGATACCCAAACTTCTCATACATAAATATTACATATTAATATATGAATCTTCATTACATTTAGCAAATACATTTCCAATTACCATAATAGTTGTTTTACTTTAGATACATGGTACACAATAATATTATTTATAGAAATATCTTCAGCATCCCACATAAATATATTCCCCTTCTATACTCATTGAAAATATACCCTATATAAAATATTTCTTCATAAGCTTGAAAGGAAACATAATAAAGGGTGAGCTCATATTCTCTATAATGTAAACATGGTTAATACATGAATATAATTTGAGAATAAAGGTATAATAACATGGGAAAAAAATATTAAATTCATACCCTACATATCAAATATCAAAATGTTTTATAATGGGATAACGGTTGGCAGTTCATAAAAGATAAGTCATAACGGAACCAATAAACGTGGGCCATGAGAATAGAACATTGGTATGAGACATATATTTTCTACATACACATAACCTTATAATAGTGTGTTCATTTATAAATATAAATAGTCTCACTCATTAAGTTAATGAAATGAAATTTTTCCCCCGCATAAATATGTGGACATGAAACCAGTTCCATGCATAACCTTGTGAAAATGAAATCTAGGTCCATGTATAACACTATGAAAATGTAATTAGGTTCATCCAAAACCTTGTGAACATGTAATTGGGTTAATGAATATCATATTTACTCATGATTTACCCATATTTACCCAATGCATTGGAGGGAGATATAGGTCCAACCCATCACGTAATGAAAATCATACATATGTGTGCTACAAGATCAAAAACATTCATCATATCTGAATCCATGAAAATAAAGGTTCTTTATAAAAAGCACATCATATTAGAACCCATTAAAATAAATTGGTTTCATAATCATTTCATCATAGAATAACCTATTGAAAAGAAACACGTGTCATAATAATTTCATTATTTCATCATAGAATAACCCATGAAAAAAAAGTGGATTTCATAAGCATAATGTAATCATATAAAAAACCATTCGAAGAAAGAATCATAATGGTATCTTTAGATCATATCCCCAGTAAAGAATAAGTAACATCAAAGGATTCCATATTCGAATGAAAATGATTTTGGAAGATCAATTAGAACTTTTCTTGTGGAAAATAACCTTTTCACTTTGAAAAAAACATTTTAAAACATAAATCTTTTTTTAAATATATTTATTTTAAAATAAACATAGAATATTTTCAAGAAACATTAATGATCATTTAAAACATTTCATGAAGATAATATAATTTTCATTGGAAAAATATTACTTTTTAATATAAAACCTTTTAAAAATACATTTCTTTCAAAGTAACCCATGAAACATAAAAAGGAATCTTCAAAAAATTGAGTGGTCATGATGGAGGAAAATTCTATACATGTTTTTCACTTTAAAAAAGGATTGCATTCAAATTTTAGTTAAAATAAAAATCTGAATTATTTGTAATATGGCATTAATATATATTAAAAAATTAAAAATACAATAATGGGTAAAAGTTTCATTAATAAATCATTTGGATAATGTTAAAACATTTTTGAATTTTTTTTTAAACATGGATATTCAACAAAAAGGGTTTTCTCCCTAAGGGATAAATAAAGATGATTTTTCTTAAAAAACTCTTTTTTTATATTTAATACTTTAAGTGAGGAAAATTAGAGGATAAAATGTATTCTCCATAAATAACCATAGGATAAGAATATTTATGTGTTTATTGAGATATGATCATAATATTTCATTATTGGAACCGTAATAGTAAATAATCCTAAGAAATGATGTGATTGTATCATAAATACATTAACACTTTCGTAACATTGATTTATAATCCCCATGAAATAATTAAATTAAATGAAAAAAAAAGTTCCACGAGAACAAATAAATTTCTGATATTAAATTTAAAAGGATATTTATATACACCTCATAAAATAATATAGGCGCATAATATTACATATGTCTCAAAGAAGGAAAATTTGACAAAAAACATTTATCGATTTAGTAATCTTTTGAATCATAAGATCTAATATAGAATAAAATAAAATTTAAATTTAAATATAATTAAAATAAGGATATGTATGATAAAACATGTAAAAGTAGTATTAATACACCACAAAAGTTAAACGAGTGGTGAATTGGAATATGTATCCCATAAATAAAAGAGAGACGTGAAATCTCTTAAGTCTTGACTTACATAATATATTTTTGAACCTCCTTTATAATAAATATAAATTTATTATATTTATATTACATATCCATTATTATATATATCATCAAAATATTATTTACTTATGACCTTTCTTACCTTCTTATTTACAATTCCATGTTAAAGTCACATTTCGGGAAATAACAGCTTTGTTTTTTATGTATGTTTTGACTTTTTATTTTTTTCTCTTAATTTGATCATGGTTATGTAATATAAATAATTTTAACCATGAAATAAATATCATAAATATTCATTATATATGTATTTATATTAGTATATAAAATATAAATATGGAAAATGAAATACATCATTCATCGAGACGGTTGGTCGTACATATACATGAAAACTATTTATATTTTCTTAACAGATTGAAATAAAGTAATTTAAATAATATATCACCATTAAAAGATAATTTTTATTTCATATATATCATATATATTCATTAAATTTACCCTTATTACTTTCCATGAAAATTATTAGTGAAAAAATAATAACATCGCTTCGTGAGGCAGTAGTCTTCCGTACACCCGAATGATGTGATCATATCCCCCATGGAATGGAAAGTAAAAAAGGCATATGTGATATAATAATTAAAAAGTATAATTTTGTTAAAAATATCATATATATTCTTTTAATCTATCTTTATTACCATATATGTAAATCGTAAATGAAAAACACATCAAATCATTTTGTGAGGAAGTAGTCCTCCATTCACATGAGCGATGTTATTGTTCCCCATTTGATGGAGGGGTGATGATTGATGGTAATGAAATAAACATAAAAATATAATTTTATTGATGATAATTACGTTTTCATATAAAAAAATTTATAATAATTGAAGGAGGTGGACGATGAAATAAAATAAAATGCTTGGTTATGGATTTTACCTCTTCTTCAGACAACTTCATTTGGTTTTCACTAAAATCTTTCCAAGGATGGATTTTTAACATAAATAAATATTATATGATTATAAGAGGTAATTAAGTAATTTATTTTTTTAGTTAATTTCTAAACCAAATTGTTTTATAAGTGTGAATAGGAGAAGAGGGGGGTTCCCCTTTTTAAGTGAGATGAGTGGAACACTTCCAATATTTTAAAAGAAAAATGGTTACCCATATTTGTCACATTTCAGATAGATCCATAATGCTCCATTATAGAACCCTATGTGTGATAATGTTTAAATATTTCCATAAAATTAGTTCTGGACCATTTTATAGGTGATATTACCCCTTATCGCTTTAGTTTAACCCCTGATAAACCCATTTTTACCTTAACCGCGGTAAAGAATTTTTACTGTTTTTAATATTTATTATGGTAAAAAATTAATTCAATATTAATAGAAAATATAAATTATTATGATTTAAAATATGGAATATACTTTTTAAAATTTTACTCACATAAGTGGAAAGTTTTAATTTAAAATTTAACCCAGGAATGCGATGAGAAAACGATTTTCCAATGAGAAAATTCTCAAAAGTATAAAAAGTTTTGATTTCCCAATTCAATATGGAATTTTTTATAATGAAAAATAATAATATATATAGATATATAATTGAAATAATTTTAATATTTAAACTATCTTAAACTAATTTATATTTTTTAAAATGCTTTAAAAGAAATGTCAATTCTCAATAAAAACCATAATTTTTCACTATTCATCAATAAATGAAACTTTTCCAAAAATTCTCAAAAAATCAAAATAAGATAATTTATACATGATGATTTAAAAAAATTAAGTTAATTTTTTATATTAACTTTCTAAAATTGTAAAAAATGGTTTTAAAACAAGTTAAAAGAAAGTGATAAAACTGTTTTTTTATAAAAAATATTATTTTTAAATGTAAAATCGTATTTATTCTTATGTCTTGTATAAAAACACATAAGATGAATGATAAAAAATTTATTTAATATATAATATATATCTCATTTAAATCATTCAAAATAATTTATTTTTTTAATTTATTGAGGTAAAACATGTTTGTGTGTATAAAAATTGTTTTTTCTGAAAATGTTTTTATTTTCATATCTAATTAATTGGGAACCAAAAAATAAATTTTGTTTAGATGTGTAAGAAATATATTTTCATAATTTAGTTTTTTAATATTCAAACCCACATTTCCCATGGCTGTGTGACTACTATCATATTAAATAATAATTTTTTAATAGTTTGTTGTATTTCATTTAAACTCAATGTTGCATGTAACGCAATAAAAATTTAGTGTTTCATGTAATGAAAGATAAACTCAGTTTCTCATGTTATTAAAAATATAAAAAACATTAAATTTATTTTAAAAAATATATTTTACAAAATATTTGGGTGTTACACCCAAATCAATGTCCCAAAGAAGGTGGTACACAGGGTGGAAGCTTCTAGAAAAAGTATATTGTGTATACATGGGGTCCCATAGTGTGTGAACTTGCTTGGACACCTAGGAATTTCCTTGACTAGATATACATTGGCAATACATATGGATCTTCATAGCCTATACATCAAGTCACATGGATTTTATGTTCACCCAGGGGTCCAGTGCGTGTAATCATGACACACGGATTGGCTAGCAATGTACCTCTCCCTGAAGTGTCCCTAGGGGTACAAGGCATGTCTTCCCACTCAGGGTCCTGGGTGTCTACCATGGGAAGATGTATTAGGTACCCCAATAATGTTGTATAGCATGTTTAAATGGGCACATAGTGTGTAATATTTAATATGGTATAATCCTTAGCTTCCATGAAAATCCAAAATACATGGTTTGTGTTCCTCTGACATACAGAGTGTGTAGTCAGGTCATTAATACACAGTAAATAATTTCTTTGTGTAGACACCATATCCATGATTTGTTTCACCCATAATTCCATATGACTACTTTATTATATTGGGAATTAAGTGGTTCACCCCCGATTGATGATTTCTAGCCTCCACTGGGTTGGAATCAGAACTCTGGTCACCAGTGTGGTAGTTGTCACACTACTCATCATTGTTAAGGGTCCCAACCCCTAAAACAATTGTCCACAATCTACCTTGACCCATTCACAAAAACAATCATGGTTATTCATGAAGCTTCCATGAATTTGGGGGTTTGGTCATAACTGAATCTATCCTAGCATTGTCAAATCATGACAACATAAGCTAATGATAAAGATAAGTGGGGAGATAATAACAAGAATGAGAGGAAAACATCATTGTCCAATGTCATCCCATAAAAAATTACATAATGGAGGAAAAAAGGATGTATAAGATATAAACAAATTGGTTCAAGAATTATATTATTTTGGGATCCTGTGAAGAACGGAAATCAAAGATAAATAATTATAAAATAATATATCCATGCTTATAAATTTAAAGAAAGGTAGGAAAACCAAAAAATAAATATCTCTAACTCAAGAAAAGATCGATCATTGGTGAAGAAAACATCCACAAGTGAAAAAGGTGAAGATATATAGTGGTCATAATTCAACTCATAATGTTCCTCAATCATTTTCATTGATCCATGTTCTAGGGATGTCAAATCCAATGGAGATCTCCTACTACGGCTCTCCAATCTCAAAAGGTTATGCAACTAACCTTTGATATTTTACATACATGAATTTTTATTGAGGGGTATTAGAGTTTTAGTTCATTTAAGAAAATTAATTAAATATATTAATTAATTCACTTAATTAACATTCCAACATATTCCTTCTATAGACAATCCATGTTCAACCAACATTATGTCATGTATAGAGTAAACCTGATATTCTAGAAATAATTTTGGTCTCAAATTTCACATTCAAGGTCTTGGTAAATGGTAAAACCGTTTAATCTAAAAATATTCACATATGTTATTTAGTATATATTATAAATTTTACTATATTATTTCTGATTTCCTACGATGCCCAAACACAGTGATGACTATGACCAAAAAACCAAATATATACAGAAACATTCAGAGGATCCAAATATAGAAAACAAATTTTTTACATTATCATCTCATTCAAGAATATTCTTGAAAAAAAGAATATTCTACTCAAAATGGTGGTGGTACTAAGCCTTTATCTAGATCATACACTCCTAGGAGAACTCCTTCATCCTACCATGTCACTAATGCACTCAAACCAAATGAATAGTTCATCTATATAATATCCTCTCATGTTTATCCTCGATCACCACTGGGTACTCCAAGAAGGTAGCTCTATATTCTATGTCCATCTCTCCCAAATAAATGACATGCATTGGTTCATACATGTATCTCATCATATATAATACATGGGAGACAATATGCACTTTTTCTGACTATAGTGTTAAGGATAGGTGGTAAGCAACCTCGCAAACCTATTTTAGGACATGGAATGTCCTAATAAATCTCAGATATAGCTTTCTTCCCCAATAATATCTATGAAATCCTCATCATCAGAAGACTCATAATAAAACATAGTCTCCCTGGTCAAAATTCAAAATCCTATTCCATCGGTCAATGTAATATTTGTATCAACTTTATGATTTCCTCATATGTAATTGGATCACCCAAACCTCTCATGTTGTTACCTACACATGATCTTTCACTATAATTGATGTATCCCTAATCTATTCCCTCATAAGGAAGACCTTTAGTATCTCTAATATAGGACTTATAAATGTTATATATGAATATTAGAGTGATATATATTATTATAAGTGAACTCCACATGGATCAAGAGGTCCACCCAGGTCCACCTAAAGTTCAAAACATAGGATCTTATCATATCATTCAAAACCAAGATGGTCTTCTCTGCCTCTCTATCCATATCAGGGAGAAACATTGAACTCATCCATAACCAGGTCCTGAAGGCCTTCATAAATAAATTTTATAACCATGATATGAACCATAAATAATTTTTTGAGATGATCTTCGTGGGTACCCCATGAAGCCGGATGATCTCTCATATATACAACTACCCCAACTCTCCACTGAACTCTACTCCCATATGGATAAAAAATGTTCCAACTTATTAATATAGTCAAAAATCACCCATATATAATTATGAACTATAATTTTATTTGGAATACACATCACAAATTCCATCTATATGACATCCAACTTCCATTCTATAATCTCAAGAGGTTGAGTCAAACCTACTGGAACCAAATGTTCAGTTTTTTCCTACTCACATGTGAGACACTGAGAAATAAACTCAATTAAATACCACCTCATTACAACCCCCCAAAACTACCACAAAATTTTATTTTACATCTTATCCACACATATATGTATATCCAAGGGTGTGGTATCAAACTCCCTGAAAACCTCCTCACACTACATGACCAGAACTACCGTTTATCCCTAAAAAGTATGACATGTTCCCCACCATCAAAAAATACATTAAGTTTATATATTGGGGATATATAGTAAAAGATAAACCTACCATTAAACATATACCAAGTCATAATATCTCACACGATGATGATAAAATGGACTCTCCACCATTAGATGTAGTTAAACTGTACTTCTTTCCTCCACCAGGGTTATCTCTAATGAAGCCAACTACTCTGACACCTCCTCCACCAAGTGAGAATGGGATTTCATAATAAGGTAATATAAAACTATGTTTATATTCCCTATAGTTTATAATATCTCAATGTTATATTTTTCAGTAACTATAACCAACAACACTATCTCAGTTTAAGATCTCTCTAAGTCAAGATATACCTATGACTCTAGTGGTCTAAGTAAACAACAAAATACTAGCCAGGAAGATGATGCCTCTGCATCGTTAAGGTAATGACTATGGCTTACAAGGATAATTCATGGGTTATTTAATTCAAACCCTTGGGTCTCAAGTCCCTTTATATATAATAAATCACTTCCTATCTTTGCATCAACATGCATTTGAGCCCAACTCTAGAAGTATCATAGAACACCATGTACTTGATGCCCTTCTCTAGTAGTCTCAAGGCAGGAAAACAAATCAACCTCTAAATCATCTACTTAAAGGATATATAAAACTAAAAAATCCATAAAAATGGATACACTATATATATCAATTAATTAAAATGGTAATTTTTCTTTCAAAATTATTCCATGAACATCAGGTGGTACCCCGCTAAATCGAGAAAAATTTGTACCTTTGACATCCTCTTGGTTGGTTTCTGAGAATGAACTACATAAATATGTGATGTATCAATAGATAAACCAAGATTGTAGATGTCATTACACATAAATTGAACCTCTTAGATCCAAAAATGACTCTTCAATAGCTTACCATATAGCTTGTTCTCCCTGAATAATCCTAGGACCATCCACAAATTCTCTGCATGCTTTTCTACTGATAAATAGTAAATAAGAATTTCATCAACAAAGAAAACTAAGAATTGGTCTATGCATAGTTATAATATCTGATTCCTAACATCCATGAACATGGTAGGGTATTACCCATGAAAAAAACAAATCACCATTAATTCATAGCATATGTAGTGACATAAGAATGTCATCTTTAGAATATCATCCTCATGAATCACTAATTGATGGTATCTGGACATGAGATAGATCTTTGAAAACCAACTCACACATTTAAAATGGTCAAGAAGGTATTTTATCATTGTAAATGGTTACTTATTATATAATTTTACCTAAAATAGGTGATGATAATTAAATAAAATCAGGAAACTCCCTTTTATATTTTTCATGAACAAACCTTGCGCTGCCTAGTGGGATACACTATGTTTTATAAAATTGTTCTCTTGATGGTATTATAAATTCACCCACAACAATGGAAGACCGGTAGGGGACATCCCATATTCTACATAATATATAGGTGTGGTCCTAGTGTGAATTTCAATTTACAAGTTAATATCCTACCTCGGAGATTGTATTGAAACATACTTGGGAAATACATCCATAAAATCCTCCACTACCACTGGAGGAAAGTTTCCCAAAGAGCATGCTTCACAAAGGGATAAAAATTCTAAATTATGGGTGATATATTATAGATTATTGTTCATGATATCCACTAGATTATCCATAAAGTCTATTTATCCCAATAAGAAGACTCTCAATATATCTATACGAAGGGATCTAACTATCATGTGATGACTGTATATCTGGGAACGCATTGCAGATAATTATTCCATACCCCACATGACATCATATAGTTTCATCATAATGTTCAAGAGATCTAATGAGAAAATATATCCACTAATTGTTAACTCACAATGATATCAGATGTGTGATATAGAGTAATCACTCCATATAAGATCCTCCATCCATAGATGATGGGCCAAGGGCTCAAAGAGAATATCTAGCTCTCACACAAGGGATATAGAGATAAAATAATTACTTAATATTATTTCTACATGTTATAGAGCTATAGTATATAATACATAATTCATACCAATAATAATAATATGAGAAGTCAAATCATATCCCTCCATATCCTAAAATGGTTCATTCCCTCAACCACCAGCCCTCTGAGCCTTTTGTGGATCACCTAGTGGTGGTGGGAGTAGGTCATAGCATCACCCTCCACTTACATCTCCTACCTCTGGAGATCTAGTTACTCCTCCATTAGTACCACCTCAATCGGTTCTACCCTAACCATGTATAGTATATCCCTAATCATGACGATACATCAAATATATAGGTCCATCCATTTCATGTCCAATATTAGCATCACAATGATTCTATAAATCATGATCTATGTGACCTTATCCATAACAAAAATAAAATCACCCCTCTTAAAGCAGACTAGAGCCTCTGGTTGAACCTTGTGTTGTAGATACACTTGTTTGATTCTATTAATTAGTATGAATCATATGTTGATACCTTAATGATTAATTCTTGTTAGCTACTACATATGACTCTTCACTATGATGTCCACTTCCAGCTCTATCCACCTGATGTCACTTAGAAAGGATGTTATTTATAACCAAACACTCTCTAACACTCCAACATTTGTGGTAATAAATAAGGATAACACATCATGTTGTATATATCTATGAAGGACCTACTCAATATTGTATACCCAAAAGTATCCATATCACACCATATCAATAGAATTTCATGTGAGGTCAAAAAACCTTTAGGCCTTCTCAGCAACTAACATATCCCCATGTTATAGCTCAAGAATTGTACATATCTACACAAAGAGAATGCTCAAAGGGTAATATAAATTCTGTAAAAAATACTGAAATTATATCCATGATAGATTAATCTAATCATGAGAATATGTGATTAGAAACCAATAGAACCCAACAACTCCTTGAAGAAGACTAGTCACAATCACAACCATTAGATCATCCGAGGTTTAAACAAGATGGAATACTCGGAACACTTCCTCGGGCCAATCCTCCACTACACGAGGCAATGGATCTCAATGAAACTTGATTAGTCCCTTTAATATAAACTTTCATATTGTTCTAAGAATGAAAAAATAATCTTCCTAACCATCTGTAGATATCATCTTCCCAACATGAAGTTGATCATCTACCAATACCACTAGAGATGGATCTATATGTTTTCCATCAGGTAAAATCACTGATCTATATCCACCAGGTGAAAAAACCTAATTAATGGGTCCTTAAACTAAGGAATAATCACTCAAATGTTCATCATCAAGACCCTGTATAATTGTTCAATCTAGTGGTCATTGTGAAGGCATCCTAAAAGTTAATAAGACAAATGATTTCATCAAGATTCACTAATTTATTTCACCCTTACATCACTCTTTTAAACTTGATTTGAATTTAAAATTATAAATATTATATCAAACTGAACATACCATTTGATTCAATTGTTAAATGTTTATCATTGTTAAAAAGGGAAATTATTCTAGTTTTGGTGATTTCATTATAGGAGGAGGTGATTTGTAGGGTCGGAGATGATCCATAAGGAAAATGGGCCAAACTGTATGGAATCTCAAGGACATTTGTCCACAATTTTTTACATTTCAAAAAATTTGTGCCTCCAAATGGGATGAAAATTTGTGGAAATCCATAAATTCATGGGATATAACTCATCTCAAGAAAAATAATCCCAATTCATCCATTAAGTGGGAAATCTGAACCAATCTATCTAGGGGAAAAAATATGAACAACGTCAAAGATTGGGTTATGTATTTTATCCATATCTCGCATTTTCATCCTCCATTACCCACCAACTTTGGCATGGAGATAGAAAATATTCTGACCTACAATTGTTATCTATTTTCCAAGTCTAGATAAGGTCATTTACCAACCCAAAACTAGTACACAATTGTTATCTCTAAATCTGGGTTACAAAAGCTGCATCCCATTTTCACTATAAATTTGCACCTTGGGAACCCCATTTTAAAGTTAGACCAAGGAGTGAAGTGATATCATTTAGGATTTATAGATGAGTCCAATAATCAACTTGTAGTTTTTTGAAACATCTAGTACTCCAAGGGGGTGCTCTTCAACCAAGGATCCCTTCATCGAATCCTTCCTCTGTTTTTTATGTTGTAATATTTGTCTTTGTGTAATAAACTTCTTAGTTCATATTTTATTTGTTCAGTGTTACTCTATTTTTTTCACTTATCTTATTCATTAATCTACCTCTTTGGTCTGGAAATCAAGAGTAGAAATGAGATTGGGTTCTACCCTTTCTAAACCTTTGCACATGCAAAATGATTCTACGATGACTACACCACCCACGGTAGAGTAGTTCTTTTTAGTAATCGATCTACCTATCAACTTATTCATTAATTTATTTTGAATCAATGAGATAATTTATTTCAATTAATATGATATATTAATTTATTTATTAAATTCAATGAAACTAATAAATCAAGTGAACAATAAACACAATACACGTGAAGTTGAGAATTGTGTGAATTGTGAGAGTGTGATATTAATCAGTAATACAAGACCACACGAGATATATTTGTAGAGTTAAAATATAATCCTAAACTTAATTAATCCTCATTAACAGAGTGTATATTTAAATTAATTTACCACTGACCATAAGATATTCTTAGAACATCAATCAATGCAGGGTGTTGTGATTGCATGTTCTGAAGCTAGACTAGGGTTTAATTCACTTCATATTTGTGCAATAGTTAATTCTCATAGGGTTCAAGGGATAAAAAATTAGGGGATCATAAATAAGTGGATATTAATTTAAATGATAATGATTAATAAGTAGGGGAAGAGTTATAGTTAGATCGATTACGCTTTCTAAAAAAATTCTAAAAAACATCTTCTCGTTGCATTTTCTTAATATCATTTCTAAAAAAAGAACAAAAAAATTTATATTCACCTTCCAACATACTTCTTATAGTATTATAAATGATAAAAAAATACCCTATAATTTTATGTAGTTTTTTTATTTTATTTTAATTCATTTTCAAAATACCTTAAATATTTTTTTCAATATACTTCCTCCTTTGAGAGACAACCCCCGTCAGCCACTCGGTTGCAGCTAAGAAGTAAAAATTACACATCATTTGAAAGTTCCCATGATAGTTCCTTTCAAATTGGTTCCATCTTATTTCCCCTTTATCAAGTTTTATTTCTCCCTTATTTTATTTTTATCAGACCAACTCAAACTTATTTTTATTATGGTACACTTTTCCTCTTTTGATTTTTAATTCTTTTTATGACTCAAACTAATCTTGATGATCTCTTATATATTGACCCTATGATTAAACGTAGCCTCTTAGATCAAATTAGACATTCTCAGTCTATGGGAAGTTTCAACATTAAACTAGTTAGATAATTCCTCCAATCTTGTAACACTTAAATTGTAAATAATTCTAAATTAAACATAAAATAACAACCAATGGATGAAAATAATAATGATGAACTTAATATAACCATTCTAGAATTGGTTGCACTATATATTAACTATCAACCAAATTTTATTGCATACCCAAATCTCGAATCATACTTTGAACTAAAATTTGGGTTAATTCACCTACTTCCAAAATCTCATGGCCTCCCTAGTGAGGATCCCAATAGACATATAAAAGAATTTAATGTGGTTTTATCAACCTTAAAACCAAGAAATGTCTATAAATATCAAATAAAACTAAGATAATTTTCATTATTACTTTATGGAGATACAAAAAAAACAGGATGTATTATTTACAACCTGAAGACGTAACATGTTGGAACAATTTGAAACGTTTTTTATTGCAGATATTTTTTCCATCATAGATGACCACTTCCATTCGAAATGATATATTTGTGATCAAGTAAGAATAAGGGAAGTTACTATATGAGTATTGTGAGTGATTCAATAATTTTTTTAAAAGCTTCCCACGTCACCAAATTAGTGAGAAACTACTCATCTAGTACTTCTATGAAGGACACACACCTATAGAGAGAAGCCTGGTGGATGTCATAGCTATAGGGGCATTGGTCGACAAAACACAAGCATATGCATGTGCGTTGATCAAAAAAATGGCACAAAACTCCCAACAAGTTGGAGACCGAGGTACACCACATGTTAGAGGAGTACATTGGGTAATTCCTTCCTCTATTGAAAATCATTTGATTGATACTAAGTTGGAAGAATTGAGTAATATTTTGAGGAATGTTGATTATGATAAAAAGACATCACACCCCACTCATATGAGGATATGTGTCATTTTCACTAAAACCGACCACCCAACTGACTGTTTCCCACAATTACAAGAGTCATAGGATTGTGGATCAGTATTCCCTATGATACCATATTAGCATAAAAAAATCCACATCCCCTAAATAAGTATGATTCTTTTGAACCAATATACAAACAAGGGTGGAAGAATCAATCATACATGAGGTATGGCCCTGGTCAACAACAAAGGCCCCCTTTTCAACAAAACATCCATTAGGATCAACCTTACCAATAGGGTTTCCAACAAATCCAAAGGAGATTTGATGCTCAATCATAAACAAGTCAACAAAAAGTGACTTATCATTCAAATTTATATTCTAATACTGAAGATATTTTGAAAAAACATGTTCTTAATCAACAGAATGAGCTAAAGAGTTGAGTTTTGGAGCTGAGGGAGTTGAAGACTCATATGAGACAGATTACTCCTGCCCTCCATGAACTGGTAAGTAAGAATTCCAGAAATCTACCTTCCCAACCTACTCCAAATCCCAAGGTGAATATCAGTTCCATCACATTGAGAAGTGGGAAGAAAAAAACTGATACATATGCACCAGTCGTTCCACTGGAATACACCTCAACCCTGTAGAATCCCCATTCCATACCAACAAATGAGAAACCCAAGGAGAAAGATAAAGGTAATAAAAATATTGATGATATTCTTCCTAAACCCCTTCCTTTTCCAAATTGATTTGTTCAAACCAAAATGATGGATGATTAGGAAATTCAAAAAATATATTTTGGATACATTCATGCATGTTGAGATCAACATCTCATTACTTAAAGCCATTAAAAAATACCAAGGTATGACAAATTCTTAAAAATAACTTTGTACCAATCGAATAGGTCTTAAGGGAAATGAGAGGATCAATCTTGGAAGTAATGTGTCGGAACTCATTACACCAACTCTAGAAATTCCAACAAAGTGAAAGGATCTTGGGACATTCACAGTACCATGAACCATAGGGGAGTCACACTTTTCTGATGCACTTTGTGATTCGGGATCTTCCATAAATGTGATGCCTCACTCTGTATTCTCTAATTTATAGGTTGGTGAGTTGAAGAAGAAAATAGTAGTGGTGTAGTTGGTGAATAGAGATATAGTAAACCCTGTGGGAGACCTTAAGGATGTACTTTTTCGGGAAAGATACATGATATTTCTACCATATTTCTACGTGATTAACATGAAGGATGGTTAGGTAAGTTCTCATGCTCCCATTATCTTAGGCAGAACCTTCCTAAAAATTGTAAAAAATGGTCATAAGTGTCTATGAGGCTACAATTTCCATGGAGTTTGGGAATGATGTTGTGATATTTAATGTTATGGACTCTGGGAAGTACCCCTTAGAGGACCATTCTTCTTTTTTCATATCTTATTTTGAACCACCAAATATAAACCCCATGGTATTTTATTATCCTTTTATTAGAGATATTATGAGTATTGATTATAGTTTAATGTCTAAGAGCACTTCCACACATATTTCCAATGAAAAGAACTCTTATATTTTATTTTAAAATGGATTTATATTCTGATTTTGATCACGTTCACTCTAATTATGACTTGGTTGTTGAATATTCTGATGGTTTTGATGCATTATTCTATGATTTTGATGGTTATTATTCTGGTAATAATGTTCATTGTGCACATATTTTAGTTCCTTCAATGTCTCCATCCATTCTGCACCCCCCTACATTGGAACTCAATCCATTTCCACCTAATCATAAATACTCATACTTGTTAAGTGGTGAGAAATTACATTATATAATTTATAACAATATCACTTTTGAATATAAAGAAAAACTTTTGAATCTTTTAAGGGGGAACATTAGGGAAATTGGGTGGACCTTGGCTGACATATAAGGTATTATCCCCTCCATTTTCATGCATAGGATTATTTTAGAGGGTGAGGCTAAACCAGTGATGCATCCACAAATGAACTGAATCCAACTCTTCTAGAATTTGTAAAAAAAGAAGTTAAATTTTTTCTCTAGGTAGGTATAATTTATCCAATTTTAGATTCTATGTGGGTGAGTCCTATTCAGGTAGTTCCTAATAAAAGTGATGTTACTGTTCTTAAAAATGATGAAGATCAGTTAGTTCCAATGAGGGTGAAAACCAGTTGGCGTGTGTGTATTGATTATAGGAAACTAAATAATTCAACTCGCAAGGACCATCCCCCCCCCCATTTATTGATCAAATGCTTGATAGAATGGATGGGAAAGAAGATTATTGTTTCTTGTATGGATTTTTAGGATATTTTTAGGTTTATATTGCTTGAGAGGATCAAGAAAATAAAACATTCACTTGTCCATTAAGAACGTTTTCCTACCGAAGGATGCTATTTGGACATTTTAATGCCCTAGGTACCTTCCATAGATGCATGGTGAGTATTTTTTATGATTTTATTGAGACCTTCATGGATGTATTTATGGATTATTTTACACTGTATGGGTCTTTATTTGATTATTGTATCTCTAGTTTGGGAAAGGTTTTGAATCGTTGTATAGAAAATAATCTTGTCTTAAACTTTAAAAAGTTTCATTTCATGGTAGAGAATGGCATTGTATTAGGGCATATAGTATCAGTACATGGGATAGAGGTTGATAGATCTAAGGTAGATATTATTTCATCCTTACTATGTCCTTCATGTGTGTGTGAAGTTAGATCTTTCATAGGGCATGAAGGATTTTATGGGTGCTTCATCAAAGATTTTAGTAAGATTGATATTCCTATTTCATGATTACTTCAAAAGGATTTTGATTTTTTGTTTGATGATTATTGTAGGAATTCCTTTGATGGGATAAATAATTTTCTAACCACTTCACCAATCATACATCCCCCATGGTGGGATCTTCCTTTTGATATTATGTGTGACACCTCCAACTTCACGGTCAGAGATGTCTTATCTCAGAGGGTAGAGGAATGCTCACATGTTATTGACTATGCAACGAGGACATTGGATTTATATCAATAAAACTACACAACCATGTAAAAGTATTTTCTTACTATTATATTTACTTTAGAGAAATTCTATTCATATTTATGGGTCACCAAAGTTGTTGTTTTTTATAACCTTGCAGCTCTAAGGTACCTTTTAAAGAAGCCAGATGTGAAACCCAGGCTTATCTGATGGATTCTTCTTCTTCAAGAATTCTATATCGATATAAAGGATATGAAGGGTTCAGAAAACCTCTTGGTGGACCATAGGAGTAGGATTACTCACACATTATAGGTTTACACCTTGGACCACATACCATTTTGGTAAACTTTCCTTTATGAGCATCTTTATTATATCTCAGGTAGACATCCTCTGTATGCCGATTTAGTTAAATACCTTGTTGCCTCTAAAATTTCAGAAAATTTAAAGAAACATTAAGTACAAAAATTAAAGAGTGATTCAGGATTTTATGGTTGGGATGATCCATACCTCTAGAGCTTGTATAGTGATCAAGTTGTTAGGAGGTGTGTTCCTGATCATGATTTTGAGTCTTTTCTACATTTCTACCATACACTTTCATATAGAGGACACTTTAGACCCCAACGAACAGATAAGAAAGTTTTAGACTCTAGATTATATTGGCCTACAATATTCCATTATTCCCATTTGATTAGTAAGTCATGCTCTCATTCCCAACACATTGGGAACACTTCTAGGATTCAAAAGATTCCCCAACAACCCATACTATTCTGTGAGATTTCTGATGTATGGGGAATCTATGTTATGGGTCCTTTTCCTATTTCATTTTTTTGTATATTTTGGTTGTTGTTGATTATTTGATTAAATGGGTGGAGGTCAAGGCCAGCAGGACTGATGACTCTCATGTTGTAGTAGACATTGTCAAGGTACAACTTTTTGTAGGTTTGGAGTAACAAAGGCCATCATTGAAGATTATGGGACACACATTTTCAATCAAAATTTGGATTCCCTCCTTAAAAAGTATGGGGTTACACACAAAACATCAACACCATACCACCCCAAAACAAATGGCCCAGATGAGGCTTTAAATTGGGAGTTGAAACAAATTTTAGAGAAAATGGTTCAACTGAATAGGAAGGATTGGAGAAAGTGATTGAATGATGAATTATGGGCTTATAAGATAGAAAACAAGAAGCTCATTTGCATTTCCCCATTTCAGATTGTTTTTGGGAAAGCATTTCATATCCCCGTGGAAGTCAAGCATTGGGCTTATTGGGCTATAAAGAAATGAAACATGGATTTGGCCCAAGAAATAATACAAAAAAAGCTGTAAATTAAAGAGCTTGAGGAAATTTAATTGTCATCATATAATAATTCAATACTCTACAAGGAAATATCAAAATCATCTCATGATATAATGATCCAACAAATGGGGTTTCATGTTGGAGATAAAGTCTTAGTCTACTGTTCACGACTAAAGTTGATGCTTGGTAAGTTGTGTTCCATATGTTTAGGTCCTTATATTGAATCTAAGGTTTTTCTTTATGGTGTAGTGGAGATCACACAAGAGGACACTTGAAGAATATTTACAGTCAATGGGGAAATTTTGATTCAATTCATTAAGGTAATTTCTACTGATGTAGGGGATTTCATCACACTACATGACCCCATCATCACTTGATAATATCATGTTGTTCCTAACCCTTTCACTTTTATATTATTTTTCCTATATAAAATTCTTCATTTCATGTACACGTATCATTTATTGAGTTCACATTAAGTAAAATTCAATATTTTAAGTGTTGGGGAGGGAACCTTGGTAGTTTTGTAATTTCAATTGTTTTTCTTATTTTCAAAACAAAATGAGTGTTTTTTAAATATTTTTGTGTTTCTAAAACTTTTGATCTAAAATGATTCTCATCTCCATTTTGAAATCCATATAAATAAGTGAAATAATTTATCTCATGAAACTGAGCTTAAATGAATACTGAAAATGACTATTTCAAGTTTAAATCGTTAGTAATTTCATGAAAAGTGATCTGAATTTTGAATCACATTCCACATATCAATGTATTTATATTTGAAATCACTTTTCATGTGAGACTTCTGAACCATTTGTTTTACATTCTTTACATTCACCTCACTTCTTGAGATAACCAAACCATTCCTAATTTAACAAGAATTTGATTTATTCTTATCAAAACTTGGGGATTTGAGGTACTTGTGTTTTAAATTATTATAGAATTTATTTAATTTTAAATCTCCCTTTTCTAATAATCCTTTTTATAATGTCCTACATTGAACATTTAATCCTTTTATCCCTTACAATTCATTAACATCCTGTTAGGTTATCCACATTTCAATCCAATTTTCCCTATCCAACCTACTCTTGATGTGATATTTCATGATCAAGTTGAACTTAAGAGTGGGGAAATATATCTTGTATTTTTTTACCTCATTTGGTGATAATTTGGGAGGAAAAAAATGTTAAAGTGGTATTTTTCTGCTAAAAAATAATTATTTTGAAATTTGTGCCTTTCTGGAGCTTTCATGATAAAAGAATATGTGCCTTTCTAGAGCTTATAATGAATAAATAATGTTATGCCTGTCTAGAGCTTTGAAAAAAAACAATGTTTGAGAAGATTGACACTTTTGTTACTAAAATGATTAATGGTGTAAAATTTCCAGGATTTTTCATGATGATGGAGCCGAATTGATACTAAGGGGAGTTACGAGGAGACCATACTTGAGTGAAAATTAGAATAATGAAATTTTTCATCAAAAAGAGTCAAGACATCCTCATTCAGCCACATAACTTTTCATATCTAAATCATACTAACTAAAATCCATTGTGCAACCATACAAAGTCCTCATGATAAACAGATGTCTTTGACTCACATCGGGTAGAGATGTAGGGATTTATCAAGTCTATGGTGACCCTTGTGTGATATTGGATGAGAAAGACATTGTTGAAAAATTGACATTTGTGTGATAAGAGAAAATGAAAGTGGGGTGAGTGTTTTGTGTGAATGTGAGGATAAATGAATTGGAAATTTATTGAATGATATGAATTAAGAACTTGAAATAATGTTTTTTTGAGTAGGCATGATATCTTTTGTTTCTTGTTGTCAAATTGGTAGATCTCATGGGCATGTGATTTAAAAAAAATTGTTTTGATATTTATTTTTACTTGTCATGATTTTTTGGAATACATGATATGAGGTTTTCCTAAGTGTTCAAAATGGAAAGTGTGGGGCTCTGATCTCATCATGATTCACTACTTTATTTCACACTTATAGCATTGTTTTAAACTTGTGTTGTATTTAAAATTACAAATATTATCTCAAATTGAGCATACCATTTTATTCAATTATTAAATTTTTATCATTTTTAAAAAGGTAAATTAGTTTTATTTTGGTGATTTTTTTATAGGAGGAGGTGATTTGGAGGGTCTGAGATGATCCAGAAGGAATTTATTCCGAACCGCATGGAAGCCCAAGGACATATGTCCACTTTTTTACATATTTTGAAAAATCTGTACTTCCAAATGGGCTGATATTTTGTGGAAACCTCCATAACATCATGTTATAAAACTCATATCAATAAATCAAATCCCAATTTATTTACTAAGTGGATAATATGAAACAATATTTCTAGGGGACAGAATCTGCAAGATGTCAAAGATTTGGTTCATATTTCAGAAATATCTCGTGCTTTCATCCTTTATTGGCCACCAAATGTTACATGGAGACAGTCACGATTTTGACATACAATTTTTCTCTTTTTTCCAAGTCTAGATAATTCCATTTACCAATCCAAAACTAAGACAAAAGTGGTATCTCTAAATTTGGTTTCCCAAAACCACTTCCCATTTTGGCTACAAATTGGCACTTTGGGCACCCTATTTTCCAGTTTGAACAAGGAGTGAAGTGTTGCAATTTCGGAGTTCCAAAGGAGTCCTCTCATCAATTTTGAGGTTTTGGAACTTCCTATATTCATAGTGGGGTCTCTTGAAGCAAGGATCACTTCATTTAAGCCTTCTTATCCTTCTCATGTTGTAATATGTTTCTTTATGTAATAAACTTCTTAGTTCCTATTTTATTTATTCTATGTTCCCATATTTTGTTCACTTATCTTCTTCCTTAATATTACTATTTGGTCTGGAAATAAATATTAGAAACAAGATAGGGTTATACCCTTTCTAAACCTTTTGCACATTCAAACCATTTCTGCGATGACTACACTGCCCATGGAAGAGTAGTTTTTTTAGTAATTGATCTACCTCTCACCTTCTTCAATAATTTTCTTTGAATCAATGAGCTAATTTAATTAACATAATATAATCTATTAATTGAGTTATTAAATTCAGTTAAACTAATAAATAAATTGAAAAATATCACAAAACCCGCAAGGTCGGTAATTTTGTGAATTGTGAGAGTGTGATCTTAATTAGTAATACAATACCACACAGGATCAATTTGTACAGTTAAAATATAATCCTAAACTCAATTAATCCTCATTCCCATAGTGTATATGTACCATAATTTACCACTGGCCATAATCTATCCTTATAACATCAATCAAAGCATGGTAATACGATTTCATGTTCTGAAGATACCCTAGGGTTTAATTCACTTCATCTTTGTGGTAAAGTTAATTCTCATATGGTTTGGAGGTCAAAAAATTAAGGGATCATAATTAAATGGATATTAATTTAAATGATAATTATTAATAAGTGAAGAGGTAGGGTTAGATATATTATGATTTCTAAAAAATTTCTAAAAAAAATCTTCTCATTGTGTTTTCTTAATCTCATTTCTAAAAAAAAATAAAAAATATATAAAATCAACTTTTAAAATACTTATTATAGTCATAAAAATGATTAAAAACACCCGTCCTTTTAAGTAGATTATTTATTTTATTTCATTTTATTTTCAAAATACCTTAAATATGTTGTTAAATTTACTTCCTCCTTTGATATACGACCTTGGTCATCCACTCTGCTACAACTAAGAAGTAAAAATTACACATCATTTGAAAGAACCCATGATAGTGCCTTTCAATATACCATGGTTAGATGAGAATATTTGGGGAGTTGAATTAGGAAGGACATGAAATAAAAAATAATCAATCATATATTATTCTTATACCATTGGTTTTCTATAACCAATTCCTCAGTATCCTAATTTGATTGGTATTAAATGTCTTGGTGTGTGGATACAATAGTTGTTGCACCATCACTAGGTTCCCTAGCCTATGATCTGAACTCAAAACACTTTGACATAATTTCCCTAAGATCCCAAAAAAATCTCCCCAACATTCCCATATCCAAATACTGATCTAAGGAAAAAACCACCTCTGATACCTCTCTATCATATTCTTACCCACCTATGATGGTATTAAGTTATGGGTGACACCCAAGTCCCACTTTAAATAGGCTAGGGTCTAGCGATAAGTTGTGAGTAGGCATATCACTAAAATGGGAGGCCTTTTCCTAAAGTAACTAAACACATGCAAATAACCATATTTAGGAAAGAGAGAATAGATATAGTAAAATAAAAAAAAATAGATTCAAACCAAGTATGCAAGAACATATATAAAAATACGCTAAAGTGAAAAAAGGTTAATAAAAATATATGAAGGGTAAAAATATATTCCTAATAAGAAACAAGGTCCTAAAATGGAAACAATTGGTAAATGGGAAAATTGAACAGATCCAAGATCACAACCTCCAAGTCTAACAACTGAACATGGTCAGTATAACAAAGTACCACTATGCTCCTCTGATATTGGGCCCACTAAAGTCACCACCAATATACATGTAATCTACATAAGATGAAATGAGATAAGGAATAATACATGAAGGGTTGTGTGTATAGATACCCAGTAGGATGCCCTGAAAACCAAGAGGGATTAAATAAAAATATTAACCATCAACCCAATCAATAAACCAAGTATAGAAGAAACCCAACATCATATATTCTCATAAGAAAGTCATGAAAAGAGAGAAAAGGGATGTCATACTTCCTAGACATCTAATAATTAAGATTATATCTGTAGATCCAATAAGTCCAATACCTGATACCAAAAACACACACATGACATCATAAGATACAGAGTGGATGGTCGCCTCATTTCCAATGTTATCCATAGATGAGGGATCACTTTCTCTTAGTTATGAATCTTTTGTAACCTCTAAAGAATGATTATGGAGGACCCAAAACTCACCAATATGTGTCATAACCCAGGAATCATTACTCCAATGAAAAAACCTCTCACCGTCAAAGATTAATGATGGGGAGTATCACTCTATGGATAGAGTATTTTTTCCCTATATAGTTTTAAGGACTTCCATATCTAACTATAAAAATGATATGGGGGACCCTACACCTAGAGGAACAAGGGATTAACAACCCCATAAATCATATTATAAGTATACAGGATTACTGATATAAGCTAAGAATCGCTAAAAGAATCATCCTTATTACATAATCTCATGCAAAAAATCTAATAAAAAATAATGGAAACCATCACATACTACATGGAAAACTTATCAGAATAGGCTAATCACTTGTCTAAATATGAGTCCTAGATAAGGAGTTATGGAAGGTGGATGTTTCTGTAAAAAGTACACACTATGTTCATAGGTTCACATGCCATTTTACCTCACCTAGAAACCTGGTTTTGTCCTCGCCTGGACATGAATTTTACAAACATGTGGATCTACACAGAATGTACATAGGTTCACATGGAATTTAAATTCTCCTAGGGGTTTTAGGTGTGTAGTCATTGTACATGGTTTGGTTTTCCATTTACCTCTATACGACGTGTCCCTAGGGGTACATGGTGTGTCTTCACACATATGGTCCTGGGAGTGTTCCCTTGGCACATGGCTTGGATTATTAGTTAAGGTTACATAGAATACAGGCCCAACAATGGTTTTTTTAATATTTAACTTGGGAAAATCTTATCCATTGTGAAAATCTAGACTATATAGTGTGTTTTTCTCTAGGATAAAAGGCATATAGTTATGTTTTTCACAGATAGTGAATCTTATCTTTAAGAAGATTCAAAATATGCAATTCTCAACACCCTTTGTATTGTTTCATCCATTATATCTACTAATAATGAATGGAGTCATCCCCAATAGATGATTTCTAGCCTCCAGTAGCATAAATTAAATCTTCATCAACCCACACGGTAGCTATCATGCCTCTCACCATCATTTGTGGTCCTAGTCCTTGAATCAATCACCTATGATTTGAAATACACTTCGATTCATCTATTAAAACCCAATATATTTTTACTTCTTGCATCCTCCATGAATATGAGGGTTCAACCACACTTGAATCTAGCTCAAAAATGTTGGATAATAACCTCATGGGTAACAATGAAGAAAACAAATAAATATGGGGATAAAATCACAAGAACTAGTTGAAAATATTTTTTCATGGTGTGATCCAAACAATGATTACATAAATTTTGAAATTAGGGTGAAAATAAGGGAGTGGAAGATATAAATAAATAAGTTAAAGAATGATATTTAATTGGGGATCATGAAAATAGATTAAATATCAGATAAAAAAATAATACTATAAGTGATCCATTCCTATCAAATTAAAACCAAGGTAGAAAACCACACAAAAATTATCCCTACCAGAATAATGGATCTATCGTTGGTGAGGAACATTCACTATAGAAAATAAGTTTTAGATCCTCTATGATTTTTATTCACCTCATGATTCCCCTCGATAATTTTCGTTGATCCACAGTCATATTTTTTTCAAAGCCAACATAGATCCCATCCTCCTACTCTGTAATCTCCCAGGGTTGTGCAGCTAAGCCCCGATATTTTTCATAAAAAAATTTATAGAGGGGATTAGGGTCTTGGGGAATTTAACAAAATTAAATAAATTTATTTATTTATTCACTTAACAGACCCAATATTGTTTTCTTTCCATAGAAAATCCAACACCAACCTACTTTACGTCACACCTAGGGAAAACCCCATGTTTTTTAAATAACCACATTCTCAGATTTCCTATTCAAGGTCCACAAAATAGGAAAACCATTTATTTCAAAAATATGTGTCTGAAAACATTAATATATATTAATTTTTTTATATATTAATCATAGGTTCCTATAATTACCAAACATAATTCTGAGTCTAAGGAACAATCCATAGATATATATATAAATATTTAAAGGATCAAACTATAGAAACTAGAGTTGTTACACTTTGTAAACATCCTTGATCCAAGTTGCAATCCCCTATATAACTAATAGAGTTTAAGTTCTCCATTATATATAGATATGTGTTCCTATAACCATAGGGTTTTAATACTCCCTTGATCAATGCATTTCCCATTTATGAGGTTCATTACCCTACTACAGTTATAGAGGAGGCATGGAAGTTATATAGGCTAAGTGGGTAGAATTTAGATAGTTCCACATGTAAAGAGGTTTAGTCCATAATTCAAGGGGTTTAGCACTCCCTTTATTGATATATATTCTCTATAGAAATACATGACCCCACCGCACTCCCACCCCCATAGTATAAAAGGTTTCAAAAGGGATATGATGTTTGGTAGTTTAGGAAGTTCATATGCTTTGGGTTATGTGACGTAGTCAGAATACATGGCTTCCTTCAAGATATGAATTTTAGATAGATTAAATAATTTTGGTTTTTATTTTATCATTTGTTTAATCAATGAATAAATAATGTATGGTATTCTTATTTTGATTTCCATGACATGGATTTTGAACTAATTTGTGACAAACCGACCAAGATCATCATCAAAGTTAGCATGTCACAAGGCATGAAGCACATTCATGATCCCCAATGGATGAAGATAAGAACCTTGTTATCAATACTCATGTCCATAAGAATGATTTAACTTAAAAACACACAACACCACATGTCTCGTATATTCTAATATAAAGATAAAAAAACCAAATTACCTCACAGAATATTAGGTCCATAACCATGCGACATTAAAAAAATAAATAAGGATAATACTGGAAACAAACCAATACCAAAAACAAAACAAAGTCTCCATGTGGACTTCCACAACCACTTTCCCAAACCTTCATGAAACAAAATCATCCATGATAATTCATTTAGTTATACAACACCCTTCCCTTTACCTATATCCTACAATCCAAATCCTTCGTACATCCAAAGTTATATACAATGTGTGAGGAAAACACCTTCTAGTATAAAATTATAAATCTATACAATATCTATCACCTTGAAACCATTATTTCTAGAATTAAAACCAAATAAGATTCAAAACTTATTTCATTCAAAAACATTTCTTATAAAAAAACCTTTGGTTTCCTTTAAAACATTACATACCCAAATAAACCAGGAATATGAAAAAATGCGTGAATGATTAATTGAGGTTCATAACCAAAACCCTCCATGGAAACTCATAAGATAAATATATGAGAAATAAAATAATGAAACACCCCCATCATAGATAAAAATAAGAACACTTTGGCTCTAGATTATGGGAATACATAAGTAAGAATTGATAGGAATAATATATGTTTTAAAGTGGATCCTTTTGATAATGAGTCCACCCGCAGTCTATCAGTATCATAACCAATATCTCTAGTGGAGTTACACCAACTTGAAGTGTAAATATATACATAAACAAATGAACCCAAGGTTTCCATGTGATATGTTTTCTAAAAAAATCAACTACATCATACCCACAATTTAGTAAAACATTTCTACAAGTAATTCTTTACCCCTACCATGCTTGAAAAACAATTAAGATTCAAAACTATCTTTTTGGAATTTCATCAAACAAATGAAGTGTGTTAAACTATTTTAAATAAAACCTCAGTTAAAACTATTTTATATGCGATAAAATAGGAAATTACCAAATACAACCCTCATGGATATCAAATAAACAATTTTTATTATCCAACCAAAAGAAAACACAAAAACTATAAATGGTTCCATGAAAAAGAATAGTTGTATATAGAAACCTTCCTCAACAATGGACGAATCATAGACACCTTTGAAGATAATGACTGGAAATGAAGATACCAGGTCCTCCTAATCCAAGATCCATAAGAATAGTCATAAATTCCAAATTAAAACCTATAGATATATCCTTCACAGCCCTCAATAGTTTTAAAACATTGTGGATAAGAGAGATCGAGAAGATATCTTGAAAGAGAAGGAGATATCAGGTAGAAATTGGATCACACCTTGAAGAGATATACCATGACCAAAGGAGAATCACCAAAAGACGAAATGGATAACCTCTTATAACATAAAGTAAAATCTAGGTAGAGACAATGATATATTACCATGATATTTGTGTTAAATAAATCAAGGGTGTCGGGGTAATTTTATATTTTTAAGAAAGGTATGTGAGTCTCACTATTATGTTTCATAGTTAAACAAGCCATGCACTAATCGTGTGGTCCCTACCTACCTGAATGGCCTGAAGGCCTTCATTTTTTATTCATTTTTGACAATCCCCCTTTTAAGGGTTGAAGGGGAACCCTTACATAGCTCGTAGGAATCGTGACATTATAGGACATGAAGGTATTATAATAGTTCATTACATAGTATAACTAATTGAAACTACCCATCCCCATCATCTGTTTTGTGATTAGATCTCCAAATTTTCATGGCTATTCCACTAGCTATCTTGTGAAGAGGTGCACAGGCCTAGAACTGATGTCAAATGACAAACCCTCTCATTCTTCCAAATCTGTTAGGTATACTCTCGTGAATGTGCCTTGATCTGAATACTCTTCTAGATCTTGTTTCCTACAGAATATGTTTGGTTTACATTTTCACATTTGGTTGCTTGAAGGCCTTAAGGTGGCATGGAGGCCTTAAGGTGGCCGAAAGACTTACTGACCTAAAGAATTGGGTGGACAGAATTTCTTAAGGACTCTAGGCCCAAACCAGTGGCCGAATGTGAATAGTTCCAGCTATTGTAGTACTAAACAGTACCCTCAACAGTGCCACTATAGTAACTACTACAGCATTGTTACATTAACTCAAAATTATGCATCCTCCTAGATTCAAACCTGGGTCTCGTGGATGCACCTGGAGATTCATCACTAACTGGGTTGAGGATCATGTGCATGTAGTCACTACTATCACTTTAAAAACAACATGCATGGTTACTTGAGAATAGTCACATGGTAATATATACCATGCATTGGTCGTACAAGTTCCTCTAGACCCAATACTAACCATATGCATAGTTTTATTAAAACTCTCCCATGGTTAGAAAAACTATTATCAAACCCTGAAACAATCCACTGGAAGAAATATATCCATATCAAAAGGTTAATAAATGGTTACTACGAACCATGTGCAGACCATGTGCCTATCTTGATTCACAAAAAATCCAAAAATATTGACCCTCAACTCCCGAAAAACTTTTACACCACAATAGTTTAAAAAGAGGCCCAAAATAAAATAGACATTTGACCTATAGGGTTGTACAATTCTTCCGACCAAGACACTTTATATCCCTATAGAGCACTCTGGATTTTGGAATCAGAAAGAGATAATTGCACTACTAAAAAATCATCACAACACACTCTCATGTCTCATGGATATCTCATCTACACTTACACATTACACGGACCAAGGGAATCATTTTACCATGAAACACATTATTATAACAATCCATAATATAAAATGGTTTCTTAACAACAGAGGTGTCAGGAACCGAATTAATATATTCCCATAAAATGACATAATAATGTTTCGGTTGATACCTCCTCATTTGGGAAACATGAAACACATCATAAATCAAAAATCACTATAAAATGATAAGTTTAATAGTTATACCACTATTTGAGACATTCGATGATCCAAAAAGGGCCAATAAACCTCAGTATAAAATTAAACTTTCTTCCCAAATGACTATCCCAAAGGTGGAAACCCCCTAAGAAAACACCACTCACAAACCATAAACTTCAATTGGAGAAAAAAATATCTTCATAGGATTTCTAGAAACATATAATTGTCACCAACCTCTTTCGAATCAACTGAAACATCTCTATTATCTCTTGAATAATACTCTTCCCAACTAAATAATTCTCTCCCAATTCCACCTAACACAAAGGATATCTACAATTATTTCTATATAATACTTCTCAAGCTAATATTTTATTCTAATTATAGTATTTTTTTATTGAAAAAAAAACAATTTACATGCTTTTCCCATAAACCACTGAAATCAAACATGCACTCCCAAAGAATATCCTACAGAAATTTAATGTTTTGGTTTATTCATCCATCCATCCATGGGTGATACACTATTCTTAAATTCAACTAGGTACCAAAAATCTCTATAAAAACTTTCCAAAATTAGTTTTTAAAATTTTGATATTTTTTAGAAAAAATAGTAGAAGTCACACCATGGAACTTCGTGATCTATCATACATACTAGTGCTTGAGCTCTTCCACCCTCATTGAATCTTTAATATGAAAGAAATGAACTGATTTTTTGAGTAAATCATTGATCCCCCGAATCAAATTTCTCCCACAAAGATTACATGGTAAAATGATAATGAATTCAATACATATATATTCCTACTTTCATATTATAATGGGTGAATGCAAAAAAACTATAGGGTATTTGGTGCTCTGCCTTAATCTTCTAGAAAGTAAGTCATTGTGACACAAAGTTTTCAATATGCTTCCTAATTTTTCAAATACATGACTTATTTTAAAGTTAAATTACATTTGATTTCTATTCATTCTTTTTTTTGGGGGTTTTCCATGCTTTTATGGGGGAATGGGTGAGTTTTCATGAATTGGGCCAAACCGTGAGCCCAATTCTAGATTTAAAAATTAATTTTGATTCCTTTATAACTCCTTCATTTTTTAAAAATTTTCATCTATTCCAATTCCTAATTTTCATACCCTAACCTATTAACACCACCATATTAATTTTGACCATTTAGGAATCCATAATCATTGTAAAGAAGGGTTTTTATTTAAGGGATTGGGCCAACCCGAAAGCCCATTTTATGCATTAAAAATAAATTTAAATTCTTTAATATATCCTTAAATATTTACCTTTTTTAGGTGATTAAAACTCTTAACCAATCCCACTTACATTAGGCGCGCCCCCATTCCCTCCTACCACAATTTGGAGCTCAATAGAATCACAAAATTGGTCAAAATATCTCTAGATTTCAGAAATCGCTCAGATTTGGAGAGGTAAATTGATATTTTCATAAATCCTTCTATTTTTAATCTTTTTTCCCAATTCCAATTCCTAAATGATCTCCTAATCCTTGTTCGAACCACCCTTGAATTATTTTATGTTTTCAAATTTAGATACTAGTGGATTGTTGGTCATTTTATTCAAGATTGTTTTGAGTAAGTATTTCTCTCTTCAATTTCTTCCTTCTCCTTAGGGTTTCCCCCCTCTTTCATTATGTTCTAAAATGTCTAGAAGTTAGGGTTTGAACCTATGTATTTTTTGTGTATTTTTTGGTTAAATATTGTGGTCTAGGGATGGATTTATCATCCTTGTGATGTGGCGGTGGTGCGGTTGATGTTTCGCACCAAGTTTCGAGGGATTCGACACTCTTGGTAGGTGGTTCCATGTGTAAACAATTATTGATGAGTTAGATTTATGTATTTACTCATTTTTAATATTTCTCATATGTTGGGTGTGGTGTGAAAACTGTTTTGTATTGATTTGGTTAAGTTTTTAATCATATAGTTTCATTTTAACTTGAAATTGGGTGTTTTCATGTGTTACTCGTGGGGTATTATTTTGATGTATTTTATAACATATGGAATTGGTTTACTAAATCTTGTTTTGCCTGCCAATTCTGATTTGGTAATGTATTAGTGTCATGTAGGCCTAAAAAGAGGGTTTTTTAATAGGTTTTATGTGTAAACCATTGTTATACTTCTTGAGATCATTTTATGAAAATGTGTGTTTTCATTTGGATCTTTTGTAGTATTATTCAAGGAGATTTTATAAAACTTGAAAGTGGTTTTATAAATGTCTCTAGGGATTCCAATTCTGTTTTGGTTAGGAATTAGTATGGTTTTTGGTCTTAAATTGGGATTTTGATCTTGTGGTTAGCAGTTTTGATAAAAAGGATGTGTTGGTTGACTGTTTTGGTTTTGAAAAGTGGAAAGAATTTTTTTTGATTTAACCATTGGTATTTTCTTGTGCAACCACATGCATGGGGTTATATGGGATGATGGATGATTTATGGAATGACTGGATTAGTGTCAGGATGGATATGATGAGGGTTCCCAATGTGGCACAGAAACATGCATGTGTAAGGCCCATGGCCTACCATTGGTGGATATGCTAACTACTGAACCGTTTGTTTTCAAGAAATGTTTTTAAAGGAAAAACATGATGTCTTGATGAATTGTTTGGGATGGATTATATTATGTTTTTTTGGAAAAGTTTGCTGTTGTGGGTTGTTTTGAGTCCAAAAACCTCTCCTATTTGAAATGTGTTTTGGGTTTATGTTTGGTCGGTAAGTTGTGTAGAAGGACCGGTTAGTAGTCTCCTCTGAGATATGTTTCGGGAAACCTTTATGGTGGTTCCCTTCATATGTTTGGATCTAGTTTATGGATTTTTTTGACCAATGGACTAGCTTGGTTGGGTCCTTGGGTTCTCTCATTGGATAAGGTACGTCTCCATTAAGGGTTAATGCATAACTGAAGTGAAACTCGGATTGTTTTGCCATTATAAAATCCTCTAGTTGATCAATATAAGGAATATTTTATTGATCTTTGTTGATTGAGTCTACACTCATTCCTTTATTTGATTTTTAAATCCACTTGTAGTGGGAGAGTTCTCGTGGGAGGTTGAAAGAGAGCTTGGTTTCTTAAGTTTCCTAATTCTTCAAAGCTGGAAGTGGTCTAGGGCTGTTAGTGGGGATGAGTGTCTCGATGGTGTCTAAGAGGGCCTCCAGGTTCTTCATAGTTTATTTGAAGCATGAGTTCATGTTAAACCACCAATGTGGAAAATATGGTCACAATAGGATATTATGGACACTTTCTAGAATTATGTGTTGTTTGGGGATGTTGTATAAGGTCCCTCTCTATTCATTGTCTATATTAGTCACAATGGTCACGTTCGGTGATGACTTATGATGTCATGTGCCCAATTGACCATAAAGGTGAAAGTTGGACAATCATCTGAGAGTCCATGTTATGTTGGGAGAATGTCTCCCATGGAAAAACATAAAAATATTCTATTTTAGAGGCAGGTGAGTATGGGTGTTCTTTACATATATTGTTTCTAACCCGAACAATCAAGGTGTGATGTGTGTGCATCTTCTAAGACCTGGTTTTAGTGAAATAACGTGTTAGGGTAAAGTGATTTTAGAATGTTTTAGGTTGTGTAAAACTTATCGTGGATTGTGGTGTAGTTGTTGGTTGCACCGAATGATGAATTCTCATTCAGGGGGTTTCCAAAGCCTAACTGTGAGGTCGAAGATGCTTTAATCATTTGAGCTCCATCCATAGGTCTCAGAGAGAAGCTGGCTCATAGTTAGGGGAAAAAACAGGTTCATTTAAACCCTTGTACAAATTCCAATCCTTAGTATGAAAGATAGGAAGAGTTTAAACCTATGGTGTCATCATCTTTCTTTTATTGTTTTTATTCGGTGGAAATAGGTGGAGGGACTTGTACCCATGTCATCGCCCAATGTTATTCCCTCCCCCTTTGGTTTCCATTGAGTCATTGGATAAAGGTTTGAAGTTTTTCTAGATAGGTTGAGCGCATGGTTTACACTTGGTTATTAGTTACCACGCCCCAGAAAACCATGTAGATAGAAGGATCCCCACTATTAGTGCAGGGTTTTCCAAACCATGCAGTCTAACCATGTGGTCGTCCCAACTCTTTAAATTTTGGGGTCTTTTTGTACTGACCTGTGCAGGTCGGTTAAGATGGTTGGATCTTATGGTGCAGAGACCCACTATGAGTCTTATATAAGTTCCTTTGTAAATTTCTTATGGAATTATACCCTTTGTACCGAGGAGTCCATCCAGGCCTCCCCCTGTTAGTGTCCTGATTCTGTCTCAGAAAAAAAAATATAGGTTGTCTCTTATGTTGGGTAGCCTATTTTTGTTCCCCCGTACTAGTAACTCAGACTTATCCATGGCCTTGGCTTAGTGGTAGGTAGTCTCGTTTGGATCTATCAAGCTACCTATATCTTCCTTGGGTAAACATTGGGATTGGAGAGTTCCCAATGGTTTAGTTATAGCAAGGTAAGTATAACCTTGTTTGATGTTGTTGTTCGTTTGGTTGAATTGATTGAGTCTTTTTCAGATAGTGTTTAAGGAGTTTTATTTTGGGATAAAGTATGAATGTGATTGATCATTTCAATAATGTGGTTTAAGTTTTGTTTGTGAGATTAATAATTCATTAATCGATCACTAGATGTGTTTTGGCCTTTGAGGGTGAAACCTGGCAAGGGAGTACCTCTTGGTTTCTCAATTGGGTTTGGTTGTTGCTTTGGCCTTGATGTGACTTTCCGGGGACGAAAGCTTTCATGGTTGGTATAATTGTAACATACAAGACTTATTTTAAAGTTAAATTCCATTTAATTTCTATTCATTCTTTGTTTTGGGGGTTTTCCATGCTTTTATGGCGGAATGGGTGATTTTTCATGAATTGGGCCAAACCGTGAGCCCAATTCCAGATTTAAAAATTAACTTTGATTCCTTTATAACTCCTTCATTTTTTAACATTTTTCATCTGTTACAATTTCTAATTGTCATACCCTGACCTATTAACACCGCCATATTAATATGGACTGTTTAGGAATCCATAATCATGGTGGATATGGGTTTTTATTTAAGGGATTGGGCCTGCCCGAAAGCCCATTTTATACATTAAAAATAAATTTTAATTATTTAATATCTCCTTCAATATTTACCTTTTTTCGGTGATTCCAACTCTCACCCGAGACCACTTACCTTAGGAGCGCCCCCATTCCCTCCTTCCACAATTTGGAGCTCAATATAATCACAAAAGTGGTCAAAACTTCTCTGGATTTCAGAAATCACCCAGATTTGGAGATGTAAATTGATCTTTTCAGAACACCTTCTATTTTTACACTTTTTCCCCAATTACAATTCCTACATGATCTCCTAATACATTTTGGAACCTTCTTTTAATGGTTTGATGTTTTCAAATTCAGATACTGGTGTATTTTTTTCATTTTATTCAAGATTGTTTAGAGTAAGTATTTCTCTCTTCAATTTCTTCCTTCTCCTTAGGGTTTCCTCCCTCTTTCATTGTTTTCTAAAATGTCTAGAAGTTACGGTTAGAACCTATGGATTTATTTGGTGTCTTTTTGGTTAAATATTGTGTTCTAGGACTGGATTTATCATCCTTGTGATGCAGTAGTGGTGCGGTTGATGTTTCACACCAATTTTTGAGGGATTCGACACTTTCGGCAGGTGGTTCCATCTGTAAATAATTATTTATGAGTTATATTTCTGTATTTACTCATTTTTAATATTCATCATATGTTGGGTGTGGTGCAAAAACTGTTTATGATTGATTTGGTTCAGTGTTTAATCATATAGTTTCTTTTTAACTTGAAATTTGGTATTTTCATGTGTTACTCGTGGGGTATTATTTGGGTGTATTTTATAACATATGGAATTAGTTTACTAAATCTTGTTTGGCCTAAAAATTATGGTTTGGTAATGTATTAGTGTCATGTGGCCCTAAAAAAGAGGGTTTTTGAATAGGTTTTATGTGTAAAACATTGTTATACTTCTTGAGAGCATTTTATGAAAATGTGTGTTTTCATATGGATCTTTTGTAGTATTATTCAAGGTGATTTTATAGAACTTGAAAGTGGTTTTATAAATGTCTCTATGGATTCCAATTCTATTTTGGATAGGAATTGGTATGGTTTTTGGTCTTAAATGGGGGTTTTGAAATGGGTTTTGTGTGCAAGACATATTTACATCACTTGGGTTATTTTTATGAAAATTGTAAATGTTTTAGTTGGTTAAAAAAAAGTAGGAAAAGGGTGAATATGTACTTTTTGTTATGATTGTTCACCTATTAAGTTGTTTTGAAAGGTAAAGTGATGTTTAATATGTCAAACATTTTAAGAATGTTTGGTAAATTTTTGAAATGTTTTATTAAATTGTAATGTTGTAGTGAAACTTGTTTGTGGGCAGTTTCATGTAAGTTTGATGATAAAATGATTTTGAAGGTAAAAAAGGGTATTATGTAACAAGTGTGTGGTCTGTTATGATAGTTTTAATATATTGGAATGGTTTTATAAAATTGTTTAATGGATTTGTGGAAGTGTTAAAGAAATGTGAAAAGTGTTGTGGGCTATTTTGGTGTGAGTCGGATTTCAAAATCTATTTGAATGAAAAGTGGACTTTTGTGACTTTTGCTGTATACATGTGGTATGTTTGGTGAATTTATGATATGGGAATGATATTTTCATGTGCAAATTATATTCATTTACTTTTTGAACTTGTTTGAGAACAAAGGGAAAACCCGGTTATCTAGGTGGGTGGACGTGTACTAGTATGCTAATGAATCTGTCGGGTTTGGCCTCAGTTTCACTTAGCAAGATTGATGCTTACAACTCTAACTAAACTATGTTGATGATGATTGGGGACCACTAGGTTTTGGGTATGTTCCCTACTAGTGGCTCATGCACGAGAATGGATATTTGTGATGGTTACTCTCACCGAGATACGAGGTACCTAGGACCCACAATTAGCTAGTGCCTAGGGGTTATTTACCATTGCTTGTGCTCACTAGATATTTTGTGCTTACCATCGGCATACGGTATGAGTGGATAGAAAATTCAGTAGATTTGGTATTTATTTTAAAAGTGTTTATTCTTTAAATTAGCTCACCTGAAAACTGTTCTTATTTAATGTTTCATCTTTTAGAAATTGTAACTAGCATTTCTTGTTTTTGAAAACATTCATGATTTTCATCATTAAATGTTTATCACATACAATCTATTAGTGGTGGTATCCTATTGGGATTTTTCTCACACCCTACTTACACCCTTGGGTATGAGTAGACTTGGTTATTTTTTTTGTCGCGGTTTGGGTACAGTTTTTAGTTCCAGTGGTTCGGGTTTCTAATAGGTCCTTGGTGGTGAAGTCTTGTAGAGATGGCTTGAGGGTGATACCCCTTTCCATGAGGGTTATTGGGTTATTACCTTTTGGTTTTGTACCTTTGTTATAGTCTTGTTTAGTTGTTTTAAAATATGTGATTCAGTTCTGATTTTTTGTAAACGATTGTTTGGATTGGAAAATCCAGATTCGTTTTATTGGATTCTTTTGTTGTTTTAAGTTTATAAAATCGGGTAAATAATTCCCAATTTTCATTTTATGATACCCAGGCACTTGTGTCATCCCGTGGGGATCGGAAACGCCCTTAGGTCCTTGTTGTGGGCTGGGTCGAGTGCCAATTTTGATGGCGACCAAGTTCAGTTCGTGACATAATTCCTAACTACCAATACTGACATATAAATAATGATACATCTTTGTAGTACTAGGATATATGGATCAACTATATTGATTTACACTATCCATTAACTATTTCCACGGAGTTATCAAAATGACTACTCAGCCTTTTATATTAAGGTCACCATTGGGAGATTGAGACCATTCACTCGAGGTCTCCCCATCATAAAGGATTTCACTAAAATAGTAATAATCAATGTAAGTTTCTTATCAAAGTTGGATCCGACCATTAAATGAAGAATGATCCATTATACAATATAATCACATATTCCTAATGAATCCTTCTACCTCAAGGAACATCATAGTGAAGAGACTCATCAAATAAAATTATCCCACTAATTTCATCGAGGAATGAGTCATTAACTTCACACTCAACTCCTTAGTGACCACATTCCCTTTTATAGGTGTGTATACAATATCAAAATAAAATATTTGAAGATACCAAACCCAGTTTTTCTATCATAGTTTCATATCCTTCGGGGTTGAAATATACTTCAGACTCTTATGATTGAAATATATATTAAACCTCTTCTGGGAGATATAGTGTTGCCAAGCCTTGAGAGCATGAAAAATGATGGATAATTTGATAACATCTGTAGGATAAAACATGTTATGACATCATAGTTAGAAAGGGATATAATCCACTACATGTTTTCATATCATTAGAACACATCACAATCCCATACTTTAGGCATCGAAAAAAAATCATAAATCAAACCCGGTTCTGGATGAATCAAATTTGGAGAAGTAATTGAAGCTAACTATTAGTTCCTCAAATGATATTTAAAACTTACTATTCCCATAAAAAATAACACTATTATGGATTAAATCTATCATATGATAATAAATCCTGTAAAAATAATGAATAAAATTCCTATAATAACCAAAAAATCCTAATAATAAATTAATATAAAACACATTCATGGCTTATTACCAATACATCACTGCCTGAATATTTCTAGTATTTACTAAGATGGATCTCTTAGATATAAAATTTCCTAAAAAACAACTCTTCTTGGATACAAAAATAAAATATTGTAGTCCATCCATATGGATGATTTTATTCAAAAATTATGAAAACAATTTCCAAATGATCTATGTTTTATTCATTCATCTTCGAATACACCAAAATATCATCCACAAAAACATACATAAAAGAGACCAAGAACTTATTAAGGATATGACTCATGAATTACATTAATATAATAGGATTCTTAATAAAACCAAATGGAATAACCAATTATTAATAATTTTCATACATACTCTTGAATTTTATATTAGTAATATCCTCCTCTATTTCCCTTAGATGATGTTACCACAATCATAGACCAATCATAGAAAAGAATCAGGATAACCTAAGTTGATTGAGAAGATCGTCAGTATGAGCAAAAGGATAATTATTCTTAACAATAACTTAATTAATCTTTTGGTAATAAGAAAAAATTAATATTATTCTATATACTTTCTTTATAATGAGAATAGGTGAATCCTATGGTCACATGCTTGTATGACTATGTACTTTGGCCTCGATATCCATAAGATGAAATTTTTTCCATCAACACAGTGTGTCCCATGTGATAAGATATCATAGAGATGAGACTCATCCTAAGAAGTAGTCTAATAATAAACTTGAACCTTATCTCAGGTGGTAACCTCTAAAAATAATCAGTAAAGATTTTTTGGTACTCATTCATAATAGCAAGAAGAGGACCACTTAACAGCTAGTTGATGGTGTCGAAAAACGTCTCTGATAATTGGCCTGAGATAATTCCAACCTTAGGAACAAAAATATATTTTCTCCCTAACCTGGGATCCCACTCACCATGACATACATGGGTAACCCCATCATGAGATATAAAATGAAATCGATAATGATACCAGTCAATTTGGGCCTTAAAATTAATCTTTAAATCCTATATAATTATGAGTTCAGAGATATCAATTTCAAGAACTGTGAAATCCCATATGAATTCATGGTCGGTGATCAAAACCTGGAACATCGAACACTTAAGACCATGCTATTTCCTTTATCCCATGGGAGTGGAATGATCCATCATGAATAGAATAAGCATCAAGAATAAGACCAACATATAGGCCAACTTAGATGATATAAAATAAAGGGATGTATTAGTATCCAAAAAAACAAGGACTATATATGATGAAATAAAAATTATACCACTCATATAAGTTTTCCCCATGTCATATTCCTTTGGTTCATACTTCATAAAATAAAGTCATATGTCCTTAGAACCTCTTAACCCTTCTTTGCTTCCTAAATATCCCCTTTTTCATGATAATGATATACACATCCTTTCACATCATCTAACCAAGATAGGGATCCTATAGTAAGGACATATCCATCAATACTTCCCAACGATAGTATTCTATAAAAATGATTGTGGTGATTATATTATCTACAATAATGGAAAATTCTGGGTGTTATAGTATATTTTGGTTTAGAATGACTAGGTCTCATACACTGGAAGAAATGAAAGTGGAGTTTTTTACAATAAGCCTCGGTAAGTTATCCATACATAAGCTAGTCACCCTTACAATGCTACATTTTCTAGAAAAAAAAACACCATAGATTCCCCCTATGGGAATAGAAGCCCCACTAAGACCTTCCTTCCCAGATAAGTCTACCTCATCCATAACCACTTTATCAACTATCTCCGCAAAGGTCAGCAGTCACATGAGAATAATCATCGATCATAACTCAGGATTAAGACAATATCAAAACATATATCATTGAGGTAATCATTAGTAACAATTTCTAGAGAGATGTGAACTAACTCGTAGAAATGAGTTTTCTACTTAATTACTAAGTAGTGTCCTTAATCCATGATCACAAACTCCTAAAAATTCAATGCACACAATGTTTTAGGAAAGAAAATATTATTAATCTCATTATTGATAGTGGTAGAAGTTAGTTACTCTAGTAATTTAACATTAATGATGGAATCCAAACTTTTATTTATCGGTTCTTTAGTCATATAAGTGTAAAATACCACCATAGAGTCAAATAGAGTATTCAAAAAGTCAAATCCATCTCTATTACCTAAATCATTTCCTTGGGTTATTGGTTTCCATTTTTACCATGGATAATTGGTGGATTTCTTTTCTAAACCTTAAATCATGATCCACTAACCATTCTTAGTTTTCACCACCCCCTTTACCCAAGGATGAAATATTATAGATTATCATTTCCACTAAAATGGGGTCGACTAGAGGGTTTTATTTTGGGACTTTACCTATAATTATTTCTCCATGATTTATAAATATCCTTTTAGGAGTAAATAAATTTTAAGGGAAAGATATAACACATTAATATTAATTGGATAATACATTAAAATGTAGAAACATATGACAATGTTCATCTAAATAATCCCAAAATCAAGCTCAAAATCAAGATGAAAAATATTTGACCACCCATGATAATTATGGGTTAGCTATGAAAATGATCTATCCAACCATCCTTATGAACATACCATATGAGTCTCAACGGTCCTAAATGCATCCTATTATCCATCCTTAGATACCATTCCTTTAATACCATTTTGTAACAAACCAACTTAGGTCAATGTGACTCATCACCCATGTTGGATCACCATAAGTCTTGAAGCGTGTTCTCGGTCTCCATGGGATGGTGACGAGCACATGGGTATCAATACACAAGACCATTGGAATTATTTCATCCAAAAAACACAACACAAAATGTATTATGTGTATCAAGATAAATATAAACAAACATATTACAACATAGAATAATATTTGTATAACCATGAAACATAACAAAGTAAATATAGAAGGGTAATCCTATCAACAATCCAAAACTGAAACCAAGTATCAATGTGACTTTCAATCTCTTCTATCCCAATCCACCATAAAGAAATATTAACTAAGAAAATTTTTCATGCTATAAAACATCCATCCCTTTTCCAAGATCCTATAAAATGAGGTCCACATATGCCTAAAGTTATGTGTAGGGTGTTATGGAAATTTCTCACATGAAACGATAATTAATCTCTAAAATGTCTATATCCATGAAGCTATTAGTTGTAGTTTAACAATAAATCAGGTTTCATAAACAATTTTATATTATAAAATTTCTCTTAAAACACCATGTAGTTTACTTTAAAACATCACATGATCAAATAAACCAATAATTTATAAAATTTAATGAAATATAAATAGAGAAAAATAATATAACAATTGATGAAAACTCATAAGAAAATTGTGAGAAATTAAAGCATTAAATTTCCCCATCATGAATAAAAACAAGCCCAATTGGGATCTAGACTATGTAATTATGTAAGTAGTATATACAAGGAAAAATTTCTAGTGTAAATTGAATAAAGATATATTTTCCTATAATTGTCTATCAATATCGTAACCAAGATACTTAGTGATTCCACAACTAAAATTTTCATATTTCTGTAAAACAAATGCACATAATGTTCCCATGTGTTAGTTTTTCTCAAAATTTTCAAGTAAATAATTCAAAAAAATTAATAAAACATTTCGACAAGAAAACCATTTCATCTCCCATGCTGGAAAACCATTTATAATCAATGACTTATTTATGGAATTTCATCAAACACATGAAGTGTGTAAAACATTTTTTAAAATAAAAACCCATTTCAACCTATTTTCCATGCTACCAAAGATGAAATTAAAATAAATAGCCATCATAGTTATCAAATCAACCATTTTCATAAGCTAAACCAAATTATATAATAATAACTATAAACTGTTCCATGAGAAAGAACCATTGAATATAGACACCTTCCTCGCTAATAGAGGAAACTTAGACACCTTCAAAAATGGTGACTGTTAATGAAGAGATTGGGTCCTCTTAATCATGTATCCCTAATAAACATCCTCAATTCCCCATAAAGACCTCTAGATATGATCTTAATGGGAATAAATATTTTCGACACTTTATGGAGAGTAGAGTTCATGGAGAGATCTAGAAAGAGAATAATAAATAGGGTTTAAACCGGATCACACATTAATGAGATCCACCAAGACCAAAGGATAATCGCAAAAAAAATGGAGAAACTCCTAGAACATCATGGAAAATTTGGGTCAATCTAATGACTTATTTGGGTGAGAATTTGGTAACAAATTATCTAGGTTATCAGGGTAATTTTCCATATTTAAGAAATTCATACATGTCTCACTGTCATGACCTCCTCCCCCAAAAGGTACCACCAGGGCCAAAAATTAGATAAGGGAGATAATTATGCCCAAATCTCACCTCCAATAGGCCATAGGTTTGTGACAAGAAACAAGGGTATAACATACACACAAAATTAGTGGAATTTCCCTCTACGATTTGAGAAATGAGAGACAATATAGAAACACTAAGCAAATCCTACTCAAGATAAAATAAAATATCACAAGTACATATATGTAATATCATAAAGACCAAAAAACTACAATAGAAATTAAAAAAATTATAAGACATCATTGATGGTGGTCATCAATCCCAAACTAGTCCTAAACAAATCTGTTGGATATTATTGTCTAGCTTGATTACAAACTAGCTCCTACAACCCTGAAAATAGTTTTCATATATGTAGGTTGACCATAATATGAATACTCAGTAAGACCCTCCTCAGATCATCTCGTGTAAAGGATAAATAAAGAATACTAAATCCCAGTGAGTGATACGTGAAACTAAATCATCACCTAATTAGGTATGATATGTTCCTAACCTCACTATGGCTCTCTCACCAAGTATCTCATATAAGTAAACTTATAATATAATATCAAAAAACGTTACCCCACTACCATTTTCCCACTGGTTTGATATTGTTCCCCAACATCGTATGTCATGAGCCATCTCTATCCAAAAGTAGGCCAACATGAAGACAACTAACCTAATGTATCATATTATTCACCTAATGCATCACATAATCTCATCATCATGTACCATGAATCCCATGAATCAAATAATATCATTATCTCATTCCATACTCCCGATAGTAACCATATAGTTTCCAAGATCCACCACAGCTCGTATATCAATAATTATACCTTAATCCATCATAGCCCATAAACTATATACCTATAATAATCCTTAACATACTATTTATAAATATATATGTGTGTGAAATAACAAAAATCAATTACATAACTCTAAAAAAATATGGGAAATATAGAAACTTTGTATATCATCACATGATAATACCAGAATAAGGGAGTTGGAAAAGTGGGTGTAGTCATCCAACCATACATCGCCAACCTGAATATTGGGGAAAAAACCTTCCAAATTCCATGGGGTTTGTAACACCCCAAGATTCCACGGTATTCTTCTCTTTGAAAAATATAGTATCGTGTGTTGTACACAACTTTTAGTTCTAACAGACACCACAACTAATCAAACTAGTTGTTATGAATAGTAATACCCACTTTTTGAAATTTAATCTTTCAAAATGGACATCATTTTTGGATTCAGAATTTCGAAATTAGCTTAGGGTGAATTTTTGGTATTTTCATACATAATAGTATTTTATTTATAATTTTTAGAAATTAAATAATTTAATTTTTTTATGACATAATGGTGATGCAGTAATTACCTAATTAATGAAATATTAAAATAATTGATATTATAAATATCAAAATAAATTTAATTTGAGACTTTTTATGAATTACACTAATTTTATAGGTCAATATGACATATTAGGATTGGTTATATGAATTTTATTCTAAATAATAATGTTGTTATGAATTTATCAAAAACAAAATACCCAATAGTGTCAAAATTGACATAAAAGGGTTTTTAAAACAAATATTATATTATTAATTGATATTCTATTCCTAAAAATAGAATTTTTGTAAAAAGGACTTATATAATGATATTTTTATTGTTAATGGACCACTTGGGGGTCTCTTGGAAGTTTATAGCAAGTTTATTGACTATATAATATAAAAATACAAAGAGACATGGTAAATGTCAAACTAATTAACTAAGAGTTAAAAACTAAAAGATAAGGTTAATATAGTGACCCAAACCTGTCTAAAACCTATTGGTTGAATGGTTTTTGACCTATACCCACTTTAAAATTTAAATAATACACTTTGGAGCCATTAGAAACCGAATATGAATTTATTATAAAATAATATTTCTAGCTTTTCCAAAGGTGGCCCTCACCCCTCTTATAAAAGGGTACTCCCCCTTCTCTCTATTTTACACCTTAAAAGCCTTTTGGCTCCACCAAACTCTACCCAAATATCCTCTCAAATTCCCCCACTTTATCCTATAGGCCTTACTTTAGTCATAAATCCAACCTAAGGAGCCCTTTTGATCAAATAAAAAGGAAGAACCCGAAGAAGAGGTAATGATTTCACCACCCTCTTTCAAGTTCCTTTCTTATTCAACTTCTTCTTTCATTGTTATTCCCATTATAAAATAATAACTCCAGTATCTTCAATATAATATTATTTTATTATAAATTTGGTACAACTATATTCAGTATTCTATCCATCCTTTGAATGACATGTCACCATATGTGCGTACGTACGACTTACCGTCTCTACATCTTGGTGTAATTGTTATTCAAAACATTATTATTTGGATGGGTATAATAATGATGTATAATTCATGTAAATAATAAATATAACATGATAATGATTCTGTATATATGATATACCATCCAATTATATATTATTTTAATATCAAAATAATGATATTGTCGCTCGTGCGTACGTATGGACTATCGTCTCCATGAACGCGATGAGATTCATTCCCCATCGTATCCATTCAAGACTAATTCTCATTTAAAGATTAAAATTAATTTTTAATAACTTTATATCATTCTGGATATGAATAAGATATAACCTATCGATAAAAACACAACTTATGTAACAAGACATATAAAACAAAACGAGTAAGTTAGCACCCGAAATGATGATAATACTAAAATATTATTAACAAAGCATTATTAGAAGATCATATATGATATCATAATTATGTATATGGTTCTTTTATAATTTAATAACAATGTTTTAACTATTATATATTAGGTTAACATACCATCGACTAAGGAAAAGTACAAGGTAAGGGTGTATTTCACAATCTCTTCATTATCTGAGATTGTTTATACGTAATTATCTACTGGGATCTCTTTATCATCCACATCCATGTTTCTTAAAAATGTATTTTAAATTATTATTACTATTTTAAATACTATGGTTTAAAGTCATTTATACCCTTGTTTAACTTTTTATAAGAAGTTTATAAAGGAATATTTCTGTCGTTTTCCAAACAAGGTCATTTTTAACCTTTTCGACAGAATTAAGGTAAGAATGTCTTTTTTTAACTTATACGGAGGGTGCGGCTATTTTCCACCAATATAAAATCATTGAAGCTTCCCTTAAAATATTATAATAATATTTTCAAAGAAAATTTTTTCTTTTATAATTATGTGACTTTTAAATGATTTCAAAAAAAAGATATATTTCTCTCAAATAGTTTTGATTTCATCTATGTCAACAGCCTTTGATAGATTTTAAGATTATTTGAAGATGATTTATTATGATACAAAACTTCCATATTTTATTGAAGGTTTTGTGATATGTTTGAATTTGGATGTGTTATTTTTATACCATTCATGGTTTAAGGATAAATTATTGACATTTTGTATGCTAGTTTTAATATGAATGTTTATGTTATATTTAAACCTGTTCATATGAGGAATGCATTGGACTTAATAAGTGATGGGTGGAGCCCACTATATCTCCTCGATGCATTGGTAGGTCTCATGAGACAAACTAGTGTCTTGGAACAAGGCCTTGACAAAATATTATTTGTAGTCTTGGCATAAGGCCTTGACTATGTGGTTATGATAGTCTAGCATTATGCATTATATCATTATGAAAGTGGTTATTGATATTGCATGTGATTATTAGACTAGTAGAATATTCATGTGAATAAGTAAATGGAATTATTTCATTTTATTTTTTCCATATTATGCTAAAGTTCAAGTTTAAAAGGATTTTTTTAGTTATACATTGCCTTAAATGTTTATTCTTATTTATGAAAGTTTCTGCTATATTTTTATCCTTACTGAGCATCTGAGCTCACCCCTTTCTATGTTTTATTTTTCCAGGATGTGAAGAATTATTTTATAAATAACCTGTAGGGATAGTATAAGGGGATATGAGTGTGGAGACAAGATGTTGTTATAGTTTTCACTTTATGAAGTAATTTAAACTTTATGAATGTATCTATTGTTTCCAAGGCTACTAAACTAATCGGTCTTTCAAGATTTGATCTTTTGTGATCATGACAATGTTATGTAATAATGCACTGACTCTGGGTAACTGGGGTCGGGGTGTTAAAGGGTGTTAGTATCCCTACTTACATGGGTGGTGTATCATATGAAACCTCATAACATAAAGGATATATATAGATCAAAACCTCACTACAGTCATATACCTATTCTTAGGCTTAACTACAGCTATTGTCACTTAGACACCAGGCTATGAGTGAAAAGGACTAGATATCCTAAAAGAATATAAACATTGAAGAAGAATTTAATTTATTTATTTCTAATAAACTCTTCATAATACATTAATTCTTTCTATTAACCAACAAACTATACTTAAACATGTTCATCAATTGATTCCCATGCCTTATAGGTATAAACCAAATGATCCCATGGTTTCTAAGGATTATATTCATTTATATTACATCAAGACATCAACCCCATGGGTTAAATGATTTATTATTCATTATCATTCCATATTTTAGGTACTATATGACTCATCCAAATATAACATAAAAGAGATGCATAAACCAAGAAAAACTAACAGGTTCAAGAAGTGTGAAAAGAAATATATAAATAAGAAACCCATCCATTTGGCTTATTAAACATATTCAACAAAAATAGGAAATAATCCAAGTATATGGAATAAAAATTTTGAAAAGATAAATTTTAACCCACTCCATCAGTCTCAGTTCTGTCCCTAACATCACCATTCATATCGTCATTCATATCTCCATACATATAAGCATGAATCCTACCATCTTAGGCCTCAAATATTTCCCCAGACCCAAGCCTCTCCATCAATTTATCCCCAATACTAACCCATCCTAGGATCACATAATGTTTCGTAAGAATTATCACATATATATAAATCAAAAAATTTAAAAATAAATCACCAAATAATCAATAAAGGAATATAAACCCTTAAAACCAAGGTATCTGACCTTTACAAGAAAATAGGCTCACTCAAACATAAAAATTTTAATTTATCAAAAATAAACTTCATTATCATATTGATTTAACCAATCCATTTAACATAGGTTATAACCATAGGTAACCTAAGGCATTATCTATTGAAAGAAATAAATTTTTCAAACATAATTTATAGCATAGCATCCAGTTTCAACAAACTATAAGGAATAACTTTCTCAATTAACATGCATATTTCTTATTTCATCAATGCGAATACAAACTTCATTTTCATTAGAAAATTTAATTAACATAAGAAAGAATAGTTTTATTTAACATGAATCATTAAAAATTTTCATTTTAACCAAATCATAAGAAATGTGTTTTTATTCAAACTTTCCTATTTAATTATTTAGCCAACAAGAATTACCAAATTTGAGTTCTTTAACCATTTTCATCATATGAAACACTATAAAACATAGAATAACAAACATATTAATACAAATCATAAACATATATAAAACACTATCTATAAAAACAAGATTAAAAGTGTTATCACTAGGGAAACAAATTCAGTCAGTAAAAAAATAATTTTTATTCTTTAATTCAATTAAATCTTCATTTGGGTTAATTAAACCATCACTGGATAATATAAAGCATCATAAAATTGTTATTTCACATAAAATAATTTTAGAAATAATGAATACCCTACCTTGATTTAGATGTTTTACATTCTTCTCACATAAACAAACGATCAAGGTTCAACAACCTCCAGAAGAAACACCACCAAGACTAAGGAATACTAACCAGAAAATTAAATCTGAAAACCACCATCAAACCATACTCAAAAAACACCAAAAATAGGGCCACATGTTCCCAAACTAATCCTAAAAAAAATAACCTGTTAATATTGTAAATTTTAAGATTATAGTGTACCATGAACCAAGAAAACTTGATTCACCACTAACCAGGTTATCATCCACAAGGAATCGATCAAGGGGTGACAAAGGGAAGTTGAATGAACACTACCAAGTAAGAACATAAATAAATGAAACCTAAATGAAATAAAACAATCAATAAATCCCTAGGTTGACCCAAGAATTTGTAAAATTAATGAATTATATATGAGGGGTGTAGACCAGTTACTACTGAAGAATAATTAATATAAAAATTAATTCAAGAACCCTCTAAAATCCTAGCATATTATTCCTTTAAAAAAGTTCCAAATACAATAAGATCAGTGATTATTTCAGCTATTTTAAACCATAAAAAACCCCCACCACAAGATCTACTATATCCTAGCCATGGTCGTGCTGGTTCTCCATATCATCAACCAAAAATAGCATCACCTATATTGTGTTTCCCCTTTACAAGAAATTTTACCCTTACCGCAACATCCAAATTATCTTAGAAATCCTTTTATATTCAGGTAATTTCAGAAAGAAGTACCCTATAAAAACTTATCCCAACACCAAACCCTCACTATGAATTTTCAATATCCGTTTCCAGATAGGTAGACACTTGGTCCACCACAACTTTCAAAATATTCATGGTGTTTCCCGTTATGGATAAAAAGGTCTCCAAAATCCACTAAACTTAATAAAAATCTTCCCCATCACCACTGAGCATTGGAAAAGCATAATGGAATGTTTAAAAAGATATTAAAAATTATATTATGTACCTATCAAACAATTATTTTCCATGATAATTAAAACCAACCCCATAGAGAAGAAAATGGAAAGTGTCATATGAATTTCTGCCAATGGAGATACTTCTTAAGAATCTCACTAAACACATTTTCATGACACATAAAATTTAGTATGTTTTTAAGGTTTATTTATAGTATAGAGAATAACCTACATCATCTCTCATGGAGAATTTATAGGTTTAGAGTATGTTTTTTAAATAAAAATTACTAAAAAGGGGGTGATTTAGAAAACAGTTTTAAGAAAATAACATAACATAAAGAGTTTAATAGTTGAAAAATGAAGGTGGTGTTTTAGTAATTATGAGAGAAGGAGATAATTTAGAGTTCAATACAAATATTTTATAGTTCATTGTTATGAAAATTTCAATTGGTTTTTTTTAATTCATTGGTTGAGGGTTGTCAAGATCCTGATTCCCCTCTCACCCCTTAAAACGATGCACAAAGAATCAACCCTTGACACAATGATTGTGTTGTGAAGGTTTGGTCCTCAATCATAGAAAAAGGGATACCAAATCATACTGAAGTATCATATATGTTTGATATAGAAATTATTCTTGTGTTTTCCAATAGAATAAACCAAATATTACCACTTGAAATCTCTACCCAATCGGTGTTCAAATAAAATGGGTTTCACTTAATTATATAAAAATAAATGAAATCAGTGTAGAATCATGTCAATATAAGAAATAAGTGAAATATTTTACACAAAAATTAAAAAAAAACCAGTAGAATAAATAGTGTTGGAACTCCCTCATATGTGTGTGTAGCTCCCTCGAAATTATCATCCATTATTTAGCTCACCATCGAGAGGAGGAGGAGGCTCGTGTGGAAATTCTCCTTCATCCTTGATCCCCTTATGAAAATAGGGGACCCCTAAACTTATTGTATGAGTATATTAATCCTTTGGGTCTTCAAAATATTATATCTTTGCCTCTGAGCTGAACTTACAAATGAGGATCCCAATGTTCCATTTTATAGGCAAAGTGGAAGGTGGTTTTGGGATCACATATTTCTTAAAACCACTTGAAACATATTTTTAGACCTCCAGAAAGATTTATATCGCTTTTTATAAAATTAAAAAGTTGTATCCCCACATCTTGAATATGTCCATAAAATTTTTTCTTCATTTGGACACAAAAATCTCTAGATATGGACAGATCACAGTACACCACTTTTGAATTCGTGCAGATTCGGTATGCTGGACAGATCAGTCCAGATGGGACACCAAATCGACAACATAGGCTTGGGTTCCTGAATATTAAATGTATCCCATTGAATTTAGGACCTTCCCACAAAATAACATCCAATTTGTATGCACGGTTTAGTAGCAGTGTGCAGTTTAGTTCAATTATGTTCTTGGATCCTATGCAGTTTGGTCCATTTTTCTTGAACTTCATCATGGGCCCTCCAAATCACCTACACCTTCAACAAAATTATCAAAACAAGACTTATATCCAAGAACATATAAGTTATTTACTCGGTGGGCATGGGAAAATAAATTTCTAAGTTTGTATCAGAATGAAATTCCAAGAGATGCATGATACCAATAAAATAAAATAATTCAATGTTAACTGTCTCACTAATTCTACATTTGCGTGTGTGAAAAAGATTTCATTATATTCTTCCCAGTTTTTATCAGGAAAATATAAGTTATTTTAAAAAATATCTACTTACATGATAGTTTCCACCAAAACTGACCTATATCCCTTGCAATCAAATTCCAAGACCCACTCACTTAAGTATTCCTAGATGTCAAACCATAATCTCTTAGCCTAGATATACCCATATGTCGTACATTTCATCACTCCCCTCATTTATTATTTTTTCCAAAAGTTGAACTTGGAAAAAATATCACACTCTTCTCTAAACCCTTATTTGATCTTCTCATGACACTAATTGTAATAGTTATAACAATATCAAAAATCGAGGAAGGGTGGTTTTTAATCTTCCCAATATAAAACCCTTTTTTATATTTTATTTTGAGGGTGTATAGCAGTCAGATAATCGGTACACATGCATTGGTAAATCTAGTACTGTAATTAAACAGATCAGATAAGGAACGAACGTATTAAAAAATAATTTTTGAAGGTTGAGAAAAAATAACCTAACTTATGTTTACCTTCCATTGATTAATAAATACTCACACTTCATGGTAGGGTGCAAAGATATGTGAAGAAATTAAGTGACACAATTTTCATTTAAACTATTCACAAAAAAGTGAATCATTCTTTTCAAAGGTATCAAAATGATACAACCATTTATATCATCTAAAAAGAACTAAATTTCAAAATAAAGTCGCACCACAATATTTAATTCCCACTAAAATTCAAATTTTATCATAATTTTTTGTTGAATTTTAAAGCAACATGAAGTACAGAAATTCCACATGCATTTCCAATAACTTCCATAATTAAACAGGAATAATTTTCCATGATAATGTGGGAATAATGAAAATTAATATTCTGGCACAAAGGTGAGGGGGAGGGAAAAGGGGGCAAAATAAAAATATTATTTATCAAACTAAAAAGAGAAAAAAAATATGATGAAAATTTCTATCTAACCCAGGATATACCATTCCCCCTACATATAAAGAGTTTCATGACCTCACAATAATAAAATAGAATGTGGAAAGTAATGATAAAACCAAGTGGGTGTCATTCATATTTTTCTTCTTGAACATGGAGCTCCTCCTTTGGGGACTCTGGAAGGGATTCATGAAAGTTCTTGAGTCACTGCCCATTGACAGTGAATTTTTTCTTCGTTTCTTCATTTTGAACCTGAACAACACCAAATGGAGAGAAATTATTAATAGTGTATAGTCTAAAAGAGTGAGAATAAAGATTACCTGGATGCAAATTCATCCTTGAATTATATAGGAGGACCTTCTTCCCAATGTGGAACTGATGATGAAGGATGGGACGGTTGTGTACAGCCTCGGTCTGCTTCTTATAAATCTGGGAGTTCTTATATGAATCTCTTTTCATTTCTTCCACCTCTTAAATCTAAAAATTCCTTTTAGAACCTGCAATATAAATATTATAATTTCATTTTTTAATAGTAGAGTAGGCCCGCTACTCAATCTCAATAGGGAAGTGAAAAATCTTTCAAAACACAAGCCGATAGGGAGACATTCCAATGGGAGTTTTAAAGGCAGTACGGTAAGCCCATAATGAATTATAAAGTCTAAGACTCCAATATTTTCTGTTTTGTTGAACTATTTTTTGAAGAATTTGTTTTACCTCTATATTTGAAACATCATCTTGAACATTGTTATGTGGGTGATAAATAGTAGACACTCGATGCTCGACCCCATACTGATGTAAAATAGATTGCATTGTTTGGTTGAATAAATGAGAACCGTATTCACTAATGATGAACCTAGGTAATCCAAACCTACAGAAGATTTGGTTTCTAAAAAATTCCACAACTACATTAGAATCATCAGCCCTTTTATCTTGTGAATCTATCTATTTTTAAACATAATCCAATTCTAGAAGAATTTAAAGGTTCACAAAATAATTAAGCAATGGTCCTATAAATTCAATGTCCCAAACATCGAAAATGTCCTGGAAGTGCAAGGGTTATTGTGTAATTTCATTTATTTTAGATACATTCCCCATTCTTTCACATTAAGGACAAGATTTTAAAAAATCATGGGCATCCTGAAAAAGTGTTCACCAAAAGATACTATAATCATGGACCTTTCAAGAAGCTGATTGGAGACTAAAGTGGACCCCACAAGCAAGAGTGTGACAGAACCTATGTACATACTAAAACTCCCTTTGGAGAACACAAGGCCTGAGGACTTGATCACTACATGTGTTCCAAAGGTAGGGTTCATCCCAAATATACCAACAGGAATCATGTTTTAGATGGTCTACCTTGTTTTTGTTGAAATTAGCAGGAATGCAAGATACTACCAAATAATTTACAATTTAATAATACCAAGGACTATAATCTTATAGTGGGTACAATTTCTCATTTGTAAAAATTTCATTTATAGGAATACAGTTGGATGACTCAATGTCTGAGGATGGGTGGATCCTATTGATATAGTCATCCGCCACATTCTCTGGTCATTTTTTATGTCTAATTTATAAATTGAATTCCTGAAAGAAGAGAATCCATAAAATGAAATGTGGTCTAGATTTATGTTTCTTAAGGAGATACCAGAGGGATTCATGGTTTGAGAACACAAGGACTTTGGACACTAAAAGATATGACCTAAATTTATCTAAGATAAACACAATGGAAAGAAATTATTTTTCAGTTGTGGTGTAGTTTGATTGCATAGATTCCAATGTATGTGAGGCATAGGAAATGACATGTGGAGCTCAATCATCTCTTTGTGATAATATTTCCCCAGTTTCTTAGTTTAGGGAATCATACATGAGCTCAAATAGTAAATCCCACTGAGGTGGTTGGATTACCGGGGATGATGTGATACTCCATTTTAACTTATTAAAAGCTTCCTCGCATTATTTATCAAAAACAAATTCCTTTTATTTTATGAGAAATTGGGAGAGGGCAGTGAAATTTTACTTAAGTCGCAAATGAAACGATGGTAAAATCCAACATAACCTAGGAAAGACCAAATATCCCATACATTTTTGGGGAATGGTAGGGAAGAAATGACATCCACTTTTTATTTATCTACTTAGATACCATCCTCAGAAATGACATGTCCCAAAACTATACCTTGTGGCACCATGAAATGGAATTTCACATAATTTAATATGATATTATTTTCAATATAAAAACATAGGACTAATCCAAGACTACTCAAACATTCATCAAAATTGGATACATAAATATTTAAATCATCCATGAATACTTCCAAGAAATTCTCTAGGTAATCTGAAAAAATACTAACCATTCATTATTGGAATGTAGATGGAGCATTTCACAGACCAAATGGAATCCTCTTATATGAAACTTTCTGAAAGGGGAAACTGAATGTTGTTTTCCCTGATCATCAAGGGAAATATGGATCTGAAAGATTCTAGAATACCCATTAAGAAAAAATTAATGGGACTTATATTCTATCCTCTCTAGAATTTGGTCAATTAATGGAAATGGGAAATGGTCCTTCATAGTGTTTTGGTTTAATCAATGATAGTCTATACAGAAACTCCAACTATTTTGCACCTGAGTTGGAACCAATTCATTATTTTCATTTTTAATTACCATAAAACCAGTTTTTTAGGAACCAATTGTACTAGACTGACTCATTGGCTGTGAGAAATGGGGTAAATAATTCCATCGGCCAATAATTTTGTTGCCTCCTTTTTAATCACATCTAAGAGGTTTGGGTTCAGTCATCAGTGTGCCTTCCTGACTGGTTTAGACTCATCATTTAACAATATATGATGTGTGAAAATTGATAGTCTAATACTCAGAATGTATGTAAGTGTACATCCAAAAGTTTTTCTATACTCCCTTAAAAGTTAAAGAAGTCATAATTCATGCTTAGGAGGAAGTGAACTAGCAATGATGACTGGATTACTGTTTCTATTCTTAATATGTGAATATTTTAAATCTTGAGGCAAATGTTTTAGTTCCAATTGAAGTGGATTTTGGATTGATGGGAGTGTGTGTGAAATTTATAGGTTACTAATCTCATCTATCTACTCAATGGTATCATCCTTATATGAGGAATGAACTTTTAAATGCCTACCAGTATCCTCGATGTCCATGTGATCCACAATGTGTGAAGAAATCATCAATTAATAAACATGCCTGACTTTTTTCCAAATCAGTACAACATTTTATGAATGATTCATTTCCTATCATTTCAATCAACGATGAAAACTTGTAAAGGGTATCACGAGAATGAAAATAAGTGTTTTAGGGGAAGGGAGTACATCAATGGAGTTAACAGAGAGAGAGAAATGTTCTTTCTAGGGGTGCTTCATGGCTTCAATGATGCTGAAGTAGACAATGTCACCACCAAAATCCATAGATAATGTACCATTTTGGACATTAATTATTGTTTTTGTGGTTTTCAAGAAGGTCCTCCCCAATATAATTGGGTCATGTCTATTCATCCTATCATCTTCCATTTTTAGCAGATAAAAATCAATAGTAAATATTAAATTTTGCACCCTCACAAGAACATACGCTAACACACTAGAAGAGTGTGCAGTACTCTAGTTTTCAAGTTGAAAAAAAATTCCTATGGGATTCAATTCCCCGACCTTAAATGAAGAGTAATGGAGTGAGGCATCACATTTATAGACGCACCTAAATCAACCATAGCATTGGAAAAGGAATACTCCCCAATGGTTCACGGGATAGAAAATATTCCTGGATTATTTCATTTGGTGGGAAATGATGGCTCTATAAATTTTGAGATATTACTCCCCAAGATCAAGTTCTCATCACCTTGAATTCTCCTTCAGTGTGTACGAATCTCATTTAGAAGCTTAGAATATCTTAGAATTTTTTTTACAGTGTCAATCAAGGGGATGTTAACCTGTAATGTTTTGAATGTTTCCAATATTTCTTTATCAAGTTCAGTTTCTTTTTTCTTTTTTGGGTATACCTTTGGTGAATTAGAAGAGGAATGGGTGGGATAGGTGACTCATCAATATACACACTCTATCCTTTGGAATGGATTCTCTCAAGATAAGGTTTTTCTTCTCTTGGTCCATTTTTAGTAGTTGGGATGGTGATTTCCTCAGGAGGGGATGACTCTATTTAGAGGGTCAATTTGGATTTTAAGATAATTTACACTCCTAAGGGTGATAGTACTAACATTTCCCTTATCCCTAGGGTTAACTACTTCTTGATATGGTAGTCTACCTGACCCATGAATTTGAATTTCCCCCCACAGAGTTAGTGAGTTAGCCTAATTGGGTTTTTAGGTCTTGTATAGATACATGGATGGTTTTTGGGAATTGGATATTGTTGTAAGACATTTTTTCATCATATCTTCTAAGATAGGCTCGAGTTTTGGATGGTGTGGTTGGAAAGTCTTTTGAGGTGGTTGAATATTTCTGGGTGGTGGTGGTGGATTACTACTATGCCCCGGTTGGTTCCGTTATTATTGAGGTTGGTTTGAATACCCCCTTGCTTATAATTATGGTTTTCATTCCACCTATGGTTGGATGTATAGTAAGTTTCTTTCCTAAATGGTTGGTTATAGGGGTATCCTGGAAATATTTCCTCACAACTCTCAGAAGTTTCTCTTAGTTATGGGAATTGATCAGAATAATAGGTGTTAGAAAAACATATACCATAATATATAAGGGGATGATATTGGGATTCCCCTTGGTAAAGAGAAAGTTGTTGAAGAAGGGTACTTACCTCTTCCAACTTCATGTCCACCTTCTTCTCAAATTCATTACTTTTCACCTCATGGACACCTCTAATGGGTACAATAGACCTTGAACCAAATTGTTTAGTATTTTATGCCATGTTCTCAATTAGGGTACTTTCAAAAATTGGGGTTTTATCAATTAGTTCACCACCTTCAATAGCATCAATCATATTTTGATCAATATCAATTAAACCTTCATAAAAATACAAAATTAAATGTTGAACACTTGTTTGGTGGTGTGAACAGCATGAAAATAACCTTTTAAAGCATTCCAAATATTCATGTAAAGTTTCCCCTTTTGATTACCATATACCATAGATTTATTTCCTTATAGTTTCAATTCAAGAGGCTGGGAAATATTTTTTAAGAAAATGTCATTTCATGTCCACCCAACCTCTAAGGGTGAATTAACATATTACAACCAATATTTCTTAGTGTATTCTAATGAAAATGGGAGTTATATAAGATATACTTATTATTCTCCCACATTATCATGTTTTATGGTTTAAAAAATAGTATGAAATTATTTTAATTACTTATGTGGAACTTCTCCAGCGATTCCATGAAATCTTTGCAATAAGTGAGATAGACTGTATTTTAGTTCAAAATTATGTGACTCACCTTGTATTTGAATATAGGTTGGTTGGATATCAACATTAAGAGAGCTTAGTTATTTTAATATCTGGTTATTTTCAGATATTTTATGAATGTTTTTTTTTATTCAATGTGAGTTTCAGTGGAAGATGTAGAAGGATCAAGAATAGTGTCTATGTTTTATGTGTTCTCCATCAAAGGGTTCTCTTCTGTGTCTTGGTGTCGTTGAAGTATGATCCTCTCCGGTTTGGGTTCTATTGGTGGTAAGTATTTTTAATTAAAACATTTTATTTACCAAACCTACAAAATAAATAAATTAGAACACAAAAATATAGGTAAAGGTATAAGATAAATCAAATAAATATTAAGAAAATTTACACAAATATTATAAAAAACATGCACTAAAAACGAAAGTGATACCTGGATACGGCACCAAACTTTGAATGAATTATCATGACACATCAAATTGATTATTTTTTTAAGTTTTATTTATGGTATAGGGTAGACACTAGGTCATATCTCAAGGAGTGTTTATAAGTTTAGATTATGTGTTTTTAATAAAAAGTACTAAAAAGGGGGGTGATTTTGAAAACAATTTTAAGAAAATAACTTAACTTAAAGAGTTTAATAGTTGATAAATAAATGAGGTGTTTTAAGAATTAAAAGGGAAGTAGACCATTTTATGTTCACTAAACATCTTGGATAGTTCATTTTTGAGAAAATTTTATGTGGTTTTGTTTAATTCTTTGGTTTAGGGTTGTCAAGATCTTGATTCCCCTCTTACCCCTTAAAACGACGCACAAAGAAGAAACCCTTGACAAAACGATCATATTTTCAAGATTTTCTCCTCAATCATAGAACAAGGGATACCAAATCATACTAAAATCCCATATATGAGTCAGAGATAAAGGATTCTTGTGTTGTCTATTCAAAACAACCCAAGATTCCCACTTGAAATTTCAACCCAATTGGTGTTGAAATAAAAAGTGTTTCACTTAATTATATCAAAAAAATGAAATCAAGGGAGAAGAAAGTCAAGATAATAAATAAGTTAAACATTTAAAACACAAATTAGACAAATCTAGAAGAATAAATAGTGTTTTAACTCCCTCCCAAGTGTGTTTAGCTCCCCCTAAATGATCGTCCACCATTTAGCTCATCATCGAGAGAAGGAGGAGGCTTGGGTGGAACTTCGCCTTCATCCTTGATCCCCCTATGAGGATAGGGGCCTCTATAAATTATTGGTTGAGGATATTAATCTTTTGGGTCTATAAAATACTAGATCTTCGTCACTTGGCTGAACTTTCAAATCAGGATCCCAAGGTTCCATTTTATAGGCAAGGTGGAAGGTGGTTTTGGGCACACATATTTCATAAAACAACATGGAACATGGTTTTAGACCTCCATACATCCTTATATCGCTTCAAATAAAATTAAAATATTTTATCCCTACTAATTAATATCTATAATTAATATTTTTTTTAATTTGGACACCTATAGATCTAGATATGGACAGATCACAGCACACCACTTTTGACTTCGTTCAGATTCGATTTGCTGGAAAGATTAGTCTGAATGGGAAACCCGAAGGCCGAATTAAGATTGGGTTGTTTAATATGAAATGTATCCCATTAAAAATAGGACCATACCAAAAAATATCATCCCCTTTGGATTCACGGTTTATTATAAGTCTGTTATTTAGTCCACTGATGTGCTTGGATCCTGCACAGTTTGGCCCATTTTTCTTGAACTTCGTCATGGTCCATCCAAATCACCTCCACCTTCAATGAAATTATCAAAAAAAATTAACATTTACCTTTTTAATAGTGATAAATATTAAATAATTGAATAAAAAATAAATTTAAATTTGATATTTTATTTTTAATTTATAGTGCAAGATCATTTTAAAATAGTGGTGTAAGAATGAAAATGAAATAGTGAATCTTGGTGAGATCACTCACCGTCATAGGAGTACGAACACTTCACTTGAAGAAAAAGGGTATAAAACCATGCTCCACCAACAAAAATATACCTAAAAATCACCTTGTATAGATTCCATTCAAACAATATCAAGGTCACAATGTGGCATCGAAGAAAAGAAAACCAACTCATAAACCAAATTAAAGTAAACAACATCATCAAGAATTGATACAAAATAAAAACTTAGCATCAAACAACTCAGGTTACTGGATGTGTCTTAGTGACTCACATTCCTATTTTCTCTCCTTCATACAACCATATTCCCACAATACATGAACCAAAGTAATAGAAATACCACATAACACCTTCTCTTGTCTGTTCTAGATCTCCATAGACCACTCCTCAAAGATTCCATCATCATCAATGTTGATCACTCACCAATAGATTTCATGAGGGTATTCATAAAGATAATAATGAAGATATGATATATAGAGGAAATAATTTATATATCTAATCTATAAGAGAATATATATCTAATATACAATATATTGAACATAATTTAATACCTCAAAATTCCTAAAAACCCAAGAAGAAAGATTTATCCTATGAACCAACCTTCATTTCCCATGACGTAAAGTCACTTTCAAGATAACATGATCTCCAATTTCAAACCACTTAGGTCACTTACTATGGTTTGAATAAAACTTTTGAAGATTATTCACTATCTTAATCCCCTCATAAATAACCTAAACCATCTTTATCATTCTCTATACCATTTTTTCCCTAATAATAGCTAACTATCTTACCCCATTCCAGTATAACATAGAATGGAAAGGTTTTCCATAAAAAGAATCAAATGATTTCATACTGATGGTGAGTGAAAATTATTTCTGTCAAAAAAATCAACCATAGTTTGGTGCATTATCTATGAAAATCCAAAATCTAGGACCCAAACGCACAATATATATTCCATATTCTGGATAGTTTTCTCTATCGAACTCTCTATCTATGGGTGGAAATTTGTTTTAAGGTACAACATAGAGAAAAAATAATATTGAATTATTATCCATATCCTCGAGGTAAAATAAGGATCATGGTTATAGATAATCATCCTTGGGACTCTGTAGAGTCTCACCACCACATCCAAGTACTACCTTGATAAAACCTCCACTGAGCTTGAACCCTTGATCACTATGAAGTATTATAATTGCATGAAACGGTCCAATTTCACCCATATAGAAAAATAGAATCCCTAATATTGAGTTAAAATGGTGATTATGTCTATCAATATGTCCTTCCACTTCTACTGAGGAATATCTTACGGATGGAGAAAACTATTGGGAACATATTGTTTAGCCTTCACATTCAGGAATACCAAACATCAAGACACAAACTCTGAAACTAAATTATTTTCCCCAGGACACTAAAATAGACCACTCAGATAATGATACATCTTTTTCATGCTAGGGTGTGCCCCAAAATGTTAACTATGGAACTCACATATAACCACCTCACACGTCATTGAAGGGGAAAAATCCTCCCTTGAAACAACACCCCGAGTTTATCATCCTCAAACCAACCATAAGGGGATTCACCATAGAAAAATAAATCTCTCCAGACCTCCAACTTAAAATACCCTATATTTGACTACTCCTACTACTACAAAACAAATATGACTCCACCATAATATGAAAAAATGAATCCCCTAGCATCAACCTCTCCTTTATCAAGATACATCATAGATATCTCTTTAATAACTCTCTAAGATTTCCAAGTTTACACATAGCATCACAGTGTGATTTCTTTATTAGTGGATAGGATACAACATTACACTGTTACCAATGTATATGAAATAAAAAATTCATAATCCAATAATACTTTTTTCAACTATTATTATGAAAAGTTCATGACAAGCTGGGAGAAAGAATTCCTCGCTTGTGATTATTGAAAACCATGATGTTTTCTCTAATAAGGTAATGCCACCACATCTTCAAGGAAACTATAATCACTACCAACATGAAATCATTGGTAAAATAGTTTCATTCATAATAAATTAATTATAAGGACCCATAAGAAATAACTAATCTATGTTTTATTAAGAAACTATAAAAACAAAGACATAAATCATCATAGAAAACATAAAACTATGCTCCCTTGTCCTGAAAATTAAGAACTGAGGCACTGAGCAACTTCAACTTTTGAAACTGAAATGATTCTTAACATTATTCAATCAACACGAACGAAAGGTCTGTTTTGGTTAAGATTTCAAAATGAGTCACAATTTAAGAGAAGTCGAGTACAAAGCTCCTATAATATCCTGTAGTACTAATGAAACTCTATACCTCTTCAAATATATTAGTGGAAACCCATGAAACAACTATCTCAATATTCAAAGGATCTATAGCTACACCACACTGGGATATGGAATTCCCAAGAAATGAACTTCATGATCCCAAAAGTCACACTTTGATAGCTTCCTGAATATCTGAAGATAGTGAATAACTCATAAAATAGCATGTGGATGATCTGTATGCACCTCCTCATATATAGAGTACACAAGGATTTTATCGATGAAAACCACTATGAACTGATCCATAAAATCTAAAAAAACCATATTTATCAACTCTATACACATTTATATATTATTTTTCACATAGAATGATATCACAATGAACTCATAAAACCTATAATAACATTGGGAATGAATCTTCAAAATATATTTATCTTTAACCCTCATATGATGATATCCCAATCACATATAAATATCTACGAACCAACTAGATCCTTTCAGGTGATCGAACAAGTGATTAATCCATGGAATGGGATAGTGGATCCTTACTATCACCATACCCAAGAGATGATACTTCATACGGAGATGTATAATTTCATCATCCTTATTTAGGAACAAAACCGGTGCACTCCAAGGTAACACACTCTGTGGAACAAAACCTAGCAATAAAATATCAATGATCTATACCCATATCCCTCACAACTCAAAATCAGTTATCTTAAACATATACATTAAGATCAAAGAATCAGATGGTTATATATCAATAGAAAACTTGATATCCCTTCAAGGTTTAATGAAATAACCACCTCAATAAATATATTAGGGTACCCTTCCATAACATTAAGAAACTCTATTGGATGAAAATTTGAATAACTCGGTATCAAAACATCTATCAAGGATGCTAAAAATAAAACATTCCACTAAACCATCTGAGGTTCTTTCTCACTAACAAACATAACAGACTCTCTGTTAGTAACATAGAACCCGGTCTATCTCCTAGATAAATCCTTGATATCCTAAGACAAATATTTCCACTATATTTTTAATATGATGGTTTATGGATGTATCCATAAGTATAGGAAGTCTTCCAAAGATTGTTTCTTCCCCATAAATAGCACACTGTCTCTACATAATTTATATAGATAATCATGAACTCTAACCATGGTTATCAATTATAAGGGAACTAGATCCCTATCCACCTCAAGTATCAAGGCATATACTAGGGTATGAGATACTAGGGAGTCTATAGATCTTGAATTAAAAAAATCAGGGACTCAAGTAGAAAATAAGAAAAGGAACCACAACTCACATCTGACTCACCTAGAAATAGAAAATCTAAAGAAAGAAACTAGACATGACATGGTCCATCACCTCTCTGACCCTGATGACTACCACCTCAACTTATGTGTACCACTCTTTGAAGATAAGTATCATAATAGTTCTTTAATCTACCATCCTATTCTCCCCTATACTAATAAATGAATGTATATCCCTTCTATAACTACCTATACTAGAACTACTACAATCATAGAACCTAAAGCAGAACATCTACCACATGCTACCAACTCAGGAAGGATAGGCACTCTCACCACTGATGACTATATCCTCTATAAGAAAAAAAATCATATGATCCCTTGGAAGGGGCCTAAAATCCTCTACCCCCAAAGAAATGGGATAACAAGGACTGAGACCAACCCCCCAATTTTTGAAATCTCTTCTATTCAAAAAACTATGAACCCAGACCATATCTCTATTATGCAAAGAATCCTCATGACTCCCATCTAGTGAATATTTAGTTTGGACTAGATTCTTCTCTACAACCTATGCTCTCTATTTTTCCTCAATATATGATGACATAATAAATGGGGTGACTTGGTATTTGATATCTGAATGGAAATCCACCTCCAAATGAATTTCCCTATCTCTTCATCTACAAACAGCTCTGAAGCATATCAGTAAGGGTCCTAAAAAATCTCAAATTCCTTTATTATGGAACTCCCCTATTGAAAGGTAATAAATTTGTAGTGATTGTATGCCTTCATGATTGAAGAAATAAAATAATCTCAAAACTAGTCTCAGAACTTCTCCTATGATACAGATGACCCCTCACAATCCCTAAACAATAATAACCACCACTTCCTCTTTACCCCACACAACATGATCGCCACTAATAAAACACAGTGATCCTTATGATTATCGATAAAATTGAATCATAAATACAACCCCTCTTATGATTCCTACATCACTGAATTCAAAACAAATTCCTAATGCATATACAGACTTTGGTTTGGAAACTCTTAGAGTGTCCTCCTTAAAGTTTCTTCATTGACCTCAATGTTGTAGTGATCTTCTGGCACATCCTACTAAACATATTTAGCATAAACCTAATGAGTATAATGAACTGAATCAAAACCTACAAATTAAAAAATATCTATGGACTTATAATACAATATTGTAGAATATTTATGATTAATTATTTATTTATTTTTTTAAGGTTCAACCAAATCCTGGGGCCTATCCATTTTAAATATAGATGAAAGAATAATCATCCATGATCATTTCATAGGTCTCTACCCTATAACCAAATCACTTCACTTGGAAGACTTAGTAAACTTAAAGGTCCATGAAACAGATCATGGGGGGATAAAAACCTTTTCTTATTCATTCTCCCATATTTTACATGCTTTCTAGGTTCATCTGACACCATTACTCTACAAACCCATGAGTTTCTCACCAGTTCTTATCTTCAAACTCCATCTTATCCTTCAGTATGAACCTTTGACACTACTCAGTAATGACCCCCCCCCCCCAAAGTTACACCTCATAGGACAACAATGAGAGAAAGGGTTAAATAATGCATTAATCCCACATCCAATATGCCACATATTCAGGACAAGAACCAAGGTTTTATCATACATAAATAATGTGAGCCATTACCATCATATATTTTTAGAAATGATTGATAATATAGAAACACATAACAAATCCTTATCAAGATAAAATAATTGATCCTAATTATGGACACCAATTCCTTAAAAAATATTATTTTATAACTCATAGCATTATTTTTCAAAAAATATACACTGAGGATCGAGAGTTCTAGTAACTTTGGAATTATAAACATATATATACATCTAAATAAATGAAAAAAATCATATTTACTTAAAATTCCACATATTTCTCCAACTACCATAAATCTTCTAAAACTTCATAAGCTATCCTAGGAAAAATACATAAGGAGAAAGGGTGATCTATAAAGCCTAGTATGGGAATAAAAATGGAAATAAAGCATAATGTGAGAGCCAAGATGCATAAAATTATATCATAAATAATATTATAATAATAATGAAGACACAACATAAGGAAATGATGTCATAAGATCATAAAAATTTTTAAGTAATATAAAACATTGTATCACAAACATTTGTCAAGGTTTACTCTTAGGAAAATCAATATAAAGTGTAAAAAGTGCCATGGTGGATTGGGTTCACTCACTATTCCCATAAACATGGGTAAAAAGGTCCATGGTGGATTAGGTTTACTCCTTATTTCCATAAACATAGTCGAAAACGTCCCATAGTATATTAGGTTCAATCCCTAATCTCTTACATAACATCTCACGATATAAAAATATTTACCAAATGAATTTTAGGGATATATAATTTTGTTATATCTATCACATAAATTAAAATCATACATATGCATGCCACATGACATAAATAAATTGTATATATATCATAGTCATGATCATAACCATGAGATGGAAGTGGATTTCACAATTATGATTAAAGATAACTGAACCATAAATTATAATAATTACCAATACAAGAAGGAATAAAATCATTTTAGAAGTACATATTTTCAAAATATAAATAGATTTTGAATTTGGTGTTCTAATACAGATAATAAATGTGAAGGATCTAGGATAATAAATAATAAAAATGTACCAAATGGGTGAATCTTTTTTTAAATGACTAACATATATATTAAAATAACAAAAGAAATTATTGTTTTACATAAAACTAGATTTGAATAGAGATGTTTATATATAAAATAATTTGGTTTTTCAATCCTATATGTGGACTAAAAATATTTTATGGGGGTAGTGCTTAGAATGAGACAAGAAATAAGAATGTTACCTTAAACCAGGTAAAGTTAAAAGTGGGAATTTAGAAGGGAACTAAAAACATGTATAACCCTATAAGTGAATAAGATATTTAAATAGGTATATATATATAAGGGAAATATATTCAAAAATATAAGAGTTAAATGAAAATAAAATTTTATTAAATGGATAAAAATAAAGAGAACATGTAATTGATAAGTCATGAAGGAGGTATGAAAGATTCCTTACAACTGAGAAAACTCGTGAGTCATAGAAGATTTGAATAAAATAACTTGATTATGAATAATATATCCCATAAATTATAGTGAAATAAATTATAAAACATTCATGGGATGTTAAATAAAATCTAAAAAATAAATTATTTAATCATGGTATATATTATGTAATATGTCTCAAAGAGGCGAATTTGAGACGAAAACCCTAACAAATTTTGAAATTTTTAATCCAAAACCACTTAATAGAAATAAATTTGAATAGAACATTAAATATCATGAAATTTAAGATAATAATTATTCATAAACACTAAGGGGAATTAGATACAAAATTCAATATAAATTCTGATGTATAATAAGAAATATATCTCAATTTGTGAAAATTCATACATGAAACATTTACAGGATAAAAAAATTAATACTAACCCCTTGAAAAAGAGAGAGATATTTAAATTGGAGATAAAAAATATTAATAAATATAATAAATTATATTAATATAAAATTAGTTGTATAAAAACCATTTTAACGGAATTAGGTGAAGAAAAGAAAATGTGTCTCAAAAAAATAAATTTTGAGGCGAAACCCTTAGGCTATAGTAATTTTTTAATCAAAATTCATTGGAATATTCTAAATATATGGATATATAAATAACTTATGTTAAATAATTTAATATAAAGAAATACATTCTTGGTTTACATATGAACCATATAAATATGAAATGGGTTTATAATAAAAAAACATATCTCATTAAATTGCAATTGAAAAGAAACCCTTGCTCTCTGTTTTAAAGCGTTATGAACATGCACTTATCATTATAAATAATTAAATTAATTATATTAGATATATAAAAAATAAACTTATTCATAAATTTTTCATATGAAAATGTCCTTTAACTATCATATGTTATTTATTTATGATATATTTTTCTTTCTTACATCGGTTACTTGAGGTTGTTCAGTCAATTTCTTCGTAACTCCTTTTGTAGGCTGACCATGGAAGAAACCAATGTAAAATAGTTTCAAAATATCCAGAATATTAATAGTGTTTTGGAATATTAAATATATTTTTATGTACAACCATTATGGGTGGTGATGAAAAATGAAACTCTTTTCCCATGGAGGTGATAGTTCACACATATGCACAATTAATGTTTCCATTTCTAAACTAACAAGAGGGAAATAAATTATATTATAGTTTGAAATTAATAATCATATTTATATTATATATATCATATTTATTTATCAATTACATATTTTTTATCATCTATGAATGGTGTTTATGAAAAATTGAAGACGACAATTTGAGGAAGTGGTAGTTCGCGTAACTCACTGACGACACTTATGTTCTTCTTTAGAACTAGAGAGGAATAAATAATGGTTATTTCATTAATATAATAACAAATTAGTATAATAATTTTTATAATTAAATTATATTTTTATGATTATAATATATTTTAGAGATGAAGTTTATGAATAAAAACATAAGATGGGGATAATACTTATGTTAGAGACTTGATTTTCCTTGGAAAAATCATTGGAATTGAAGGCCTTAGGCTAACGCAATGTGACTTTGATCTTATTAAAGTTTAAAGAAAATATAGTATAGGATATTTTGGTAGATACTCGAGTAAATTTATAATGGGAGGTGAAACCATGGAGGGTTAGAAGTGTTACCTTTTATAATTAATGAAAATATCCCTTTTTGTAACACCCTTTACCCTTCTATGATAACATTAAACTATTAAATGGTCAATTTCCCCAATTTTATAAATAATGGATTTTGGGGTGTCTTAAATTCAATTAATAATAAATAAATTCTTTAAAAACATGTTTTAGACATGTTATATGGTTTTTACTATTAGGTTTTTACTTTTAAACTAGTAACTAGATTTCAACTAAGTGATTTTATGTTTTATTAAAAATATAATATAACGCATATAACAAAAAATGTGTGATCTAAAAATAAATTTAACCAATATTTATTCCTATTAAATTTCAACATATTATAAAATTAAATTTCATAATAATACATTTAAGGGGTATAAAACTCGTTTTTTTAGAAAAATGACACTTTAACCATTAAGGAATCTTAATCTAATTTAGTATTGATTAAAAATTAAATGAGTTTTAATATATATATATTTATATGTTTATAAATCATATAATATAAATTATGTAAATTATTTTATTTTAATTTATTTTATAAAATTTCAATGATAGTAAAAAAATAGAAATTTAAAAAAAAATGTTTCTATATTATTGTGGAAATTAGCATTAATCCAAAAAAATTAAACTTTATACCTAAAAATGAAATTGTTCATAATAAATAATATGAAAATTATTATCTCTAATATAATAATAATTTTATCCTATTACATTTCTATGTTTTGGAAATTAATCTTAATGTTAGTGCATGTAACGCATAAAACCGGTTTTTAAGAAAAGTGTATTTTTAAGCATAATGTTTATGTATAGGATAAAATTATCCATGTTTTTAATTATAATGATATTCAAAATTTGATTATTAATTAAATAAGAGTTATTTTATATTAAAATAAATATGTAACATAATTTTTCATATGTTCAAACTTAATTAAAGAAATAGATAACAAATATTTTTCCAAAAATATTACTGAATTTTATAAAATTATATTCATTGGTTTTGTAAATTGAAAATAGAAATAATAAATTATGTATTTTATTATTAAATATATACTTTTTTATAATAAATGTTTCAAAAAATAAACTCATATAAAAGATACAATTTTTGAAAAATAAGTATTTTTTCACAAATCACCTAAACTTTTATGAGTTTTACAAAAAAATAAAAAAAACTATATAAATTTTGATGTCATGAAGACAAAAGAAAATTAAATTTTATTAATTTAAAATACTAAAATTCGTATTAATTTGTTACAAAATAAAGTTTAAAGGAACATAATTACAATTTTTAGAAAAAATATGTTTTTAAGTATAATGTGAATGTGTTCTTATTTAGTATCAATAATTTTATATTTGATGGATGATATATTACTTTTATATAAATTAAATTCATATATAAAAGTGATATGAGTTCATTTTTATATAGGAATAGATAACTCATAAAACAAAAGTTATCAATATTAAAATGACCATTATATTGACAAGCTCATTATACTATATAGATAATAACTACATGATGGTACCATAATAATTTAAAATTAAAAAATCCCCTTATAACTTATGAATAAGATCTATGGTTTAGATAACTGGTAGTGTAATTTGTAGGTGGTGATTCACCTAGTATAGATTTTATAGTGAGTCTAGAAGTCTTAAGAATTTCCCCAAATGATTTCACTCACTCTGTAATTGCTCAAGGTCAGATTGGGCTTGGTCCAGTGAAAACCCTAGTGAAGCTACCTCCCTTCAATTCTAAAAAAATATAATTAGTAAGAGATAATTATGCTTATGAATTTAAATTAATCCTAATTTATTTATTTTGTGATACAGTTATTATACATGCTAATTTAACATCTAGGTTTTAATATTCGTATTAAATATTCAAAATATATCAATGTTTTTTTGTTTTATTTTGGTATAGTGTGTGAATAATTCTATTTTATATTTAATTTATTTAATGAGAATATTCAGTGAAATATTATGTGGTTAAATTATTCCCTTATAAAATAAATTCTTTACTTGGAACTTTAATTACTCCTAAAAAAGTAAAGTATTTGAGGATATCCTTTATATATTCATCATTCGAGATATAACTTCCAGTACTCCATATGCCTTACTTTCTAAGGTTATACCACGTTTCTTATATTAAGTCAAACAAAATTGATCATTCATAAAAAATGTACCCCAGTATGTGTATACACTAATCATATATTTTCTTTTACATAACTTTCCCAATACCATTTTGATTTCCAATACATCAAACTATAGATAAATAACACATTTTATAAAAAATTGGCTCAATATTTAACCATAAAATGGTGTTAACCACTAGATAATAAAGCCACACACTAATCATAATCTTAATAATGAGATAAAATTTACCAAAAAATGTATTGATAAATTTTTATTTAAATTTATAATCAATTTTAATACTATCTAACTCACTTTAAAAAATCAATAAAATAATTATTTCCCCAAACTCAACCATATATTATCCTTAAGATTTATCCATACAATAATATTGTATTATTCAATAATTATCCCCAAAATTATACCCTTGTCATAAAATGACTTTTCAGGGTTATTATTTCTATTTAATAGATATTTCCAAACCTTTAAATAAAAAATAATAAATAAAAATCCTTAAATATTTCACATAGACATCATAACTTTTGTAATATACCAAAATACCCTCAACAAATATCAACCACTAATGAAAATAGTTATGATTGAGAAATATTATATAGTATCAAACTCAATACCTTTGGTAAGTCTATAAAACTCGCATTCTATCAGAACAAGAATATTCTAATACTCTTAACCATTTAAGTTTGTTTCCTTGTTCAGTTATAATACATAGTGGTTTTTCAATACATACTTTTCTTATATTCATCCTCATGATCATGTTTCAACCAAATACTAAACAAATGGTCATGATAATGTCCTAAATAATTTAAGTATCTTCGGACCACTCATCATGCATTAGAGTAATTATTGATACAATGATTAACCAATTTTTTTCATATTGATTACACAAAGGTGCATCTGTTCCATGTCCACATACACTTTCTAGTATCCATAAAGGGGTTTATTTATAATAAAACCTCTTAATATCCAATTTACAAAATATTAGGATATTCATCAATTCTTAGGCTTACCCCTTAGACTTTTCCATCGGATTTTCACTAAGGTTATCCTATCTTAATCTCCAAAAATAACTATCCCTTTATTTGATACCAACTATGAATAACCAAGTCTTAAACACATATAATTTCATGATTCTCAGAATTCTTTTCCAAAAAAATACACACCAGGGGTAAAATTTTCTAGGTTGTTTAGAATATTATACATAAAAATACATAAACTTAAATCTTAAAACATCATGTTCATTTAAAACTCTATATAGTGATCCTAAATCACATCGATCTTCTGAAACTACATAGGATATCTAAGGGAAATGCATAAAGAAAATGGAGAGATATAAATCCCAGTGAGTGAATAAACATGTCCATAATGTATGACATGAGAGTTGAGAGACATAACAGGATATCATAAAGAGGGTTATCATATGTATTAATACACGACATAAAGAAATGATGTCATCAAATCGTAAACATGGTGTAAAATTATAAAACATGGTATACTAAACATAATTAAAGGGTCATTCTAAACACGAACATTAAAAAATATAAAATTTACCATGGTGTATTGGGTCCACTCCCTATTTTCATAAACATAGTGGACAACATCCCATAGTAGTTTTGGTTCACTCTTATTTCACATAAACATAGTGGACAAAGTATCATGGTAGATTAGGTTCGATTCCTAATACCATACATAATGTCTCATGGGATATGAAGCTTTACCCAATTCATTATAGGGATATATAATTATAGTCCCATTGATCACATAAACTAAAATCATACATATTCATGCCACAAGAGTAAAATAAACCATACCTAAATTTTAATCATAATCAAATGCATTAGAAGGAAGTGAGATTCATAATTGTGAATCAAGGAATAATTGAAGGATAAATTATAAGGATTACTAGGAGAAGAAAGAATTAATTCATTTGGTATATTAATAATTGAAAATTAAACATAGTAATTAAATATAGAGTTCAAAAATAAATAATTCATGAGAAGTACCTTAGAGAATAAATAATAAAAACATACCACATTGGAGAAATTTTTATGAAATGACTAAAGAACTTTATTAAAGTACGAAAGAACAAATTATTTTCCATAAAACCATAAATTAACCAAGAGGGTTATATATAAAATAAATATGGATTTATAATATATTCATCGTTTACACACATTTTATAGTGGTAGTTCTAGATATGAAATATGAAATAGGAAATATCCTTTAAACCTAGTATAGTTAAATATGGAAATTTTGAAAGGAACTAAAAACATGTATAAACACAGAAAGAAAATTCTATTTAACTGGTTATATATTTTATATAGATATATAAAAAAATAAGTGGTACAAGATAATAAAATTTCATTAAAAGGGTGAAAATTAAATAGTATTTTTAACTGACAAGTCATGAAGGAGGTATGGAAGATCCCTCACAAACGATAAAATACTTGAGCCGATGTACATTTGAAGGAATAAACATGATATGCCTTAGTATATCCAATTTATAAAAATAAATAAATAACAAAAAATTAATTTGGTTAAAACCCAAATATAAAACAAAAAAAAGAATCATGGTGCATAAAATGGAACATGACTCAAAGAGAGGAATTTGACATGAAAACCCTTACAGCTTATGAAATTTTTGAGTAAATCCCCGTAAGAGAAAAAAATTCAATTTATCATTTAATATCATAAAATATAAGAAAATAATGATTAAAAACATTATTTTCTATTATATACACTATTCAAATAAAATCATTGTTTATAATAATAAACATATCTTAATGGGTGAAAATTGAGATAAGAAAGCCTTATGGATTAAGAAGAATTCTATTAAAAACCCAGTGAAAGAGATACGGAGCTTGAAATTAAAAATAAAAAACCATGAATAAATTTAATATAAGATATTAAACATACAATTAGATTAATAAAATCCATTTAAAATGAATTTGGTATATAAAAGAAAATGTATCTCAAGGAAGGAAATTTTGAGATGAAAGCCTTATTGCATTAGTAATTTTTATATAAAAAGTAAATGGAATATTTAAAATAATATGGTTAAATAAATAGCTTGAATTATATAATTTGTTATGTCAAAATAAATTATAGTGTATTATATACACCATTTAAATAATAAATTAGTGCTAACATTAAAACATGTATCGATGAAGAGGAATTCATATGGAACCCTTTCCTCATATCGGAAAGCGCACTAAAATTTTACTAAAATTTTTAAATAATAAAATTAATTTTATTATATATATATATATCTAAGAACCTTATTTATATATATTTTATATTCCATGGTCCTTTATTTATTATATTTTATTTATTTATAATATATTTTTCTTGCCTATGTGGGTTACTTAAGGTTGTTCTGTCAATTTCTCGGTATAACTCCTTATGTATGTTGAACATGGTAGAAATATTTTTAAAATAGATTAATAATACCTAATATATTAATAGTCTTGTGGAATTAATTTTTAAATATTATATTTTTTTATGTCTATCCATGATGTGTGGTGATGAAAAATGAAACTAATTACTCATGGAGGTGATAGTTCATGTATATGCACGATTAGTGTTTCCATTACTCAAATAATAATGGGGGAAAAAGTATAATATAAGTTGAAATTTAAAAATTATCTTCATATTATAGATATGATATTTTTTCATCAATTACATAATTTTTATTATCCATGAATGTCTATGATAAAAAATATAAGATTTCACTTTGTGGACGAGGTAGTCCATGCAACGCACTAAAGATACTTTTGATTTTATTTTTGGATGGATGGGAATAAATAATAGTTCCTATATAAATATAATAATATATTAGTATAATAAATAAAAAAATATAATTTTATTTTTATGGATATAATATATTTAGAAAATAAATATTAAGGATAAAAAATTAATAAGGAAATAATACTTATGTTATAAACTTTATATTTCTATGGAAAACTCCATGGAATCTTTGGTCTTTGGATAACATAGTGAGACTCTGGGCTCAAGAAAGTGTAATGGACTTATAATAGAGGATATTTGGTTAGAGTTTCAATGAAATTCATAATTTTATGTGTAACCATGGAGGGGAATAAGTGATCACATTTTATAATTGAAGAAAATGGTACTTTTGGTAATATTCTTTACACACCCCTGATAACATTACACTACTCATTTATCAATGGATCCAAAGTTTTTAAATAATTGATTTTTGGGTGTTTTTGGGTCAATAAATATTCATATAATGCTTTCAAAATATTTTTTAAACATGATATATGGTGCTTACCATTCACTTTTTTACATTTTACTCTTTTAGTTTTAAATTAGGTAACTAGTTTTTAACTAAGTGATTTTATGTTTTACTAAAAATATATCTTTACCCATATATCTAAATATGGATTTTAAGGAAATATTTTTACCCTATATTTAATCCAATTCAATTTTTAAATATTATATAATTTACTTTTAAATTAAAACATATAATGTGTTGGAAAACAAATTTAAAAAAATTAAATTTTGAAAATTATGGATTATTAATCTTATTTTGTATTGATTTACAATTAAGTGAGTGTTAATATATTTATTTATATATTTATACATTATATAATATTCATTATTAAAAAATTATATTTTCACTAATTCTATATAAATTCCATGAAATTAATAAAATAATTATTTCACCACTATTATGGTAATTAGAATTAGTCAAACTAATCCGAATTGTATACCTAAAATTGAAATTGTACATGTTAAATAATATGAAAATTATTGTCTCAAAAATAAGAATCAGTTTATCAAACTAATTTTTTATTTGCACAAAATTAATCCTAATGTTAGTGTGTGTCACCTATAACATCCTGCCCCATATCATTATCTTGAGAGAAGGAAATAATGAAACTAACCTTAGGTGACATACCCAAGGAACCAAAGGTAGTAAATAAATGTAAAGTGATTAAGGAAATAATTGTGTATGATTTTCCATTTAAAACTAACAGCCTGAAAACACACAACATAAATATCCAACCACTTTATGATTCATGAATAAAAAAATACAACCTTAATTTAAACCAATAAAACAAAAATATCATATTGGAATGCGTAAAAATAGATAATAATCCAAAATAAAACAAGACTCAAAAACGTCAAGTAAAAATACCAAGTACCACCCAAACAATCCCTAAGATCTAACACCACCAGCCAAGCCCAAGGTATCAATACACATCACTATAGAATATGATACCTTAACCATTCCGATATTTTGAGGTATGATATCATCAAATACAACAATGTTCCCAAGAAGGGGGTGAGAATAAACTCATTATGATTTCCCCTAATGAATTCCCAACTCATTCCACTAGTATAAAATAAGTTAGACCAATTTATATAAATCATTTTGAAAACATTAAATAGCTTATATAATGCCTCAAGTAAAACCAAGTGAGGGAAACCATAAACAATAACATTACCATTTCCCATGTTTTGCAAAATCATTTCTACATTCACCCATACACACACCCTTATTCATATACATAGTATCCTCAAATCACTCAACTTAGTGTTACTGATAATGGTAGTACTCCCTGATGGTAATCCATCCAACTATTAATAGTGGAACTTCCCATCCACATTCTGTTCTCATTGAACACACATAATCCAAATTATTTCAATTTCAATGCCAAAACTTTTTACAAAGTAATTCTTCATTGAAAAAAAATTTTCAAAAAAAATCATGTGTCTAAACCATTTCATAATTTTAAAATCTTTTTTTAAAAATTACAAGAAAATCTTGTTTTCTATAGTATATCCATATTTATTCAAAAAAATTATAACTCACCCCAAAACGGGTTCTATTAAAATTCACACAATGATACCATAGAAAATATAAGAAAATATATTTAAGAAAAAATAATTCTTATAATTCTATAATCATAGAGTGAGAGAGAATCCACCTACCTCGAATTTGGTTGATTGGCACAAAGGATTTAGGATAAAATCAATGATCTACCTTATTCCTCATATTCCTATAAAAAACCCAAGAATATATCATAAGAACATATCTAAACACATAGATATAGGTATTTTAATACTGGTATATTGTTCCATTTATTATAATGAGTGGAAATATAAATCCATAATTAAGAACGAGACATAAAACTTTATTTCCATCATCACATGCTCAAAGATCCATTGTAAATAGATTTTGGATATATAAGGTCTTTAAAAGACACCTAGAGCTACCCTGGAAGTTGAGAGGAATTAATAGATACCTAAAAGGAATTATAACAACTGGTCAGAGTAAAATTGGTTGATCTCATACTAATTTCATTTAGAAAATTGAAATTTTGAATTTTGAATCCATTGATGGGTATCTTATACTAAAGAACTTGATGCATTAGTTTATTTTTATAGAAATACTAATTTTAGAGCCCAAACCATTCTTATGGAATAAGAATATTGCATAAATACATTTTATGGATTAATGTATTCTTACGGATTATGCCCCAACATATTTATATTATAAAACCTTTACACAATGTAAATATTTCATGAACAATTCTCTACCATCCAGACACCAATTTATTCTTCCTCTTACACTTTTGAACCCCTCCAAAGTTTAACCAAAAAACTCCAAACATAAAATAAAAGAAAAACAAATATGGAATACCTATTACCGAGGGTGTTGTATTCTCCACACCATTGGTATTTCTATCCGTAAAAAGTATAAAAATGAAATTTGTTTGAAATAGCTTGGGACATTACTAGTGAATTTCCTTTTCACGCTCCCATGTTTCTTACTAAATCTAACCATTCTATAATAGAACACATTCCAAATCGATTCGTTTTTTATGTATGTGATTCTCTTTCCTATCCACATTCTATACTAACACATGAATCAGAATAACATCTTATTCAAGATCTATAATGTTCCATTTAATCACATGGTACGGATCTGGTTGGTAATTTTTCAATTGAGATACATGAAATAAATTATACACTAAACTAAATCTTAATAGTAAGGAATATCAATGTTCTAAATCAACTACACAATCAGGTGTCTCAAAAGGGTTAATGTAATAAGGAGGCAACATTCCTTGCTTACCAAAATAAATTATCCCTAACCTTTGAGAGATCCTCAGGTAAACATAATAATTTCCCACAAATGATAATAGCCATCGATGATTATCTTCATATGATTTTAGATGACTCTGATCCATCGCCATTATCTTTCTGATATTTTGAATATTCTTTATTGTCTCATAAACTATTATAGTTCTAAAAAGTGAAGTCTCACATGTTTCCACATGAAAAATTAGATAATAACAAGGAAGTTCATAAAATGATTCGAAAGGATTCATATTTATTGAGGCCTAAAAACTATTATTGTTTGAGAAAAAAACTAATAGTAAATTATCTCCCCATGAACCTCTAAAATCCATCACATTAGTTATTATCATGTCTTAAAATGTTTGGATTATTCGTACAGATTGTCTATCCATTTGAAGATGATAAGTTGTTTTCAACATTAATTGTGTTCCAAGTTCTAGATATAGGGATTTCCAAAACTATAATGTAATCCTAGGGTCTGAGTCATAGGCAATCGAGATAAGAACACCATGAGTCATTACAACTTCTCAAAGTTGTATTTTGGACAAGTCTTCCACTATATTGGATTCATGAATAAGGATTATGTGGGATGAATTTGTTAGTCGATCTATAATCACCCATATGGAATCGTGTTTCCTAACTATTCTTGGTAGGCTTGTGAAACAATACGTAGCTATCTACTGCCATTTCCACATGGGAATCAACAAAGATGAAACAAACTAGTGGTTCATTAATTCAATTCCTTATCCAGCTAAAATGTGAGGCATCTCGAAAAAAACTCTTCTATTATCCTCTTCATTCCATCCCACCAAAACTCTAATCTTAGTGCATTATAAATCTTATGGATTCCATGATGAATTTCCCTTCTTGAATGGTGGTATGTATAAATTATTTACTTCTAATAAGACAATGGTACCATGATCTACTCTCTAATACATAACACTGAACATCCATCTAGCTTCCATCCCTTAATGGTATCCCCACTATTGAGTTTTTTCCTCAAAGATAGACATTCTAGATCAAATGTTTGAGAAACTCTAACATACTCAACCAAATCTATAATTATATAAATAGGAAAGAAAACAACAACATCAACATGCTTCATGATATTCAAATTCATATTAGATGTAACCAACATTAGCTACCATTGATCTGAATTCTCTTCAACCAACTGATTATATGGCCTCTTACTTAATTCATTTTCCACTAAATCCATTTTTTCTATTGTATAAATAAATTCAATGTCAAATATTTTTAGATACTCTATCTATCATCATAACCTTATATTTATATCACTTTTGGAGAAAATGTTTTTCATTTTCTTATGTTCTCTAAACACCATTAATTTTTCACCAGAAATATAAGGACATTATATATTTTAGAAAATTACTACAGCATCCAATTCCAAATCATGTATGGGTTAGTTATTATAATGCACCCATAACAATCAGGATCTATATTCAACAACATGATCTCCCTACATGAGAACACAACCCAACCTAGATCCCGATACATCACAATAGACCACATAACCCTATCCTAACTTTGAGAAAAGTGAGGATAGGTGATTATGTTAGGAAATCCTTAATCTCTTGGAATGATTTATGGAACTAATTATTCAATTGTAAAGGAATAACTTATCTTTTCAAACCTATAATCGATGTGGAAAGATCTGAAAAATCACAAAAAAATGTTGGTTGTATCCTTCCATTCCATAGAAACTATATATGTGAAAAATAGTATTTAATGGTTACCAAGAGAAAATGGATCCTATATTTTCAAGATCTATAGAAACTTTTATTTTTTAAATGACATGGCCAAGGAAACATACCTCCTAAATCCTGAAATCACATTTCAAAAATCATAGAAATAATCATATGTTCTTGTATTATAATCAATAAAATATCCAAGTGTTGATCATGATCATCTTTGGTACTATAATGCACCAGAATAATATCAACAAACACCACTACAATAGAATAAATATGCCTCTGAAAGATATAATTAATCTATTTTATAATCATCTCTAGTGAATTTTTTAAACCTAAGGGTATAACCACATATTCATAATGACCATATCAGATCCAAAAAGTTGTCTTTTAGGAGATCTTCTTTCTAAAATCATGGCTGTTGATACCCTAATCATAATTCAATTTTAGAGAACCATTAATCTATCCTCAATTGATTAAAAAGTTCATCAATTCATGGAAGGGGATTTTTATTTTTTATCATAACATGATAACTTTTATGATAATCCACACAAATCTTAATATTTCCATCCCCCTTCTTCACAAAAATAATCGGTGTTTCCCACTAATATGTACTCGTTTGAATGAACTTTTAACTTTCATTGCTAAAGATTTCACTTATCCCAATGGTTTTAAACCATTAGGATAGCCCCTGAAACCATTAGGAAATGTTATCCTAATGGTTCCAGGAACCATTAGAATGTTTTCCATCACAAAATCCCTATACCAATGTTTTTATATAAACCGTTGGTATAAGCTGTCTCAAGTTACTCTAAGCCAAAAGTTTCACTGAAACCATTGGAATATATGTATACCAACAGCTCAAGTAGTGTCGGTATACATATTTTCCATAATATGTATACTAATGGTTTCATTAAAACCATTGGCATATATTTATTCCAACGGTTCAAGAACCTTGGTGTACATACTATCCAGCATACCTATGTGTGAATGGTTTCATTAAAACTATTGGGATATATATATCTACCAATGGTATAAAAATCAATTGGTATACACTCTCCAACATTAATAACTATATACCAACGATTATATAAACCGTTCATATATCATCTTTACCCAAAAAACAACATAGGTCCATCATGAACCTCTTACATTATTCTAGAACCTACACTATTTTAGAACCTTCAGTATTCCATAACCACATCTGGAATGACATTTAAGGGATAAAATAAGTGTTATGTGAATAAAACCAACTATTTAAAGGAAAATCCTATAAATTATAGTGATGTTCATAAATGATGTTTACTTGTCCATACATTATTTTAATTTAGTAATGGGGATGAGTTCTTGCATTTAACTATTGTTCTAGTGAATGTTTAAGTGAGGTTAATATTCAATGGAGGAGGCACTAAAGCATATGAATTTGTGCTGGTCAGATGAAGCTTATATTGTGGAGCACCATAATCCTGAAAGGTGTTGAACAATAACACCATTAGTGTTTTCATATATGTGGGCATATGTAAGACACATATTGGTGTTTCAATTAGGAAAATAAAAATTAGATATAGTTTTCTGGTCTGAGAAGGTTTGTATTCATCTACATAATTTTTTCATGCATTTGGAAGCATTAGAAATGGGTAATGGTGATATAAATTAATGGTATAAAACTTATTTTTGAATAATGTTATTATAAGGGTTAATCCCATTTTTTATGTTTATATGGTATAAGATACAGATCTTATAGGACATTGGTGTTACTACACCTATAGGCTTTATAAATCCATTTGTATTATGAGTAATCTAGAAGAGAGGTATTTTGTATACTTGGAAGTTTTGAAAATATACCCAATGATCATTTTGGATGGTTTTAATCAAAATACATGTGACATGTTACTAAAATGAGACATTGGCAGTAAAGCCTAATCCATGTAAATTCAAGTCAAGTATAATCTTCTAGTACTAGAAGGTCCTTTCCTAGAAGGTACATTTTTTAGAGGTCCCATAGGTTTGGGGTGGATATAAATGTGACCAAGTGTTTTCTAACACATATAAATTCATAGAATATTGACTATGGGGATCTAGTCACCCATTTTCTAGAAGGGGAGAAATTATATGTTATAGAAAACTAAAGGTTTTAGTATTGGTGGTTCTATTTGGTCAAGGTAAAAAGGTAGGAGTGTTTCATGATCCTGGTTCATTTAAATACTACTTAAAGGATTAGCCAAATAAAGTAATAAGATGTTTCGTAAAGTATGGGACTCATGTTATGGGATTCATAATTATGGTTTAATAAGGAAATGGTTTCCAGATCTGGAAGAAGGATTCGAAAGGGTAGTTCCATGTTGTAAAAGCATATTACCACAATATAGAGTCTGTGTAATGGTTTTCATGTGGATATGGAATATTGAAGGGAGAATCGAAACATTTACATGTTATGATATCTCACAAGATCCATTTTTTAACTAATTACATTCTTTAAAAAAAGCAGCACTCTAGTATAGGTGTTGTCCCTGAAAAAAAAAATCTATGAAGCATAAAAAAACATTGTCAAGATGATCCATGAATGATGAATTTGGTCATATGATGGTCTAGTATATGAGAGGTTATGGATTTATGGGTGTTTTAAAATATATACTAGGTGAGATTGCCACTAGTTTGAGTAGATTGTCCTAGAACCCCAGAATGGGTTCGTACAACATATATCCATTTGGTTGGAATCATTTATAGTATCTATAGGGAATCCATTTTTTTGAAACATAGTATGATGATGTTTTCATGTAGTACATTCCATAAATGGCATATTATGATATTTTTGGGTTAGGATTATATATGTTTCAAGGATATTTCATTATTTTTGGGGAAGAAAATTCCAAAGACACTCTACAGTTTATAAAATGGACATTTATTATTCTCTTATTAGTAATGCCTTCAATGAATTCAACCAAATCAATGATAAATATGGAAGATAAAAAAACAAGTCTAGGTTATCTGTTATCTTATAAAGGTTTATGATAAAGACTTCTCTAGATTCCACATCTATGAAAAAATGGTCAGAAGATCATCATAGAAATGGAAGGACCTTCAAAAGTTATTGGCTACTTAATGAACTATAACTGAGGAAAGATTTAGTGGTAGAAAAATGTCATGTATATCTTAGTGACTAGAGTTAGTGGTATAAAAAGTTCATGTATATCTTTTTTATGTTTAAGGAAGATTTAAATGGGAGTTTATTTCCAATGATTTCCGACATTCCAGTTGTTAAAGGTTTGAATAGAGGTTAGTTCTATTATTATGGATATAGTTTTATGTATCAGATAACTCATGAAATCGATGGAAGATCAATGGAATATTATTCATATGAAAAATTTACTGGAAGGATTGTAGCCATGGATATTGTACCCAACACAGTCTCATGATTTGACTTCAATTGTTTCCAATGTAACTCATTCTAGTTTTATTTGGAAGAAATTAAATGGAGGGATTAATATGATATTATGTTCTGGGGGACTAAAAATTATTTCTTCAATGGGTCCCAGATTATTATAAGTGGTGTAAAGAAGAACTATGTGGGAACTATAAATTTTGTATGGTAGATGACTGATTTCACTATAGAGAAATAATGAAAATTTTCTTCAAGTGGTAGATTTTTGGAATTGACTTACCAAAAAATTATAATGTTAGTGATTGTTTGTTTTTTCATTGTGGTAACTATATTCAGGTTAACTTTTTAAATATCTAGACACTAAGTTTCCTAATTTTATTCTTGGAAAATCTAGATGGAGACAATACATGTTTTTCATGGGATGTCCAGATTCATGCTAGCGGAATCCTTCACCAGACATAGTTGAACATAAAATTTTTATCAGATATAACAGGACTAGTTGAATAAATAATCATCGGTGAATAGAGAAGTTTGATGATAGATTGTTTTTTGTAGTATATGAAAAGTTTTTTCCAAATGAAATGTAAAAATTTAGTGTCATTTGGATTCATGAACCATCATTAGCGGTTATGTCTTATGAAATGAGTGATGCGTATAAAAGGGGGGCTTACGGTATGTATCATGGAGTTCTAGTGGTTATGAAGGATTTTTGTAAGTTCTTTCTTATAGGATGTAATTTAGGATTATATGTAGAAAACATTCCTCATAGGTAAAAAAATGGAAATGTTATGTTGTATAAATTATTGTGAATTTTAAATTGTGACATGCACGATTCATTGATTATTATAAGTCAAATAAATGGATTCTATATGGAAACATACATGCAAACATCATTAGAGGAACTATCAAAAATTTCATATGGTGTTTGGGCCTATTTATTGTTTAGGCCTCAACACTTGTTTCTAGCCCTTTCCATTTTAATGATGAACTTAGTGAGTTTTTTTACAATAAATTTAGGATGTGACAAATTTTTGTCAATTTTTTCAGGATAGATTTTGGATTTAGAAACATTTTATTAATTTTTAGGATAGTTATAATCAATTTTATTATACATTTATAATATATAAATTCAAAATAAATAACTTTGAAAATATTTTTTGGGGGGAAAGTATTCTTGAGAAAATATATAGTTGATGCCTCCAAACTTTGGTATGCATAAAAATGAATCATTGGATATAAAATAGGATAATATGAATTAAGTGTATTTAGGTCATGATTTTTTTATCATAAGAATGTGTCTTTTGGTTGATTTCTTAGATAGTATATGTGAACCAGACTAATGGAGGTGTAGAATTGTGAAGATGTTCCCAATCACCCCTAGTTATTCCATGTTTCCTAGCCCATCCCATGGTTCAGACATAGTACTGACATAGTTAGACTCTAATATTGGAATGACTAGGATGGAGTAACGTGGGTGGGATACTCCTATGGGCTAGCAGAAGTTTCAATGAATCAAGGAATCACCAATTAGAAACAATTTCACCCAAAAATAATTAATTAAAATAGAAATGAAAAATAAATAAAATTTTGGCATGACCCATCCATATGTAGGATGTCAACACTAAAGTAAAATAAAATAAATAGAAGCAACACGATATAAAGGTGGAAAAAAATGAAACAAATTAATTAATCTATCCACTACACTGATCTCCCTCCTCTATAAAGAAATCCATTTAGCTGCCTCTAGTTCCCTTTTCAGCCCCTTCTCATAATATAACTACCCTTCATCCATGGAAAGTGATAAAAGGACAAAGTGGCTGATGTGATAAAGAAAAAAAACGGAACTATAACATACCTATCTTCTGTGAATATACAAGTCACTACCCAATATATAAGAACCACAACACCCCATGGGTCAAATCATGTTCCTACAAGCAAGGGGGGAACAAATTCAAGTTTCAAAATGATACGATCAAATAGTACATTCCTATTAATTAATATTTACTGTTCCTATTAATGGTATATAATAATTTTGGATTGGGTTTTATCTTAGTTTGGTTTTCTTCGACACAAGATAGTTTGGGACATTTTCATTAGATGTAGTTCGTAATGTTTTTGTTTATATTAGTTTCAAAAATTTCATTCATTTGGGTTATAATTGATTTAGTTTGATTACATTTGGTTCATATCGGTTTAGTTTAGTTTATTTTATTTCATGTCTATTTTGATCATATAGGTTTGAATTCATTATATTTAGTCTAATTTGATTCATCATTTTTAATATCATATTAGTTCAAGTTGGATTATTTTTACTTGGTCCAATTTAGTTTCATTCATTTTTTTCTATTTGAAATATATTTTCTTGATTTTGATCATTATAGATCTATTTAGTTTGATCAAGTTTACATTTATAATAGTATGTTTTAGTTAGTTTTTTAATGTTATTTTTAATTATTTCATTCTATTTTTTATTTGATTTTATTATATTCATTTCTGGTTTGTATGGTTCCACTTTATTTAGTTCGACTCATTTTGGGTTTACCCTTCATAATATTATTTTTTTTGGTTTCCTATGTTTAATATTGGTCTGTTATGTTTAATGGACTCCTAATTGAGTCAATTCATGAGAGGTCCAATCAAGGTAGGTCAGGGGGTATTTTACACTCTTATGATCTAAGAAGAAATAACATGCTGATTTTTTCCCCATATGGAAGGATGTATAATGTGCCCTTTAATTATATGGATGAACAAAAGAAACTTATCACCTTTAGTTAGATGGGGTATGTAACACACCAAGTTTTTGAAGATAAATATTGAATTCATGAAACACTGAGTCCCTAAAAAACAACACATTTTAAAATCTAGTCGTTAAACATAACGTTGCCTCTACTATTTTTTGAATTTCAAAAAACGGTCATCTAGAGTTGTGATTAGTAAGTCATTTGGAGTCTAATAGAACTAACTTGATTTTTTAGTGAATAGTAATATACCCTTATGAATAGTAATATGACCCTATGAATAGTAAATAATATTTTTTTTATTTTCTTAAGGTTATAATATAATGAGATCTTGATTAATTTTTCAATGTGATATAAAACAAATTATAGGTTTAAAATTGTTATTTTTCAAATAAACTATGATTTTATTTATAAATAAAATTTAAAATATTTAGAAAATTATTTTCAAAAAATGGATTTCATTTCTGAATTCTACATGTCGAAAATGGTTAGGGTGAATTTTTTGGATTTTTCTGAAATAATTGAAGTTTTTATGAATAGTAACATACGATAATTTACGATAAATACTAAATACATGATTTATTAAGTCATATGTGATGTAAGAATAATGTAAGTCCATCTGGTTTGAAATCACATGAATATATTACTATTATTTTGCACAAGAATCAATACTATTGGTTGTGTTTGTCAAATTAATAAAATAATGAATAAAATATTCAAAATTCACTCTTATCCTCCACTATAAAAACCCCCTCACTCCCACTTCTCTTAACTCCTATAAGACTTGAATCTACTCAATTTTCATCCCAAATACCCTTCCCTAGTCCCTCCCCATGTCCATGAGCTCCTTTTATTTCTAAAAGACCAAAATCTATTCCCCTAAGGATGTTCTCAGGGAGGTGGATTCAAAAGGTAAATTCACATTCTATTTCTCTCAATTTCATTTCAAGTTCCTTTCTATTGTCATATTCTCCTAACCTCCTCTATCCAAATGACCATGATAACTCCAGTATCAACTATATAATATAATTATAGAATTTAAATGTAATAACCATCATCAATATCCTTACTCTCTATCTTTTATTTTATAAATTAAATCATCGTTCGTGAGGTGCCAATTTAGAACCTTTGTGGACGACAAAGTTTCGTTTTTAAATTTCTCCTTCATTACTGGTCATGAAACCATTTTTCTGATTTAACCAGACTATAATATTTGTATTATAACCTAAATAATATTCAATAACCAGTATATGAACATAATATTAAATCATATGACCAAAATAGTTCCTAAAAATCAAAATACCATAAAAATAATCTAAGTGTCTTTCATTAATATTTAATCTAAGGATTCATCCTCATTACATATAAAAAATGATCTAAATGACCATTAACACCTATTTATGTTCATAAATAATGTTTAAATTCAATTCTGGAGATTTAAATCCATTCCACATGTACTCCATTACTTAAAAACAAGTGAACTGATTATGAAAATAAAGAAAACAAACACTCTGAAATGACAAAATTCAATATTATAATGTATCAATAAGGACATAAATGAACTAAATAAAATTATGGTAAACTAAAAAAACTCATATATTTTCTTAATTAAGTTACTAATAAGTCTAATTTCATATTCTAGGACATGAAATTCAATAATAGGACACATCGGGAAATAAGTTAAGGGTTTTCTACCCAAACCTCCATTTTCATTTAGGTTGCTTTATTATCTTATTACCTCAATTAAATTCTTAATAATTCATATTTAATCCTCATAATTTATGTTTAAATGTTCTATATATGTGTCCCAACCATAATCATACCTTCATTTATGAGGATTTATATGTTTTTTTAAAGGATCTTTCAAAAAAAATTCCTAAAATACAAGCCTGTTTCAATGGAATTTCTCAAATCCTTACCTATTTTCAAGGGAACTCTGTAATATTTTTTAAGAAACCATTATTTTATAAAAAACTAATTTTATTATTAAAAATATGTATTATTTCACTTCTATTTTTAGACAATTATTTTTCTAAAATAACTCTTCTTTTCCAAGTAAAAGACTATTTATCTCATGAATTACTCGATGATTTTATAAGAGTATTTTCATTTGTTTCAACACACTTATTGATTCTTATGAATAAATTGGACTAATATTTTATAATATCATCTACCATATTTTTTTAATGTTTTATTATTAGTTTGACTATGGATGTTTTGTCTTGAAACCATTCGTCATATTACTCTGAATGGTTAGTGTTTATGTTTAATAATTGGGGAAAGTTAGTTACATTGCATATGTTAGTTTCAATATGAATGTATATGTTTTTTATGCTTATCCCCACTCATATGAGGAATTCATTGGACTTATCATGTGATGGTTGGGTCCCGATATAGCCCGTTGATGCATCGGTAGGTCTCATGATACAAATAGGCGTGGACTTGGTTGAGGCCTTGCCCATTTTGAGATATGGTTTTGACCAAGGCCTTAATAATTTTTAGAAGTCTTTGTCAAGGACTTGACGGTATGTCTTATAATATCTAGCATATGCATTTCCCTCATTATGAAGCTATAAATTCATAGTTATTGTGGTTATTCGACTAGTAAAATACCCATGATTATGTTTTATTATGGCATTATTTACTCATCTCATATTCCTTCCATAATGGGTTCATGTTTATTATTTATAAAGGAATGTGATTTTAATTATTCATCATGCCTAATTTTTATGTTTATGTTACCTTTATCTGTACTGATTACACTTACTGAGTGTTTGATCTCACCCCTTTCTTATGTTTTATCTTCTCAGGATAAGAAGAAGTTTATTATGAATGACCTGCAGGGATAAACTTATATTTGTGTAAGTATCCAATGAAAAGTATATGTTTTATTTCCATTTAAAGTTGTAATATTGAACTTATGTATGTATCTAGATTTCCAAATAAACTAAACTATTCTCTCCTTTGGGATACAACTTTCTTGTAAACATGCCAATGTAATGTAATAAGGCACCGGCTCTGGGCAACTGGAGTCGGGTCATTATAATTGGTATCAGAAGAAGTTTAGTAGAAAACTTGGAAACAAGATTTAGAAAATGTAGATTAGGGAACAAATCCCTAATATAGTCTTTGAGGATAAATATAAAAGAACATCCTGGTATTTTTGTAGGGAATAGATTATGTGGATGTTTCTAGTAAATACATCTCTGTCTGGATACTAAAAGTGGGCGTGGTTCTGACACAGATGTACCTATAAGTGAAAACTCTGACAAGGAGTTTTGAGTTTGACCTGGGTTATCTTGGTACCCAACAATGGGCCTTACTGCACACCTGGTTTGACACTCCCAGGGGATATTCTTAGTATAATTCAAATTTTCTTTACAAGTCATTATAAATAATTTAAATGTAAAATTTTCCCCAAAGAAACCAAGTTTGTGATTATGGGATTATCGAAGAATAGGATTTCAATTTATGATAAATATTTTTCTATGTTAAGATTATACATTATGATTCATAACCTAATCTAGTGTATGCCACTATCTAGAAATGGCATTTAGTGGAATAAATGGAAACTGTGTGAACACACGTATCCCATATAGGGATTTTCCTCCGATGTAAGATAATGATGTTGGATTTTGATCTACAAATAGTGTGGGAAAACTTATAACTATATTGGGACAACTTACATAGGCTATGAACAATATCCTTACCCATATGGAGCATCCGGATCCACCACATGGAGAAGCTATGTTAGATCTCTTTATGTGACAACAGCCTCCATCATTCAATGGTACTACAAACTCATTTGTTGCTGAGCAGTGGATAAGTTCCCTAAAGAATATATTTCTCACTTTGGGATGTAAGAAAAGATAAAAGGTCATCATGGAAATTTATCATCTATTGGGAGATTTGGATCAGCCGTGGTTGTTAATATAAAACACAATGAAGAAGGAAGAGATATAAGAGATTGAATGTAGGGACTTTAAAGAAATATTCCTAGAGAAATACTTTCCCCATGAATAGTGAGAGGATATAGAAAGGAATTTTCTAAATTTGAATCAAAATAAAGATGAGAATGTTTCAAAATATGAATCTAGATTCACAATATTATCAAGGCATGTTGTGGACTATATACAAAATCTTAGGGGCAATATTGATCGATTCTTTGATGGCCTAAAGTTTTTCCTCTCACGGGCATTGGTCTCCCAATTTTTCTCATCATATGAAGATATATTTTCATGTGCTATCAAGATAGAAAAGAAGTTATCTAAGTCTTATGAATTTAAAGGAAATAAAGAGAATACGAGGGTTTCTGAAAACACTAGAAAATAAAATAAGGAAATGGGGAAGAAGGGAAGGGTTGAATTTCCACCCTGTGATAATTGTGGAAGTAAACACACTGGTGTATGTTTAAAAGAAAAATGAGTATGCTACAAATGTGGACAGAAAGTCCATCTTTTTAGTGGTTTCAAGAAGAATAACGAAGATATTAATGTTTAATTCTATAATTTTATAAAGATGGGACACTATGATAATGATTGTATAAATTGTCAAGGAAACATGCCACAGAAAAGGATAAGGGAGAAGAGATAAGATTATGCAATCACAAATGTTGGTATTGATGTTCCTAATGATATGGTGGAAGGTACATTAATTATTTCCTCAAACCTAGCCAATGCATTATTTGATTCTATATGATCGTATTCTTTCATATCTTCTCAGTTTTCCAAGAAAAGTAGATATTTCCAATTTGATTTAATAAGGGAGTTGTCAGTCAAAACTCCTAAGGGAAGTATCATTACAACAAAGTTGTGTCATATAGTCCCCATTATGGCATATAAACGAGCTTTATTTACTAATTTTATTGTCATACACATGATTAACTTTGATATAATCCTCAATATGGATTGGATTTTTAACCAGGATGCGAAACTTTATTGTAGGAAGAAGGAGGTTACAATTTTTGAGGATGATGTGGAATCCCTTATCTTTAGGGAAGAAACATCACCCTCTAGTTCTCATCCTGATCCACCCCCATTAGTTCTACTAAATTAAATTGTTGGGGATGAAGGGAATGAAATAACTATGGGTGAGGAAAGGAATTTTTAGATAGTGGATGTACCTATTGTACAAGAATATGTTGATTTGTTTCCATAGGATTTACCTAGACACCCTCTAGAGTGGGAAATTGAGTTTTTCATTGACTTAATTCCTGATTGAAGAACCATATCAAAGACCCCTTATATAATAGCCACTATGGAATTAGTGGAACTGAAGAAACAACTAAAGGAATTGAGTGATAAAGGATTTACTCTCCCTGGTGTTTCTCTATGGGGATCCCCTATTGTTTTCATTAAGAAGAAATATGGATCTATGTGGTTGTTCATTTACTATAGAGAGATCAATACTATAACAATAAAGAACAAGTATACCCTACCTCACATTGATGATTTATTTTATCAACTTCATGGAGCCTAATATTTTTCAACGATTGACCTTCGATCTAGATATCATCAGTTTCTAGTAAGAAAGGAAGACATTCCAAAGATAGAATTTCATACCAGGTATAGACATTACGAGTTTACAGTAATGACTTTTGGACTGAATAATACACCCACTGTTTTCATGGATCTAATGATTATAGTTTTAAACAAATATCTTGATGACTTTGTGGTGGTATTTGTTGATGATATCTTGGTATACTCTAAAATCTATGAAGATTATGAAAATCACTTACGCATTATTCTGAAGACTCTTAGAAGAAATGAATTATATGGGAAGTTTAGTAAGTGTGAATTTTGGATTCAATCAGTTTTCTTTATTGGACACATTGTCTCTAAGTATGTAATATATGTTGATCCTACAAAGATAAGGGTTGTGAAAGAATGTCCTACTCCAATGAACTTAACTGAGGTATGTAGTTTTGTTGGTTTAGCAGGTTATTATTGGTGTTTCGTTTAGAACTTTACCGATTTATCCAAACCAATGACCAATCTTACACATAAAGGGGTTGAGTTCATATGGAAAAAACAATGTTAGGACTATTTCAAATAATTGAAGAGAAGATTATTGAATTATCTGATCCTAACTCTACCATCGGGGAATGATGGGTTTGTGATCTACAGTGATGCATCAAAGAAAGGGCTTGGTTGTTTCATTATGTAGAATGATAGATTTATTTCCCATGCATCAAGATAGTTAAAAATTAATGAAAAAATATATCATACTCATGATCTTGAGAAGATGGCGGACTTTGTGTGTGAAGATGGTGTTCTAAAATTGGGGAAGAGTCTTTGTGTTCTAGCTATAGCCGAGATAAAAAAGGAGTTATTGGATGATTCCCCTAGTTTGAATTTCTCCATACATCTTGGTAGCACTAAGATGTATAGAGATTTGAAGGAACATTTCTGGTGGGATAACATGAAGAGGGAAATTGCGGATTATGTATCAAGATGTTTAGTTTTTCAACAAGTGATGGCCGAAATGAAACATCCAAAAGGAGTCATGAAATCTATACTTATTACTACATGGAAATGGGATGAAATGACCATGTAATGTTTCACTAGATTACCCAAAACTCTTAGAACAAATGATGCAATATGGGTAATTGTTGATTGTCTTACGAAATCTTCGCATTACCTTGCTATAAGGGAGGATTTTCCATGGGAGCACCTATCACGACTCTATATCAATGAAGTTGTGAGACTTCATGGGGAACCTCTATCAATTTTTTCTGATTGTGACCCATTATTTACATCTAAATTCTAGAAAATTCTTCAGAAATATTTGGATATCGAACTTTGATTGAGTACTGCTTATCACCCTCAAACTGACGGTCAATCAGAGAGGATGATCCAAAGCTTAGAGGACATGTTGAGATCATGTTCACTTGACTTTCAAGGTATTTGGGATCAATATTTACCTTTAGTTGAGTTTTCTTATAATAATAATTTCCATTCAAGTATTTAAATGGCACCATATGAAGCATTCTATGGGAAGAGATGTCATACACCAACATGTTGCGATGAAGTTGGTGAAAGGAATCTTGTGGGACCGGAGCTTGTGAAGGAAACAATGGAAAAGTTAAAGACTATTCAAGGCCACATCAAAGCATCTCAAAGCAATAAAAAACTATGCTGATAATAGAAGGATGGATTTGGAATTTCAAGTGTGAGATCATATTTTCATAAAAGTATCTCTATGGAAGGGTGTTATAAGATTTTGGAAGAACGGGAAAATGAGCCCAGGGTACATTGGTCTTTTTGAAATTTTGGAGATAATTAGAGTTGTTTCATATCATTTTTCTATGCCACCTATCCTGCCCAAAGTACACAATGTGTTCCATGTCTCACTGTTGAGGAAGTACAAGCCAAACCCAACGCACGTACTCACTTCTGAATGTATAGAGTTGGAACCTGACCTATCTTACTGTGAAGATCATATCTAGATTATAGACACTAAAGAACAAGTGTTGATGAGTCATATGAATCGACTGGTAAAGAAACTTTGGAGAAATCATAAAATTGAAGAGGAAACATGGGAGCCCGAGGATCTTATGATGAAGACCTGCCCAAATCTTTCTGTGAGGTAACATTCTGTGAATTTTGAGGACAAAATTTTTGTAAAGAAAGAAGAATGTAACACCCCAAAGTTTTTAAAATAAATATTGAATGCATGAAACACTAATTACCTCCAAAACAACACATTTTCTAATCTATTCATTAAACATAACTTTTCCTCTACTACGTTTTTAATTTCAAAAAACATTCATCTAAAGTTGTGATCAGTAAGTCATTCAGAGTTTTATATAACCAAACTGATTTTTTTGTGAATAGTAACATACCATAATGAATAGTAATATTAACCTTATGAATAGTAAATAATATATTTATTTTTTTCATAAGGTTATAAGATAATGAGATCTTGATTAATTTTTCAATGTGATATAAAACGAATTATAGTTTTAAAATGGTTATTTTTTTAATAAACTATGTTTTTATTTAAAAATTAAATTAAAAATAATATAAAATTATTTTCAAAAAATGGAGTTCATTTCTGAATTCAACACATCGAAAAATGGTTAGGAGTAATTTTTTGTATTTTTCTAAAATACTTGAAGTTTTTATGAGTAGTAAAATATGATAATTTGTGATAAATAATAAATACATGATTTATTGAGTCATAGATGATTTAAGGATGATTTAAGGCTACTTTTTTAGAACTCTCATGAACATATTTATATTCTTGATCACAATAATCAATACTATTGGATGTCTTTTTGTCAAATTAACAAAATAATGATTAAAATATTCAGAATTCACTCCTCTCCTCCACTATACACCCCCCCCCCCTCACTCCCTATTATCTTCACTCGTCTAAGCCTTGTATCTCCTCAATTTTCTGCCCAAATACCCTTCTCTAATCTCTCCCCACTTTTTGGAGCTCTTGTTCTTTCCAAAAGACCGAAACCCATTCTCTTAAGGTGGTTCTCAAGGATGTGGATTCAAGAGGTAAATTCACATTCTATTTCTTTCAATTTCATTTCAAGTTCCCTTATATTATTATATTCTCCTCACCTCCTCTATCCAAATGACAATGATAACTCTAGTATCATATATATACTGTAATTATATAATGTTAATGGAATAACCATCATCAATATCCTTACTCTCTCTCTTTTATTTTATAAACAAAATCATCATTCGTGAGATGTCAATTTAGAACCTTTGTGGATGAAGAAGTTTCATTCCTCAATTTATACTTCATTACTTTTAATGAAACCATTTTTATGGATGAAAAAAACTATAATTTATGTATTATAACCTAATTAATATTAAGTAACCATTATATGTACATAATATTAAATCATATGACCAAAATAGTTCTTAATAATCAAAATACCACTAAAATAATCTAAGTGTTTGTCATTAATATTTCATCTAATGATTCATCCTAATTCCATGTAAAAAAATGATATAAATGACCATTAACATATATGAATTTTCATAAATAATTTTTAAATTCAATTCTATATATTTACATCCATTCCACATGAACTCCATTACTAAAAAACAAGTGAACCGATTATGAAAATAAAGAAAACGAACACTCAGGAATGACGGAATTCAATATTATAACTTATCAATAATGACATAAATGAACTAAAGAAAATTATGATAAAATAAATAAATGTCTATTAGGTTATTAATTAATTTATTAATAATACTAATTTCATATTCTAGTACCTTCAATTCAATAGCGGAACACATTCGGACTTCAGCTAATGGTTTTATACCCTAACCACCATTTTCATTTAGGTTAATTTTATTATATTCTTGCCTCAATTAAATTCTTATTAATTAATATGTAATCATAATTTATGTTTTAATGTTATATATATGTGTCCAAACCAGAATCATACATTCATTTATGGGTAGTTATATATATATTTTTAAAGGATCTTTCAAAAATTCTTCCCAAAACACAAGACCATTTCAAAGGAATTTCCCAAATTCTTACCTATTTTCAAGGGCACTCTATAATATATTTTAAGAAACCATTATTTTATAAAAACACTCATTTTATTATTGAAAACTATATTATTTCAATTCTGGTTTTAGAAAATTATTTTTCCAAAATAACTCTCCTTTTCAAAGTAAAAGAGTATTTATCTCAAGAATTACTCGATGATTTTTTAAGAGTATTTTCATTTGTTTCAACACTCTTATTGATTATTACATATAAATGGGACTAATATTTTATAATATAATCTTAAATATTTTTCTTAATGGTTTATTATTATTTAGACTATCGATGTGATTTCTTAAAACCATTCACTATATTACTCTGAATGGTTAGTGTTTATGTTTAATGATTGGGGAAAGTTAGTTACATTTCATATATTAGTTTCAATATAAATGTATATGTTGTTTATATTTATCCCCACTCATATGAGGAATTAATTGGAATTATTATGTGATGGGTGGGGCTCTCTATATCCCCTCGATCCATCGGTAGGTATCATGAGACAAATATATGTGGACTTGGCCGAGGCCTTGCCCATTTTAAGATATGGTTTTGGCTGAGGCCTTAATCATTTTTTGATATCCTGGATGAGGCCTTGATGGTATGTTTTATAATTTCCAGAATATTAATTTCCCTCATTATAAGGATATAAATTTATATTTCATGTGGTTATTCTACTAGTAGAATACCCATGATTATTTTTTTTATGGCATTATTTACTCAGCTCAAATTTCTTCCATAATATATTCAAGTATATTATTTGTAAAGGCATGTGTTTTCAATTATTAATCATGCCTAATGTTTATGTTTATGTTATTTTCCACTGTATTTCTTACTCTTACTAATCATTTGACCTCACCCATTTCTTATTTTTTATCTTCTCAGGATATGAAGATGTTTTTTATGAATGACTTGAAGTGATAAACTTATAGTGTTGGATGTTTCCAATGAAACTTATATGTTGTATTTCCATTTCAAGTTTTAATGTTGAACTTATGTATGTATCTAGATTTCCAAATATACTAAACTATTAATTAATTTGGGATACAACTTTATTTTAAACATTATAAGGTAATATAATAAGGCACTTGCTCCAGGCAACTATGGTCAGGTCTTTACAGAGTATCTATAGAAGTACTATAGAAATGTTCACGTGAAAATATAGATTTGGGATTGAAATTAACCATGGGAATCAGATTTTATAATCTAAAGGATAATAATTTTTAGGTATGTTTGGTTTTTTATATACGATTTGGATATATTTTGACTTCATAAACCAAGTTTAATATGGAATATATTTTTTTAGTGTATTCATATTCCCTTAAATTCTTGAGTGAGTTTCATGGGATGGTTTTTTTGGTTATATTGATCTGGGCTAATGTGTAGTGGTTTTCATTTAATTTTGGAATTTTGGTACATTATTATTAATGAAACAATGATATGGGAAGTATTATGGTGAAGAAAACTCTTTTAGTACCTTTATAGTATAATTACTATGATTGGTAAATTATGATGAATGTATAGGGTGGAATGTGTAACAAGCTTTGGAAGTTGGTGATTGTGGTGTTTATTTGAATATCAGAATATAATAATGTGAGTTATATATTATTCTTAGGTATACATTAGATTTGTAATTTTGTCAAAGGAATTTAGACAAAGTCATTTCCTTGGGTAATAAATGAAATGTAGTTTTAGTGAACAGTCCATGTACACCCTAAAATTTGAAGAATGTTAAATGTAATGAATTGAGTGAGATAAACTTTATATTGAATGATATTTTGCACAATAAATAGGGTCTTTATCAAGATAATATAGATCAAGTTTATATAATCAAGAGATTCTTGGGTGTAGTTTTTGAGTGGATGGATGATTTTCAGAAACCGGGGTCGTCAGCTCTTAAATATTGATGTCATCGATCAGGTACTTATATGGATTTCACCTCATTTAAAACATCATGTATTTATAAGAAAAGAAAATTATAATTATATATTATATAATACTAACAAGGTTTAGTTCTAAGAAGTTATAGTGGTGTGTTTACAAGTTCTTTTCAAGTGTAATTGATTGCATCGAGGTACATTTGGAGTTTAATGAAATGTTTGGGAAGTGATTAGTGTATATTTTAAATTATAGAGAGATATGTTTAAAATAAAATAAAGTATATCCAGATCAATAACATTTTTAGCATGGTTTTATCTAGTATAGTACTGAGAAAAAATAGCATCATCAGATCCTAGTAGAGAATTGGGTCACTAGAGATGTGCAATAATGTTTCTTGAGAATAAGAATTCATATATTTGTATGTATTAAATTCAAAATATTGAATAGTATTAGTGGAATACGAAAAAATAATTCAACCTAGTGAAATGGGATCTGATTGAATTTGAATGATTTTAATTTGGACCAAGGGAAGAAATATTTTTCAATTCATGGGATGCTTAAATAGAGATTTTGGAGGTAGAGATATTGGTATAAAAGATCCATATTTATATTTTTGGTATTATGGAATTAAAATCCAATAGGTGGGCTACAAAAAAATACACTGGAAGAAAAATAGGATACTATTGGGAGTCTGTTAGGTTGGTAATATAATTGTACACTGCCTTTTTTAGCATGAGATCGATGATAGATAATATGAATCTTTCTAGGGGACCACTGAGAATATAGTGGAGATTCCCAACCCCTAATTTATTTGGGGTATTATAGTAATTTATGGAAAAAATTCCAAAATATTGGGGTCCTTTGTTCCTTATATATATTTCCACAAGCATTGGATACTACCACTCTGTTTTCCCTCTTCCCTCTTTATCTTAAACTCCCTCTACACTTCACTTCCATCATTAAATTGAATAAATTTATGCAATTATAATATCTATAAACCAAGTCTAAGATAATCCCTAATATATTTAACATTTTTTTAATCATCTATATAGTGTTCTAGATAAATTTTCTAATTTTGGAATCATTAAAAGGTTCATTGACAACTCCCAAATGAGGATAAAATGGAAGATGAAAATGGATGAGTTAGGTCATAATGTTATAGTGTAGGTGTTTAATAACATATTATGCAATTTATTATTTGTTTTGTTTGTGATTTGTTTTATTACATTTTTGTTAGGTATAGGGTACCTGAATGGATACCACAAGGATTTGAATTTGAGTGATAGATTAGGTAGACCATATGAGAACGGAAACAGACATTCCATACATGGTTGGTTAATTTTCGGATTAATGTACATCCATTTTACCATGTAAAATTTGTGGTACTTACATATTATGAACTCTAAATGGATGTTCAGGTGTGATATAAAACATAAGATACTTAGGGTGGTAATTTGTGAGCTAGTTAGAGGCATCTAGTGAGTGTATACCTAGTGATGGTTGGTTTATTAATTGGTTCACCTTTTGGATTTTTTAGTAAAGGAGTGGGAAAATTATGTAGACCTTGAAATATATTTTAATGGAAAATTTAGGTGATGGTAAGGGGATTAACTATGAAAACCCTTATGAATCATAGTGTAACCATGTGATATTTCCATATTAAATAATAATAGTGGGTTAACATATAGAGGATGTTTTATCAAAACATAAAGTGTTAAAATGATTTTTTACCAATAGAATTACTATTTATTTGATCAACTATTTGATCTAAAAGAGATGTAAGAGTTTGAGTAAGGTCCTAGGTGAACAAATGTGGTGATCTAACAAGTTTTTTATTGGGTCAACAATAAGTTTTTATTAGTTTAACATAGTTAATCCCATTCCCAACACAAAATAACAAGGTATCCCTAAATTTAAAAAAACTATTAAGAGGATTCTAGAACAAATACTGACTACAAAAAATCCTATTGAGAAAATTGACTTAAATATACTCAAACATCCAAAAATGATAACATTAACTCATAGGCTACATGGAATTCAGATGTAGAGTATACTAAGAAATCATTTTTTAATCTTGTAATAAGGAAAATGTATTTCGAGACATATATAGTGTATCAGCACTTAATTTCTAAAAAAATTATAATGAAAACAAACAATATATTAAGATAAACCAAAAAATAATTCATTTTTGTACATTGGGTTTTGAATTTAAAATATGTATTTATAATAGAAAGTACTTTGGTAGATACCTAGATTCTGATACATTCCTATAAATTTCATTGAGGTACAATAATAGATGGGATAGATAACAAATTAAGGACATGCTCATTTATTCATATACATTTCAATAGATGGGATATATAATAAGTCAAGGAAGTTTAAAAAAAATGGAAATCTATGATTTATTAGCTATCACATCCCAAAAAATAAATGGGAAGGTCCTCCATTGAAATTAATAAATATTAATAGCACTACAGTATTTTAAAAATTTATAGTGTACAATAGTAGACATGACATTAAATCGGTATTTTATAATAGTAGAGAGTATTTAATGATAGTTTATAATAGTATATAGTATTAAATGATAGTGTATAATAGTATACATTAAAAATGATAGTGTATAAAAGTAGACAATATTAAATGATGTTGTTTAATAATAGACATTAAAAAATGATAATGTATAATAATATATATTATTAAATTATAGTTCATAATAGTATAAATAAATTATGAATTCACTGAAAATAAATCAAACCTTCAAGAGAGTAGAGTAGTTATGAAAAATCTATTGGTGGATTTTCTTTTCATTAAAGGTGTCCCTTGATGATGCTGACAGTGAGTCAATTTGAAGCATGAAGACGTTGATTGTTTTGAAATATATGATAAAACATAATATCATAGATAAGATAAAATAAAAAAAATTTATATAAATTAATATAAAATAAACAAATATTTCAAATTATAAATATTTATAAGGTTAGAAATTTCAATACTAATAAATAGAAACAGTCAAAACATCAAAACTGATTTTGGTTAGAGACACAAATTAGCTAATAAAATCTCAAAACCCTGGTTATCTCATCATATGTATAACTATAATGGAAAATATGTAAAGGGTATAATAGTCACATGGGTTTCATGTGGGTCTTGTACACTTCGTAAAATCACTTAAAGTGGAAAATGGGTCATTAAAAACATAAAAGTCATGATTCTGATCTACATTACCCATTTCTTTAAATCATTTAAAATATCATTTAAAACAAATCCTAAAAACTAAAAATTTCAAATCATATTGAAATCCATTTAAAAAGCACCATTATTATAAAAAAAAATAGAAAATTAACATTTATCCCAAAACATTTATGGTTTCAAATGGAGAATATATCCCCAATGTATGTAAAAAAAATTTGTGAGCTCATTAATCTAAATCTCAAAGGTACCCCATGCATAGTAAAAGAAATATTAAGGAGAAAATCATATGATGGATAATTTCTTTGAGATATAGATTCCAAGAAAAAAAATGAAATATAAACATGTATGTACTCAATGTTTTGTATAAATATTAAAAATATATACATAGAATACTGATCATGGGTATCATCCCATATTCTCATATGTGCTTCTCATAATGATCAATCTTCCTTTTTCTAAATTATTCATAATTATACACCATCTTTGACAAAATATTCATTAATTAACTTCAATGGAAATAGAGATGATTAATTACTAAAATAACTTTAAAATTTTCAATAACATAAATAAAAAATGTAAACTTTATAAGTTAAAAAATATTATTTTTTCAACAACAGTTGAGGTTTTCAATCATCCTTAACAGCTAGAGTATTTTGAACATCATATCCAAGAATATAGTGATCTCCTACATAGATATTTTATAAGGAAATATCATATTGAATTCCATAAAAATATATCAATATATCATTTTAAAGATTAAACTAAAACTTAGATTTAATGTCTTAGTTAAATAAAAAACATATTCAATGTGAAATTTCAATATATATAATTCTTCAATTTCAAAATAATGATCCATTTCAACCACTGTAAATATATATTTATCAACATTCATTTTTTCCAAATAAATATATCAAAAAAAGTTGTATTTCTTCATAAAAATGACCTTGAGAGTAAGGGTATGGGAAATCCTACCTCGAATCAAAAACGCATGAGCCGGAATTCATCGCCTCTAACGTTGGATGTCCAAACAACCCATAAGAAACTACCATGGACCCTAAACACCAAATAACCCAAAATAATGAGTCAAATATTTGAACTGGGATTCAGCCAAACCAAAAAATTTAATAGGGAAGGAGAAACTTGTAAGTAAACATGGAAGAGGAACTGGATACCAAACATTAGTGACCCAACCCGCTAAGGCTTTGAGCATTAATGGGGTGGACAGAAGTCGAACCTGGAATTACGGAATCAAAAGTAAGCAGATCAGCAATGCGGTGTTTTGGATATGAGTGGGATGACTATTATGGATGATATAGTAATCGAGGGAGAAGAGTTATGGTGGGGGAGAGGAGAGGGTTCACACCAGAGATGATCATGATGTATAATTGGGGGAGAAGGTTTAAGGGGAGATGAGGGTTTGCGGTGGGGATGAGAATTTTCTAGAGAGAGATATGGTGAGTGGCACTATTAGTGCTCGGGAAGGGAGAGGGTATTGGTGAGTGGTGGTGAGTGGGGAGTGTTGCTTCTAGGGGATTATGGGAGTGGTGATGTCGGGATGGGAGAAGGGAAGCCTAAGTGGGAGTCGGGATGGGAGAAGGGTACCATGAGGGGGAGCGCTAGTTTTAGCCGATTTTGGGAGGGACTATTCCAATGGTTTTTAAAAACTGTTGAAATAGGGACTTCTATCCCAATTATTTTTACACAACCATTGGGATATCATTATATATAATTCCCTATTCCTATGGTTTGGGAAAACTATTGGGATAGGGATATGAGGATAGCCCATGATTCTAGTAGTGTTTCCAGCTCTTCTAGTTGGACTTTCAATTCTATAAATTCTATTGGTGTAATCCTATAATATTAATGTGAAATATTATTATTCCCCGGTATGATATCAATCTTAAATTCCACTTCACATTTGGATGTAAATCTTGAGAAATTGTCTGGAAAGATATCTATAAATTGTTCAATGATGGGTGGAGATTCAATATTAGTAATTACACCCCTTTATGTTAATGTAACTATGAAAAAACAAATACTTTACATAATTTTACTTTTAATTTATTTATTTTTTTAATCCCAAACATGTTTTGTTTTAAGATAAATTCTCACATTTGATGATTTTAGTGGTATTTTGATCTCAATCGAAAAAATGGCCTATTTTGTACTTTAACTATTTTAAATTATTTTGGTATCTAGCACATAAATTATTCTATAATTACCCATATTACTAATTTTTTATGATTCAAAAAATCCTAGTTTTCATTTCATTCTTTTAGATCCAAAGCTAAATCCACCATTTGGAAGCCCAAAACTAGCTCACAGGTTGGGCCTTCAAAACTGTTCACAGATCTGGCTATTTTTTATGGTGGGACCACATATCATGGTTGGATAGCCCAAATGAGATGAAATTCAGAGTGAAGACACTAAATAAATTTTTTAACAACTTTAATGAAGGTGGACACACGTAAATTGGCCTTTTTGGGGGATATTAATGCATGGGAAACCAGAGACATGGAATATGGAGAGTATGTCAGGGATTCTTAAATTCCCAGAGTGAAATAGAGATAAATCTATCTAAAAATTACTGAACACACTAAAATTTTTATAACGGATATACATGAAAATCCTGAATAAATTTCATAAAAGTTTTTATGAATGAAACATCCATTAATGTTTCAAAGAGATGAAAAATTTAGGAGGATAGATTTTGAATACAAACATATCCCTCCTCAACTATAAAAGGAGGTAAACCCCTCCTTTACAAACCATATAGGGAACCAATGATGAGATATCCACCAAGGGGGCTGGCTGCTACAACCTTCTTCCACATTTCTTTCTTCTTCATTTTTTTAATTGTTTTTTATTTTTCAATTTTAATTTAGTTTTATAATAAATTCATAAATTATTAACTTTGTTCCACCATTTTATTCTTCTTGTTTTCATTCTTATTATTTAATTATAATAGTAATTATTATTATTATTATATTTATTATTATATTAATATTCTTTATAAATTATTAATTATATTTATTTTCTTATTTTCCTTTATTTTATATCTCTGTTCTTCTCTTCTTTATCATCCTAACATTGTGACCTCTTACCCTAAAAAATGAGGGGCTAACCCGAGGCTTGTCCTAGGGAAGGTAAGTGGAAATTCCATTCATTATGCTCTTAATTTCTTATGTTTTATTAAGTTTGAGATTAGCAAGAGTAACAGTGCACAGGTGTGGTAATCATCCACCAAGGCACTGAACTCAAAATCATTTCAATTATTTTATTATATATTTTCTCTCCCTTCTACTATATATAATCTCTTCATATGATGGAGTTAATCCATTTAGTATATTAAATGTCACATGAAGATAGGTCTTAGAATATGTCACACTCTCAATCGAGGTGTAATATTAACATTCATTATAAGAGGAGGTGGAATTAAGATTTCTAATTGCATTCAACATTTCACAACACTAAATAAAATCATATTAATTCATGAATGAGATCTCAGAATTAAATTATCAAACATAATTTAAACACCTACAAAGAGAATGATGGAACCCACAAACCAAACCATAAATTCCATGTTCTTTCTTCCTTAATTATATTTTTCCATTGAATGTTAATTTTATCTTTATTTAAATTCCATTAAATTACTAAATTAAATAAAAATAACCAAAAATAAGTAGTTTAGGTGAATTATATTAAGTGATTAAACAAGTGAGAAAACTCCTCAAGTGAGACGAACCTAGTCACCCACTGTGCTACATTAGGAAAATAATTTTATTTTATCATTCCCTAAAACAGATGTGCATCAAAACTAGCATCGTTTCTTGAGAAATAATCGGTTTTTTACTTTACATTTTATATTTTTACATCTTAGATAGTTTTCATTATTTTCCAAATTAAAAAATACATAAAAAATTTCTTCTTCCATGATTTTTTCAAGTGATCATTCCTTCCATACATGCAACAAATACTCATAGGTTCAAGAAGAAAATACATATTATAATCAGGAGTCCCTCAAAATAAGGGTTGATTATCTTATGATAATGTTCAATAAGAATCAAAGATTCTTAACAACATGGATACCACCTGAAGATTTAATAGACAAGGTAGATGAGCTATGAACTGACATAAACGTATTCAAGTCCAAGAAAGAAGTGCCACTGATTTTCCCCAATTAAATTAAATACATCCAATAAGTTGAGGCCAAACTTGAGGAATATCAACTTCCCAAAAAATTTAGGAATAAAATTCATGCTAACCATGATGATCTAGAGTGTATTCATGACGATTAAGGCTTACCTTCTACGCTATGTGTGGTAGATCAACAAGATCTTGATGAATTTTTAAATGAGTATGAGGTAGAACATGATCTTCCAGATCCCTAAAAAGTAGAATATCTGGTTCCATTTCATGTCACTATAGCCATGTAAGAGGAATAATCCATCCAAATGGTAGAATTTGAATAAAATATGGAGGATCCTGACTCAAGTGTCCATTCACTAAGATCTAACTTCAAGAGGCACTAACCACTGAAGAAGTGATTGAACCAGAAACAACTTAGGAAGATGATATTTATTTAAACTCTTTATTTTATGATTTTATTCAATAAAATTTGACTATAACTCCTTATGGTTTTGAATTTTCAGATTCAGTCAATCCTTACTTTACTATAGAGGAAGAGGAAGAAACTGAATATGCACCTATTGAGGAACACATGGAGCTCCATGACTTTATTGAACATGAATTTGAGGAAGCCCCTGAGTAATTCCATATAGATGATCCTGAAGAAACCAATATAGAGGATTCTAACACTTAAATGGCAAATTCTAATTTTTATTCATCATGTTTAAATTTTGTATAATTAAAAATATAATCTTACCCTACTTTTGAAATTTCAATTCATACAGTCCCTATTAAGACATCACTGTAAAAATAATTCATTTCATAAGTAGAAAAAAAAGATGAGAATGTTTTATTGTACATCCTATACACGCCATGTTGATTGTACCAAATTGTGAGGGGGTGGATCTAGTGTACTCTAAATATGTAATTATCCAAAATAAGAACAAATAAGTGAGATCTAGGAAAATCCACATGTATTGATTCAAATCCAAGAAGCTCCAACCTCTATTAGATTATGGATAACATCTTGTAATACCCTTCTTAAAGTAGTAAAAATTCAGGAACCACTTAGGGGATCATACTCATATATATCCTTTATTTCAAGTACATTAGTTTTCAATCTTAGGAACTTATATTTCAAATTCATTCTTAGGAATTATTCCAGCACAAACCCCTCTCCCTCTTATGTTTTTGAGCTTAAATGAAATGATACTTGTTCTTAATTGAGTAATTTTATTTTTTAGTTTCATGATGGAACAATAAATCACCAAATAACAAAGGGGGAAAGAGGACTAATCCTTATTTAAAAATTTAGTTCACTTTTAATTTTTATCTTTTAAACTACTTATATTTTTTTCCCAATCATGATTTGATCATTAAAATGAAATTTCACACCCATTATTGAATTCATTCTTTTCTTGACTTATCTAGGAGACTAGATTTTATTACGAATTCATTGATTCCATGTTTTATATTTCAATGTCCATAAAATTTAATTAGTAAAATATATAATTGAATGTTTAAAGTGAAGAATGGATATTAAAATGAGGACTCATTATTTTATGGAATTAGTTGATTCATGTAAATGAAATATCCCTACCATTTTTTATGCTATGAATTTCTAAAATTCATTTGAATTAAATTTTTATTATTAGTGATTCCATGAGTGATTGTCCCAACTAATATTTCCCATTTCCAAGAGGATTTATAGACCAATTACTTCATATTTATTCTAGAGCATATTTATTGAGTGATCATGAGACATGACATTAACCCAAACTTGTATTTGAACTTGTCAAAGTTATAACTGTGCAAAAAAATTTAAAATGATTGAGGCATCTTTTGAAAAGAACTTATCCTTAAATACCACATTCACATCAATCCTTATTTATCTCATAGATACCATGAATAAGATTTGTAGGGATGAGACATATTTCAAGTCATTCTTAACCATTCATACCCTACTCTTAGTAATTGCATGATATTTTAAAGTTGAAGTGTGGGTGTAAATAGAATCATGGTAAATGGGATGATTTAAATTTTAAGGAAGAAGTGTGGGGGTTATTATTGTGTGAATTGTAAAAGTTTTTGGAATCATTCATTGTACTCTATTGTATTTCCCCTCTTGAATATAAAAAATTGAAAATGACAAAAAGAATCATAAAATGTGAAAAATGGGTTGTGATTTGAGTAAAGAAAAAATCACCATTGCTAGAACTATGATTTTTATAATATGTGGTTAGGTGGTTTATGTGAGGTTTATTTTAATCATAAACATTCTAAAAAAGAAAAAAATAAAAAGTTTCTTTGAAAAAGAAAAAAAATTTGTAAAAATAAAAAAAATAGATAGGTCACAAATCATTCATTATGCATAAACTGATCACAATCTTTACTTTGGACTTTTGGGGATATTGGGAGTTGATATTAATTGAAGGGGATAAATTAATTAAACTTTTAATTTAAATATCATTCTTTATTATTTAACAAATAAACCTCATCCTTGAACTTTAATTTTTAACATTAAGTCCTACCAACCTTAGGCCTTAGAGACCTTTGAACCATGATTATAATCCCTCCTGATTTTATGTGATTTTTGTCCTTACAATGGAGAGAATATAGTTATTTTACAAGATTATGGATTAGAATAATGTTCTCAGGATATTATCATAACTCTAATCAAATTTTATCATGAGTGATGATAAAAAATATTGAAAAAGTGTGGTATACCATGATTTTTCATGTTTAATAATAATTAATTTTGGATCTTTAATTAATGAAAGGATAAGTTCCATCATTTTTCAAAGGGGAAAAGTAAAATAAATGAATTAGTTGTTCCATTTAAAAATTGGAAATTGACTTGATATTTCTTTTGGAATTTTAAAATTTGATTTTATATTGTTAATTTCTTTATTTTATGGAATTTCAATTTGAATATTTATAACATAGGTTCCCTCTGATTTTCAATGTTGATATTTTATGCTTGAGGATAATCATGGTTTAAGTGTAGGGGAATTGATAGAACAAATATATTCCATAATTTTACTTTTAATTTCAATTTTTTAGTCCTAAAAAAGTGTTATTTTAAGGTAAATTTTCTCATTTTATGATTTTAGTGGTATTTTGAGCTCAATAGAAAAATGGCATATTTTTAATTTTTAACTATTTTAAATTATTTTTGTATTTAGGTCATAAAATATTCTATACTTATCAAAATCATTAATTTATTTATTTTTAGGATTCTAAACATCATTTTATTAATTTAATTCTTCTGGACCCAAAGCTAAATCTTCCATTTGAAAGCCCAAAACTAGCTCACAAGTTAGGCCTTCAAAATTGTTCATAGGTTTGGATATTTTTTAGGGTGGGACCATATCCATTTATTGGACATCCCAAATGAGCCAAAATTCGGAGTAGAGATGAGAAAGATGTTTCTTAACAACTTTTATGATATAAGTAATGTGTTAATAGACATTTTTTAACACTATTAATACAGGGGAAATTGGATGCATGGAATATGGATAGTCTGTCTCGGAAGATTAAATTCTCGGCGTGAAATGGGGATAACTATCTCTATAAATGACCAAATTTCAAGACCCCATCCCTCCAAAGATATTGAAATGAGGTGAGAGATATAATTACCCATGATTCCAACCTTCAGTAGGCCTTGGGTTGGAAACTATCATCAAGGGTTTTCAAATATCACAATATGGGAGGCATTTTCCCTTTGTAAGAAACAAGATTAGGAGATAGAACGAATCAACCATAGCAACTCAAAATCATAATATAAAAGAGAAATAAAAAAACCATCCCATGTGCATGAATAATTATAACTAATAAAAATACAAGAAATTATCCAAATTAAAATTCCCAAAAGTAAAGGTAAAGTGGCGACTCACCAACTGTTAAGGATCCGAGCTAGTAGAGTCTAGCACGGTCCACGAAATCCTCCTAGAAACCTGAAAGAAGTTTTATATGCATAGGGTGAGCATACAATTATACTTAGTAGTAAAACAAAAGTCTCTCATTCACATGTGATAGAAGCATAAAAATTACCCTATGATAAAAAAAAGTAGAACCAAATAGCCCCAAAATAGTTATATTAACCATCCTAACCTCACTAAGGCATGCAAACTAAGTAACGAAAGACAAGTATTACAATATAAAGTAAAGAACATAAATGATAGGGTACCCCACACCACTTTCCCACTAGTATTCTACTCTCGCCCAAGGTCGTATGTCCTGGAGCTCCCATCCCTTCCATATACCACATTACATCCTTCCCACACACACTAGTTCCTCACAACACATCACACACACACACACACCTGGGGCTCACAACACATCCCACCTCCACAAACATGGGCCTCACAACACATCCTTCCCAGACACACCTTGGCTTCACAACACATCCTACCCACACACACCTATTCCTCACAAAATATCCATCTCATACACACTTGGGCCTCACAACACATAACATCTCATTATAAAAACACTGCAGAAATCACGTCAAAATCTCATCATGAAAACACCTAGGAAAGCACAAACCACCTCACCCGAAAACTCCTGGTCCATCACATCCCACCTGAAGACACCTAGACCATCACAACCACCATCTATGACATTAACAGACCTATTTCCATCATATCATGTTCTATACCTACCTCTCCTAGAAGATAGAGATGAAAATAGTGAATACCCATCCATTAATACCCCTCACTGGATGTTGGGAAAAACACCCCCATGTGACGATGCGGGTGTTCACCACATAGTGATCAACATGGTTCAGGTGCATATATAAATCACTATAATATAAAAATATATGTATATTATCAAACACTCCATCTCAACCTATGGGTTCACAAAAAAAACCATCTCACAACACCATCACTTTTTTTTCACCCCTAAATGCATCACACCACACAACAAGTCATAAACCCCATTTCACATTTCCAACCAAATTCATTTAACTGTCTCATTATTTTCATTATTTAGCATCAACCACATTTAACCACACAACCCACCATTTAATATTTTATCAACCACTTTCATCTCACTAACCAAACCATCTTAATCCATTCCAAACATTATTAAACCATTATTTAATTATTCCATCACAACTGGGGAATCTAGCACAACATAACCACAAGAAACACAGTCACAATAATTTTATAAGGTGAAGAGCTCTGATAAATTAAGGAGGCTTCAAATTAAAAACACATTATACTATGAGCTCTCGATATGGGGTGAATATTTCTGCATTTTATTCATAGAGAAACTCTGAGTGAATTACCCATTCCAATCACTACTTTCCTTATTCAAGGTCATCCTTCCCAAACCACCATACCAATGTAAAACAATCCACCATAATAATCTAAAATTAACTGCTAACTCACAACCATATATCGTAACATAATATAGAACATCCAGTTTCATATCCCTTCTACATAATCATACCATTCCCATCACATATCCATTATAAAACTACATTCCATCCACATCCACCCACACATACAAACCACAAAAAATCACACCTCACATCATAATAAAACATTTTACAGGTTCACAAGAACATTTATAACATTACACAACCTTTATTTAGTGTTTTATCACACAAACCAAACCCTGTGGAAACCAATTTCAATAGTCAAGTATACATGGTTAGACAATTTTTATTTTTAGGATGAAACCAATTAATCTCAAACAAAATAGCATGCAAAGTAGTTGTATCTAGCACAACCAAATTTTCCAAAGGCCACAATTTTTAGTGGGGAATTTATCTCGTATAATCCTAATGTCATAACAATATAAAAGATGAAAAATCATGTGAAAACCCACATTTTCCCCTCAATTTAAATTCAATTAACCGATTATTTATCTTTAATTTAAGCTGGCACAACCATAATTCACAAATAAATAGAAGTAAAACCCCTCCTACATGATAAAAAATAAATAGAAATGAATGGAATACTACCTCAAGGATGCTTTTGAATTACTGTGCACCGAAGTGAAATGAAGAATGGTTGAGAACCACACTATTCCATGGAAACTATGGATCAACCTATACTGAACCAAGTATCTATCAAAACAAAAACTAAACACACCACCAAACCAAAGAAACAGTGCCACAATGGATCCCTAGGAGAATAATAGAATAAAATAGATGATAAATAGAAGATAACTCACCATGGATCAAGAAAAGATTTCCAAAAAACATCCACCATGATAAAAGGATCAAAGAGGAATGAATAAGGTCTTGAAGAACACCTCAGGGAACCTAGAGTTCTCTTAATACGAGAGGAAAATGAAACCACAACCGAATGAATGAGGGTTATGGAAAAAAATAATTTTAAACCTTAACATGATCAGGGTATTACATAACATGTAATCCCCTTTCACGTCGTGTAATACATGGGGTTTGGTTTCTTCTAAAAAACACACCACCTCTTCATTTTATTTTATTTTTCTAAACCCAAAATATTACACTCCGTGAAACTCTTCTTTATGCCATGTAAAATATTTAAACACTCTGAAACTTCCTACACAATCCATGAAACTGACTTTCACATCATTTAATCCAACTATATGATGTTTAATCCCCATCCTTCCATCCATTAGCAACTGAACATCTCTAGACTCCCTCTAAGCCTCCTCCAAACACCTCCAACAACCAAAACTAGTAAAGTAACAAACTAAAAAGGAATGAACCATTACATCATATGCCTATCAAATTATTCTCCTCCTTTATAATCTAAAACCAAACCTGGAATAAAATGGGTTCGAACAAACACCCTACGAGATACCTCTCAAGGATATATTCATGCCCCAAATGCCATCACTGACTAAACATTCCAACTCAAACAACTACAAAAATCCCGCACAACCTCATCACCAAGAAACCAAAATTGAAAATCATCTCATCTAACTCATCCACACAACCATTGAACAACCAACAAACTTCACCATCCCGAACACAAGAATCAAGGAATCCCATCCCCCATGTTAAGATAATATCCCCTCTTGGTAGAATTAACTCACCAGAATAGTTTTAATCGCATCGTAATTAATGTATCTCAATTAGAAATCAGTTCTTCCATTTTCCATATGTCAGGACATTATCAAACATCACACCACATACATCAAAAAAAAGGATAAAATCTCATCTCATAAAACAAAGGGATCCAAACAACACATCATTTAGAAAAACAAAGAAAAGAAAAACTCAAAACAACTCTGGGTACTGGGAATGCATATGTGTCTCACACTCCCAAGTACTCTATTCTAGGACACCATTCCTTAACAACACATGAACCAAGGGAATGGTCCATCCATAAATCACCTTGTCTCGATGATCATGGATCTCCATTGGCCGCTCCACAAATTCCACATCATCCTTGATATCTAACTCTCGCCCTTCAATGACATGGGATTCATCATGTAGATTCCAAGAAAGATGAGATATGTGGAAGAAGTCATGGGTCCTATATAACTGCGGTGGAAATACCAACTGATATTCCACTTTTCTAACTCACCTTAATACCTCAAAGGGCCCAAAAAACCTGGGACAAAGCTTACTCTCTCTGCCAAACCTTCACTTCCCACATTGAGGGAAAACCTTAAAGAAAACATGGTCCCCAAACTTGAACTCTAAAGGCATACTTATATTATTGGAATAATACTTTTTTCCATACTATTTTGTTTTCATCCTCTCATGTACGAGTTGATCTTTCTTTATCAAGCTATGTACTATATCGGTACCAGGAACAGTTGTCTCCCCAACCTCCGTCTATCACAACAGATAATGACGCAGTCTCTTGTACAAATACTAAAATCGAGCCATGAAAATGTAATAGTGAGAGGTATTATTATAATAAAAGACTACCAAGGGTAGGTGTCTCACCCAAGATCTACCAAAGTCCAAGACGGACACCCGCAACATATCCTCTAACGTTTGGATAGTCTTCTCTATTTACCCATCTATCTGAGGGTGGAAAGTAGTGTTGAGGTGTAATTGAGTGCCAAAGGAATTTTACAATCCCCTAAAGACTCATGAGGTAAATCATGTATCCCAATCTGAGGTAATGGAACTCAAAACTCCTTTAAACCGCACCACCTCATCCATGTACCTCTTATCCAAGAAATCCACTATGCCCGACTCCTTGATTTCTAAGAAGTGATTCGATTTCATCAACTAATATATGACCACCCATATATCATCGCAACCTCCCTGAGCTCTGGGTAACCTTGTGATGAAATCCAATGTGATGTTATCCCATTTACACTCAGTAAAATCCCAAGGCTATAATAAATCACCAGAAACATGATGATCATCCTTTATCTATCGGTAAACTAAACACATCCCCACAAACTCTTCCACTACCTATTTCATCTCAAGCCACCAAAACTATATCCTCAAGACTTGTTACATCTTGTAAATTTCTGGTTACACTACTAAATATGAGTTATGAAACTCAAAAAAAAATCCACCACACATCACCAACGAAACAAACAACTTTCCACAAAACAAAATCTCATTCTGATCAACCTATGACCATCCCTCCAGAGCATCACCATGGATAACACAATCACACATCACCTCTACCAATGAGTCTCCCAAATGAGACTCCTCCAACTACGTCATTATAGAAAACTGTAGCTTCATTTAAAACAAACATCCTCTACCACCATCTACTCTTACATCTATGTACAAGGTTGCTAACTCCTCCATCACTCTCCAAACACCCACAAATTCCCAAACAACCTTCTTTTGTGACTTTATTCTCAAAGAATCAGCCAAAAAATTTCCCTTTTGTGAGGTGTAGGAGATCTCAAAATCATATTCCTAAAGAAACTCCATCCACCTCTACTTTCATATATTTAATTCATTCTAGGAAATGATATACCTCAAACTCCAGTGATCTGTGAAGACCACAAAGTGCTCCCTAATAAAGTAATATTGCCACAAATTTAGCACAAACATAACTACTGCTAGATTCATATCATGAGTGGAATAGTTACTATCATGGGTATGTAACTACCTATACCCATAATACATCACTTCTCACTACTGCATCTTCACGCATCCCAATCCCAGATAGAAAGTGTCACAAAACACCTCAAACAACACACCCTCTGTAACATACCCGATATTTATAGAATAATACATTTTGATATCTAATAATATTTATGAATAAAATAATAATTTTATGTTAAATGGGACACTTTTTCTGATAGCGTACTTGACACACAACAACGGGTTTCTCTAAATCTTACGTTGCACACAATATTGAGTTATACCAAAAAATAATACCATAATATTATTATTCCTTTAAATGGTGGTAAACATCTAGTCGTTGTATTTGTATGAATTAAAATAACTAACTAAAATATAATTACACATGTTTTTTAAATGTTTTTCAATTTATCTAATAGATTTTTGTGGCTTAAAATGAGAATGAATCCAATTTTAAGTATAAAATACTCTAATATTTTTAAAAGGTCTATTTACCACCTTTTGATAGAGAACCCTTTTTAAATATATTTTTTGTCACTTTTATATGATCTATTTTAAAACATAAACTTTTTATTTAGAATAGGGACATAAAATTTTACTTTGGTTGAAGTTTGGGTATTTTTTTGATAAAATCCATATTTTAATGAATAGTGAAAAAATACTATATTTTAATTCAAAACAACCTTTTCATATAATTTATTTATATAGTTATATTTTAATTTTAATTTTAATTTGTTTTAAAATTTAATTGGATTATTATTTTATCATTTAATCTAATATTGGGCATTGGAAGTAATTTCACATTGAAATTGGACATAAACACATGTTAATCTTTTGATTGTTTTTACTTATTAAAAACTTGCTTCATGGTTTTAACAATGGGAAGTAATTTTAAATTAATCTATACCAATTATATGTTTTAAATTTGTAAAAATGGATTCCACATTTGGAATCAGAAGGTCCAAATTGTGTAAATAGTTAACTTTTATTTTTTTAAATTATGAATAGTAACTTCAATAATTATTTTTATTTACCATGATTAAAGGGAAAATCATGTAAATAATGCTGAAAAATAATAATTTAATAATATAAAACTAAACTAAAATGTTTTCTAATACTATTTTATGTGCTATGGCCAACCATGAGCATCCTTGGGTCAATTTTAGGACCCCATGGAGCCACTTGGGTGTGATAATGACATGTTATAATAATTAATTTAAAGTAAAGAGAAATATAACATAAACATGTATATTTTTACTAAAACAATTTTAAGGTGGGGTTATATAACTTATATCTTAGAAATATAAAAATACTAACTACATCATGGTATTTTATTAATAATTTTATGACATTAAATAAATTTTTTTTATGACACAATGATGATGCAGTGATTACCATATTAATGAAAGATTCAAAAAAATGATATTATAAATATTAAAATAAAGGTAATTTGAAAATTTTGATTCCATAAAATAATTTTATGTATTATTATGAAATTTTATATTTTATTTAATGTATTTTTTTAATAAATCATGTTTTTATGACTCTAAAAAAATAAATTACTAAATAGTGTCAAAACTGACATAAATGAGTTTTTAAAACAAATACAATTTTATTAAATGATATAATAGTCATAAAAATATTTTTTTCATAAAAATGACTTATATAATGTTAAAATTTTCATTAATTATCCACTTTATGTTCTCTTGGAATTTTATAGTAACCATATAGTGTAAAAATACAAGAAGACACGGTAAGAGTTAATTTATTTTACTAAGGGTTAAAGTTAAAGGATATAGTTAAATTTTGGACCTAAACTTGTCTAAAACCTATTGGTTGAGATTATTTAGACCCATACTCATATTATCCTATAAATATATCTATTTTAAACTATTATAATTCAAAAATAAATTTATAATAAGATAATATTTCAAGACTTTCCAAAACTGCCCCTCCTCCCTCTTATTAAAGACCACCACCTCTGCCCACTTACTAACACCTCTAAAGCTTCTTGAATAAAAAAAATTATGCTAAAATAAGCTAAAAACATCCCTCTATTCTTCCAGGAATCCTTACCTTTGGAATAAGGCATCTAATGTAATCCTTTTGGCTAAAATCAAAAGGAGTTACCCGATTTAGAGGTAACGTCTTCTCTCAAGATCCTTTCATTTATTTTCATTATCCAACCCCCTAAACTCTCTTTATTTCATTATTTTATAAAAAGAACTATATCCCCAATATAATAGTATGTTTTATGCTAATTTTTAGACCTACACTTACACACACCTCCATCTAATGGATATAGAACATATTGTTTCTGTGTACAGCGAACTGATTGTTCAATTTTCTCCTACCACCTATCCTAGTGGCCATTGTGATAGAAATATATTTATATATGATATATATTATATTTATATTGTCTCTATTCTTCTATAATTTTTATTTAGAACATAACTTTATGCTTTCCATGTTGTCTAAATATGATAATTTCTTTTGAGGAAGGTGGACTATCGCCCCCTCAAAGTGATGTGACTCGTTCCAGTTATACATGGAATGTATAAAGGATGGTTATATTAAACCTATAATACATACTTGAAATAAATATAATAACAATGATATAATTTATATTTATATTATTTGATTATTATTCTTTTAATATGACAAATAAATGAAAGTAGCGTTCATGCGTACGTACAGCCTACCGTCTCCATGAACGGTGCATTTCATTTATTATCTCAAAATATTATGGATATTATAAATACATATATACTAAAAATATATTATATTTAAATCATAAATAATATTCTGGAGAATATGGACTTTTGACTTCATGGACAATTAACATCAAACCAAGTTCATTTTCCACTCATGTATCGAATATCGACAAAACGTCCGATATGAACTTAAATAATTATGTAATTTTCATAACATGGTAATAAGTGATATAAAAGGAATAATAAACTTTAAAAAGGTTCTCAAGAAATTAAAATTAACCTAATTTTGTTATTTAGTTAAATAATGATTGTACATGATGAGTCGGACTCTAGGTAAGGGAACCTCTTAACTCAATTTCCATTCCTTGGGTTAATCTTCTCCTTCTTGAATATGTCATGATATGATTATGTGAGAAATAAATTTGGATATCCTACCTTGTATTTATACTTTCATTATGTTTATTTATAATTAATACACATAATCTATCTATTTTATTAACTAAATGGTCTTTGTTAGGGAAATATTAACTCAATATCTATTTGTTGAGTTTAATATCTAGGTCATTGGTTTTGTGTTTACAATAATATGTGTGAATGACCTATGATTAATTTTCACTGAATATATAATTATATTGGGTGTATTTATATTTGTCAAACATAATTATGTCATTAATTTATCCTTAATTTAATGATACGATCTTTGTAAGGGACTTCATCTCAGTATCGTTTCTTTGAGGAATATTTTGATGTTATAAACCACATTATTTTATATGGTGTATAATAAACACCTTTAACTTTTAATTTCATACAAAGGGAATATTTTTTCTACAAATCATTTTACTAAACAACAAAAAATTAATGTTTTTAACATTTTTGGCAACAACGACTCCTCCGCCACTATAACTGTTATCTGATATTTGGCTTCCTCTATCACCCTGAATGTTTTTAAAAGGAAAAGAAATTCCTTGTTCCCTTTTTGGGTGTTTTGGTTTTGAAAATGGTTGAAAGTGGTTTTACTATTTTAATATCTTGAAATGATTTTTTTTATTGCAAATGAAATTTTATGAGTGAAATGATGATAATTGAAATCTTTTACATGTTATTATTATATAATAGTAATTGTACATTTGATGGGTGGTTACGTGATAAATCAAAGATGGGTGGTTATGTGATAAACCAAAGATGATTAGTTCTGTGATAAACCAAGGATGTGTTGTTATGTTATAACCTCTAATGCATTGGGTGTGGAAGCTAGTTGTATGGATATTCCATTTAGTGATATGTATCGAATTCGACCATATGGTTATTCCATTTAAGTATGTTTATGTCTCAAGTTACATTTATATGTTATATGTTTCTTTCTATGGGATTTATGGTAATATTTTGGTCACAAAAAGGGTAAGTAATCAGCTTATATTCAGTGAAGTGTTTTTTCTACTTCTTAAAGGTGAAGGGTTTTAATTTATGATTAAGTATTCATGGTTTACATGTTTTTGCAAGACTAATAGTTTTCATTCTTTATTTATCCCTTACGGATATTTTTATTCTCATCCTATGTTTTGAAATGTTTTTCACGGGAGTTAAAGAAGAATAGAGTCAACGATGGGATCAAGGAAAATTCATGTTGTTTAAACATGAAACGAACTGTTTTTCTTTTTAAAAAGTTTCTCTTTTATGAAAAAAAAATTGGATAGTGAGTAGAAGTGTATACTTGTTATATTTAAGTTTTTATGAACTATTTATGGCATAATTATCTAAAGATATAAACCTGAAAAGATCCTTGGTGTGATTAAAAGTAAAATTATTGACTTAAATCAAGATTATTTAATGTTTAAGGATGTGGAATTATACCCTCTTCTAGAAATTGGAGCACACTAGATAAATAACCAACTTCCCCTTCAGAAAATTGAACATTGCCTGACATTGATCACTCCACACAAAATTCTGGTACTTCCATGTCAATACCGCCAATGGGTCTGCAACTCGCAAGAAATCAGGTACAAACCTATAATAATAGTCTAAGATACTAAGGAAACTATGAACCTATATCACATTAATGGGTGATTCCTAAGAAAAAACTCCTTCGACCTTCAATGGGTCTACTGCCACACCCTATTGAGACACCACATGCCTGAGTAAATGCACCTACCATGTCTAACACATATTCCTGGGAAAATTTCCATAGAGTTAGTGGTGTCGAGGAACCTGTAAGATAGCACAAAGATGCTCGACATGCTCCTCCTCTAACATTAAGTACATAAAGATATCATTGATGAATACGACGACAAAAAGAGCCAAGAACTCATGGAACAGGGAGTTCATAATCCCCATGAACACAGCTGCTGCATTCATAACACCAACTAGAATGACTATAAACTCGAAGTTCACATACCTGTATTCAAAGGTAGTCTTCGTGATATCATTCTTTTTTCCCCTCAACTGGTGATATCCAAACTACATATCGATCTTAGAAAAACAATCCCCTCTCAGTTGTTTGAAAATATTTTATATCCTTGGAAGACGGTAATGGTTCTTGAATATCACCTGATTCAACCTTTGGTGGTCTATGAAGTAACTCAGAACACCATATGCCTTCTTTGATAACAACACTAGAAAATACCATAATGACACACTATTCTGGATAAAACCATTCTCCATCAGATCATCTATCTGAATTCTCAACTCCCATAATTCAGAAGGATCCATCAGATAAGGAGACACCAAAATTGGAGAAGCCCCAGGTTTTAAGTCTATCGAAAATTAAACATCGCATTGATGGGGTAGTGTCACAAAACCCTTGAATAAAACATCCAAAAACTCCCCAATGACATTGGTAACCTCAACCATTTCAACTTCCACTAATCCCACTAACAGCTCAGCTAATAAGGAAATAAGGGGCTCCACACAATGGTTTCCCACCTGATGACCCTGTTTTCCAACACTACTTTAAATTATGATTATACCAACGGTTACAAACCATTGGTAAAATCCCCAAAACCATTGGGAAATTTTATCCCAATGGTTAACTGAACCGTTAGGCTATGAGGCGTGGGGATAACCATATCCCAACGGTTCGAGATAAACCATTGGGATAGGTCATCTAGATTTTCAAAATTCCAATGGTTTAGTGTTAATAATTGGTAAATTTATATCCCAACAGTTAATAACTGTGGGTTTATACAACTACACAAATGTTTTTTAACTATTGGTAAACACCAATTTCAACGGTTCACAGTGAACCGTTTCCATAAGTCGGGTTGTATGCGTATACACCAATTGTTTAACAACCATTGGTATACCACCTACAGCACACTTCTACAAATGCTTTCCTTAAAACCGTTGGTATATAGGTTTACCAAAAATTTGAAAACTATTGGTATAGACTACTCGATATATATACCAACATTTCTATTAACCATTGGTATTTATTCATTCCCCGCAAAAAAACCATGGGCACCTCTTCCAGCCAGCCCATCTTCCAGCCATCCAGAGCTAGCATACAGTAGCCTCCCCTCTCCAATTTCAATATTGCAATTCCAACAACTATCATGCAGCTACCTCCACTCTGTAATTACAGTACAAACCTGTAGAATAATGATGAATGCAAAAATACACACTCCTGCAGACAATATACAATGATGAATACAACACCTGAAAATATAGAATTTAAAAAAAACACTCATGCAGAAAATACAATGTACAGAATTAAAAAAAAACACCCCCACATCCCCCCCCCTAAACACCCCCATTCCACCCCTAGACAACCCCCTTTCACCCCCCCCCCCCCTCCACCCCCATGCCCCCCTAGACAGTCCCCTTGCACCCCCTGGACATCCCCAATGCACCCCCTTGAACACCCCCCCCCCATACACCCACATGCCCCCCTGGACAGCCCCCTTGCACCCCCATTGGACACTCCCTCCCCCCTAGACACCCCTTGGACACCACTAGAAACCCCCTTAGATGCCCCCTTCCCCTAGACACCCCCCCTTGGACACCCCCTCCACCTAGACACCCCCCCCCCCTCGAACACCCCTCATGGACCCCCCCCCCCCCCCCCAGAACACCCCCTGCACCCCCATTCCCCCCTAGATATCCCCCCTACACCCCCCTTGAACACCCCATGCATCCCCCATGCCCCCTGGATAGCCACCTTTCACCCCCCCCCCCCTAAATAGCCACCTTACACCCCCAATTTACACCCCCCCCCCCCCTAAATAGCCACCTTGTACCCCCAATGGACACCCCCTCCCCCCTGGACACCCCCTCTCCCCTGGACACCCCCCCCCCCCTCAAAACACCCCCTATACACCCCCTGCCCCCTGGACACCCCCTCCCCCCCGAACACCCCCCCCCCCCTGGACACCCCCTCCTTGACACCCTACCTTCTCCATCCTCCTACCCTATAGACCCCCCGGACATCCCTTGGACAGCCCCTCCTAGACACCCTACCTACACCCCCATGCCCCATGGACAGCCCCCTTTTACCCCCATTGGACACTTCATCCCCCCTAGACACCCCAGACCCCCCCCCCCCCCGGACACCCCCTCCCTCCTAGAAATCCCCCTATACACCCCCCCCCCCCCCCAGACACCCCTCCTGGACACCCCCCGGACCCCCCCCCCCTAAATAGCCACCTTGCACCCCCACTGGACACCCCCTCCCCCCTAGACACCCCCTCCAACCCTGGACAACCCCCTGCACACCCCCTTCCCCCCAGACACCCCCCCTGAAAACCCCCTTCTAGAAACCCCACCTTCTCCATCACCCTACCCTGCAGACCCCCCAGATAACCCTTGGACACCCCCCCCCCCCCCCGGACAGCCCTTGGACACCCCCCATGTACATCCCTTCCTAAATACCCTACTTTCACCCTCACCCCTTCCCTACAGACCCCCCCCCCCCCCCCCCGGACAGCCCTTGGACAACCCCCCTAGACAACCCCTCCTAGACACCCCACATGTACCCTCCCCCCTTCCCTACAACCCCCCCCCCCCCCCGGAAAGCCCCTCCTAGACACCCCCTGGATAGCCCATCCTAGACACCCCACCTGCACCCCCCCCCCCCAGACAGCCCTTGGACAGCCCCTCATAGACACCCCACCTACACCAGCCCCCCCCCCCCCCTCCCCGAACAACCCTTGGACACCCCCTGGATAGCCCCTCCTAGACACCCCACTTGCACCCTCCCCCTTCCTTGTAGACCCCCTGCACCCCCCCCCCCCCCCAGGCTTCCATCCACTACACAGCAGCCTTCATGTTTTCCCATTACAGCGAAAATTTAATTCTGGATAGTTAAGATATTAACCATTATAACAAAACAAATATGAATCACCTCAATGGATTTAGTATCCCAAAGACTCCATCTGGTAGTCTAAATTGATTCATTTAACCCAATATATTCACATTGTTTAGCCTTCATCTAGTTGTATAACCAAAAATACCTCTGATGATCCTAACAAAAAAGTTTCTTATGTCCCACTTTTTGGCACTGATAAAAAACCAATTATTTTATCCTAGAAGAAACCAATGAGAAAAAAATGTTTTTAAACAACCACTTATAGGGTCTAACATAGAAATTCCTTTTTCCCTTATTGGGGATTCCTCTACCACACCCATGAATAGATGAAATAGGAATAAAATAAACATGAAATACATCTGGTGATCCTACTAATCTTGCATCAACATTGATATCTTATCTCACAACCACTCTATAGAAGTGGAGTCCAAAGGAAGAAACATCTAGTGACAAGTCATCAAAGACTTTACTCAAACCATCGAGCCATTAAAAAATCATCCAATTCTATATTAAGAATGTATGGAACCAAATGGTTAAAATGATTTGTGTACTTGAACAGTATTTTATCTCTTTATTGGAGCCTAGAAAATTTTATAGCCATCAGTACCTTTACTTTATTATGAAATAACGCTAAATGAACCATTCCATGAAACTTTTCTAAAAATATTATTTGTCAAGCTTAGTCTGAATAATAGACATCTACCACTAATAACTCAGACCCTCTAGTAGGATAGTAACAAAAATAACCTTAAGAGACTCATAAATCTAAATCTGGATAAAAATATCCTCAACCTTCAGTATCAAAACCAATTCATCCTAAGAATCTTGTTTCCAATGAATTATTTTGGGGATACCATCTTGATCTAGCTGCGCCTTCAAGATCGATTTATTCAAAGCTTTTGATTCAGTCAGGTAGGACTTCTTATAGAATGCTTTGGATCTACTCGGCTTTCCATCTAGGTTCTCGTCTTGGGTTAAAATATGCATCTCTACCCCAATGTTCTCAGTGAACATTAATGGTAGTTTACATGATTACTTTCCAGGGAAAAGAGGTCTAAGGCAACAGGATCCACTTTCTCCTTTCCTTTTTTTGATTTGCATGGAGGTTTTCTCTCGCATCCTAGACTCCCTTGTTTCATCTTCAGTTGCTTACAAGTTTCATTGTCTATGTGTTAAAACCAATATTTCTCACCTTTGTTTTGTGGATGACCTTGCCTTGTTTTCTTATGGTGGTGTGGATTCGGTTTTATTATTGAATCATTCTTTGGATCTTCTTTCTTCCTTATCTGTATTGAATGTTAATATTTAGAAGTCCCTAATGTTTGTGGCTAGTATCTATCCTAATTATTGTGATTATATTGAGGATATTATTGGGGGTTAGGAAGGGTTATCTTCCTCTTGGTTATCTGGGAGTTATCATCATCACTTCCAACCTTACAGCTTCTGATTATGTGGTCTTGGAAGAGAAAATTGTTCTAAGAGTAAAATTTTGGACTAATAACTCTCTCTCCTATATTGGGTGGTTACATCTTGTTTGATCGGTTCTTTTTATTATGAAAGATTATTGGTGTTATCACTTCATTTTACCCAAAAGAGTGGTCAAATCCATTTAATCCACCCTTAGTAATTTTCTTTGGAAAGGTCCTTCACTAGGTTCCTCTAGGGCAAATGTTTCTTAGGATTTAGTGCTAAGGACCAAAGAGGAGGGGGTTTAGGGGTGAAGTGGATTGAGGACTAAAATAGGGCGGCTATTGCTAATCATGCTTGGGATCTTTGTAACCCATCCTTTTCTTCATTCTAGGTGGACTCATAAATGGTATTTCTTCTTGTTCATTCAAAATTTTTGGCGGTTAAAGTGCCATGGAATTGTTCTTGGACCTGGAGAAAGGTGTTGGCTCTTCGGGACTTTCTTAGAGACCATTTTCCTTTTTCAGTGGGGGTGGTTGGGGTATCTCTTTATGGTTTGATTCTTGGATTCCGAGAGGCCCTATCTGTTCCTCTATTGATGATCGTATCACTTATGATTCTGGTATTTCTAAGTTTTCTTGAGTGGTGGAATTCATTTCTGATGGCTCTTGGGGTACCCCACTTATAATTTTAACTGATTTGTGGGACTTGCGTTAAGAGGTTATTTCCCTCTCTAGACCAGGATGTAGCCTTGATAGGATCCATTGGAATGGACAGGCTAGGTTTCTATTTGCTTGGCTTAGGATGATCTCAGAGAAAATTTTTCCCTGGTCTCTTGGAGCCCTCTAGTTTGGAGTCGGCCCATTTTGTTAAGTTTTTCCTTTATTTTATGGTTAGTGGTTCTTAATAGGATGGACACCCAAGATAGGTTGACACGTGGGGGTATGGTGTTTCTCAATCAGTGCTTTTTTGTGAAAAGTATTATGAGAGTATTGATCACCTTTTTTCAAATGCAGGTTTTCGAAGAAGTTATGGTCTACCTTCTTGGACCTTCTTAATTTTAACTACACCGCTGATTCTTTCTCTACCATTGTAGGGTGGTGTTCTAGTCTGTTTTTTAGTGATTCTTTGATCAGACTTTAAGGAAGATTGGCCATTTCTACCTTATTGTATTTGATATGGAAGGAAATGAACTCTATATTACATGGTCTTCCTAGTCATAGTGTTTCTTATTTGTGACATAATTTTGATCTTACTCTCCGGTCACGGTTGTCATCTTAAAAGAAGTTTTCCAACTGCAGTGCTAATCAGAATTTAATTCATTGTTGGAATTTCCCTGGTACTTTGCTTGAGAGTGGAGGTTGATGTTGGGTGTTGATGGTCTGCTACATTGGGGCGCCAGTGCAGGGGTTGTTTGGAGATGGAGGTTTCTTGCTGTGGGTGGTCTGCTATTTTTTCTTTACTGGAGGCGTGGTTTGGATGGGGGCTAGAGTACTGGTTTTGTAGGATGGGTTTTTTGGCTTTATTTAGTGGTAGTGGTTTTCTGGTGGATGGGGTGTTGGTTTTTTGTGGAGCTGGGTGCGGGATGGTGGTGTGTAGTGGCCGGGGTTTTTGGTTGTTGTGGTCGGTGTTTGTGGCTGGTGTGAGTTGGAATAAAGGTGTCAGGGGATATAAGGGTGCTGGTTCAGGCTAGAATAGATGGTATGGGGTTGTTTTATAGGTGGAAGGGGTTGGTGCGGGCTGGAATGTAGGAGGATGGGGGTTGGTGCGGTGGATGGTGCGGGCTGGAGTGGCTGGTGTGGGCGGGAAGGCAGGCGACAGGGGGATGGCAGGTGGCTGGTGCGGGCTGAAATAGGTGGCAGGGGGCTGGTGTGGTCTAGATTATAGGTGGTTGGGGGCTGTTGGGCAGGTGTCAGAGGCTGGTTCAGGCTGGGATATAGGTGGTCGGTGGCTGGTGAGGGCTGCAACTGGTGGCTGGGGTAGTTTTTTCAGGTGGTAGAGGGCTGGTGTGGTTGTTTAGCAGGAGGTTGGGGGCTGGTGTGGTGGCTGGTGCAGGATGGATTACAGGTGTTTGGGGGCTGGTGCGGGCTCAAATTCAGGTGTAAGGGGGCTGGAATGCTGGTGGAAGGGGGCCAATTGTAGGTGGCGAGGGGATGGTGTGGGCTGGTTCGAAGGTGGTAGGGGGGCTGTTGCGGGCTCGAATGCTGGTGGTAGCAAGTTGAAATGAAGGTGGCAGGGGGCTGGAGTGGGATGGATGTGGCTGGTGCAGGCTGGATTATGGAGGTTGTGGGGTATGATGGTTCGTAGGTGGACGGTGGTAGCCTTCTTGTGTTAGTGGTTGGGAGCGTGTGTTCGTGTGTATGGGTGTGTGCGTGTGTTTTTTAGTGTGGGAGTGTGTGTTCTCCATGGGGTTGGTGTGTGGGTTCGTGTGGGTGGGTGCGTGTGTTTTCCTCTTGGTTTTTTCTTGCATCAAGTGGACCGTGGTTCTTTCATGACGGCGGGGTGGTTTCGTGTGATTCTTGGGTCTCCATTTGAGGTGGAGGTAGAATATAGATTTACATATTTATTCTCATTTAGATCACTCTTGTAATTGGAGTTTGGGAACATATTTCTTCTTTATCCCTTTTTCATTTATATAATAATATTAGAATATGGATAGTAGAATCACAAGAGTTGAATTTAAAAGATTCACAAAATGTGTGAGGTAGTCATCCAAGAAACCTCACCCAAAGTCATCAAGTAGTGTGTTTTCTGACATTAATCATCAAATTTATTATGTATCTCTTCCTTTATAAAGAAAGTATTAAGATCCTCTATAGACACTTAAACACTAACATGATTATTCGGTAAAATATTTCCAAGGTATTGATTATAACTATGTTCCATGGTAGTCATGGACTCTAAGGATGGTAAATGAAAGGAAATATATTAACAGAGTAAACCTATAGATATGGTGTTCACAAGCCATCTAGGTTTAGAGAAGGTTCTTTAGTGATTTTATGAAAATGAAATAACCATTTCACTAGGTCTCCGAGTGTATAATATATAGATTGGGATATGAGTGGTCTAACATATGACTTAAAATTGGGATGATATATGTATGGACTATATGACGGTTTAGATCAAGTAAAATATTCCTAAGAGGATTGTTCCTTGTAGTGAAAGGTGTGGAAATTGTACGTCTAGCATTGGATGAGGAAATACTTATAAGGATGGATTGGAATCTTGGTGGGTTCTTATATTGGGATGGTCCCTCTGAGACTATAAAATATATTATGAAAGTTTATACTCTATTTAATGATTCAAGAGTTCAACTAATGATATGAAGGATGAGATGCTGGTGTGAGTATTGGGTATTGTCGGACATATTGGCATTATAATGCCAAGAGGCTTGGTGTGATTTAGCTTAAGATGGAACCTGGTTAGTAGAGCTGGGTTATAAAACATGATTTTTATGAGGTTCTTGACTGGATTATTGATAATATAATTAAGGAATAGTCGACATGCTGAGATAAGACTATAGTGTGTGGGATGCGGATTATGGTGAAGGAGTAGTGACTAGGATGGGTCTGAGGGATCCTAGAGGATTCCCGTGTGTATGAGATAATAATGTAGATGGGTTCGACATGGTGTGCTTTTGTGACTAGGAAAATCATGCAGTGAATAATCATCTTTCTCTAGTTGGATGATGATATGTGCATCAAGGCATGGGATAATCCTCAATATATGATTCTAGACTATGTGACCAAAATGATAGACTAGGATATGTTTGATAGGATTGGGTGAGTGTCTAACCCATGCGAGGATGATACGATGTATAGAGACACTTGGAGACACTTGGGGTTATTTATGATATCTCATGGAGATGCTTGGGGTTATTTAATGACTCCAAAAAACTCTAGAAATGTTCCCACACAGTGTTTTAGAAAAACAATACCATCTCAAGGAAGATCCCAAGGCTACTCTAGCTTCCAATGTTTTCTCAGACTCACACCTCATGGTATTGTAGTATACAAGCGATCTATGTCAACTAGTCAGGATAGCATCACTACCTTCCATCCGTAGAAAGCAGTAAAAGTCCTAAGTGGACAATGCGATAAAGAAAATAGAATTAAAACTAAAAAAACATACTTGTATCCTATGACTATACATGTCACCGCCCAATATATAAGAACCACAATGCCCCATGGGTCAATTCATGTTCCTACAAGCAAGGGGGAAACAATTCCATTTAATAATCTCTTCATTTTTCATTATATTCTTTATATAGCATGTTGTTGGAAACACTATACTAGTACACTTATCCAATGAATATGTACCTATGCTACATTAGTTTAGTTGAATATTGCACACATAACCCTCTTCACTATTAAAAGAACCTCAGAGGGATCACAATCAATTTTTAGTAGTTGATCCTGCTCTTGAACCTGGTCAAGAACCTATCCATGAACCAGATGGTCTACTTGGTCATGAGGGTGTAAACCATTTCAGTATACTATAATAAGAATAAATGTTTTGGTATCTTTTCTACCAGAAATGGGAATTTCTCAAGGCTTGAGTTCCAATCGACTTTAGTTTCTAATTTAATGTCCCTTTAACTATCATTAGATGTCAAGGGGTGTCTCCCATGGGTGTCTTGGGTGTGTAGTGTCTATATATGATTTCTGTGGTGCTTTCATATTGTGTGAAATTTGTATTGCATGTTAGTTTTAATAAATACATTGGTCAATTGGAAAATACACCCATACATACCCACTTTTGATAGAGAATACCATCCAAATAACCAAATAGGAAATCTGAGACCAACATTTTACTTTACCAATTCCAATTGCTTAATATATGCAGCACCAACTTATGTTTTATGAACCAATTAATTAAATGGAAAGAAACTCCTCACAATAATCCATAAAATCTCATATAGCATCACTCACCTCCAATTAACCCACATCATTGCACATCTTAATGACGATACAACCTCATCACATATATATCATGATTAAGAAAAAAAATCCAACACAATATTAGGTATAATAGGGGTCTATAGAGGAAAATATGATGTTTTTAAAAAATCATGAACTTTTTATTAATGCATTGTTAGAATGAATGGTTTACAACCTGTGAATCTAACCATACATTTCTGGAAGACTCTATTTTGAAAAAAATCAAAATTTACCCAATAATTCACCACACCATGTCTTGGTTACTACCCAAAACTCTATAAAATGCATGATTAATATGAATGTTTATCCTAACTATGAAACTAATAGGGCATTCTATATTGTCTAATTTTTTTAAAAAGAAGACTAATTCTTACCTGGAAGTACCGATCAGGAACCCTCAATAAATTTGGGAGAATTTTCTAGAGGAGAGGGAGTCGATAGAGGGGGACTTCACGCGGGGCGATCGTCCATGGGGGTCTCGCAATTGACTAGAGTGGGGGATGGGGGACATCGTTGGAGGAGAGGGAGCCGAGAGGGGAGGGGGGGACATCACCGGGAGCTGAGAGGGGAGGGGGACGTCGTCATCGGAGAGGGATCCAAGAGGGGAAGGGGGGACATCACCAAAGGAGAGGGAGACGAGAGGGGAGGGGGGACAGGAGTTGGAGGCAAATTATGGGAGGATGAGGTGGTTGAGGTCGGGGAGGGGTTAGATGGTCGGGAGGCGGTGGTTGGGGAGAGTTCACATGGGGATGAAAAAACAGGAGGGAGCCCTAAAATCGGGTGACATTTTTTCCAATAGTTAATTAAAACCATTGGTAATATTTGTAATTCTCAATGGTTTTGATAAACCATTGGGAAAACCCGTATAGATTCTTTTTCCCAAGGGTTTTTTCAAACTATTGGGAAATAAGTGTTGGTATAAACCTTTTTTCCAGCAGTGCAATGAAAACCACATGTTGGACATCTACATCCTAAAACATGACTCTCATTTGGAAGCAGTTGATAACATAATGTATGGAATATAACTAGTAGATTACAAGGATGAAATCATATAGATACATCTATACTAAGAAAAGATCCCAACAGGACTGATGTGGTCCCATCATCAGTCTACACTCCAATCACACATCAAACAAGTTGTTCTATCCTCTGACTGGTGTATTCAACCCCAACGGTATAGTAATACTCTTTATGCCTAGTCTTAGATCTTGGGATAGAGTGTATGCAACAAAGGAGTGTGAAGCTCATGAGTAAAACAAGGAAAAATCATGGGTACTAAACAAACTGATTGTACCTCTCACGATCTATGGCCCTGCTGAAACTACTACCTCCACTGCATGAAACTGACCACACCCAACTCCTATGCCTCTCTACTAACAACCACCTCCACGACCACGCTCGGGTCACAGTCCCTAAATGTGAGGAACATCCTTATGATGTCCTCTACCTACTCTAGGACCCTTCTGCATAGAGAAAACCTACTACCCCAGCTAGTGAAACAACATCACAAGAAACTGATGCAGAGGCTAGCATTGAACCTATCCACCCCCACTAAACTAAGATCAGGGAACTACTGGGAACTGGCTTTAGATATTACCATGAACCCCACAACCAAAACACACTAGCGCATATCCCCTATTAAAATCTCAGAAACCACTAGCACTATAAGGTCAGAAAGGAAGTCGTTGAGGTCAAATCCCTATTGGTTGAAACCTTGAATGTCCCGGAGCATGAGACATGACACTGACAACTCTTTCTCTCCAATAACTCTAATGGATCTACTCTCATGGTAGACCTGATCGTGAGTGAATCTTCTCAATAATCTCTACCCTCTTATGAACCTCCAGACATGTTGGAAATGTAAAAAGAGTAACAGTATACTAGATAGAAGGACAAAGTGCCTCTTCAAGACATCTCGTACAAGACTCCTCATCTGGAAAAAGGTCTAGAGAAAATGAAAAAGGTTCATAAACTTGATCCCCAACTCCCACACTAACATGATCCCCTATGAAAGAGAAAGAATCTCCTACCTCTTCACTAACTTCATGGTTGATGAAAGGAACTCTACAAATAACTCCTTTTAGAAATAAACCAACAAAACATATACCTTCTTGCACTCCCCGAAATATAGCATCCACCACTGATGCATAGCTCTCCACATATGAATGACCGAAAAAGGGACCCAGTACTCCATCAGGGCCCAGATAAAACTAAAATCAATCCCAAGATCCTCTATCTATCTCTCTGTCTCCACGTATAAAACACTACCCTCATACTTCCTAAAATCTTTCTGCTAGAAATTTCACAACGTCCTCTACCACCAGTCATCCTCCCCAATTGCATAAACCCTACGATGATCAACTAGATCAGCATGTTGAACCTCTACTACCTAAGACACACGCACACAACAACCATGATCCATATCTGAAAGGGGATCAATGATTTCCAAAGCCCATAAGTATATATTTTCATTAAGATTCATTTTAGTTCATTTTATTTATTTTATCTATTTTGAAATTCCCAAAACTACCTGATTCAAACAAGAACACAAGTCATTATGATGCATGTACCATTTATTAGGTCTATACCATGCAAGAAGGTCCACCTTAGTTGGTCGTTCAGTAAGGTTAGATCCCATTCACTAGATCATAGAGGGCTAAAATATTGTGTCCTAGCTGGTCTCCCTGGCCTATGTCATGCATCAAGGTCAACTTGAACTATTTCAATTCCACCCAAAGTAATCTTCATTGTGTCTAACTCCAACTTCATTCTATCTATAATTCATCGCCTCTAATACCACTCTATCATGACCCCCTCCCTCCAAAGATACTTCAATGTGGGAGAGAGATAATGACCCCCAAGTCCCGCCTCCATTAGGCCCGAGGTTGGTGACTAGTTCCAAGGGTGTAAAAATCTCACAATATGGGAGGGATTACCATTTATAATAAACAATATCGGGAGATAAAATGAATCATCCAGAGAAACTCAAAATAATAATATAACAGATAAATCCAAAAAACATCCCACATACAAGCAAAAGTATAACTAATAAAAATACAAAAAATTCTCCAATGTAAAAATATCCAAAATTAAAGCTAAATTAGTGACTCATAAATTCTCAAAGATCCAAGATAGTAGGTCTAGAATGGTCTGATAAATCCTTCTAGAAACTTAAAAGCAGTTTTATATATGTAGGGTGAGCATATAAGTATACTCAGTATGAAATCCAAAGTCTCTCATGTATATGTGAAAGAAGAATACTAATGCCCCTGTGAGAAACAAGCAGAACCAAACAACACCTAAATATGTATACTAACTATCCCAACCTCACCAAGGCACACTCACCAAGTAAAACAAGACAATTAAAACAATATAAAGTAATAAACATCGGTGATAGGGTACCCCACACCTCTTTACCACTTGTATATCACTCTCAACCAACTTTTTATGTCTTGCAGCTAAAATCCCTTCCATATTCCACATCAAATCCCACCCGCAGATGATTGGGCATCACAACACATCACGCTCGAACACACCTAGTCCTCACAACACATATCGCATGTACACACTTGGGCCTCACAACACATCCCACTTGTACACACCTGGGCCTCACAACACATCCTACCAGAACACACATGGTCCTCACAACACATCTCGCTCGTACACACCTGGGCCTCACAACACATTACATCTCTTCCCGAAGACACTTGGGAAAGAATGTCACCATCTCATTCCGAAGACACCTGGAAAAGCATAAACCACCTGATCTAAAAACACTTGGGCCATCACATCACACTCGAAGACACCTGGCCCATCAAAACGACCATCTAAGACACTAAAAAACCTTTGTCCATCACATCCTTTTCCATACCTACCTCACCTGGAAGAGAGAGCAGAAAAGAGTAGGTACCCATCCATATGTGCTCCTCAACAAATGTTAGGAAAAACACCCCCCATGTGATGATGTGGATGTTTGAAACATAGTGCTCAACATGGGTGGGGTGAGTATAGAAATCACAAGAATATACAAATATATGTGTTGTATCAAACACTCCAACCCAACCTATGGGTTCAGAAATAAACAGACCATCTCACAACACCATCACTTTTACTTACACATTTAAATGCATCACACCACACAAAAATTTACAAACCCCATTTCAAATTTCCAACCCATTCCATTTAACAATTCCATTATTTTAAATATTTAGAATAAACCACATTTCACACAATACACCATTTAATATTTCATAAACCACTTACATCTCATTAACTAAACCAACCCAATCCATTCCCAGCATTATTAAACCATTATTTAATTATTCCATCAATACTAGAGCATATAACACAACATAAACATAAGAAACATAGTCACATTCATTCATATGGTGAAAATACCTGATAAATTATGCAGGTTTCACATTAATGAAAAATTGTACCATGACCTCTCAATATGGGGTGAATATTTCTGCATGTTACTCATGGAGAAACTTTGGGACAATTACCCGTACCAATCACTATTGTCCTTCTTCAAGGTCATCCTTTCCAAACCACCATACCAATCCAAAACAAACCCCCAACTCACAACAACATCCAGTAACATAATATAGAACAACTAGTTATGTATCCCAATAGCATAATCTTATAATACCCATTACAGCCCCATCATACAACCACATGCCATACACTTCCCCCCACATGTAAAAACCAAAAGCAATCACCCATCACATCACAACAAAACATTTTACTGGTTCTAAAGAAAATTTATCAAGTTTGACTAATTTTCTGTAGGGTGTTATCATAGGGTCCAAATCTTGGGGAAACCAATTTAATTATCCAATTATACATGGTTATCAAATTTTCATTTTTAGGGTGAAACCAAAGAATATAAAACAAAAAAAACAACCACATCAGATGTATCCAACACAACCAAAGCTTCCAACGGACATAATATTTAGTGGTGAATTTATCATGTATAGTAACAATGTCACAAAAATACCAAAGCTATAAAATAATGCGAACAAACCCCATCTTTCCCTCAATTTCAATTCAATTAACTGATTGTTTATCCTTAATTTAATCCATAACAACCATAATTCATAGATAAATAAATGTAAAACTCATCCCATATGATTCCTAATAAAGATAAATGAAGGTAATCTTACTTCAAGGAATCTTTCCAAATGATGTACACTGTAGGGAATAGAATAATGCCTACGAACTACAACTACACCATGATAATTGTGGATAGGCCTATACCAAACCAAGGATCCATCAAAACAAAACCTGAATACACCCCCAAACCAAAGAAACACCACCATAGTGGATCCCTAGGATAAGAACAGAATAAAATGCATGGGAAAGAGAAGATAACTCACCATGAATCGACCACGGGTCACCAATGAATATCCACCAGGAGAAATGGATCAAATAGGGATGAAGAAGGACTTGGAGAACACCTTGGGGAGCCTATGGGTTCACCCAAAATGATAGGAAGAGGAAACCATGGTTGAATGAATGAGGATTCGGCAAAAAATATTTTTAAAACTGCACATGGTCGGGGTATTACATGACATGTATTACAATTTCACATTGTGTAATACCTTGGGTTTTGTTTTCATCGAAAAACATGTCACCTCTTCATTTTATTTTATTTTCATATCCCCAATATATCACATTCTATGAAACTATTATTCACAGCTCGTAAAATATTTACACATTGTGAAACTTCCTAGACAAGCCATGAAACAGAATTTCATGTCGTTTAATCTAGTTACATGATGTGTAATCCCCCTTCTTCCAGCCTTTAGCAACCAAACTTCTCCAGACTCCCTCTCAGCCTCCTCCAAAAACCTCCAACAGACAAAACTAGAAAATTAAAAGACCGGTAAGGCATGTACTATTAAAAAAAATACTCTAAAATTTGGAGTAGGTATGCAGAAGACAATACTTTACAAATTTATTTCAGGATTCTATGCATGAATAATATATATAATGGGTCAAAGACATAAAAAATCAAAGGATAAATTCTAGATTCGAAAAATCTTTCTCATTACCTATAAAAAGTGATGAAACCCTCCTTTCCAAACCATCTAGGGAACTAAGGAGAATATCTCCTCCAAGGGTGGTTAGCTACTACAACCTTCTCCCACATTTTTTTCTTATTCATTTTTTTGTTTTCTTTATTTTTGTTAGTTTTTAATTGTAATTTAGAATTCTGATAAATTCATTCATTATTAACATTGTTCCTCCATTTTATTCTTATTTTCATTATTTTTCTTCAATAATTATTGTAATAATAATAATTAAAATTATTATTATTATTTTAATATTATTTATAAATTATATATTTTATTTTATTTCTTATTTTCTTATATTTTATTTGTTCTATTCTTATCTTCTTTATCATCTTAACACTATTACCTATTACCCTCAAAAATTATGGGCTAACCTGAGGCTTGGATCGGGGGAGGTAAGTTACAATTCCATTCATTATGCTCCTAATTTATTATGTTTTATTATGTTTATGATGAGTAATAGTAACAGTGAACGGTTGTGGTGATCATCTTCCACATCACTGAAATAAAACTCAATTTTATTATTTTATTAATTCTTTTCCCTCCCTTATAGTAGATACAAGATCTTTATATGATGGAGTTGAGCCATTCAGTAGATGAAATGGCATACAATGGAGCTAGGTCTTAGAAGATGTCACACTCTTGATCGAGGTGAAACAATAACCTTGATTATAGGATGAGGTGGAACTAATATTACTAAATAAATTTGATATTTTACACAACTAAATAAAATAATATTAATTAATGAATGAGATCTCAGAATTAAATTATCAACCGTAATTTAAACACCAACAAGGAGAATGATGGAACTCATAACCAAACCATAAAGGCCAATTTCTTTCTTCACTAATTACATTTTTTTCATTTCATGTTAGTTTTATCTTCATTTAAATTCCATTACATAACTAGATTAAATATAAAAAATAAAAAATAAGTAGTTTAGGTGAATTAGATTATGTGAGTAAATAGTTGATAAAGTTCATCAAGTAAGATGACCATTGTCAGCATCTGTGCTGTATTAGGAAAATAATTATCTTTTTTTACACCCTACGATAGGTGTGCATAAAACTACTCCCAAATGATAAGATTTTTTCCCAAAAATTGGTGTCAAAATTACTTTTATACTCAAATTCACATATTAATCTCCTTTAATGAAATTCATAGAACCATTAGAAGATGTGAAACTGAGTTTCCTAAAATAAGAGTCAATATGGGCCTTGAAAATTTCCAACCAATCCTTTCCCAAAATTAGCTCATATATTTCCATCTCCAAAATTGATAAATAATAAACCCACTAAACCCCCATTGATATTTATATCACACACTATACACATAAAGGCTCAATAATCCTATTCTCCCATATGTGTCTACAATTTAAAAATAGAAGTCATCATCTCAACATATAACCCCATATGATCAACCACATGAGAAGAAATAAAATATTGGGATGAGCCTATATCATACAAATCATTCATAATGGTAGAATTAAAAATAACCATACCTCGTGATATGGAAGGTCCAAATTGATCATTCATGATCATCTATTTGAAACCATAAAGTTGTTTACTCACTCCTCTAGGATCTTTACTTCCCTGATGAGATTTCACAACCTATAGAATTGTGGTTTTTCTATAATCGCCTTGGCTCACTCAGTTTTTAGGATGATAATTATTCTTGTGAAATTGTCTTATTGATGTATAGTGAATCTAAGGAACATAAGATAGATCAACGGTACCAAAATTTGGATCATTAAAATAATATCGTTGAAGGTGTTCAATCTGGTTGTTGTTGTGAAAATCTCTAGGTGGTGTGGTACAATCCCACTTCTTGTGAGAAGTAGACCTGTATTAGAAGAAACCTTGATTTAAATTAGATCTTGGAGGGAAATCAAACAATCCCATTATTTGATTCTGACAAACTTCACTACTCTAAAAGTAGATGTCCCTTTATACTTATTCTAAGATTTTGAGATCCCACTTGTTCCTATAGTGAGAAAAATAATTCCTCCAGATAAATTTATAGAAATTTATACTTCTGATATTGTCTCTCTATTCGCCATTTCTATATGGTAAATAATACAAAGAACAAATATCTTATATTTAAACTTTGGTCGTAATCCAGACTTAAAGATATGTTATTTCAAGGATGTACTAGCAGAAAACTCTAGATAAAAGAGAACTAAGCTCATATACTTAGCTCCATATTCTATTGTTAATATATTATCCTAATTCAATTTGAAAAATTAAATTTTCCTCATTATCCTGAATGTGTGGGGGTAGAATGTTTTGATGAAAAATTACTCAAATTATTACCATAGAAATCCTTGGTTGATTTTAGCTTGGACAGATAAATCCCACCACTATCTTGAAAGATCCTCTAAAATATAATTTTCCATATTTTCTTATACCTCCAATGATGAACCAATAAAATAAAAAATTATTTTCATTCTATTAATACTTAATTTTTCTTTTTTAGGTTTTGAATCCCCACAAAAAATAGGTGGATTCTATTTCTAAAATTGTACTGAATAATCCTCTTTCCTCATTTCTTATTTTTTATTTAGTTTTTCAATGGAATGATAATATTGTACAATACTATATAAAAGTTGTTGTATCACATGTGGATCATGTGAAACCACATTCTCTATAGCCTCTTTATGTTGACTTTTATGATGTCTACCTGGTGTTATTTTCTAGATGCCAAAAAAACATCACTTAGTTCAATCTCTCTAGATACTAGAGGCTTAGAAAAATTACAAATCACTATTAGAAACAATAAATAATAATTAATTCAAAATTAAACCATTTTAACCATTTTCAAAAATAATTTCAATAGTATATTAACATTATAGTCCTAGGGGGAAGTCTCACTATAATACATGGTATGAAAAACTTATCAGTTAAACCCATGATAGTGAGATTACAACACCTCTAGAAGATGTATGAGACCAATTTTGTACTTAGACACCCTGGTAATATTAAATTCATCATAAAAATGTTAGTTTTATGTTTTTATGTTATACATTTCATGCTATGACATTCCTATCTATTTTCTACCATCCTAAGAGATAGACAGACTGATCGATGCTAATATCATTTGTAACATCATTCCTAATCTCATTACCTTGAAAGGAGGTAAGAATTATATTATCCATAGTTTAAATTCCCAAGGCTCCAGATGATGGTAATAAATTCAAAGGGATTAAGGGAATGGTTGGGTATGATTTTCCTTATAAAAGAAAACAACCTGAAAACACACTATAAAAACATCCCACCATTGTATGATGCATGAATAAAATAACATAAACCAAATTTAAACCAACAACACAATAATATCATATTTAAAATGGAAATGAGATATAATAATCCAAAATACAACAAGACTCAAAGACATTAGTTCATAATCCCAAGTACCACACAAATAATCTCTAAGATCCAACACTACCCCAAAGCCCAAGGTCTCAAGACATATCACTTGGGAAATATGATACCTTTCCCATCCATGTATCTTGATATAATATATCTTCAAACTCACAAATGTGCCCATGAAGGGGGTGAAACAAACTCAGTATTATTTCCCCAAATACGTTCCAATGCATGACACTAAGATGGAACAAGTTATCACAATTTTTAAAAAACATTTATACAAAATAAAATAGTTTATATAATGCCTAAAGTAAAACTAGGTGAGAGGAACCATAAACAAGAATACAAAAAATTTCCATTCTTGGCATAATCATTCCCATATTCAACCACACACACACCCTTATCCATATACGCAATACATTCAAAACACTAAATATTTGTGTAACTATTAGTGGTGGTACTCCATGACCATAATCCACCCAAACATGAATAGTGGAACTTCCTATTTACACTTCATTATCCTTCAATGGATGCCAAAACATTTTAAAAAATAATTCTTCCTTGAAAACATTTTATCAAACAATTTTCATATGTAGAAACCATTTCATAATTTTAAAATCGTTATTTTAAAATTATAAGAAAATATGGTTTTTCATAGTATACCCATCTTCCTTCAAAAATCCCACAACTTATACCAAATTGTGTTCCATAAAAAATAAAAAAATGATACCATGTAAAATCTAAGACAAACCATTTAAGAAAAATAAGACTTCCAATTCTAGAACCATAGTGTGATAGAGAATTCACATGCCATAAATTCAGTTGATTAGCACAAAGGATTTACAATAAAACATGGATCTCAATTATTCCTTTTGTTCCTCTAAAAAATCGTTGAAGATCTCATAAGAACTTACAAAAACACATAGATACAACTATTCTAATACCATTCTATTATTCTGTTCAAGAAAAAATGGATGTCCAAATCGAGAAGGAAGAACGAGACACAAACATTGATTTCCACAATAACACACTAAAATTTCTATTATAAATATAGTTAGAACATTGAATGTATCTGAAAAATGCATATGGGTGCCCAAGAAGTCGAGAAAAATGAACAGTTTTGTAAGATGAATTACAATCATTGGTTATACTAAAACTGGATGGACCGAGAATAATTTACATTGTAAATTGGGAATTTATTGTGTGAATCCATTTATGGGTCTCTTCTATAGAAAAACCAAAAAAATCAGTTTTTATTTCTATAAAACATGATTCTATGTCATAAATCATTCTTACAATGTAAAAAAATTTGCAAATGATGTTTTATGACTTCAAGGATTCTTACTTCTTATTCCTCAAGATATTTACTTGAGAAAACATGTTTACAATGTACATATTTCCTACATAAGGCCCCATGTAATACACTGAGTTTTTTTGAATTAGTTTTTTCAAATAAATTAAATTTATTTGATAGCTTATATTACACAAAACATCAAGTTGAGCATGAGTTACATGCAACACTGAGTTTTAACAACACTGTGATATATTATTAATATAATTATTTAAATGTGAATTTTATTACCTTTACATTAAATATAGAGATATTTATAGTAATTAATACTTTAAAAATATTAATTATAATGGTTTTATATCATGTAAATGTATTTATAATAAAATAAATAAAATTGGTAATCTTTATATGTTTCAAACATACTACTTTCTCAAAAAAAAGTTTTTATATATATTTTTGATCACTAATAAAATTAATTTTTGAAAATTTTAGAAAATTAATTTGAAAAAATAAACATTATTTTTTAAAATAAATATCTTAGGGTGAAATTTCAGGTTTTTTATAATAATTTTCATTTTTTATGAATAGTGAAAATTAAAGAATTTTAATTGAAAACTGCATTTTTGTTTAGATATTTTATAATGTTATATTATATTTTAAACTGGTTATAAATTAAAATTAGTTAAATTATATATATATATATATATATATATATATATTAATACAATTTTGGTCAATGTAACCAACTTTATTTTTAATTTTGATATAAAAAACATTTCAAACTTTTAAACATTTTTCTCTCTAAAATCAATCTTTCTTTTTGCGTCTATGGGGTTAATATTAAATTAAAATTCACAAATTATGTTATATTAAATTTGAAAATAATAATTCCATATTTTGGGTCAAAATTATTTATATTATCAAATAATTACAAATAAATTTTTAACCATAATGTATAGTAAAAATAATACCAAATTATTTACCACAGTTAAGGGAAATATGGGTTTATCAGGTGTTAAATAAAACTATAAGGGTTAAAATGACATACAAACTTGAATAAAATATATTTTATGACCATATTTAGAACTTATCATGTCTAAGTCTTGATAATGTCCTATTTTGTAGACTTTTGTCTGGTGAAAAACATGATTACACCTTTTTCTTTAAAAATAATCACCCTACTTATAAAAGGCCACCACCTATCATCTCTTCATTACACATTCAAAACATTTTGGTTATGCCAATTCCTACCCAAATAACTTACCATAATCCATCCTTTATTCCTATAATCCTTATTTTTTTGTAAATATAACCTAGGAGGGCTTTGGTGCAAACCTAAGGAGGTTACCTGAGGAAGAGGTGATGTTCTTCATCGAGCATTTATATATTATTTATTCATCCACCTACGTCAATTATTATTAAAAAATGATGATATAACAACCTTAGTGTCTTCAATATACTTATATGTTTTTATTTTCATGTAATTACCTCCAAACATATACTCTTCCATCAAATGGGTTAGAAAATCACCATTCGTGTGTACAGCAGACTATCGCCTCGCGAACCGATGTCATTCATTTTTTCAATACCACCTCTCATGGATATTCATAATGATGGATTAAATGTTTATATATTATATTTATGATATTATTATGATTTTGGGATACTAATAACACATATAAATTTTAAATATTTATTCTGTGGGAGTATGATAGCGTCATTCGTGTGTACCAAGGATTACCACCTTGTGAAGCGATGTAATTCGTTCATGTTTTACATGGAAGGTAATAAGGATATTTTTAATTATAATATGGGATATATGTGAAATAAAAATTATTATTTAATGTTAATATTTAATTTAAATTTATTTTTTTATTTCCTTTATAAAAATGGTAACAACGTTCATGCGTACGTCTGGTCAACCGTCTCTATGAATGGTGTATTTCATTTTCTATCTCAACTTTTATGGATCACTATAAATTAATATATACTTAATATATGAGATATTTTTATCATGTTTAAAAATATATAGATTATGGAACCATGATCAAAGTAATAGGACCAAAAATAAAATATCCAAACATATATTAAAAACAAAAAGGTCATTACCTAAAATGGGCATTTAACATGGAATTGCTTAAAAACATGTAATAAAAGGTCATAATAAAATAATATATGGTACGATATATAAATTTATGGTTCTCTAATATATTTATAATAAACTTATATTTATTATACATGAGGTTTTAACATTAATGATGTAATTTGAGTATTAAGGTTAGGTATTTGTTTCTCAATTTCCCATCTTTGATACATATGTTATATTATGTGCCTATCTCCCATTAGGAGGTGTATATACATACACTTTTACATGTAATATCATGAATTTGTTCAAACTCATGATATTTTAAATTTCATTTAATAATTTTCCTTCGTGGTTCTTACGTTTTAAATTTGCATAAGTAGTAAATATTTTATGTTACAATCTCATCATTTAGCAAGATTCTTTATGATTAGGTTTCTAATGATAAAATAATATTATCTATCTCTCAAGAGAATCATGAATTTTCTTATCCTATGGTTATTCTTGTTATTTTTCGTATCATTTATCCACTATTTTTTAATTAATATAATTAAGAAAATTTTGCTAATAAAAACCTTCTTTATTTCTCTCTTTGGTCGTAAATCTGTTTTCTTCCAAAACCGTGTTTTCCAAAAATTATTTCAAAAATGATTTAATATTATCCTATTATTTATAAAATAAATGTTAACCCATGTTTAAATTTTTATAAAAAAAATTAAATAAATATTCATATTGTTTTCCAAACAATGTCTATTTTTCTTTTACCCAAAATTTGAAAGGAATATTTATTTTAAAGTGTATGGAAGGAATGAAAAATGATTCCATTTTTTACCATTAATTGAATTGAAACATAATTTATACGTTTTTAACGTTATTTTAAAATAAATGGATTTTTAAAAAATTTTATTCTTTAAAAAAATCAAATCAGAAAGGTTATTTTCCACAAGAAATGTTTTAAATAATATTTCAAAATAATTTCCCATATAAGATGACAGTGACTGATGTTACCTATGATTTTATGGGGATATAAACCAATGATATCATCATTATTATTTATCTGAATGGTTTAAAAGGATAAAATTTTTACGAAACCTAATTATATTCCACATTTATATGAATACTTCTACTTTTTCAATGGGTTATATGAACCCCTCTTTTTTAAATTATTTATGCTATAATGAAATGATGAAATGATTATTAAACCTCTATCATTTCTATATGTTATGATATGATGAAATTTTTATGAAAACTATTTTATTTCATGGGTTATTATATGATTAATGTTTTATGATATTTTTGCAAACATAAATATGGTTTTATTTATTAGATAGGTGGGACCTATATCTCCCTCAAATGCGTTGGGTAAATATTTATATCTCATGATATAGATATGACTAGAATGGTAAGTGAACCCAATTCAATAGGATACTTTTTCCACTATAATGGTCTTTGGAGTGATCATTTACTACTATTATGGTTTGGGGAGTGAACCCATTCCACTATGGTATCCTTATCAGTGATACTTCACTAATATGAAAATGATTTTATATAGTTATGTATATTCCAAAAATCTATGTCGTATACCAATGTTATACTCTCATGAATCATGTTATTTTATTATATTGTGATTCATATTTTATTAAATTAAAATATTTATTCCATGGATCAATATTATGATCTTTTATATGCATGGTATGTTTTTCAAATCTTATGTTCATGTTCGCATACCCTTATGTTCATGTTATGCCTACATATAACCCTTATTTACCCTTAAAGAGCATTAGATCTCACCATTTCTTATGTTTTACTTCCCTAGGATAAAATAAATGTATTATGTATGATATGAATACGAAGGGTTATATATATGAATTAATTTGAGGGAGATGACTTAGTTCACCTATTAACCAAGTGTTTATGTTTCTATGTTTGTAGAGGCGCTATACATTTTCTATCCTCAAGAATGTGTTTTCTTGATGTTATAAATATTCATCAAAAATGAAGTAACATCTATGTATGGTAATATTAACTCATCATAGTTTATATCAAAGGATGGTTTTATTTAACCTTTGGAATGTAGTATAAGAAAATATTAGAGATATCCCAAAGGACGTGTATAAGGATGAGTATAAGGATGAGTAAATGTATGAGAAAATTCCTTGGAATTTTGGTAAAGGATAAAGTGAGTGGTTTTTATGTAATTAAACCCCTATCTGGATACTATAAGTGGATGTGGATCTAGAACAGAGGTACCTAAGGATAATAAATTCAAAAAGGGTGCATTGATCTTAGCTCAATCATCACCTGGTACATGACAACGGGCCTTACTACACACCTGGTTTGACACTCCTAGGGGATATTATTTTGAAATTAATTAACTCTTTATGAACCATCATGAAGGATTTAAATATAATATGACTATGAATGAATTAGGATAAACCTAAGGTTTCATATATTAAAAAGGTGTCATTATTTTGATTCTAATAAGTGTTTTTTCAAAAAAAAATGGTTCCCCACTCTGATTATTGTTGCTTAAACTATGATTTTTAATTTTAGTTAGTGGATGAAACCCAAAAGAACCATGTTAATTTAGATTTCAATGAACAATGAAATGATTATTCTCATGAGAATATAAATGTTATGCGAGCTAGAATGAAAAATCTTGTTATTATGATCACACTACTTTCTCAATCTATGAATCATGTTGGACTTCCAAATGACCAAAAAAAGGAACAAAATTCTCTTAATTCCTTGATGAGGAAATGTTCACATTATTTCAGTGGGACTTGTGATCCACTAGTTATTGAGAAATGGATAAGTACCAATGATAAGATATTTTTTATTCTCTATTTTTTGGGACATGAAAAAGGTCACTTTGGTTATCTTAAATTTGGAAGGTGAAGCGGATCAATGGTAGAATGTTATAAATAATATGAGGTAATAAGATGAAATTGACTCCATAGATTGGGATGAGTTCAAGAACATATTTTTAAATAAGTAACTTCCTTGTATTCTTTATATGAATATGGAGATGGATTTACTCGAGCTAAAGAGAATGGATTTTGAATCCATTGGTACCTACAAGGAAAATTTTATAAGACTTGTGAGGTACGCTTATGGTATTATAATCCAACTAGAATGTAAGTTTGATCGATTCTTTAATGGCTTAAAACCAGTTCTCTAAAGGGAATTGGCCATAATATACTTTAGTAGTTATGAAGAGATTGTTCAATGTGTTATAAAGGTGTAGATAGAGGATGGAGTTACATATCAATATCAAGATTTTTAAAAGAAAAGAAAATGTTAATTTGAAAGAAAATATAAGAACATTGGAGAGAAAAAGATGAGATTTCTTTTATGCTCAAATTATGGGAAGAAGTGTGGATGGAATTTTCTTAAGGGGTCTATTAAATGTATTAAGTGTGTAAGGGAATGTTATCAAGAAATTTATTACTAAAGTGATGGGTAGAAATTAGTTGAAAATATGAATAGAGATAAAACTACACAGAATGAACCACCCACACTCCAGTGTTTCAAATGAAAGGAGTATGGGTACTATACTAACTAGTGACTAATATGAAGGTCAATTATGATTATCTACATTAACAACCTCTTAATTAAAGAGGAAAAGGTAAATATAATTCGATCACTATTTCTGATGAAGGTTATGATAACAACATGGTAAAAGGTACACTTACCATCCATTCTAGAAATGCTAATGTCTTATTTGATTCTCTCTCTACTCATTCATTCATGTCTAAATAATTTGATAAGGGTATTAAGATTCCACCATAATGATTAGATATATATTTAGTAGTGAAAACCCCTAATGGTATGATGATCGCATATCAAGTATATGATTCCTCTCTAATACATTGGTGGGAATGTCCTTCCCGCAAATCTTTTCATTCTTCCTTTAGTTAAATTTGATGTTATCTTAGGCATGGATTGTCTTTACCTATATAAATCCCACATAAATTTTTGAGGGAGGGAATTTGTATTTTATATTCCAAACCAACCTATGATCCTCTATCAATGTGATGATATATACTAATATCCTATGGAGATCACATATATTTTATGGGTATTAATTCTCATTCATAAGGTATGGTTATCTCAGATGGTTGGGGAGAAACTTGACATCAATGGTATTCTTATTATGAATGAATTTTTTGATGTCTTTATGGAAGACTTTCCTAGTATTCCATTGAATCATGAAATTGAGTTTTATATAGAACTCATACCTAGTTCCACACCAATTTCAAATAATATATATAGAGTAGCCCCAGTTGAGTTGTGTTAATTGAGGAATAAAATCCATGAGATCCTTGACAAGGATTCGTTTTTTCAAGTGTGTCACCTTGGGGTGACCATGCGCTTTTTGATAAAATGAAAAATGTATCAATGCGACTGGGAATTGATTATCATGAGATAAAAAATTTCATGATCAAGAACAAGTATCATTTTCCCTATATTGATGACTTCTTTGATAAACTACATGGAGCTAAATACTTTTCCAATATTAAACTTCATTCTGGATATCATCAATTGAGGGTCAATAATGATTATATACCGCAGAGAGAATTTTTTTACAATTTATGGACACTGTGAATATATAGTGATTGTATTTAGGCTTACTAATTAACCTTATATCTTCATGTATTTAATGAATATAGTATTTAATGTTTAACATGATGAGTCCATCTTAGTATTTATAGATGATATTCTTATCTATTCAAAGAGAAAGGAAGAGCATGAAGATCACTTGAGAACTATACTAAAGACCCTAAGAAAGTAAAAACTATATGAAAAAATTAAAAAGAGTTTATTTTGAATGCTAAATATTTTATTTTTTAGTAATATAATCTTAATAGACTGTATATCATTATATCCATAAAAAATAGAGGCTATTGAGTGTTGGTCTAGACCAACCATAGTGGATGAGATCTATAGTTTTCTTAGTTTAGCTGGATATTATTAACAGTTGTGGATAAATTCTCATGAAAATACAATCCACTGACCAAGTTAACTTGGAAGAGATCCAAGTTCCTCTAGAAAGATTCATGTGAAAAAAATATCAAGGAACTAAAGATAATATTAGTCAGTGCACCTATTATTACATTACCCTTTGTGGATAAGGGTTTTCAATCTATAGTAATGCATACAAGAAGGTATTTTTATGTTTTCTTATGAATAATGGAGTGGTTATAGCTTATGATGCATGAAAATTGAATATTCATGAAAAAAATTACCAAATTCCTTATTTGGACTAAGCTACAATAATTTTTGAATTAATGATATAGAGAAATTATATTTATATAGAAAATTGTGATATATATATATATATATTAATCATAAAAATTTGAAGTATATATTCACACAAAAAGAGTTTAATATGCACTAGAGAAGATGGTTAGATCTTATTAAAGATTAAAACTGCTCAATACATTACCACCCTAAGAAAGCAAACAAGGTGGTTGATGCTCTAAGTCTAAAGTATCCTAATAGATTATCCATAATGAGGTTCAAAAAGGATCCAATATTGACGGATTTGAAAAGGAAGGATCTGGAAATCCTGAATGATTGGAAAAAATCATATCTTTCTCAATTGAATGTTCAACCATATATCTAAATAGATATTAAAGAGAATCAGAAGGAAGATATAGAGATGTAAAAGAAGGTGAGAAATATTCCAAAGTTTAACATCGATCATAATGGAATGATAAGGTTTAGGAACCGTATTTTTGTTCCTTCCATACCAGATTTGAAGAAAGAGTTGTTGGTAGAATCTCGTAGTTCTTTATTCTCTATTATTCCTGGAAATATGAATATGTATAGATATTTGAAAGATTACCTCTGGTAGGATGGCATGAATAGAGATATCATGGAGTTTTTATCTCAGTGTTTGGTATGTCATCAAGTTAAAGCTAATAGATAAAATTATAAGGTGATGTTACATCCATTACCCATACCAGAATAGAAATGAGAAAACAACACCATGGATTTTGTCATTAGACTCTCAAAAATTTCTAAAGGAAATAATGTTATATCGGGTTTAGTTGATCTCCGTACTAAGTCAGCACACTTAATCACTATCATAGAACACTTTTCTTTGGGTCATATTTCGAGGATATACATTAATGAATTGGTAATGGTATATGGAGTTCCAAATTCCATTGTGTATAATCTTGATTTGAGGTTTACCTTAATGTTCTGGCTAAGTCTTCAGCAATATATTGATACGGTGTTCATTTTAAACACTATATATCATCCTCAAATAGATGGATATCTTGAGAGAACAATTCAAACAATAGAGTAAATTTTGATATCTTTTTCTTTGGATTTCAAAGGTGGTAGGGGTTAACACCTTCCTCTAGTGGAGTTTTTATACAACAATAGCTTTCAATTGAGCAGACATATGGGTCCTTATGAAGCCCTCTTTGGAAAGAAGTATAGTTCTCCAACGTGCTGGAATAAAGTTAGAGACAGAAAGATATTGTGGCCTTATATAGTTTAAGAAAGGGAAGAGAAGGATATATCCATTCAGTAACACATCAAGGAAGATAAGATTCGACAGAAAATTTATAATAAAAATCACCAACATGGTCTAGAATTTGAACTTGGTGATAAGATTTTTCTACAAATTTCCCCATGGAAGAAGGCTATGAGATTCAGGATGAAAATAAAACTAATCCCTAGGTATATTGGTCCCATTGAAATTATTGATTATATCAGGATTGTATCATATCAATTGGAACTTCCACCAAACCTCTATCAAGTCCATGATGTATTCTATGTATCTATCCAAAGGAAGTACATATCTAACACTTCGCATGCACATAACTTAGAGTTCATACCACTAGAGTGTGGTCTTTCTTATGAAGAACAATCAATGGAGATTATGTTTCATACATAGAAAGTTCTAAGTAACAATACTACTCACCTAGTTAATGTTTTGTGGGAAAACCCCTAATTTAAAAAAGCTACATGGGAACTTGAGGGTATAATGAGGAATAATTATCCTCATTTTTTCATTAAAGTGATAATTTTTTAGGGAAAATTTTATTTTAAGGGGGGTAGAACGTAAAATCTAGGGTTTTGTGATTTTTGTTGAATAAATTAAATTTCTTTGATAGCTTGTGTTACACACAACACCAATTTTAGCATTAGTTTCATGAAACACTGAGTTTTAACCAGAACAAAATAAATTATTAATACAATTATTTAAAACCAAACGTTATTTCCTATCCATTAAACATAGAGATATTAATAAAAATAAATAATTTTTTGATATTAAGTATAATGTGTTTATATAAACAAAACATATTTATAATAAAATAAATAATTTTTGTTAAAGTAATTATATGTTTTGAAAGTGCTATATTCTCAAAAAAATCATGTATTTTTGTGAATGATAATAAAATTAATTTTTTAAACTTTTAAAAAATTAATATGAAAAAATAAAATACACTTTTTAAATTAGAATTTCAAAATTAGATTGGGGTGAATTCTTGGGATTTTTTTAAAAATATTCATTTTTTATTAATAGTAAAAAATGATGAATTTAATTGAAAGTTTTCTTTTCGTTTAAATTATTTATAATTTTAGATTGTATTTTATATTGGTTTTAAAGTATAATTAGTTCAATTATATATCTATTAACCCAATTTTGGTCAATTTAATCAATTTTATATTGAATTTTTATATAAAAACATTTCAAACTTTTGAACATTTTTCTCTTCAAAAATCTACTTTTTTGTCGTCTTTGTGGGATTAATTTAAAATTAAAAATTTCCACCTTTTTTAATATGATTTTTTAAAATGTATTTCATATTTTTAATCAAAATAATTTTTTTATCTTATAATATTAAATTAATTTTTTACCATGATGAATCGGAAAAATAGTAAAAAATTATTTACCATTATTGAGGTAAAAATGGGTTTACCGGGGGTTAAAATAAAAATATAAAGTTTAGAATTTCCTAAAAAATTATCTAAAATCTATTAGATGGAAATATTTAGACCTTATAATGTATACTTTTCTATCATTTTCTATTTTTAATCCTTATTTCATTTGAAAAATATCAGTACACCTTTTTATTTCAAAAAAATTACAAATATACCACTCACCTCACTTATAAAAGGCCACCCCATATCCTCTATTATTCACATATTAAAACCCTTTTGTTTCACCTAGTACCTAATTCAATAGCATCCAAAATTACCTTTTCTCTTTTTATAGGTCTTAATTTCAGAATAAATATAATCTAGGAAGGCTTATGATGCAAACCTAAAAAGGTTACCCGAGGAAGATATAATATTCTTCATCAAACATTTTTATTTTATTTATTTCGGTACCTCCATAAATAATTTCTAAAACATGATGATATAATATCCTAAGTATCATACATATACTGATATATTTTTATGTTAAGGTAATGACCTACAATCATCCCCTCTTCCATCAAAGGGGTAGGAAATCATCATTCGTGTGTACAGAGGTCTACCACCTCGTGAATCGATGTCATTATTTTTTCCATTACCACCACTCACAGCTAGTTATAATGTTGGTTTGAATACTTATATATGATATTTATTATTTTATTATGCTTATATATTCATAATTTTCTATTTTTCATTTTAATATCCTTTCGTGGGAATACGATTACGCTATTCATGTGTACGGAGGACTATCGCCTCGTGAAGTGATGTGATTCATTAACACAATACATGGACATAAATAAGGATGAATTGAATAAAAATATGTAAAATATATGAAATAAAATTTATTATATATTCTTAATATATTATTTAACTTTATTTATTTCTTTCTTTCAGGAATATGGAAACAACATTCATGCATACGTACGGTCTACCATCTCCATGAACTGTGTATTTTATTTTCTATATATAACTTTTAAGAATCACTATAAATACCTATATACTAAATATATATATATAATATTTATATTATTTTTAATATTCTATAGATTTTTTAAAAATGATCAAAGTAAGATGAATGAAAATAAAAAATCAAACATATACGAAAAACAAATCGGTTATTACCCAAAATGTGACTTTAGCATGGAATTGTTAACACATGGGAAATAAAAGGACATAACTGAATAATATGCCATATGATATATATATATATATATAATTATGATTAATAAATATATTTATAATAAACTTATATTTATTTTAAATGTGGGTTTAATGTGAATGGAGGATTTAGAGACTTACGGTAAGGTATTTTTATCCAAATTTTACTTCTTTGAGGCATATGTTATATTACACACCTATATTCCTTTACAAGGTGTATATAAAACCCCATATACATGTAAAATAATTAATTAATCTATCCTTATTAAATTTTATGTTTCATTTAATTATGTACCTTCATGGTGCTTACGTTTCAAAGTTTCCAAAGTGGTAAATATTTTATGTTACAATCTCATCGTTTATCAGGATTGTTTGTGATTATGTTTTTGATGATAAAATATTATCATCCTTATCTAATGAAACACATGAATGTCTTTATGCTCTATATATTCATGATATTAATAGTACCATTTTTCCACACTTTTATACTTATTATATTTGAGTAACAATTTTTAAGAAAATTCAACTTTATTTCTCTCTACGTTCTCAAATCTGTTTTCTTCCAAAACCATGTTTTTTTAAAATGTTTTCAAAAAAATTTCAAAATTATAATATGATTTTTAAAATAAATTTTTACCCATTTTTTAATTTTTACAAAAAAAAAATAAAAGTAATATTTATGTTATTTTCCAAACAATTCTTGTTTGGTTTTATCAAAAATGTCAAAGGAATATTTTTTTAATGTGTATGACATAAATGAAACTTTCCATCATCATAAACATTGTTTTCTTTGAATCTTATATTATAGTTTTTAAAGGTTAAATTAAAATAAAATGACTTTAAAGTTTTATGTTTTGAAAAGTTCTTTTTTCAAATCAAAAAGGATATTTTCTTGAAAAATGTTTTCAATGATATTTCAAAATCATTTTTCATCTAATATTACATATGATGATGTTACCTTTGATTTTATAGGGATATAAACCAATGATAATGTTATTATTATTTATCATAATGGTTTATTATAAAAATATTTTTATGAAAACCATTTAAATTCCACATTTTATATGAAACTCTCTTCTTTTTCCATGGTTTATATGAAACCTGATTCTATTTCCATGGGTTATTCTAAGAATAAATAATGAAATTATTATGAAACCTATCTCTTTTCCATATGATACCGTATTATGAAATGATTATGAAACCCATTTCATTTCATGGGATAGGATATGACAAAAGTATTATGATCTTTTGGCACATATAAATATTTTTTTCATTATGATATGGGTGGGAACTATATATCCCTCTAATGCATTGAGTAAATATTTATATCTAATGAGATATAAGGGACTAGAATGTGGAGTGAACCCAGTTCAGTAAGGGACTTTATCCATTATGATAGTCTTGGGAGTGATCCTTGACTACTATGATGGTTTGGGTAGTGAACCAATTCCACTGTGATATACTTGTAAGTGAGCCTTGACTACTTTGGAAAATATTTTCCATGATTATGTATATGCCACAAATCCATGTCATATGACAATGTTATGCTCTCTTAGATCATGTTCTTCAGTTATCTTATGATTCATATCATATGAAATTCCAATATTTATTCCATGAATAAATATTATGATCTTTGTTTAGAAGGGTATCATTTTAAAATGTTATTCTTGTGTTCTTGTGCCCTTATGTTCAAGTTATGCTTACATATCACCCTTTTTTACCCTTAATAAGTATCTAAGATAACCTTTTTTTATGTTTCCTTTCCCTGAGTTATGAATAAATGTATTACGTATGATATATCTATTAAGGGTGATAAATCTGAATGACGTGGTGGGATATGTAATAGTTCACCTATGAACTAGTGGTTTATGTTTCCATGTTTCCAAATGCATTATACCATTACAATCCTCATGCATGTACTTGTGTAATGTAATAAATGTTCATTAAAAATAATGTAATTTCTATGTATGATAAGCCTAGGTTGCCATACTCTAGCATATACACTCCATTTTATTCCTACTCTTACAATTTTAAACCCTTCTATAGTATAACCTAACAACTCCAAGCATAAACAAGAATAAAAAAACAATATCATACCTCAAACCGAGGGTCTTGCATCATGTGTAAAAACCCCTTTTTTAAGAAAAGTGTATTTTTAAGCACGCACATTATGTATAGAAAAAAATTATCAATGTTATTGATTCTAATGATATTAAAAATATTATTATTGATCAACTAAGAACTATTTTATAGTTAAATAAATCTATAATTAAATTTCCTCTTGTTCAAACTTAATTAAAGAAACATACGAAGAATATTTCCCATAAAATAACACAAAATTTTCCAAAATGATATTTATGGGTTTTATAAATTTTAAATAGTATATTTAAATTCATTATATAAATTAGAAATATATATTTTTTATATAAAAAAGGTTTCAAAAAAATCAAGTTATATAAAAGTGATTGTATTAAAAAAATCATTATATTTTCACTATAAACCTAAAAATTGATTATTTTTTGAAACATCACAAAATTTCAAAAAAAAAATATAAGTTGAATTTAAAAATGAAGTTCATTTTATTAATTTAAAATTCTAAAATTCATATAAATCTGTTATAATATAAATCCATAATGAATGGAACATTAATTTTTTGAAAAACATATTTTATAAGAATAATGTGAATGTATTCTTATTTAGTGTCAAAAAACCTATTAAATGGATAACAAAATTTATATATATATATTAAATTAATAAATAAAATTAATATGAATTCATTTTAATAAATTAATACATAAATCAGAATAAAATATTGCGCTTAAAATTAATTTCATATTGATACACTCATTAGATTCTATTGATAATAATTACATTCTTATATCATACTAATTTATACTTATAAAACCACTTATAATCTCCATGTAATATCTAATTGTAAGATAACTAGAAGTGGTAGTTTCATGTGGTGATTCAGATAGCATGAATTTCATAATGAGTCCTATAAGCATTATCTTTTACTACAAATGATTTCACACATGCCATAATTGACTGAGTTCAACTTGGCCTTAGTCTAGGGAAAACTCTAGTAAAGCTACCTCCCTTACAAGCATAAAAAATGGGATTCATAATGAATAATTATGATTTTGGATGATATTTCAACTTATTTCCTTATTTATTTTTTGATATGGTTACTTCAATTTATAATATCCAATTTAATATCTAAGTTTCAATAGTCATATTTAATATTTAAAATATATCAAGGTTTTTTGTTTTAGTTTAGTATGTCTGTGAAATAAGATAAATAAGATATTATTTATTTGAGATGAATATGTATTGAAACCCAATATTGTTACACTAATTACATGCATATAATTTCATACATATTGAAACTACTATAAAAGAAACATCAAGCACCAAAATATATCCTCGACACCAACCTTGAATCCCAAACAACTCCTAAGAAACTACATGAACTAGTAATTTCAAGCATGATCACCAATCACCTCGTACGATACTAAAAAATAGTTTATATATACATTGGGTTTTCATAACATGTATACTCAATAGGATCCTCTTTAAATCCTATCATGAAATAGATAATTAAATCATACTAAAGCCCAGGGAATGATAAGTGAAGCTAACAAATCACCTAATAGGGTTTTCTAAGTTCCAAGCCTCACCATGAATCTCTCACAAAGTATTTCATATCAGTGATCATATAATATAATATCAAAATAATTTAACCTTATACCACTTCCCCATTAGTTTATTGCTCTATCCCAATATCGCATGTCTTGATCCATCTCTCTCCAGAATTATGTCATCCTAAAGATACCAGTGCTAATATAATATAATATGGACCTCATGAATCAATCATATCTTCATCATGTATAATGCATCATGTGAATCACATTATCTCATAATCTCATTCCATATCTCTATATAGTAACTTAGTGACTTTTGGGATCCACCATAGAATGTATGTCGAGTACTATACATCAAGCCATCACACCCCATACCTGATATACCTATAATAATCCTTAAGATAATATATCTGGAGAAATTTTTTTATAAAATAAAAACTATCCATCACATATATATACACACCTATATGGTAAATATAATTACCATGCATACCATCATATAATAATACTCTAATAAGAGAGTAGGTAAAGAGGTGGTAGTCAACCATTTGTTCCTCAAAAACCTAAATGTTGGGGAAAACTCCCCTCATAGTCCACTAGGTGTTAGTCACCCTATCAGCATGGATTGGGTAGCATATAAAATATCATAACATATAGGATATATATATATATATATATATATATATATATATCAAAACCAAACTATGTGCATCTACCTAGTCTTAGGATCAAATGAAACTAACATCACTCAGACACCCAGTTTCCACTATTGAGGACAAGATATCCTACAGGCACAGAAACATTCAAGAAGACATTAATTTATTTCTTTATAATAAAAAAATTTGACATTATATTAAATAATTGTTTTAACAAAAAAACATTAATTAAACATGATCATTAATTAACTCCCATGCACTCCAAGCATATAACAATTTATCCAATGAATTTTCAAGATTATCATTATTTCCATTCTAACAAGACATCAACCCCATAGGTTCAAAAACTAATTATTCTTTATATTTTCATATTTTTTGGCACTCTAGGACTCATCCTAATCTACCATAAATGATATATATAAACTTATAATAATAAACTGTGTCAATTTAGTGGGGAATGGAATGAAAAAATAGGCAACCTAGTCATCAATCCTATTAAATAGATTCAAAAACAATAATAAATCACCCCATATTCTAGAACCAAAACAATGGGAAATCTTATCTTAAACCCACTACATCAGTATCAGTTCCATCCCTGACACCACCATGCATATCACCATGCATATTACCATACATTCCACCATGATACGCATTAACTGCTACCATGAAACTGGGCCTCCCTACCCATGTTTCTTCAACAATCATCCATACCAAGACCACATCGAGTTGCATATCAATGATCGCATCCAAGGAAATAACAAAAGGTTGAAAGAAAACAAAAAACAATCAATAGGGAATATAGTTCCCAAAACTATGTAATATAGCTTTTATAATAAAATAGTCTCACTCGATCCCAAAAATTTATCTTTATCAAAAAACTGATTCTTTACTATCTTGAATTAACTGATTCAAATTAACATAAATTACAACCACAAGTAACCTAAGACATCAAATATTAAAATCTATAAATTATTAAAACATGATTATTTACATAACTTCTAATTTCAAAATTCTCTAATGAATAAAATTATCAATTAATATTACTCTTAATTATTTCATCAACAAGCATACCATCTTTATGTTATTTAGAAAAAATCATTAAAATAAAAAAGAATTTTAATATTTAACATGCATCAAGAATCACTATGATTTCCATGAAAATATAATAAATAATGGATTTATTTAAGCATGCCTCTTTTAATTCATTAGCCAATAATAATTACCATCATTATATTCATTAACAATTTTCATCATATCAAACATACTAAATCATATAATAACAAACATGATAATCCAAATCATAAACATAGATAACACATTATCTAGTAAAATAAGATGCAAACCATTATCATGGTGGAAATTAATGTGATCACCACAAACAAAACCAATGTTCATTATTTAATTTGGTTTAATCTTTATAAAGGTTAATTAACTAAAACCCAAAGAAATAAATCATGATAACTTTTCAATTTTGCATAAAATAATAGTAGAATAAATGAATCCCCTACCTCAGTTTAGAAGTTAAACATTATTTTTTTGAGAATGGATGATCTAGTTTCAACCACTGCTAGGAGAAACACCACCAATCCAAACAAAGACTAGCTAGAACCTAGTATCTATATTCCATCATCAAAAAATTCTAAAAAACCTAAAATAGGGACTTCTATTGTTATGTTCTTTATAGAAAAGAGGAAGGAAATAAAATTATAAAATTAAAACAAGGGATTATACATAAAACCAAGGGTATTCAATTATCCATGAACCAGGTTAGTATCCATAAGTAATTGATCAAGTGGAACCAAAGGAAGGTATTATTAACACCAAAAAGTAAAAAATTCAGACAACGAAATCTCCATTTGAGAAAACGTTCAACCAAGAACTAGGTTTATCTGAGCGTGTGAAAAATAAAGGAATTAAATAGGTGGGTGTGGATCAATTATTAAAGGATAAGAATTGATATAAACATGAATTTAAGACCTATAATAACTACTCAACTATTTCCCCTTTTGAACCATTTAAGATCCATGAATATTGGTGGATATTTTATCCATCCAAAAACCAAACCAACCTCCACCATGGATTCCATAATAGGCTAGCCATAGCCATAGTTGTTCTTTATCATTTCATCTAGAAACAAAATCACCTACAATGTGTTTCCCATATCTAGGATGATTTTATCATCCCATGTCTTAAAAAATTGCATTGAAATCCATTTATATTCTCTCCATTCTAGACATGAGGACCCTAGAGGTTGTATACTCAGCACTACACCCTCGTTGTGTATTTCTAAAAGCCTATTTCAGATAGGTAGACACCAAGTCCACCACAGATTTCAAAATAGACATGGTGTTTCTTGTTTTGAACATACATTTCTCCAAACATGGTATAATCCATCAAACTCTTCAAATACCTCTCAAACTCCAACCAGCCTCGAAAAATCCTTGTGGAAATATTTGGAAGATATAGACTATTACACTCATAGTCAGGATACATGTTTAGAAAAACTATATTCTAACTATGGTGTCCCTTTTCTCCTTCAAAACCAAAGATAACGATTAGTTGGGAATAGTATCATGTTTATACAAACCATGTTCGTGCTGGGAAATCACATTAGGACACAAACCCAACCATACACACAATTTTCATGTAACTCTTAAAGGGTTAGGGAAACCATTTTCAAATAATAAAAACCACCAAAAAAATAAATAGAACCATATTACACAGTTATTTTACAGTTACTACAAATTATATAAATAGGTTGTGCACTTTTCCCGTTTCACCCAAAATTCCAAAAATCTCAAACCCTCACACCCAAAAACCTTTAGAACCATAAGAGAGAAAAAATATTCCCAAAGTAAAACATATAAGTGACTTAGACAGAATCACATTACATATATTTATATCCTTAATTATGCTTTGGGGAATCCAACTGGGTATTTTTATACTCACCCATGAGAATGACTTTTATCTTGACATGTTGTGTTTATTTAATTTATTTGTAGAATATATGGGACTTAAATGGTCATGGAGATAGTGGAGCTTGTATAGAACCCAACCCCAGTAACCTATACCTGGTGGTTACTTTTTTATATTGGAATAATATACAAGATGTCTCCTCCCAAATGACTGAGTAGTTTATTACTCTTTTAAATCTAGATATATAGTTTAATGTCATAATAAATTTAAAAATATAATAATAAAACATAGTTAAAGTAAATATTTTGTATCCTTAAACTCATTCAAATATTCTTTCTTCATCGCCTAGGGAAAGGGATCAAAATAATGGGTGAGCTCAAATGATTATTAAGGGTTAGGTATAGTAGAATATATCATTATTAACTATGGAATAGTCCATATGGAAAGGTAAATAACTAAAAACACATGCCATTTATTCAATAAATTAATCACAAAGAAGAATATGGCAGGAATAAATCATGATCAAATAATTTCATATAGTTAATCACATGATCTTTAAACTAATCCATGGATATCATAAAAATTAAAATAATTACATGAAAATTAATAACTAATCTCATAATAATGGAATGAATAATTCTGAACATCATAAACTTACTATAGAATCCTCATTCCAAGACATCTTACATAAATGTGTAAGTTCGTAGAAGAATAACCAAACTAGCTTGTCTCATGAGACCTACCAATGCATTGTGGGGATATAAAGGGACCTACACTTAAATTACTAAGTCCAATTCATTAATAATATGAAATGTTTGAATAACAATTCAATACAGTAATCAACATAAACATTGATATTGAAAAACTATCATATGAAATGTTGATATTTTCTTAGTCAAACTGATTATAAACTATCAAGATAAAGAATAAGGATAATATCATTAAAACATATACCAAGTGGAGTATTATTATTATAAAGTTTTACTATCATTGATGAGTTTAAATACCTTAAAATATCATTAAAACATTCTTTAGAAAAATAGACATTTCATTTTGAAATCCATTTTTAAAAACTAAACATTTTAAGAATATTAGGAAAAAAAATTTAAAAAATAACCTTGAAAACTTGTTGAGTGGGATTCAAATAATTGATCTTTCATAAAAATAGGAAATTCCATTCATGTCATATAAGTTAAAAAATATTTCTTTCACACTTTTATATAAAAATTCAAAAATTATATTGATTTAAAAATAATAGGAATATTTCTTGAAAACCATTTTGTAAAAGTAAAACTTGGATAAAAATTTCTTTAATAAATCATTTTATAATAGTAAAAATATTATTTAAAACATTTTATAGAAAATATGGATATGGATGAAAAAGGGTTCTTGATTGGGTAGAAAAATAATGTTGGTTTTCCTTAAAAACATGATTTTGGTATCCTGGGTACTTAAAGAGTGAGAAATCAAAGTAAAAAAATTATAATTTATATAAATAACCAAATTATACGAAATTATATTTCGTATAATATATAAAAATTAAATAATTACCCTAGAAATTATTTTAACATAAAAAATCCTGAATAATGGTGTAATTGTGAAAATAACCCTTATCGTTTTGGTGACTTTTGAAACATAACCTTCGTGAAAGAAATAAATTCAAATGAAGAATTAAAAATCATGAATGTATATATATTCATCCTAAAAAATTTAAAATGGTTATTAATTACACCTCATAATATAATATAGGTGTAAAAAATATCATATGTCTTAAAGAAGATAATTTGAGACAAAAATACCTTACCTTATGTTTGACTTCCTTAGTATGTATTTGAACCTCATGCGTAATAAATATATATTTATTATAAGTATATTATATAAAAATAATAATATATATAATTTCATATATGATTTAATTATAAACTTTCATCACCCATTTACTAATAATTCTTTATTAAAATCACTATTTTGGTTGATAATTGCTTCGTCTTCCGTATATGTTTCAATTAAATAGTTTCGATCTACATACTTAAATCATGATTACATTATATCCAGAATGTTATTAATGATATAAATATCTTATATATATCCAGTATATTTATATTTAAATTCATCTATAAAATTTATAGAATGAATTACACTATTCATGGATAAGGTAAGTCGTACAAATGCACAAACGCTATTTTCACTTTTCGAAGAATCGTACAATAAAATGATAAATAATTATTCTATTTTATAGACTCATTTTTTAATCATAAATTTCATATATATATTAACTAAATATGTCTTTATTACCGTTCTTGTAATGTGGAAATTAAAAAATAATCACATTTCTTCATGGGGGTGGTAGTCTACATGTACGCACAACCGACGTTATCATTTTCCAATGGATTATAATTTAATAAGGTAGGTATAATATTATAACTTTAGAGGAATAATTATTTTATAAAGTCCATATAAATTCATTAGTTACATATTTATAATCATCCTTGTGAAGTGGTGATGAAAATAAATGACACTGCTACATAGATACGGTTAGTCGTACGTACGTATGAATGATGATTTCGCTCTTCATAGGATGGAAAAGAGATGAAAATTGGTCATGAAATAATAATTATAAAATATAAGTACATTGTTGATACTTGAATTATTATTTTATAATGAGGAAAATACATTTATATAGAGTATAAGAAGAAATAAATTTGAAAGAGTTGTAAAAACAATTATCATCTCTTAGAGATGCCTCCTTTGTATCTCTTATTAAGGACCTATAGTTGGTATTTTGGGAATACCAGTACCTCAAAAACATATTTAAGTATTTTTAGAAGTTAAGTGGGTAGATTTTGGTTGATATTTATGGATCAAGGTGGTGTGAATAATTTAGATAATGGGTGTCCTTTTATAATTTTGGGGAGGGTATTCATAGAATTTATTACTGTATTAAATTAATATAAATTATTTTTCATATAAAAATGGATCTAAAATGATATAGATAAAAAATAATGTTATTATGAGTCGAAATACTATAAACCAATAAAAGTTTAACAAGTTCTAGTTGTGTTTTCACCCTTATCTTATAGTTTTAAACCCCACCACCTCTCATTGACCCTTTTGGTAATTACAGTAATGTTAAGATTTTCTACACTTTATGGGTCAATAATGTTACCATAAATGGACTATGGTTTATTTTTTATATTTATATCCCATTATTTTGTTTGAATTTAGAATTTTTATGAATTTTAAATCATTTAATAAAATATTATTCATTATAGAATATTATTAATGTTATTTTGACACTATTCATTAATATGAATTTAAATACATCAAGAAAAAGGTGATATTTGAATATAAGCCTTTAAAACTACCCTAAAACTTCATATATATCTATAAAATTCATGGCGTACATTATTTTATTCAAATTATATCACTTTTAAAATTTTTAAAGTCATTTATTTTATTTTTCTATTAATTGAATTAATATTGTATCGGTGTTTCTTAAGTATTTAAGGTAATTATTTCATCACCAAAAATTAAAAAAAATTACCATGATGAAAAAAAATTATTTATATTTTAAATAAATATTTATAACTAACAAATTTTATTTTTATCCTTAATTAAAAAATTTAATGATAATAAAAATAAGGAGAATGACATTTTTTACTTTTCTTTAAATAAAATAATATAAAGTTAAAAATCACATACAAATTGAAAAAATGGATCATATATTATAATATTGGGAAATTATATATGAAATAGGTTCATCAAATGAAATTAAATCAAGTTTTAGGGTCATTTTCTTGTCTTTATCATATAATTTTAACCTTAATTACCTGATTTACCCTTACTATAGTGACAATTATTTACTATTGTTACTATTCATAATGGATAAAAATAAATGGGATCTATTTAAGATTTTGGAACACCTTATTCTAAATATTTAATCCATTTTTTAATATTAAATTTCTATAATTCTTATTAATTAATTTAAATCAACATGAAAAACACGATGAAAAAATAGTTTTTAGAAAAATTCCTTTTATATATAAAACTCATTTCATTACAAAAACAATTATAAATATGATTCCATATAAAATAATTAAATTATTCATAATATAAAAGAATTAATTTTATTTTTGAATCATTTTAAAATAGAACATAACTTTAAAATTTCATGATATAAAAATATAGTTTTCAATAAAAAACCGTATATCTTTACAGAAAAAAATTGTATATTTCACCCTAAGATAATTTTGACATAATTATTTCAAAAATAATATTGTTTTTTAAAAATAAAATTTATAGAATTTTATAAATAAATATTAATATTTTATCACAAAAATCAATAAAAATCCTTTTTGAAGAAAACTTATTTCTAAATCATAATATGACTTTATGGAAAATTGAGTACTTATTTACTAATAATTAATCAATGTATTTGTATTGGGTATGTATTTAATATATACTTCATATTTTGGTTAATAATATTTATACCCTCCAATTCAACAGCTAGTTTATAATGGTCTTATTTAAACACAAATATTTGTTGGTTCCTTCAAGCCTAGTGTTGTGTGTTGTATATGATATCAAACAAGGATTTATTTTAAAATATTAGGGTTTCAAATTCTTCCCCATTAAATAAATTACATCCTTGTAATTTTAAATTATTCTTGGTAATCAAGGGTTTGAAATTTGAAAATTCTTTTGTGGAAAACCCACATTGTAAAAGGGGTTAATAAACCTTCATCTTTCGAAGAGGGAAAGGAAAATACATTGGTAACCAGGAATAACACATTTCTAGGATTCCAAATAGGATAAAATTAGTGGGAAGTAAAAATATAGACATGGGAAAAAATTTATGTCCAAATAATTATGGACATTGATAGAGATCATTGATCCCAATAAATTGAATGATCATGAGAAAGTTAATGACTAAAAAATCATAAATCAAAGAGGAGTAAAAATTACTATTAATTCAACATAAATGAGTGTAATGGGATAAAAAAAATCAATATCATTTTCCAAGAGTTGAGTAATTAATTTACCATATACACTAAAAACATAAGGAAATATACTTATTGAAAATTATAATTTTTTCCATTAATCAATTTCCATCATAATAATAACATTTACCCTAAATGATGAGTATTCAAGATGAATTTTTTATGCTTTACGCACTATAATAAACTTCTAAAGGATAACATAATCCAAAAAAGTATAATAATATATTCCTTCTAACTTTATAAATTAACAAAAACTAAAATGGTTTCCATAACATAAGATAATACCCAAAATTTATAATCCTTAATGTGAAGATATAATGCATTTTACTTCAGAATTTACACAATAACATCATGGGTTCAACTTAGATTATTTCGAAAATAAATAAACCTACATCCCAAATAACCTCAATAATCACAATATTAAATAATTTTTTAACCACAAAGGTAATCTCATACCCTTCATCTTCACCTCAATGATGTAATATTAGTCTTCCCATATAATTCTTTATATTAAACCTAAAGGATACATATACCATAACCTAATAAAATATCACCAGAAATATGATTAGTTACCCCAAAATCCAAGAAAATAAAAATGGCTTGATCATATCATATTAATAAAAAAAATCATTGTAATACTTATCCATAAAATTATTTATGTAAAAAAATGTTATACTAACTAGGAAATCATGTAGTCCAGTGGTAGGTGCAGTAACCTTTTCACCCTTATATTATGGGTTTAAGCCATGTGGCCTTCTACAATGTGATTTATAATGACCCATGTTGGAAATACATGGATATTACATTACTTTTTTGTAATACTTAATACATTACTCAAATATATTCCCAAAGACCATATTAGATTAGTGTCTTTCTAAACTTGGAATATATTCTTCTAATTTGGTGAAAGATCTTTAACATTTCCCATAAATATATTCCCCTTTGTTATTCCTACCTAAAACATTTCTTTATATCCTAGAGAAAAGAAACATATGAAAATGGTGAGCTCAGATGCTCAGTAAGAGTAAACAAGGGAGGCATGTAAAAATTATCATGAGAATATGGGTCTAATAAAATGATCATGAAAATAAAAGATCATACCCTGTGTATCAATGATAATAAATAAGAATCATGTAATATATATTGGTAGTTCATAATACATGAATCATAATGAAATAAATAACATAATCCATAAAATCATAACACAAGAATATGAAATGGAATTTGTGGAAGACGCATAATAATATAAAATTGATATCTATAGTAGTCAAGGAATCACTAACAAGACCATCTTAGTATTATGGTTTAACTCCCCATACAATCTTGGTATCCATGGTTAACTCCTATAACCATCTTGGTTGTCATGGTTCACTCCCATAACCATCTCAGTAATCAAGGTTCACTCCCAATACTATATTAGTAGACAAGGTCCTTTATGTCTATCTCATGAGATATAAATATTTACCCAATTATAGGAGGGAGATATATGACCCACCCATCACATAATGAAAACCATACATATGTGTTACATAATAACATAAATCATTCATCATATGAGAACTCATGGAATGAAATGGGTTTCATAAATATCATCCAATCATAACATAACCCATGGAAAAGAAATGGGTTACATAAATATCATTCAATCATAAACATAAACCATTCTCAAAAATAATAAAAATGGTATCATTGAAGATTTAAATATAATTAAATTAATTAAATTAATTATATAACATTTTATAGGTCAGTATATACACCACACAAAATATGTGAGTGGTGAATATAGCGTGTATCTCATGAAATTAAAAAGTGAGATGAAATTCTCTTACCTTATGTCTTTGACTCTCGTCATACTTATTCAAATGTCCTGTATAATAAATATAATTTTATTATAAATATATTAAACAACCATATTAAATTAAATAATTCCATATATGATTTACATATTACCTTCTATTACTCATTTATTAACCATTTGATGTTAATGTTATGTTTCGGGTAATATCTGCTTATTTTTTATATATGTTTTGACTTTTTATTCTTGATACTCTTACATAGATAATGATTCCTTATATCTAGAATAATAACCATGATAAAAATATCATATATATATATATATATATTCATAGTGATTCATAAAATTTATACATATAAAATAAAACACATCGTTCATGGAGACGTTAGGTCGTACGTGCGCATTAACGTTGTTTTGGTTTTCCTTTCAGGTTAAAAGAAAGAAATTTATATGATATATTATCATTAAATAATCATTATTATGTCATATATAACATATATATTCATAAAATTCATCCTTATTACCATCAATAAAAAATATAGATGAGAAACGAATTACATCGCATTGTGGAGATGGTAAGTCATACGTATGCACGAGCGATGTTATCATTTTTCCAAAATATTAGATGAAGGGTAAAAAGGTAGAAATTATATTATGATTATAAAAAGTATAATTATATCATATATATAATATATATCATATAAAAATATATTTTCCATCTTAATTTTCACCATGATAGGTGGTAAAGGAAAAATGAACAAAAATGTTGCATGAGGCGGTGGTTCTCTATACATAAGAACAGTAAGTTCATTACAAATTAGATTGAAGTGTGTATGAGTGTATGTATAACACTTAATATTAAAAAAATATTATATTATGGATAATTATTTTATAATATAAGTATAAAATAAAAATAATTGAAGGAGTTCAAGGAATAAATAAATTAAAAACGTTTGTTGATGAACATTACATCTTCTTTGGGTATCTCCTTTTGATTTGGAAAAAAGGGTTATTTTGATTGGATTTATGACCAAATTAAGGAATCTTAGATTAAGGGAATAAATTTTGGAGGATACTTTGGTATATTTTTTACAATACAATGTCTTTAGAGGTGTGAATAAAAGATAAGGATATGGGACCTTTTATAAGAGAGGGGAGGGAAAATTTTGTAAACACTCAAAATATTAATTTAATATAAATTGATTTTTAATATAAAATAGCTCTAAAGTGAGTTATTTATAATCTAATATGAGTATGGGTATAAATTATTTCAACTAATTATTTTTATATATATTTATATCACAACATTAACTTTATCTTTTGGCATTAACCCTTAGTTAAACCCTTTAACTCTCACCATGACAACTTGTCTTTTTTTCACTTTAAGGTTAATAAAGTTGCTATTAAATTCCACAAAAAATGGATTATTAATGAAATATTTAACCTTATTATACTTATTTTGAATAATTTCATATTTTTATAAATTTTTTACCATTTAATAATATATTATTTATTTTAATGTATCATTTATGTCAATTTTGATACTATTCAATATTTGTCTTCTTAAAAATATCCTAACGACATAGAATCTTAAAAATAACACTTATAATATATCACTAAAATATAAAATTTATCTGTAAAATTATTTTATTCCATTAATCATGTTAAATTTATATTTATTTTAATATTTTTAATCTAATTTATTTTATATTTATATTAATTAAACAATTACTACAACATCCTTATGTAATCCTTTAATTAAATATATATTCTCTAAAAATAAAAAATAGATTATCATTAAGAATATGAATTTATTATATTTCAAATGAATAATTATAGTCTAAATTATATTATGTAAAACCCTAAATTTAAAATGATTTACTTATTAAAAATATAAGTATGTCATTTTTAACATATATTTAAATAAAATATAATAAATTTCATATCCTTACCCAAGTGGATTCAAAAGGTTATAATTTCATAATAAGATTTATTTTTTTATAAACCCACTCATAAAATTAAATTAGGACATGTTTTATGGTAATTTTATAATATTATAATATTATTCTTACCCTTAATTACCTGATTTACCCTTAACCATAGTAAATAAAAATATACAAAAATTATTATTCATAATATCCAAAAAATTATTTTAATCCTATTATACTCTAAATATCATACTTATTACAATCTTGTATGTCCATTTTTCAAAATTCAATTCACAAAAGTGGCTAAATTAAGTTTAACACTAATCTCGCATAAATGTTCCAAACTTAAATAAGTTTTTATATCTAATTTCAATATAAAAATGATTCCAACAAACTAAATTAAATTAATACATTTATTATTTATCTAATTTAATATTAAAAAATAACTAAAAATATAATTTAAAAATATAAATAAATTAGACGAAAAAGTGGTTTTAAATTAAAATTCAGTATTTTTCATTATTCATCCAAAAATGAAGTTTCTCAAAAAAATACAAAAAATTCAAGAAAATTAATTTTTTATATACCTATTTAAAATAATAAGTTTATTTTTTCATATAAATATTCTAAAAGTTCCAAAAAAGTATTTAAAAAGTGTTCTCTATTTAAAGGAGGTAAAATTACCCTTCTAAAAAATATAAGGTTTTATGCATAAAATTGGGTTTATTCTTATCTTATGCCTATAAAATCTATTGGATAAATGTAAAAAATATTTAATTGAATACATAATATTTATATTTCATTAATATCATTCACTAATTGTGGTTAGTTGAATTTATTAAGACAAAATGACTTTGGGAGCATAAAAATAAAAATATTTCCTTTATATTTAATTGGTATTTATTTTTGTTTATAATTAATTGGTAAATAATAAATTCATCTTATAAACCATATATTTTCATATGTTAGTTAATACTATTAATAAATTATGATTTAACGGTAAGGTTGTATCTTATTATATTAAATAATAATATTTTAATAATATACTATTGTTTGGTAAAACTTGATATTTTGTGTAATGCAAGCTATCAAAAGAACTTGAAATTATGTATAATAAAATACAATAATAGTATTGTGTATACCGCAATCTAATATAAATTTTTCATGTAGTGAAAACTTAATTTGGTTTTTCGTATAACGCAATCCAGACATAGTGTTTCTCATATAAAAAAATCTATATTCAATATTGTGCGAAATGAAAAATATTAAAATAATTAAATTAATTCAAATAAAAATATTTCACAGAATCTTAGGGTTTTACACTCTACCTCCCATTAAAATGAATTTTTTCATCGAAATTCAACTGGGTTATCAAAGGTTTAATACTTGAAAGTTCTTTTCATATAAACCCACATTATAAAAATAAATTATAAAACTTTCTTTTAAAAAAATTAATCTAGATCTATAATGGTTACCTAAACTAACTCGTAACTAGATTACCACATAGGAGAATATAGGTAGGAACTAAAAAAATCGACATGGAAGAGAAATATAATTATCATGTTCTGATGGAGAATGATAGGGAATATACTCAGAAGAAAGTTAACAATCATATGGCCTTAAATATTGGATTATCTAAGGGACTATATAATTTATCAAAAAAGAAGGTACTAGGATAAATTTTTTGGTTTCAATATCCTTTTTCCAAAATATAAATATTTTTCATGAAAATATATACTTACATGATTTTAGGACAACCTCACCCATTACTGTTCCTTGATCCACTTCACATATTTCTCGAAAAATTAAGGTGAATTTTTCATTCCTAAATCACCAACAGATCATGAAATCCATGATATTCCATCCCATCTATAATCACTTATCATCAATACAAAGTTTTTATAATAGGTTATCCATTATGAATAAATCCGCATGTGGTGATATAATACTTTAATCACACAAACTTCATCTGAAGTGTAACTTAATATTTCTATAAATGGTTAACCTTATAACCATTCCAAAAGATGAAAATTGCACAATTTAGAAATAAAGTCATGAAATCATATTAAAATTAATCCCCCATATAACAAAAAGTATATCTTGGTTGTCACATTCCAAACATGTGAATAAATTTATCATGTATTCTATTGAAACATGGTAATAACCTAAATTACCATACATCCTTATTGAAAAAATGCATGTATTCTTATTCCAGAGTTTATTAGATATATTAATTGAATCTAAAAATGATATAAAATCCATCCATGATAGAACAAACTTCTTTATCAACATATCCTTAATTTTTCCCACGAAAATCAGTACCATTCAACATATTTTATCCAAACATAATTATCTCAACATTAGGAATAAATTAAGTGTTACCTTCCCTTAATAAAAATATTTCCTTTCATGAAATCACTTTTCTGGTATTTTGGAACCATTCAATAAATTCTTATAGATCCTAAACAAATCATGAATTGGACAATCCTTATATAGTTCAGCATTCATAATTCTATAATCCAAATACATAAACTCTTTTATTATTCTAATTCATCCTTACACCATTAACAATACTACCTCTTATTATTAATTATACCTCTTTAATTTCACATTTCATCTATTGTATCATCATCAACAACAATATAACCATTACTTGTACCTCCTTGATGATTCCTTTCAGGTTCTTTCCTGTGAGGAAATTGGTTTGCATAATTCCCATTCATTCCTCACATAAAATATTCAAATTTTGGTAATACCATAGGGAGGCCAATATTTCCATCCACTATGTAAACTAGACTTTTCATTTTCTATTTGTTTTCACTTTTTTTTGGTCTTTCTTTTCTATAGTTAAAACATCTGCATGTTCCTTTGTTACATTCACTAGGGTGTTTCTTTCCATGTTCTTGACATGTAGGAAATTGAATCTTCTTTCCTCCATGGTCTACATTACACAATATCTCATTAAACTCCTTCATTCTCTTATTTTATGAGTCTGAGAGTTGGTTAAGGTACATGTTGTTAATAATGTTTCATGAAAACTAATTAATAACAGTAACAACATCCTTAACTTAAGTGATAATCCCATTTAAATACTCATCATCAAATTTCCCATCACATTCAACATTAATCCAGTTCCTTCTGGTTCCCTCCATTGACTAAAACTAGAAATCATTGAGTAAGAAATAATTACCATATTAGGGAACCACATAATCATAAAAATTTACTTATAAGATTGCTAAATCCTGGCTCCTACTTCTTTAATATATGACACTCCAGGTTTATCCAAGGTTATTCATAGCAATATTCTATTTAAATCCTTCATGACGGTTCATGAAGAGTTTGTGAATTCCCAAATCATATCACCCAAGAGTGTTAATACAGATGTGAATCAAGGCATGTTGTCGAATATCATGTTACAACATGTCAGTCCCGATGCACCTTATCAGAGTTATTACCTCTAGGTAAATCTTTTTCAGATCCACACCCACTTGTTGTATCCAATTGGAGATTTAATTCTAGGAAACCACTCACTCTATCCTTTACCAATATTCTAGGACATTTTCCTAAACAATAACCCATCCTTATAACCATCCTTAGAGACACTGCTAGACATGTCCTTAAAATAACCCTAGGGATCTCACTAAAGTTTTCTCATCCTATTTTCCAAAGGTTGGCTAAACTTGTTATCTAAACCCAACTATAATTACCCATGATTGTTGTACATGCATATTATATTACCCTCATAGAATTTATAATACAATAAACAAATAGATTCCCAAACACAATATTATTTTAGTGACTTTGGAAATTTGGAACACATTCTTCTAATTTGGTGAAATATCTTCAAAAAATCCCATAAAGATCTTCCCCTTTGGTATTCCTACCTAAAACATTTCTTTATATCCTGGGAAAAAGAAACATACGAAATGGTTGAGCTCAGGTGATTTGTAAGAGTAAACATGGGAAACATGTAGACATGATCATGAGTACAAGGGTATGAGAACATGATCATTCAAATAAAATATCATAAACTACATATCAATTATCATAAATAAGAATCATGACATAAATTTTGGCAATTCATAAGACATGAATCATAATGAGATAAATAACATTATCCATGAAATAATAACATAGGAATAAGACATAAACTTTTTGGTAGACATGTAAGTATATAAAAAAGATTTCTATAGAAGTCAAGGCATCACTTCCAAGGCTATATTAGTAGTATGGGTTAACTCCCCTTACCATCTTGGTATATATAGTTCACTCCCATAACCATCTTGGTAGTCATGGTTCACTCCCATAACTATCTTAGTAGTCAAGGTTCACTCCCAATACCATCTTAGTTGTATCACCCCGACCTCAGTTACCTAGATTCGGTGCATTATTACATAACATTGGCATGATCACAAAATATCAAGTCTCTAAATACATATTAGTTTAGTAGCCTTGGAAGTACTAGATACATTAATAAGTTTTATATTACATTATAAAATGAAAAAATACAATAACATAGTCTCCATAGGACACACTCATATCCCTTATACTATCCCTACAGGTCAATCATAATATACTTCTTCGCATCCTAGGAAAAATAAAACATAGAAATGGGTGAGCTCAGATGCTCAGTAAGGATAACAATATAGCAGAAACTTTCATAAATAAGAATAAACATTTAAGGCAATGTATAATACTAAAAAAATCCTTTTAAATTTGAAATTCAGTATAATATGGAAAAGAAAAAATCAAATAATTCCATTTACTTATTCACATGGATATTCTACTAGTCGAATAATCACATGCAATATCAATAGCCACTTTCATAATGATGGAATGCATAATGCCAGACTTCATAACCACATAGTCAAGGCATTGTGCCAAGACTACAAATAAGATTTTTTCAAGGCCTTATTACAAGACACTAGTTTGTCTCATGAGACCTACCGATGCATCTAGGATCTATAGTAGGTTCCACCCGTCACTTACTAAGTCCAATGCATTCATCATATGAAAAGGTTTAAACATAACATAAACATTCATATTAAAACTAGCGTACAAAATTTCAATACGTTATCCATAAACCATGAACAGCATAGAAATAACACATTTACATTCAAACATATCACAAAACCTTCAATACAATATAGAAGATTTGTATCGTAACAAATCAACTTCAAACAAGTTTAAAATCCATCAAAGGATGTTGACATAGATGAAATGAAAACTATTTGAAAGAAATAAATCTTTCTATTTTGAAACCATTTAAAATAAAACATTTATTTTAGACATATTCTGATAATCTTGTAAGGTAAGATTCAAAGGTTTAATAACAACTGAGAATAACCGCACCTGCCATCTAAGTTAAAAAAAGACATTCTTACATTAATTTTGTCTAAAAGGTCATAAAGTACCTTGTTTGGAAAATGAAAAAAATATTCCTTTCAAAAAAATTTATAAAAATTAAACCAAGGGTAAAAATTAATTTAACCCATAGTCTATTAAATTGTAAAAAAAATTGAAATACATTTTTAAGAAAACACATATGTGGATGATAAATAGGTCCCAGTAGATTACTTACATATAAACAACCTCGAATAAGTAAAGAGATTGTGAAATTAACCCTTACCTTGTACTTTTCCTTGGTAGAGGGTATGTTAACCTCCTATATAATAGTTAAATAATTGTTATTAATTTATAAAATAACCATATACATAATTATGAAATCATATATGATCTTTTAATAAAGATTTGTTAATAATATTTTAGGATTATCATCGTTTTGGGTGTTAACTGATTCGTTTTCCTTTATATTATTTGATACGTGACTCATGTTTGTTATGTATGGGATGTATATTATTCATATACAGAATTATATCAAGTCTTTAAACATTATTTTTAATCATAAAATTAAAATTAGTCTTGAATGGTTACGATTGGGAATGAATCTCATCACGTTCGTTAGAGATGGTAATCTGTACGTACGCACGAGCGACAATATCATTCTTTTGATATTAAAATAGTATGTAAATAGATGGTATATAGTATATAAATAATCATTAACATTTTCTATTTATTATTGACATAAATTATATAATATTAGTATACCCATCCAAAAATAATGTATTGAATAACAACTACACCATGACGTGGAGACGGTAAGCTGTACGTACGCACGTATGGTGACTTTGTCATTAATATGATGGATTGAATAATGAATATGGTTGTAAAATTTTAATAATAACATAATATTATATATAAGATACTATATTTATTATTTTATAATGGAAACAACAAATAAAGAGGAAGTGGAAGAAGAATAACTTGAAAGAGGTGATGAAATATTTACCTCTTCTTCGGGTTCTTCCTTTTGATTTGATCAAAAGGGATCCTTAGGTTGGATTTTCTACCAAAGTAAGGACTCTAGGATGAAGTTAGGATAGTTGAGAGGATATTTTGGTAGTTTTTGGATGAGTAAAATGGCTTTGGAGGTTTGAATTTGAGAGAAGGGTAAGTGGCCTTTTATAAGAGGGGTGAGGGGCACCTTAGGAAAAACATTAAATATTATTTTATAATAAATTCATATTCGGTTTATAATGGCTCCAAAATGATTTATTTCTAGGATAAGGTGGTTATGGGTAAAAATACTCTCAACCAATAGGTTTTAGATAGGTTTGAGTCACCAAATTAACCTTATCTTTTATATTTAACTCTTAGTTAAATAGTTTGACATTTACCATGTCTCTTTGTATTTTTATAATATATGGTTAATAAACTTACTATAAACTTCCAAGATAACCTAAAGTGGTTCATTAATGACATATATAATAATATTTAAACCCTTTGGACAAGCCTTATATTTTTATGAATAAAATATCAATTAATAATAAAATATTTGTTTTAAAAACTCTTTTATGTCAATTTTGACACTATTTGGTATTTTGTTTTGGTTAAATTAATTACAGCATCATTACTTATAAAAAATCATTTAATAAACCCTAAAATGTAATATTAACCTATAAAATTATTATAATTAATTAAAAGTATCAAATTATATTTATTTTGATATTTATAATATCAATTATTTTAATATTTCATTAATAGGGTAATTACTGCATCATCATTGTGTCATAAATAAATTAAATTATTTAATGTCTAAAAATTATAAATAAAATACCATTATGTAGGAAATGTTTTTATCTTTATAATTAATCTTTATTTTCTAATAGATCAATTATATAACCCCATATAAAAATGTTTTACTAAAAGATACATGCTTTTGTTATTTTTGTCCTTACTTTAGATTGATTAATGTAAAATATCATTATCCCTCCCAAGTGGCTCCATGGGGTTCCAAAATAGACTCAAGGATACCCATGGTTGGAAATGTATCAAAAAATAGGAATATAACACATGTTAAGGTGATTTAATATTATTATAATATTATTTTTTTACCCTTATTTACCGGATTTACCCTTTAACCATGGTGAATAAAATATTTACCGAAATAATTATTCATAATGTCTAAAAATAAAATTTATCTATTAACACAATTTAGACCTCCAGATTCCAAATATGGAATCCATTTTTCAAAATTCAAAACAGATAATTGGCATAAATTAATTTAAAATTAATTCCCATTGTCAAAACAAAAAAACGTGTTTTTAAGAAATAATAACTATAAGAAGATCGACACTTGTTTGTGTTTAGTTTAAATGTGAAATTACAAAAAATGACCTAAATTATATTAAATGATAAAAATATAATCTAATTATGCTTTAAAACCACTCAAATTTATAATTCAACACTATAAATTATTTCGATTAAAAAAGTTGTTTTAATTAAAATTTAGTACTATTCATCAAAAAATGAATGTTTTCAGAAAAGTTCTAAAAATTCACCCTAATAAAGTATAGATATTCCAAATTCTAAAATTAAGTCCATTTTGAAAAATAAAATTTATAAAACTTCAAAAATTTGGTATTACTATTCATAACGGCTAGTTTGATTAGACGCGGTGTGTTAGAATCTCGAAGTTGCGTATAATGCAAGTTATTGTATTATTCAAAGGGAAACGTACTGTGAAAGATTGGGGGGTTACATTCTCCCCTCCTTCAAATAATCTCATCCTCAAAATTTCTATAATATTATTGCATAAAAAGATTTGGGTGGCTCTTCATCATAAGTTCCTCGGATTCCCATGTCACCTCCTTCATCTTATGGTTTCTCCATAAAACTTTTACCAGACGAGTCGTCCGGTTTATCAGCACTTGTTCTCTGGTATCAATAATTCTGATAGGCTCTTCGCAATAAGACAGGTCAGGTTCCAATTCTATTTCTTCATATGTGAGTACATTCATTGGGTCTGGCATGTATTTTCTCAACATTGATACATGGAACACGTCATGAACTTTGGAGAGACTTGGAGGCATATCCAAATGGTAAGCTACAGCCCCAATTCTTTCTAGAATTTTGAAAGGTCCAATGTACCTGGGACTCAATTTACCCTTCTTACTGAAATGTATAACACCCTTCCATGGAGATACCTTCAAGAAAACATGATCACCAACTTGAAATTCCAAATCCTTCCTTCAGTTATCAGCATAGCTCTTCTGCCTACTTTGAGATGCTTTGATGTGGGTTTGGATATCCTTCACCTTTTCCATTATTTCCACAACATGTTCTGGGCCTACGATTTTTCTTTCACCAACATCATCCCAACAAGTTGGTGTGTGAAATCTCTTTCCATATAATGCTTCATATGGTGCCATCAGAATACTTTAATTAAAGCTATTGTTATAGGGAAATTCTACCAGAGGTAAATATTGATCCCACATACCTTGAAAGTCAAGGGAATAAGATCTCAACATGTCTTCTAAGCTTTTAATAGTCTGTTCTGATTGTCCATCAGTTTTAGGGTGGTAGGATGTGCTCAAGTGAAGTTCAGTATCCAGGGATTTCTGAAGACTTTTCCATAATATTTATGTAAAACAGAGATCACGATTAGAAAAAATAGATAGGTGTACTCCATGAAGTCTTACAACTTCATTAATATATAATCTTACTAGACAATCAAGTGGTAAATTTTCTCTTATAGCAAGAAAATGTGATGACTTGGTAAGACGATCAACAATGACCCATATTGCATCATTCCTTCTAGGAGTCTTTGGTAGTCCCATGACAAAGTTCATCATAATATTATCCCATTTACACTCAGGTAAGGGAAGAGGTTTCATGACTCCTCCAGGATGTTTCCTTCCATCTTTCACTTGTTGAAAAACCATACATCTTGACACAAAATCAGCAATCTCCCTCTTCATTTTGTACCACAAAAAATGTTCTTTCAAATCTCTATACTTCTTAGTGGTACCAGGGTGTATAGAGAAATTGGATCTATGAGAATCATCTAACAATTCCCTTTTTAGATCAGGTATATCAGGAACACAAATTCTCTTCCCGAATTTCAAAATCCCATCTTCATATATGAAGTCGATAAATCTCCCATCATTCACAACTTCAATTTTCTTTTGAAACTCTTCATCATCGGTCTGAGAACTTTTTATTCTTTCTAGTAAATATGGTTTGGAAACCATTTGAAAAATAATTGATGTTTCACCTTCCATGGTTATTCTCATATCCATATTTAGTAGATCCATGAAAATATGATCTCTTTCAACTCTCATCTTGTTTAAAACTCCATGATCCATTCTTCTCAAAGAATATTCCACCTTATTTTACTCCCCCGGGCGGTAGTGTATAGTGCAATTATAATCCTTGAGTAGTTCAAGCCATCACCTTTGCCTCATGTTGAGTTCTTTTTGTGGGAAAATATACTTCAAACTCTTGTGATCAGTATAAATCTCACATTTTTCACCATAGAGATAGTTTCTCCGTATCTTAAAAGTAAATATTACATCTTTTAAATCAAGATCATGAGTGTGATAGCTTTTCTCATGAATTTTTATCTGTCGTGATGCATAGGCAATAACTCTATCATTCTGCATAAGGACACAACCAAGTCCTTTCTTGGAAGCATCACTATAAATAACAAACCCATCATTCCCCAATGGTAGAGTCAAGATAGGAGCATTGAATAATCTTCTCTTAAGTTCTTCAAAACATTCTTCACACTCTTTTGCCCAAACAAATTTAACCCCTTTACATGTGAGCTTGGTTAATGGGTTATCCAATTGGTCAAAATTATAGACAAAAGGTCAATAATAACCTGCTAAACCAATAAAACTGCGTACCTCAGTTATACTTGTCGGTGCTGGCCATTCTTGGATTGTCTTTGTATTAGAAGGGTCAAAAGAGATTCCATACTTAGAGACAATATTTCCAAGAAAAGAAATCTCCTGAAGCCAGAATTCACACTTGCTAAACATCCCATATAATTCATTTCTTCTAAGAGTCTTTAGGATAATACGCAAGTGATTTTCATGATCTTCGTAGAATTTAGAGTATACTAATATATCATCAATAAATACCACTTCAAATTCATCAAAATATTCCTTGAAAACTCTGTTCATTAGATCCAAGAAAATAGAGGGTGCATTAGTCATCCCAAAAGGCATTACCGTAAAATCGTAATGCTCGTACCTGGTTTGAAATGTTGTCTTTGGAATGTCATCCTTCTTCACACACAACTAATGATATCCAGATCGAAGGTCAATCTTTGAAAAATATTGATCTCTATAAATTTGATCAAATAAATCATCAATGTGAGGTAGGGGATACTTTTTCTTTATTATTATAGAATTGATCTCCATATAGTCAATGTACAACCTCATAGATCCATCTTTCTTCTTGACAAAAAGAACAGGGGATCCCCATGGAGAAACACTAGGGCAAATAAATTCCTTATTACTCAATTCCTCTAGTTGTTTATTTAGTTCCAATAATTCCACACTGGCCATTATATAAGGGGTCTTTAATATGGGCCTTGAACTAGGAATTAAATCAATGGAAAAATCAATTTCTCATTCTAGAGGATGTCCAGGAAAATTCTCTAGAAACACATCAACATATTCTCTCACAATAGGTAAATCCTCTATTTGAACATTTCTTTCATCAACCAAAATTATTTCATTCTCTTCCTCCCCAATAATTGAATTTATTTGAGCTACCGGGGGTGGATCTAGATAAGAATCCAATGGGGACGATTCTTCTCTAAAGATAATATGTTCTTAATCATCGTCATCAAAAATTGAAACCTCCTTATTCTTACAATAAATTTTCACATCATGGTATGAAAGCTGATACATATCGAGGATTATATCAAATTCAATCATGGGTATGATGATGAGATCAGAAAATAAATAATGTTTATATACCTTAATGGTAACTGATTCACAAAACTTTGTTGCAGTGATACTTCCCTTAAGAGTTTTGACAGAAAACTCACTTGTTAAATCAAATTGGAAATATCTAATTTTCTTAGCAAACTGGGAAGATATGAAACAATGAGATGATCCAGAATCAAATAAAGCATTGGATAAACTGGAGTAAGCCATTAAATTACCTACCACCACATCTTTCGGAGCATCAACCCCTGCAGTAGTGATCGCATAAGCTTGGCCTTGATCCCTTGTCCTTTTATGAGGTAAGTTTCCTTGTCTCTTAAGACACTTATATGCATAATGTCCCTTTTATCTACAATTGTATCATTCAAAATTGATTTCCTCTTTCTTCCCTTTACAATCACGAGCTTGGTGGCCTTTTTCACCACACTTGTAACAGAATCTCATTCCCTTCAGGAAATTACCAAGGTGTTTCTTCCCACATTTACTGTAGGATGGATATTCAACTTTTCCATTCTTCCCCTTATATCCATTTCCATAGTGTTCAGAAGATCTTTTCATCTCCTTCTTTTCTTTAAAGTCATAAGACTTAGAGAATTACTTTTCTGTCTTGATAGCACATGAGACAATATCTTCATACAAAAATAAGGATTGTGAGAATAATGCTCGATGAAGAAATGGTTTTAACTCATCAAATAATCTGTCAATCTTACTCCTTGGGTTACGTATATAATCTGTTTCATGCCTTTCTAACCTTGTAAAGTTATCCTCATACTTTGCGACATTATCATCCTCCTTTTGCCTCAGACTCAGAAATTGTCTTTCCATATCCTCTTGATGTTCACGAGGAAAGTATTTTTCTAATAAAATATCTTTAAAATCCCTCCATTCCATGTTTGGTACTTTTTCATATTCCTTTTTGTTTTGGACTACTGACCACCATTGATATGCATCTCCCTTGAGGCGATAAACTTCCATGATAACTTTTTCCCTTTCACTACTCCCCAAAGCGTGAAATATTTTCTCTAAGGAACTTATCCATTGCTCAGCTACCAATGTATTTGTATTCCCATTAAATTTTATTGGTTGTTTCCTCATGAAGTGTTCTAACATTGATCCTTTGGGTTGTGGATTAGGTTGCTCCATATGGGTAAGGTTATTATACATAACCTGAGTGAGTTGTCCCAGTATGGTGATAAGATCATCAGCACCAGTTTTATCACTATCTCCACTATAATTATCTTGATCAGGAGGAAAATACCTACATGGATTACCTGTGTTGATACGGTTTCCATTCCTTCCACTAGGCATCATTTCTAAACAATGGCATAAACTAGATTAGTTTATGAATCGAAATAAATAATTCCAAACTTGTAAAACACTTAACATAAATTGAACAATTTATGGATATAATCCATAATCATAAAAATGTATTCTTTTAGGAATTATATACTCATAAACCATACATAATGGTTTGTAAAGAAAATTAGAATTATCCTAAGCATATCCCCCAGGAGTGTCGTAACCACGAGTGCATCAAGGCCTGTAGTAGTGCACTAGGTCCCGTTCGATACTAGCTCAAAGAGGAATTTTTGGGTTTTACCCCTAAGTACATTTGTGCTAGATCCACCTTTACTGCTCGTATCTAGATAGGGATTTATTGCTTGGAAAACTCACAAAATCTCTATAGTACCAAAGTTATAGGAATTTCTTCTATACTAATCCTCGAAGTCTATCTTAGGGTAACGTTATCTAATCAGAGTTTTTCTAAATCTAGTTTCCAAGATTTGTACTAAACTTCCTCTGATATCAACTGTAACGCCTCGACCCCAGTTACCCAGAGTCGGTGCATTATTACAAAACATTGGCATGATCACAAAAGATCAAGTCTCAAAAGACCGATTAGTTTAGTAGCCTTGGAAGTACTAGATACATTCATAAGTTTTAGATTACATTATAAAATGAAAAACTACAACAAAATATTCTCCATAGGCCACACTCATATCCCTTAGACTATCCCTGTAGGTCAATCATAATATACTTCTTCGCATCCTAGGAAAAATAAAACATAGAAAGGGGTGAGCTCAGATACTCAGTAAGGATAACAATATACCGAAAACTTTCATAAATAAGAATAAACATTTAAGGAAATGTATAAGACTAAAACAAAAGCCTTTTAAACATGAACTTCAGCATAATAAGGAAAAGATAAAATCAAATAATTCCATTTACTTATTCATATGGATATTCTAATAGTCGAATAATCACATGCAATATCAATATCCACTTTCATAATGATGGAATGCATAATGCCAGACTTCATAACCCCGTAGTCAAGGCCTTGTGTCAATACTAAAAATAAGATTTTGTCAAGGCCTTATACCAAGATACTAGTTTGTCTTATGAGACCTACCGATGCATCGAGAAGCTATAGCAGGCTCCACCCTTTGACTTACTAAATCCAATGAATTCATCATATGAAAATGTTTAAACATAACATAAACATTCGTATTAAAACTAGCATTAAGAATGTCAATACTTTATTTATAAACTATGAATGGTATAAAAATAACACATCCATGGTCAAACATATAACAAAACCTTCAATAAAATATGGAGATTTGTATCATAATAAATCGACTTCAAACAAGTTTAAAATCCATCAAAGGATGTTGACATAGATGAAACGAAAACTATTTGAAATAAATACCTCTTACTATTTTGAAACCATTTAAAATAAAACATTTATTTTGGAAATATTCTTATAAGATTTTAAGGGAAGATTCAAATGTGTAATAACGGTGGAGAATAACTTCACCCCCCGTATAAGTTAAAAAAATACATTCTTACCTTAATTTTGTCGAAAAAGTCATAAAGTACCTTGTTTGGAAAATGACAGAAATATTCCTTTCAAAAAAAATTATAAAAATTAAACCAAGGGTAAAAATGAATTTAACCCATGTATATTAAATAGTAAAAAAGTTTTGTAATTCATTTTTAAGAAAACACGGATGTGGATGATAAAGATGTCCCAGTAGATTACTTACATATAAACAACCTCGAATAAGTAAAGAGATTGTGAAATTAACCCTTAACTTGTACTTTTCCTTGGTTGAGGGTATGTTAAACTTTTGAATAATAGTTAAATAATTTTTATTAAATTATACAAGAACCATATACATAATTATGATATCATATATGATCTTCTAATAATGATTTGTTAATAATATTTTAGTATTATCATCGTTTTGGGTGTTAACTAATTCATTTTCCTTTATATTCATTGTTACGTGAGTCATATTTGTTATAGATGGGATGTATATTATTCTTATACAGAATGATATCAAGTCTTTAAACATTATTTTTAATCATCAAATGAAAATTACTCTTGAATGGTTATGATGGGGAATGAATCTCATCGCATTCGTTGGGGATGGTAATCCGTATATACATACGAATGACAATATCATTCTTTTGATATTAAAATAGTATGTAAATAGATGGTATATCATATATACAGATTCATTAATATGTTATATTTATTATTTATATCAATTATACATCATTATTATACCCATCCAAAAATAATGTAATGAATAACAACTACACCACGACGTGGAGACGGTAAGCTGTAAGTACGCACGTATGGTGAATTTTTCATTCATATGATGGATAGAATAATGAATATGGTTGTAGAATTTTTATAATAACCTCAAAGTATATATAAGATACTGGAGTTATTATTTTATAATATAAACAACAAAGAAATAGGAAGTGGAAGAAGAAAAGAACTTTAAAGAGGTGATGAAATATTTACCTCTTCTTCGGGTTCTTCCTTTTGATTTGATAAAAAAGGCTATTTAGATTGGCTTTCTGAACAAATAAAGGCCTCTAGGATTAAGGTAAGATAGTTGATAGTATATTTGGTCAGGTTTTGGCCGATAAAAATGGCTTTGGAGGCGTGAATTTGAGAGAAGGGGAAGTTCCCTTTTATAAGAGGGGTGAGGGGCACCTTAGGAAAAACTTAAAATATTATTTTATAATAAATTCATATTTAGTTTATAATGGCTCCAAAATGATTTATTTCGAGTATAAGTTGGGTATGGGTCTAAATACTCTCAACTAATAGGTTTTATACAGGTTTTGATCATCATATTAACCTTATCTTTTAGATTTAACTTTTAGTTAAATAGTTTTACATTTACTATGTCTCTTTATATTTTTATATTATATGGTTAATAAAATTACTATAAAGTTCCAAGAGAATATAAAGTGGTTCATTAATGACATATATAATAATATTTAATCCCTTTGGCTGAACCTTATATTTTTCTAAATAAAATATCAATTAATAATATAATATTTGTTTTAAAAACTCTTTTATGTTAATTTTGACACTATTTTGTATTTTGTTTTTGTTAAATTCATAACAGCACTATTACATCAAAAAAATCATTTAATAAACCATAAAATGTCATATTAACCTATATAATTAGTTTAATTCATTAAAATTCTAAAAGTATATTTATTTGGATATTTATAATATCAATTATTTTAATATTTCATTAATAAGGTAATTACGGCATCATCATTGTGTCATAAATAAATTAAATTATTTAATATCTAAAAATTATAAATAAAATACCATTATGTAGGAAATGTTTTTATCTTTCTAATTCAAATTTATTGTTTAATATATCAATTATATAACCCCATATAAAAATTTTTTACTAAAAGATACATGCTTTTGTTATTTTTGTCCTTATTTTAGATTAATTAATGTAAAATGTCATTATCACTGTAAATTGGCTCCATGGGGCCCCAAAATCAACCCAAGGATACCCATGGTCGGAAATGTATCAAAAACTAGGAATAGTACACATGTTAAAGTAATTTAATATTATTATAATATTATTTTTTACCCTTATTTACCTGATTTACCCTTTAACCATGGTAAATAAAATATTTACCGAAGTAATTATTCATAATGTTTAAAAAAAGTTACCTATTTACACAATTTGGACCTCTTGATTCCAAATATGGAATCCATTTTTCCAAAATTCCAAACCTAGAAGTGGCAGAAATTAATTTAAAATTAATTCCTGTTGTCAAAACAAAAAAGCATGTTTTTAAGAAATAATATCTATCAGAAGATCGACACTTGTTTGTGTTTATTTTAAATGTGAAATTACAAAAAATGACCAAAATTATATTAAATGATAAAAATATAATCTAATGATACTTTAAAACCACTCAAATTTATAATTTAACACTATAAATTATTTCGATTAAAAAATTTCTTTTTAACTAAAATTTAGTATCTATATATCAAAAATTGAATGTTTTCAGAAAAGTTCCAAAAATTTAACCTAAGATAATATCGATATTCTGAATTCTAAAATGATGTTCATTTTGAAAAATAAAATTTATAAAATTTCAAAAAGTTTGTATTACTATTCATAATGGCTAGTTTGATTGGTTGCAGTGTGTTAGAATCTCAAAGTTGCGCACAATGAATGATATTGCATTATTCAAAGGGAAACGTATCGTGGAAGATTGGGGTATTACATTAACGAATATGTTACTTTATGTCTATCTCATGAGATATAAATCTTTACCCTATTAATTGAAGGTAGATATAGGTCTCACCCATCACATAATGAAAACTACATATATGTGTTGCACAATAACATAAATCATTCATCATATCAGAACCTATGGAATGAAATATGTTTCATAAGCATCATTCAACAATAACATAACCTAAGGAAAAGAAAATCAGAACTCAATTCGAGGCAATTTTCCTTTTCTCTATACACAGGGTAGCTACTCCTGAGCACAATTTATTTCCAAATTCCATTTACTTCCAATATTTGTCTAATTTCCCCAAATAGTAAGTCAAACTAGAAAATAAAATGCCTCTAATACCACTTTGTAACATCCCAAACCCGAATTCCACCTGAAACGGTGTCCCAATCCTGGTTGGTCACAAAGACTCAAGCGCATCTCCACAAATGCTAGAGGCTGCCGACTAGTAGTGAGGGCCTAGGTGAGTCAGTGTCAAGACTATTCCCTCATTACCAGAGTATCACAGTAAAAGTCAAAAACATGCAATAGAGAAATTGAATAAATAAGTAGACAATGGAAAGTAAGAAAATCAGGAATATACATATCAATAACAAGAAGTTTCTCATATACAAAATGATAAATATGGTACAAGTATCTAGAAAGTAGTCAGAATAGTACAGGGGAATACAATGCAATACAAGTATCCCAAAAAGAAAAAAAGACCAAAAAGGTATCCTAGCACCGCAAGCCTCATCTTGGTCCAATGTTCCTCTTCTCTAAAGCCACAATTAAAAACCTATACTAGGGTGCTTTCCCCTATCATCGCCTACAGCCATATAATATGTTTGGGTCCCCAAGGAGGCCCAAACAATGTGTGAGATAAATAACCCAGTAGGCAACCACCAAGGTCTATACAGTTCTAATAGAAATTCTACAAAAGTGCTAGCAAGTGTAAACAACCAGTAAAGGAAAGTGTGTATGCCCATGGAAAAAGTCTAATGTAAGGTAAAACGAAATATCCCTCAAGGCTACCTGCGAAAGAGAGTCTTCTCCTAACAAGGCAGCTATAACCAAGTAAATAAGCAAGTCATAATTCCATGTCGTACATCCATTTGTATCAAGAAATACATAGAAACATTGTATAGATAATTCAAGTAAACCACGGACACACCATATAGTGAATTCAAATATCCCATGGCCTCGTTTTATAGTGAAGTGTAGACCGCAAGGGCTAGATCCATGGAGTCAGTAGACCAAATAATCCCTAAAATAATTCTAGAACATGAAGGGCTGGATCCAAGGAGATTTTCCAGGGCATACCATCGAGTACAATGGCCATCCCTAGTGGAAACTCAGTTAAAAACTAGTTGGGGTCCAAGGATCCTGGCAATAGCAAGTCCTACGTGATCCCAAGAAAGTCAGATCCACATGGTAGCAAGGCCCGAGGCATCCCATGGAATCAAGACCCAAGGGGAAGAGTCAACCCAAGGCATGCACTACCACATTCCAGATCCATAGAGAGAAGTATATGGAATCTATCAAACCATTCATTCAAGAATTCAAGCTTTCAAATTAAACATTCATAACCTTGTGAGTATACCCACTCACATCAACAAGCATCATCCATGAGTAAACCCACTCATGAAAACCATTTATCATTTACCAATCATATTGGCCTACCCTCCCATATAATCCATTTAACACATCATTTCTCATTTCATAAAGTTATACCCACTCATGTTATCCATTTCACATTCCAAACTATCAAAATAGTTAAGGCATAACATGATATTTATTAAACAAGGTGGCAGTACATCTCCTAAGCAAGCTACTCGAGCTAAAACAAAGGAATGTATATGATATATTATCATTAAAGAATAATTTTTATGTCATATATAACATATATATTCAAAATATTCATCCTTATTACCATAAATTTTAAATATATATATATATATATGAGAAACGACTCACATCGCAGCGTGGAGATGGTAAGTCAAACATATGCACGAACAACGTTATCATTTTCCCAAATATTAGATGAAGGGTAACAAGATAGATATTATATTATCATTAAAAAAGTATAATTATATCATAAATATCATATATATTATATAAAAATATAGTCTCCATCTTAATTCCCATGATGAGAGGTGGTAAAGGAAAAAACAAATAATCGTTTCGTGAGGCGGTAGTTCTCCGTACACAAGAACAGTAAGTTTGTTACCCATTAGATGGAAGTTTGTATGAGGGTAGGTAGAATAATTAATATAAAAAAATCCCAAAATATTGAGGATATATAGATTATTATAAAAAGATTAAATAAAAAAAATTAGGATTTCAAGGAAGAAATAAAATAAAAATGTTCATTGATGAACGTTGCCTCTTCTTTGGGTATCTCCTTTTTCTTTGTACAAAAGGAATCATTTGATTAGATTTCTGATCAAAGTAATGATTCTAGGATTAAGGTATATAATTTGGGAGGATAATTGAGTATATTTTTTCCAAGAAATATGGATTTAGATGATTTAATAAAAGAGAAGGATAGGTTCCCTTTAATAAGAGAGTGGAGGGGCACTTTTGGAAACTAACAAAATATTAATTTAATATAAATTGATTTTCAATTTAAAATAGATAAAAAGTGAGTTATTTAAAATATAATATGAGTATGGATATAAATCCTCTCAATAAATTATTTTTATACATGTTTATGACACAATATTAACCTTATCTTTTGACTTTAACCCTAAGTTAAACCATTTAACTCTTACCGTGACAACTTGTCTTTTTTACTCTTTAGGGTTAATATAGTTACTATAAAATATTAAACGAACAAATAATAGATAATTAATTAAATATATAACCTTATTATAGTTATTTTTTAAATTTTATATTTTTATGAATTTTATACCATTTAATAAAATATTATTTATTTTAAAGTGTCATTTATGTTAATTTAGTTACTATTCAACATTTGTCTTTTTAAAAATATCCTAACATGATATATTTGAAAAAGAACCTATAATATATCACTGACATATATAATTTATCTATAAAATTTATGCATGTCATTAATTATGTTAAATTAAATTTATTTTAATATTTTTAGTATAATTTATTTGATATTTCTATTAATTAAATAATTACTACATCATCATTACGAAAGACTTTAAATAAATTATTTCTTCTCTAAAAATAAAAATAAATTATCATGATTAAGATAAATTTATTATATTTAAAATGACTAATTATAGTCAAAATTATCTTATGTATACCCCTATATTAAAAATGATTTACTTATTAAAAATATGAGTTTGATGTTTTTAACTTATCATTGAATAGAATATATTAAATTTCATATCCTTACCCAAGTGTCTTAAAAAGGTTATAATTTTGTCCTAAGGTTTATTTTGGTCTAAAAACACTCATCCAATGAAATCAGGACTAGTGTTAGGGTAATTTTATAATATTATCATCATATTTTTACCTTTAATTACATTATTTAACATTAACCGTGGTAAATAAAAATATACTAAAATTAGTATTCATAAAATCTAAAAAAATAATATTATCCTATTAGTATCTAAATATCATACTTATTTTAACCATTTATGTTCATTTTTTGAAATTAAATTCACATAACTGGCTAAATTAAGTTTAACGATAATCCCACAGATGTGACAAGAAGGCTGGTAAAAGGAAATGTTCCAAAGTTCAATAAGTTTTTATATCTAATTTAAATATAAAAATTATTCCAATAACCTATATTGGATAAATATATGTATTATTTATCTAATGTGACATAAAAACAAACTTAAATTGTAATTTAATTATATAAATAAATTATACAAAAAAACAGTTTTAAATTAAAATTCATTATTTTCACTATTCATCTAAAAATAAAGTTTCTCTGAAAAATAACCAAAAATTAAAGCAAAGTAAATTTTTATAACGTAATTTAAAATAATAAGTTTATTTTTTTCATATAAATATCATAAAAGTTTCAAAAAAATAGATTTAAAATGGGTTCTCCATTAAAAAGGTGGTAAAATTACCCTTCTGAAAAATATAGGGTTTTATGCATACAATTGGGTTTGTTCTTATCCTATGCATATAAAGTCGATTGGATAAATTTAAAGAATATTTATTTAGATATATAAAATATATATTTCATTAATATCATTCACTAATTTTAATTAATTCAATTTATTAAGACAAAATGACTTTGGAAGCATAAAAATTTAAATATTTTTTTATATTTAATTGGAATATATTTTCATTTCTAATTAATTATTAAACAATAAATTCATCTTATAAACCATATATTTTCATAATTTAGTTAATATTATTAATAAATTCTAATTTAATGGTAATTTAATATCTTATTATATTTAATAATAATATTTTAATAATATAATATTATTTGGTAAAAATTGGTATTGCATATAATGTAAGCTATCAAAAGAAATCGACATTATGTATAACACAAGACAATCATAGTCCTTAATATACCACAAGATAATCTAATTATTAGGTGTAACGCAATATCAACTTGGTGTTTTTCATAATGCAAGCCAGACATAGTTTTTTTCAAATAACAAAATCTATATTCAGTATTGTGTGAAATGAAAAATATTAAAAAATTGAATTAATTTGAATAAAAATATTTCAAAAAATATTGGGGTGTTACATAATGGGTTATCACCCAGGTTGTGAATTTTCCTTTTTCTAAAACTATATTAATATAATTTTTTAATTTTTCAAAAATATGATAAAATTATTCAAAAATAATATTAATCCCCAAAACACTTTTTTTTAACTAATAAGGTTTTCTACATAATATATTCCCAAAATTTAATAACATTTTTAACCTAATAATACATTAATACCATAACCTTAATGACCATATTAACCATAAAGGTTATCAATAGCTTTAAACTTATTTCTAAAAAATATAAAATAATTATTCCTCAAAAAACCTTCTAAAACATATAATAAACCAAAGGGTTGTCTTACCATAAATATCTCCCAAAATATATTTAATCATGTTAAAATACTATGTCATAAAACCTTATAATGGGTATTTATGATTTTAAACATATGATCATCCTTAGACTTATCATATCTAAAAGCTTTAGGTTTATCCTATAATCAAACAAATATTAATGGTTATTTATCCCTCAATCAAGTTTTCTATAAAAAATATCAAATTATCACTAAATCACTTTTCTTGGCTCTTAGTAGCATTCAACATATTCTTGAAAAACCTTAAGATAAACTATTGTTGAACAATCCTTCAAAGTTTTAGGATTATTATATCTATAATATCATTGATATAATATAATTATCAAATACCAATACATAAAATACATACACTTCAATTATTTCTATAGCATAGTTCATTCCTTGGTCTATGGGTTAAACCTAGAATTTGGGCATTGACTCAGATAATAATCAAATTCCCCACAAATAGTAAATTAAACTATAAATAGTGTCAAAGGATGTAATCTATTCCCATCCATTATAATCTTAATTTTTCTTTTACAATTCATTGATTTATACCCTTCTTTTATAAACATTAAATATTTCCATATTTATTTTATATATTCTCCATGGTGTCTCTCTCCATAATTTATACATAAAGGAAATGGTGCCTTATTTCATTCATGGTATACACTAATTATTCTCTCATCAAATTCTACCCCTTCCTTATTTAGTGAGTCTGAGAGTTAGTTAATATACAAGTTATTAATAATTTATCATGATAACTGATTAGGAATAATCATAATATTTTTAACTATGGTAATCATCCCATCTGGTAGCTCATAATCATGACATTTTCCATCACATTCAAAATTAACATGGTTCCTTCTTGTATCATCCATTGACTAAAACCAACAATTATAGTTTGAGAAACAATATTCATAGTGTGAAATCATGAAATATCATTTATATGTGTATAAATCATGAAACCTGCTTTTCACACTATGACACGTTAGGTTTATCCTAATTCATCCTGGGTTACTATCTATTCAAAACATTCATAATGGTTCATAATTAAAATGTGAGTTATCCTAAGAATGTTCCCTAGGAGTTTCAAACCATATGTATATTAAGGTAACACACATCTTTCCTTAGGATAATGACCAAGATATACATAAGAAAAACTTTTTAAGATTATTCCCCTAGATGCATTTACACTAATACCATGTCCACTTGAGGTATCCATATTGATATGTATTTCCAGAAAAACCACATAATATCTTCCTTACCAAAAATTCTATTATATTATTCTATACTTAGATTTATCCTCAAATTAAATCACAGGGTTATGTTCCCTGCACTATATTTCCCTAAATCTATTTCCCAAAGTTTCTACTAAACTTCCAATGATACCCACTATAAAGACTGTGACCCCAATAACCTAGAGTTAGTAGTTAATTTATTACATTGGAATAAGATACAATATATAGATCCCAAAGGACTAAATAGTTTATTAGTATTGTTTAACTAGATACATAATTTAATCTCACATTATATTTGAAATTATAAGAAATTATCATTGTTAAAGTAAATATTATGAATCCTTAAACTCATTCAAATATTCATTCTTCATATCTTGGGGAAAGGGAAAAAATATGGGGTGGTCTGAAATACTTATTAATGGTTAAGTACAGTGGAATATAAAGAGATTAAATAAGGAATAATCAATATGGAAAGGAAAATAAATAAATACATATGTTTTTTAATCAACAACTTAATCATAAAGAACAATATAGATATAATAATAATGATTATATAATTCCATATAACTAATTTTAGGAGCATGAAAATTATCCAAGGATATCATAACTATTCAAATAATCTCATGGACATCAATAACTAATATCATAATTATGTAATACATAATTTAAGACATCATAAATAAACCATTGAGGCCTTTTTCCATGACATCTTACATAAATGGGTAAGGTCATAGCCAGATACATAAATTAGTTTTTCTTAGGAGACCTAAAAATTGATATAGAGGCTATATAGAGACCCACTCATCACTTACTAAGAATAATTCATACCTCATATAAAATGGGATAATAAAAGTTCAATACATAATCAATATAAACATTTATATTGAAAAACTAGAATAAGAAATGTTAATATTTCCCCAGTCACACTGATCATGAACCTCCCAAATAAAGAATAAAGATGGCATTATTACAACATATCCCTAGTTAAATATAAATATAATAAAGGTTTAATATCATTTATGTGTATAAATACCATAAAAATCCTATTAAAATATTCTTGATGGAAATACCATTGTCATTTTGAAATACACTTTTACAAACTAAAAATTTCTAGAATATTAGGGAAATTTTTTAATTTAAAATAATTATGTAAACCTATTGGTTAAGAATAAAATAATTTAGTGATAATTATGGTTTTAATTTCTTTCATGTCATATAGTTTTAAAAAACATTCCTTTCAAACATTTGTATAAAAAGTAAAAAAGTGCATCATTCAGAAAATGACAGGATGATTTCTTGAAAACAATTTTGTAAAATTAAAATATGGGGGGAAATTACTTCAATAAATCCTTATAGAATAGTTCAAATATTATTTAAAATATTTTAAATAATATATATATATGGAAGAAAATTTATTCCTGACCAAGTAGAAATATAATGTTGGTTTTCATTAAAAAATGATTTTGGTATATTAAGTACATAAAGGGAGGATAGTGAAAGGAAAAAATTAAAATTTCAAGAAATAAATAGAGGAGAAAAAAATAAATTTGTTTTAAGATATAAAATTAAAATAATTCCCCCATAGAAGACTTTAACATAAACAATCTCAAATAATGATGAGATTCTGATATAAACTATTACTGTTTTGGTTAATTTTGAATCATAACCCCGTGAAAGAAATAAATGGAAATGAATAAAAATAAATACATGGTATAAAATGTAAAAAGTTCACTAGATAAACCTCATAAAATAAGATAGGTGTAAAATATAACATTTGTCATGAAGAAGATAATTTGAGACGAAGAACTCTTAACTTGGGTCTGACTTCCTTTGTATGTGTTTGAACCTCCAGTATAATAAATATATATTTATTATACTTATATTATAGAACCAAAATTATATATATTATACCATTTATGATTCAATTATAACCTTTTATCAATTATTTATAAATAATTCTTTCTAAAAATCATTGTTCTGTTTGATAATTGCCACGTCTTCCATTTATGTTTTGGTTTGATAGTTTTGGTACTTGTAATTTGGTATTAGTTTCATTATATATATAATTGTATTCATGATATAAATATAATATATATATATATATCCAATATATTCATATTTTGAGTCATCTATAAATTTTATAGAATGAATTACACCGTTCATGGTGATTGTAGGTCGTAGGTACACATGAACATTGTCTTCGCTTTTCAACAGAAAGGAAGGAAATTTATAATTCACTATTATAGAGTCATTTTTATTTCATTAAAATTATATATAATCATTAAATATATCCTTATTACCATCCATGAATAGCGTAAATTAAAAATTAATCACATTGCTTCATGGAGGTGGTAGTCCACATGTATGCATGAGCGACGTTATCATTTTACAACAGATTGGAAGGTAAAAATATGGATATGATATTATAACTTTAGAAGAATTATTATTTTATAAATTATAAATATATTAATTTTTTTCTATATTTATAACCATCCTTGTAAAGTTTTGGTGAAAAATTAATTACACCGCAATGTGGAGACAGTAAGTCGTACGTACACATGAGAAATGTTTTCGCTTTTTGTAGGGTAGAAAAGAGATGGAAATTGATCATCACATAATCATAATAACATATCATTATATTGACTATAATTGGCTTATTTTTGGTAAAATATATTTATAGGTATTAAAATAATAAATGAATTTTAAAGAGTTGTAAAAATGATTAACTTCTCTTAGAGAAATCTCCTTTGGATCTCTTCTTAAGGGCCATAGGGGTGGTATTTTGGGAAGACCAGTACCTCAAGAAAATAAATAAGGATGTTTAGAAGATAACTTGGAATGTTTTGGTTGATTTAGATAGCTAAAATTGGTATGAATAATTGAGATTAATGGTGTCCTTTTATAAGTGTCGGGCGAGGTATTCTTGGAATTTATTAAAGTATTAAATTAATATAAATTATTTTTCATGTTCAAATGGATCCAAAATAATATAATTCAAATATAAGATAATTATGAGTATAAGTAATCACATAAAATAAAATTCTAACAATATTTTGTTCTCTTTTAACCCATAAATTTTATTTTTAACCCCCCCCCCCCCCCCCCCGTGTTAACTCATTTGACAATGATTGCAATATTAAGATTTTATACCCTTTAAGGGTCAATAATGTTACCATAAAAGGAAAAATGACACATAAATGGATCATGGTTGATTTTTTAAACCCTATACCATTAATCTTTTTAGATATAATATATTTATGAATTTTTAATCATTTAATAAAATATTATTTATTTAAAAATATTATTAATGTCATTTTTGACACTATTCATTTAATATGACTTTAAATACATCAAGATAAATGGTTAATTCGAATAAAATCTAGTCACACTTCCCTAAAATGTAAAATAGATCCACAAAATTCATGGTACACATTATTTCATTTAAATTATATGACTTTTAATAATTTTAAAATTGGTTATTTTATTTTGAAATTAATTGGATAAATTTTTTGTTGGTGTTGTGTAAATATTTTAGGTTATTATTTAAATATAAAAAATTATAAATATATTACCATGATGGAAAAAAATTACCTTCAAAATAACTATTTATAACTGAACATATCAGCTATTTAACCTTATGTTAAAAATTTAAAGTTAATAAAACAAAGAGAATGAAATTTGTGACTTTTATATAAATAAAATAAAATAAAGGTCAAAATCATAGCCAAAGGGAAAAAGGTTCATATATTTGAATATTTTATGTTTATGGATGAAATAGGTTTATACAATGAATTTAATTCAACTTTTACAATCATTTTCTAGTCCTCAACATATTATTTTTAACCTTAATTACCTGATTTACCCTTATCGTGGTGACAATTATTTATTATGGTTACTCTTCATAATGGTAAAAAAATAAAAGGGTTTTATTTGCCAATTTCTAGTCTGCTGATTCCAAATATCGAATCTATTTTTCAATATTCAATTTCTATAAGTTGTAGTAATTAATTTAAAATCAATATGAAAAACTTAATGAAAAAGAGTTTTTTAGAAAAATGTCTTTTTATGTATAAAAATATTTTTATACCAAATTAAATTATAAATTTAGTTCCAATGAACTTAATTTAATTATTCATAATATAATAAAACATATTTTAGTTTGAAATTATTTTAAAATAAAATGTAACTTTGTAAATGCATGAAATAAGAAGTCAATTTTCAATAAAAATTGGTATTTTTCACTATTAAATAAAAAATCAAACTTTTTTGAAAAATATAAAAATTTCACCCTGAGATAATTTTTATATTTTGATTTCAAAAATAATATTATATTATAAAATAAAATTTATATAATTTATATAAATAAGTTATAATAATTTCTCACAAAAAACTATAAAAACCATTTTTAAAGAAAATGTATTTCTGAAGCATAAATTAACTTTACTAAAAATTGAGTACTTATTTACTAAGAATTAATGAATTAATTTGTATTGATTAGGTAATTTATATATATATACTAATTTATTTAATAATATCTACACCTGACGTGTAGAATCCTAGCCCAAGAGACACAAAACCAGTACCCTAGGCCGGTTCACCACATGACCTCAAGCACACCTCCTCATATGCCAGAGGTTGCCGACTAGTAGCAGGGATATAAGGTGAACTATGAGGAGAAAAATCCACCATATGAGAGTGAACAACCATAAGTAAATAAAGAAACTTCATATACATCATAGTATGTAGAAAGAATAAATAAAATAAAATAGAATCATTCCACAATCAGATGAAATACAGTAAAGGATCGAATAGCCATACAACACATAAAACATTAATCTCCCACTGGTCCGATCAGACATATAAAAAATAAATGGAAAAATGAATACATAAATCTCTATATTCATATCCAACACATGTCATGTACCCAGTCTCTAGTACTATAATACCATCTAAGATGACCTGTCTGATCATGCAATACTCAACATGGGGCTCAACCCAAACTTGTGCCAATAATAACAAATGAGAGATGCTTAGGTACCCATTTGTTGTAGTACCCTAATCAGGATGTGGGTACAACTCATTAGGCCACCACTAATGGTTTATTAAGAAAATACCAGTTATATCATTAGTGTATGTAGATGAAAAATAGAAAAAATTAACACTACAAAAAGAAAAATGCATGCCAAGGGAAAACAACAACTCATCTAGCACCCACTAGTCCTTATGTTCTAAGAAGACACCCGAGACAACCAAACCTAAATCGGCCAAATCTGGTCATCTAATCCACAAAAAATTGGGTGAAACATATTGTGAATTATAGAAAGAGGTATTTTTATTTACCCTTTATCACTGAGAAGCATAAACATCAATGTTAACCATGATGTGAGCCTCAGCCCCACAACCAACCCATACCAAAAACTATTGGTACCGATACATAGCATCAGGTCCATGATTATAAACATACATCATTATAATATTTCCCACAGCCTTAGTCTAACACCTACTCATACATTCAATAATATTTCTCATAACATCATCCCAATACCTTTAAATGATGGATGTAGAGCGTCAATCTACAATCCATTTCCATCTAGTATACCAGTGTACCTAAAGCCTTAATCTAGAACTTAAATCATTTACAATACTACCTATTCCTAGATATTTAGTCCAACACCTAATCCATATAGTATACTACATGTTCTTGGATCATAATTCTGAATCCAATCTATTTCATCATTTCTAAAAATACTAAGGTTCAACATCTTCGCACTAAAAAAATTCAAAGGTCACAAAAAAAACATTTTCAAACCATTGTCATTTATTGAGTTACTATTGGGAATTTAACAAAAAAACTAGTTCAAACCCTATCCTTCTGTCAAACATTTAAAAATAGTAATCAAGTCATCTCCCCAAATTGGGAAACCACACACCCATTTCCAATCAACATTGAAATCCATTTAAAACCCCATTTTTATGAAACCAATTAGATTTTAACACCTTATTTCTAAAACAAGAACCATATAAAAACATATCTTTCCTTATTTGAAACTAAAAAACTATTTTAAACACAATGCACATAGTTAAAATCATTCCAAGGGCCTCATAGACATTTCAAAAAAAAGCTTAACATAGAAAAAAACACATTTTATCCTCTTAAAAGTCATGACAATTTATTATCAAGTTCTTCACATTATCACTTTATCCATTTAATTAAGATAACCAATGAGATTAACCGGGTTAAGATCATAACCCACCTACTTTACCCTTCAATACTAAACTTACCATTTTTTGGGAATGGCATTCCACATGGGTGGGTGTGGGTTTGGTCTTATCAATTCCAACAGATCTGAAAAAATATGTGGAAGGTTTAAGGTATCAATTTAAAGGCCAAAAACATTTACTTTAACCAAGGAACAAATTCACTACACATTTTATTTAATAAATAAACCACATAAACATGAAAATAAATTAACAATACTATGGGTAAATCTCTTAGACCACCTACATCATTTCAAAAGATTTCCAAAACATTTCCAAAGCATGGAGGTCTTTCCCATGCCCATCCAAGAATCATTCAAACCCCTCAATACCCAAAATATCTCATGACAACCACCTAAGATCTAGTATCACACTAAATTACCACAATTAATTAATTATAACAAATATAATTAATTAATAAATTAAACCCCAATGTGTAATAATGCTAGAAAACTCACTGGTTCAATCAAATCTAGTCAAAACCCTATAAAACTGCCAGGGGAGGTCTACATGGGCTCCCTACACCATTCTCGAGAAAAATCCCAAAGTGTAAATACCATTTCAACACTTAACTAAATTAATTTATTAGTAACACCTAATAAAATTCATAATGAACTCATACCTTAACGAAATTCCATGAAATGATGTGCAGAATCCATCTAAGGATATACTCTACCCAAGCCAACCAAAATCTCCATCATCCTTGGATGATTCCACCATGGTTTGATGTAATTAGAGTTAAATACCTAAACCCAATCATCCAAAATTATAAAGAAACATGTAAAAGGAAAAAGGGATGGGTGAGGATGAGAAATATCGCCTTAAATATTGAAGAAACACCATGAACGCACCCTCAATCGGAGGGTGGAAAAATAAAGAAGGGGGTTGGAAACCCCCTGGTTCATGTGCACTGAATGGGGGTAGAAGAGGGTGGAGTGTCTAAAAATCATGAGGATGTATTTTTTTCATTTCCCAGATTTTAATAAAATCTGGGCAGCTTCATAGTTTTCCAAACCATTCCCTAACTTTTTCCCCTACTATCCAACACCCATGCCCTACACTGTTAGGCAACACATTTTGAAAAACTATGTTCTAGACTTGATATCATTAATACCTCCATTCTATAGAAAGGAACATGGTTTGTCTAAAACTATGTACATATCATGCTCCATGCCTCAGAACCTCCTCTACCTCACAGAGTTTCTCCATTTTCCTTGCACAGTTTACCACAAACTGTGCTTGAACCATGAAACTCAACTATTCACAATTCAAAATGTACTGAAAACCTCCTAAGAAACAAGGTTTCAGATTGTTTCTTCTAAATTGTACACACCAAACTGTTAATCTGGGAAAAAAATGGCTGAAACTTTCAAAAACATAACCTATTTCCTCCAAAGATCATCCGAACACCCGAGATACCTCAAGAGTGTCAGTCCTCATCTCAAAAAAAATCATTTGAGGAATTATAACACTTGGAATCTCAATATGAGTCTTGATCCAAAATCTGACCCATCTAGTAAATGTAATTTCAAAATCCTTCTGAGATTTTTAACCCATACAGACACAGGAACTTACCACCTCCCCACCATAACACTTATCATCCTTGAGACGCCTCGTTGGTCATCGATCTGCACCACCAAACCTATATTGGTCACTGGGTTTTATCCAATAGACTCATTAAACTTATGATAGCCTGAAATACTACCAAGTAAAAACCTCCAATTCAAGGTCTTTAACCAGAGAAAACCCTAAGATAACTCATATTTCCAAAATTGAAACTCCACGACGTCACTTACCCAAGCCCATCCAATGGAAAAATTGATTACAACTTCACCTGATCAGTCTTCGAGATATGGTGCTCACCACCATAAGTTTCATCTTATAACCACTAACTTTTGATACTTAAAACTATTTCCATTAAGAAATACAAATAGAACCTAAACTCATACTCCAACAAAGTTCCTGACATGGTTCTCAACTCACTGCACCCCAACACCCATGATAATGAAAATCATCATTTGCACCTATTCCCATCATCAAAAACCAACTGAAATAGATGCATACCCATCGTCCATGAATAAACTAAGAAAATAACATATTTTCTTGAAAATCCTATTTTAAACCCAAAATTCACCCTTATTTCCCAAAAATACACATCATACATGGCTTGTAATCTTCTTCACCCACATTGTGCGCTAACCCCTGTTGGACTATCCTTGGTCGTCTCATCCCAAAAACACTCAACTCCAACTATCATCCTATCTTCATATAAACAAATCACATTTCCCTAAAACCCATAGGCATTACACAACCACCCAAACATACACACTATATTCCATACTTGACCCCTAGTGAGATTCAACCATTAGATTATCTACTAACTCAAAATCGTAGTTGGGACCTACCGCACCATTGACGCACCTCTAACACAAGCACCTAGAACTACTTTATAGAACCACCTAAAGCCCAAATCCAATTATATTCTTGATCATCCACCAAAAATAATTTTCCATTAGAATTCCATATAGAATTTAAGTACACACATCAATGGTTTTTCACTGGCATTACAATGCCAAAATGACTAATCCAAGACTATTTCCACACACTTATGACCTTTCCAGTATGGGGTTCACATCCATACAACCAGCACGTCATTCCCCACCATAGGAGAGTCATCGTCATCTCCTCATTCAAGAAACTCCAACCATCATGGTCTTTTCCCTATTTACTAACAACTCAATAATTGGATGTGGCCATCTTACTCTCACTAGAGCAACAAAACAAACATCAACTACCATCCATCCTTGGTTCTCCAGAATGGTATATATGGTATTAGTGGACATCCAATCCATCGCAAGGAACTACTCAAAACATATATTGTAATACATCCACCATACTACTCCACTTACACTAATCCATGAGCGACACCTCCTTAGAGGCCCTTCATCATACAAAAAAGACATTTAGGTAGCTAGGTATAAATAAAAATATCTCTCAGAATACCGATGAAGATGTTAATATATTGGTCATGATCATCACTAATTATTAATATGCTAAGATTTTATTGATTAATACCATAAAAAATCAACCATTTTTTATGTCACCTCTAACTATAGGGACATATACAACCCATTCAAAGGACCTGGTACTCCCTACCGACAAGCATCTCGTCACACCCATATTGTTTCTCATCCTACTCATGGTTGTCTAACCAACATAAACACCCTGTATGTATGATTATTTAATGTCTGATCCATATGGAAAATTACATACCACTGCTCTGCATTCTCATTCCCCCTAAGATCCCATTAAATCTTATCCATTTTAATATCTTTTGTAACCCAACCACAAAACTCATCTCTGACTCTACCAAGTCTTGTTTTACAAAACCTAATATCCCAATCCCTATCCAGTGATCATGCCTCTTTCACATTATTATCTCAGCCAACATAGATCACCCTTCATTTTTTTCAAAATGAAAGGAATCTCACTGATCCAAACCCCCTTGCATGACCACTCAAGTCTTGAGCTCCATCTGAGAGTTCCACTAAGTTAATATACTATCTCACCGCATTGTTGGAGATACATATAGAGAAAAAAGGATAGGAACCTAACTGGTCCTACTATAAAAACCCACATTCACTACCAAAGCATCAACACTCCCATAACTTTCCAACTCAAGAAAACTAGACACATCAATGTGCCTCGTACCAAAAACAAGCTTGAATCCATGGTCACCACCCAAAGTGAACTTGAACACATGAAACTACATTTCCTTGAGCGCCTCTTATACTCTTGATCCAGCTCATAACCATCAATAATAACCTACCTACACATCCATTTCCTGTGATAAGAACCTGAACAAACCTTCCCCTCTAGAAACCAATGACAATTCTGAAACAATAGAACTCAAGTTCTCTTTCTCAAAACCAAATGCATCATAACTTCCAAAACACCATACAAGGTTTTACACTTTATGCACTATTGTAAAAAGTATAAAACATAAATTTATACCACATGAACCCAAGTGAACACATAACCTGCCTAACCCCTATCATGGGTCACCCTCAAAAGTCACATGGAACCAACTCCAAAAAATTGGAGTCGCGTCAAAAAGGTTATAGGGTCTAACTAACTTGGGTCTACACCAACTTATAGAAGTCCAAAACTCATGGGGAATCAAACATTTTATCATATCATCATCACAAAACATCAAAAAGTCAAAACACTTTCCTATAGGGTCTCACACCATAAATATGTCACATACCAACAAACTGCCCAAAACTAGCATGCATATCCTCTTCAAGCATCTGCACATCAGACCGCACCCTGGAGGGCCTAGACATGCAACTGATCCTGAACAAAAACCTCCCACAAGGGGTATAATAGTCCTATACTTCTCATCGTCGAGCATCTCACAATAGATCCATAAAACCTTCCATAAAATGGAATCCATAAAATCAAAGAGTATGCGGCCAATAAAAATTGGATCCTACATTCATATCATGATGCATGAAATTCCTATTTCCTCTATAGGCTAAGATTCATAACCAAACTATAGGATTCTTTACAATGGACTAAGAACCAAAAATCCATCATGATTTGTCAAATCTAAACAACTTGTGATCTTCTTGAATAAAAAATCATATATAGCTGTAATATCACAAACTACAACAACATTCATAGTTCGTCGTAACCTGTAAATGCTACTGGAACATGTGTTAATGATCTACCAGCCCGATATCCATCACAATATTAGACACAAGCCTATATATTCAGTCTTACAAACCTCATATAGTAAATAAATAAGAAATTAACCCCTCTGATACAACTTTTTAGTGTCCCTCCCTAGGATCCACTAAATCAATTTCACTAGGCAGTTCTCCACATGAACTCGAGAATTCCTCCTCGTATACCAGAGGCTACTAACTATTAGAAAGGATCTAAGGTGAGTTGTGAGGATATTATACCCCATATTAGGGTGCACAACCAGAATTAAATAACCAAACATCATGCACATAAGATTATATATAAATAATAAACAAACTAAAATAGAATAATTCTCTAATAATATGAAATATAGTAAAGGCCTAAATATCCATGCCACACATACAACATCAATCGCCAACTGGGCTGATCATACATATATGAAATAAATTGAAAAATGAATACAATGGGATCTATATCCAACTCCAATCCAGGTAATATACCTGGTCTTTAGTACTGTAATAACATCTGAGCTAACCTGCTTGCTCATGAAACACTCATCATGGGGCTCAAGACAAACCTGTTCCTAGAATAACATATGAGAGTTTCTTAGGTAAATATGTTAAGTGGAGGCTGGAGAAGGGGGTCAATAAAACTCAATAGTCCACCACCAATGGTTTATAAAGAAAATAGAAGTCAAAGAATTAGTCTATGTAGATAAATAGTGGAAAAATACATGGTATAGAAAGAATAATACATGCTAAGGGAGAAAAAAAACTCATCTAGAACCCACTGGTCTTTAGGTTCTAAGGCAACACAAAATAAAACCAGACCTACATTGACCTAATTTGGTAATCTAAGCAAAAAAAATTGGTTGAAACATACTCTGGATGAGAAAAGGGGGTTTTCATTTACCATTTAACATTGGGAATCATAAACAAAAATCTTAACCATTCTGGTAGCCTTAGTACCACATGCAAACCATACCCAAAACTATCAGTACCAATATGGAGCATCAGTTCTATCATTCTAATAATACTTCTTAATAATATTTCTCGAATCCTTAGTCCAACACCTGCTGATACATTCATTAATAGTGCCTAGAGATTCAGTCCAACACCTTTAAACCATGGATACAGAGTGTTAGTCTACAATACATTTCCATATGGTATACCATTATGCCTAGTTCCATAATCCAACAATTAAACCATATATCATACTACCCATTCCTATATCATTAGTCCAACACTTGATCCATATAGTGTACTACCTATTCCTAGAGAATCAGTCTCACACCCAAACCATTTCATAATTTCTCAAAAATATTAAGGGTCAACATCTTGACCATAACAATCTTAAAATATCACAAACAAACCATTTTAAAACCATTATCGTTTACTGTGGTCCCACTACACCTTTTACTATAAAATAAGTACAAAACCTCTCTTTCTATCAAATATTTAAAAAGTTACATTATGGAATATCCCCAATTGGGAAACTACACACCGATTTCCAATGAACATTGAAATCCATTTATGACCCCATTTTTATGAAACCGCTTAGAGTTAAACAACTGATTTTTAAAATAATAACCATTTCAAAACATATATTTCCCACTTTTACACCCAAAAACTGATCAAAAAGAATTCAAATAGTTAAAACCATTCCAAGGGCCACATAAATATTTCACAAATCTTAAAATATGAAAACAATACATTACCAAGTTCAACCAATTATCTAATTAACCATTTAATTAATACAACTATCAAGCTTAACCATGTTAAGCTTATAACCCACCTACATTACCCTTTAAAATTGAATGTGCCTTTTTTTAGGGAATGGAAAATCTCATGGGAATCCATGGGTTTGGTATAATAAATACAAAAATATATGATGGAATCTATATAAGGTATAAGGTATCAATTTAAAGACCAAACCCATTTACCTTAACTAAGGAATAAACACACCACACATGGGATTTAAGGAATAAACCACATACATATGAAAATCAATTAACGTGACTATGGGTAAAGCTCTTAGATCACCTAATCATTTATGAAGATTTCTAATATATTTCCAAATCATGGTGGACTTTCTAAGGATCATCCAAGAATCTTCCAAACCACACGATGCCCAATCAAGCTCACCACAACCACTCGGGCTCTAGTCTCACACTAAGAAACCACAATTAATTAATTATAACATATATATTTAATTAATAAATTAAAATCCAATGTGAAATAATGTGATAAAACTCGCTAGTTTATTCAAATATTATAGAAACTTCAATACACTACCACGGGAGTTCCACACGGACTACCTACATCATTCTCGATAAAAATCCCTAAGAGTAGATACCATTTCAACAATTAATTAAATTAATTCATTAGGAAAAAACTAATAAAATTCACCATGAACACATACCCTAATGAAAGTATATACAAAGACATGTAGAGTCTATCTCAGGATCTCTTCTACCCAGGATGACCAAACTCTCCATCATCTTTGGTTGATTCCACCATGCTCTGATGGAATTAGTATCAAATACCCAAACCTGAACATCTAAAATTAGGAAGAACCATGAAAAGGGTTAAAGGGCATGTGGAGGAAGAGAAATATCACCATAAACACTAAAGAAACACCATGAACACATCCTAAATCGAAGGGTGGGAGATGGAGGAATGGGGTTAGAATCCCCCTTGTTCAAGAACACCAAATGGTAGAGGATTTGGTTGGAGTGTATAAAAATATTGAGGGGTTATTTTTTCATTTTCCCTCTATTTTATGAAATATGGGTAGTCACAAGGTTTTCCCGCATGGTTTTCCATACCATGCAATAACAATGTTCCCCCTAATATCAAAAACACATTCCCTAAACAGTTAGTCCACATGGTTTGACAAACCATTCACTATACATGTTTCCAAAACTTCCTCCCTTCTACAGTAAGGTGCACGGATTGTCTAAAACCATGCACATCCCATGTAAAATGCCTTCGAATCTCCTCAACCTCACAAGGTTTCTCCTTTTACCTTTAATGGTTTTTCCCAAACTATGATCAAACCATGAAACTAAAATATTCACACTTTTAAACGAACTAAAAAACTCTTAAGCATCAAGGTGTCCCATGGTTTCTCCAAAACCGTGCATGCCAAACCATGAACTTGGAAAAAAACATTCTAAAACTTACTAAAACTTAAATTGAAGCCTTAAAAGATCATCCAAACACCTAGGAGACCTCACAATCATCTATCCTCATCTAAAAACATTATTTTGAGGTATTTCATGTATTATAATTTCATTTCGAGTCCAGATACAAAATTTGAGCCGTCTAGTAAATGAAAATTTGAAATCCTTCTGAATTTTTTAACCCATCCGAATGCGGTATCTTACGCACCAATTAAATAGATAGATTACAATGGTCGTATTAAAATAATAATTATTTCTAGATATTTTATTCTTGGTTTTTCATTTCTTATATTCTATGAAATATAGTTTTATTTTAAAAACATAGGGTGTTACAAAGCTAGAGTTTTTGGGTTCTCGATGGTGATAGTTGTTTTTTGAATTTGTATCTAGATAAGTTGTTGTGATGAGTTTCCCTTTTAAGTTGTTTAATGTGTGTATTTATTTTGGGTTGTTGTGGATTTTTATTTCTCTCTACTTTTTTATGTATATTTTTTCACTATTATATATTTTTCTCATGTTTCACATGTATATTATATTTTATTTATTTATTTTTCTTTTTTTTGTAATGTTATATTTCATTCCATGAAAATTTGGTTGTGTGATAGTTAACTAGGTATGGGATACCCATGTATGTGTTATGCCTTATTAATTATAGTCACCAACCCTAGGCCTATTATAGGTAAGAATGGGTGGTACTCAGGGATTACCTCCAGATAAAGTGGGGTTCTCATGGATTGGTTCATATAAATCATGGAGAGATGAATATCAAAGAGATGATATGATAAGTGGTATCATAATATGAGGTTAGTAAAATTATTTATTCATAATATTTTCATTTAACTCATGTTTCTCTTGATGATCATAAATTTTCTTTGCATTGATTGAATGATTTTTGAACCATCGAATTTATTATACCTCTCTCTCTATTATAGTGTTTTTATTATAAAAACACTCATTTTTGTATCTAGAACAATCAGTTGAGAGAACTTTAGTCACTCTGATATGACTCTAAGTCATGTCATTGAAGTCTATTCAAAGTCAACTTGAAGATTAATGATGTCTTTTATGTTTCATTTTTAAGTCATAATGGATGTCATGAAACCATTATATGAAGTTTGAAGAACATTGAAAGGCCTTAGAAGGAAGTTGAGGAGGCTCTTCTTAAAGATGGAGTACTTTAGGAAGCATGAGCTTATCGATGCATGTCATCAGCCAGTCGATAAAATGTGTATAGTACTTCTCTTGTAGAATAATTCCACTAACCATCCATTGTAGTAGAACTAGATAGCTAGTGAAAATTATAGAAGTTCTCCTTTAATATATAAGGCCACTATAAAGTCATTGGTCAGCAGCGATTCCCCGGTGGTGGTGTTCTTCAAATTCATTGACCCTAGTGATTTCCAAAGGATTAATATCCCTTTTTATGCCTATAAATTGAGACCTAAAGAGGATTGGGATATAAACGGGTTACTAATAATGCCTATATGATCCTTGTTACAAAATTGAATCTCTTGTAGGATCCTCTCAAGATCACTCAAAGTGATAACTCCAGTTCTCCATCATTTAAAAAGGATATTATTATATATTATCTTTTTATCTCTCATCCCATTTTATACTCATACTTTTGAGAGATTAGGTAGAGGATTTGAAATTATTTTCCTAAATAAAACCTCTCAATTCTCATCACTTTCTTCACTGGTTTATCACTGCCACTAAAGTGAGGGATTGGTTCATTGGATACTGATGAAGCTCAAGAGGGTTATTGTAAACCATAATTATAGGGAATACTTTATTAATCCCTAAAAATCTCAAGGGAGTAATAAAATAAACCTAGAAACCATATGGGAGGATATTTAGGGTCACACACTTAACTATAATTGAACTTGTTTATCAAAATGTATTTCCTCTCTCTTTTATTTTACACATTGCATCATTTAACATTATTACGCATAAATTCATAAATTTGATTCAACCATTTTCTATTTTTCATACTTTATTTATCATTATTAAAATTATCTTTATGATTAGGATAAAATTTATCAATTATTCTCTTTATCAAAATTATCATCTTCTTGTTTTATCATTTCAAAATCATTTAATTTTGAATTTTAATTTTACGTTAGCATTAAGTTTTAAAATTTAAATTCACCCCCAGAATATTTCCATATACTTTGACCAATAATTCATATAAAACAAACATTTTTATTCTTATTTAAAAATATTTTTTTTTATTTTAAATTTTTTTCTTAACTAATTTAAAATATTAATCTTTTTATGATGACATTTAATTATTATTCACATGATCCTATTTTTAGGGCATGGATTATTCCTATTAGAAAAATAATGTCGAACTTTATTGGTATAATTAGTTACCTGGTTTGGAAAATTATTATTAATGAATATATTCCAACTAAGGAACCTAAAGATAAGTGGACTAATGATGATGTTAAAAACTTTGAACTTAATAGAAAAGATATGAACACTTTTCATTATGGTATTAATTGAAATGAGTTTAGTCATGTATTTACATAAAAAATGTCTCATAAAATATGTAAATTTATAGAAGTTACTCTAGAAGGATCCAAATAGATACAAGATTAGGGATGTATATGAAAGATTTTTATTTCTTTTATATTAATCCAAATGAATAAATTACTAGCATGTTTACATGGTTTATTGAAATTTAAAACGGGCATAATCATATTAGTAATGATTAATATATATAAAAGTTAGAGCAAAATATACTCTCAGCCCTAAAATGAAATTGGGACCCCAAAGTCACTGCCATACATGAAGCAAAGGATATGAATAAAATGGAATTCAAAGAAATATTTGGATCCCTAATTACATATGAAATTAAAAGAAAGTGACAAGATGATATGGAATCCAACAAAGCTAAATATGTTAAGAAAAAAACATCCTTTAAATCCATAAATTATGATTAATCTTGAGGTGAATTCCAAGACTTTTCTCAATTCATCAAGAACATGAAAAAATTCTTCAAGAAAAATAAATTTTTCAACCAATCCATGAAATAGAACCAAAATAAGAATTGGATGTAACATTATATGAATGCAATAAAAAAGGTCACATAATGCAATAATACCCCACCAATAAAAATAAGGTTAAATAATTGAAACAAGGTAATAATGAACTCATTTTTATAACCTATAGTTCAAGTGATGACTCAATGGACTCAACTTCTTCAACTACATAAACTGACTTGGGTCCTAAGTCCCTTATGGAACATGTTGACGAAGAAATTTCAGTTAATAGAACTCTTCCTATTTCTTTTTATTCCTCTTATTCTCTTAATTACTCCCCCTCTTATTCTTTATATTTCTCCTAAATTCACCTAAATTATTAATGCCTAAAATATGAACATAATCAACTCAAAAATGGTTTTCAAGAACCTTCTTTGTTATATAAACAAAATGATAATAAATACAAGCATGGTATTAATGAAAAAGAGAAACTTAAAAAATAAAACGAATAATTACTAATGTAAAAATAATAGTTATCCATGAATTTTATTATTTAACACCCCATGATTTTAATTTATGTTTATCTTTTAAAATTCATCCTCTTCACACAACACCCAACTTAAACAAACAAAGAAATATTATTATTTGATCATTATAAACTTGACATTAAATTGTATGGAATGAATATAAGTAAACACATTATGAAATATATAATTTTCCCAACCATTTTTAATTTATTAATTAATTCTTTCAGAATAAGTGCTTAATTTTTAGTAAAGTCATTTATTCTTCAATAATACGGTTTCTATAAAAATGGTTTTCTTGCTTTTTATGAGTAAATATTATAGTAAATTTCTAGAACTTATATAAATATATTTTATAAATTTTAAAATAAATATATTAAAATTAACTTATGTCTAATTTTTGAGAATTTTATGAAAGTATTGATTTTCCAGTGAATAGTGAAAAATACTAATTTTTATAAAACTATCAATTTTTTATATTAAAATATATTTCTAGTTTATATTTTATCTTAATGTAAAAAAATTAATATTTAGTTATAAATAATCTAATTTACTTCATTTTAATCATCCTTATACCTTATTTCAATATAAGAACATTTTTGGGATTAAAAACGCATTTTTTCAAGAAAACTTTTTTCCATTGTGTTTTGTGGGATTGATTTTAAATTAAATTATAAAAAATGTGTGTTTTTATGTTTTAAAAATGGATACCATATTTTTATTCATAAGTTTAAAATTTATTAAATAGGTACCTTTTTTAACCAATATGATTAGTATCCATGTTAATTTTCATTACCACAGTAAAGGGTAAATTGGGTAATATAGGTTAAAAATAAAATGATAAGGTCTAGAAAATAACCATAACACTTGCCTCAATTTTATCATATGAGTAATTTTCTTCCATAATCATTAAAATTTCAGATATATGATAATTTTTTCCATTGGTAAGTGATTATGACACTTATAATATTTTATTTAATGAAAAGTCAAAGATGTCACATTCATGATTTTAATAACTATAACATTTTTAATATGGTGTTATCAAGAGGATATATTCAACAATAAATAGTAATTTGATATCTAAAATAATTATATTCATCATGGTAATTTACTTTTAATTTTTAGGTAATAAATCATTACTTTAAAATCTTGGACAATGTTGGTGGAGTAATTATTTAATTAATGGAAAAATATAATAAATGATATTAAAATTTTAATATAAATATAGTTTGAGATAATTAATTTGATAAAAAGATTTTATATATGAATTTAAATTTTTGGGATGTGATAAAATAGTTTTTCCAATTATAATTTTTATCAATATATTTTTAAAGTCGATGTAATGAATAGCCCTTAAAATTTACATTATGAATATTTTATAGTAAATAATATTTTATTAAAAGATATAAAATTCCTAAAACACAAAAAATCACCCAACTAATTTTGATAAGGATTAAAATTTTATACATGATACATTTTTGGGTCTCTTTTTATTTTATAGTAACTATATTAATCCTTAAAGATTAAAAAACCATGTTATCACCTTAAGAATTAAAGAGGTTAAATAAGGGTTAAAACCAAAAGATAAGGGTGGAAATTTAGTCAAAAATTATCTAAATTTTATTGGATGAGATTATTTAGAACTTTAATCATATTATATTATAAATTAATAAGTTTTTATCCATTTTACTTGAAAATTTATTTATATTAAATTAATTGTTTAAGAAAATTTTAAAGTTCCCCTCACTTCAATTATAAAAGGGCACTCCTTCCTTCACGTATTAAACCACCTTGAGTCATATATATTGACCAAAATAAATCCATTTATCTTCCCAAATTCCTTATTTAAGTTTTTTAGGGTTTCTTATTCTCAAAATACCATCCCTATTGTCCCGAAGAATATTTCTAAAGGAATTTCATCGACGAAGATGTAATCATCTTTACCCACTCTTTCAATTTTATTTCTATTATACTTCCTCTTCATGCATTATTTCCATCATAATATAATAAATCCAATATAATATACATGCACTGATATTATGTTATTATTATGAAAAAAAATATTATACTTTTTATCCATCCTATGAAAAATGAAGGCACCCCGCCTACGTACGTACGGCTTATCATCTCCACATAGTGATGTAATTCATTTTTCATCACAACTTTACATAGATGGTTATAATGATAGAGATAATGGAAATATATGGTAATTATGACTTGATATTGATTATTTAAAATTGACATATCACCCAATTCCTTACCATTTCACACAATAATGGAATGATATCGTCGCTCGTGTATACATACGGTCTACCGTCTCCATGGAACGATATGATTCATTTTCCATGTTCAAAATTCAATAATGATTTTAAATATGAATAAAATAAATAAATATGATATTTATTACCTTAATATAATTCTTAATATTATTTAACTATATCCTATGCACAAGAAACATGACTTACATGACAAAAAATTCATAGGAAAATGAAGTAGTTATCACCCAAAACAAGGGTAATTATGAAATATTATTAAAATTTGGGTGATAATATTATATAAGATTACCATATATGATATAATAAATAATAATATTCTTTTGGTATAAATTAATAACATTATTTAAACCATTATAAATTAGGTTAAATGATGTTCAATTAAAGGAAAGTGCAAGGTAATGGATTTTTATCTCACTTTTATTTTTGTGGGAAACATGATTTATTCACCACTTATTTAATTTATGTGGTATATATGATTCCCCTTTGAAATTTTTTATCATGAATTTATTTATTATCATGATATTTAAAGTTTTTTTAAATTTTATTCATTCATGTGGCTTACGGTTGATAAGATACCCAAGTTGTAAGAGTTTATTTTATAATCTCTTCATTATTCTAGATTGTTTATTTTTAAGAATTATTCAATTTTGTGATAGTGTTTGACATATTTCTTTTGAAAATAATTTTTTTAATATATTTGACTCAAAAGGAAAATATTTATTTTATGTAACACATTTTCAAAATGTTTGTAAAATTAATTAAAAATAAATCACTAGCTAAAATTTCAAATGATTGAGTTCAAAAGTTAGTGAGTAATGGAGTTTACATAGAATCTTTGGTCATTTTAGCTCACACTCACTCATCAAAATGACCATTATCAACTTTTGAAATATTTAACCAATCTTTATTTCAAATATTCCTTGGTTTGTGAAGCATGAAAATATGGAAACAAATACAAATCATATTTAATAAAAAAAGTAAATTCCTTTTTCTAAATATCTCAAATTAATTAATCTTGATTTATTCATACCTTTTAAAATTTAAATAATATAATTTAAATCCTATACTTTTTTATTTTATATGACCTTATAATATTCACTTGTACTTACTTCTTATATCATAGAAGTGAATCTTTCCATACCTTCATAAATGTTTCTAAAAAAAGTTGAAAATTAAAAGGGTTCTAAAATTATTTCAATTCAGTTTAATCATGGAATAGAATTTTACCAAAAGGAATATGATGATTTATTTTCTTCTTATGGATATAAACATTCTTTTTTTCCTCCTCTAACCCATCAACAAAATGAGTTATTATGGAGGTTAAATCAAAATATCTGAGAAATCTCTAAAAATAATTCAAATAAATTTAATTTACAAAAATATTTTGGGTTATAGACATAAAAATTAATTGATTTATCATTAATCATGTTCTCATAAGACCTTTTCTCAAAAATACTCCTTATGAAAATTTTAAAAATCAAAAAAAATCAAAATTGGGATTTTTTAATGTATATATTTGTAAATGTTTTATTCTTAACACCAAAGAAAATCTTGAAACTTTTGATTCAAAATATATTGAAGGTATATTTATTGGGTACTATAACTCAATAAAGTCATATTGAGTCTTTAATAAAAGAACTAAAATATTGTAAGAATCAATCCATGTCTTCATTTATGAAAAAAATCTAAAATCCATTTCTCAAAAGGTTTTTGAAACTTATGTTTTAAATGAACCCTTTAAATATAAAGAGTTGATTTTGAACAAGAATCGCCTTCAGATTATTTACCTAAATATTTTATAAAATAAAAATATCATCCCCTTGAAAATTTAATTTTAGATTTATAGGAAATCATATAAGAAGATCAGTCCTGAGTGAGGTTGGACACCTTTCCACTATCTCTCACTTAGAACCCCAAAATTTCAAAAATTCCCTTAATGATAAAAATTGGTTTCTTTCCATGAAAGATAAAGTAAATAAATTCACTTGAAAAGATGTATGTACACTCGTGTAAAGACTTAATGATCACTCTATCATGGTCTCTAAATGGGTTTTTATGATTAATTTACATTATATTGGTAATATAGTTAGAAATAAATCTAATTTAATAGCTAAATCTTATAATCAAGAAGAAGAAATTGACAATGATGAAAACATTTCACTCAGTCAGAGTCCATAAAAATCATGTTGTCATTAACCTCTCACATTAATTTAAAAAAAATTCAAATGGATATCAAATGCACCTTTTTAAATGCATTTATTAATGAAATTGTTTTTTTAGAATATCCTCCTGGATTTTGAAATCCATTTCTTTGAAATCCTGTTTTCAAATTGTAAAGACCTGGAATTTCTAGGGAAAATTTTTTCTTAAATTCATGGGAATTTTACGAGTCCTCAGTTTCAGATAGCGCGTGATTCTGAGGCTCAGAGTGTCCAGAATGATCTGTCGAAGTTTTTTTGAACTTAAATTAATGCGCGTAAGTAGATTTCATGAAAAAGTGGAATAACTCTTAAAATGTTAGTCGGATTAGAAATCTGAAGCCACCATTACACTGAGGTTAGTGGGTTTACCCTAGTTGTGACCTAAGTTTAGTCGGCGCGGTCCTCCTGTTAGAAAACCTGAAAATGGAAAAACCGTAAATAAAATAATTAAATAAAGTTATATTATTTTTCTAATGCTTATAACTCACAAACGGTAAATTGGATTAAAAATATGATACCACCGCTAAACTCATGAGGGTAGGCTTTCTTTAAGCAGATACTAACTTGGCTCGGTGAGGGCCACCATAGAAAGTTAGTTTTTGGCAATAAATAAAATAATTAAGTGATAATTATTTTATTGTAAAATTCATAACTTTTAAATGGTAACTCGAATTGGAAATCTGAGGGTGCCGTTGGATTTTTTGGGGCGTGATTCACTTGGGTAGAGCCTAACCTCAACCGGCATATGTCAAGGGTGGCTGATATTAATTTTCCAAACTTTTTTTTCGGGTACGTTCAATAAATGTGCGAGCGGAGTTTTATAACTTTTGAACCAGTGCTCAGAATTGAAATCTGAGGGCACCGTTGAACTCGCAACGTCGGTGATTGCTTAGTGAGATCATCACCGCAGTTTCTTTCTAACGAGAATGGAAGATAGTTTTTGGGGGTTTTTAATTAAATTAAATAAAAATAAGGTGTACTTATTTTTATTTGGGGTGGTTAAAAACTCCAAATGGGGGTTAGAGGTGGGGCCCACCTTCACATAACCTCCCTTGGGATAATATTATTTGGTGGGGCCCACCCTAAGTTTTAACCTCTCTTGCAATCAAAGGTGTGGGGCCCACACTAGCTTTATCCCCCTTATAACTCTCCATAACGTGGGGAGACCTTTGAAATTCTTCACCTTCCTTCCCTCATTAAAGTTCCAACTCCATATGAATTAATTAATGGTTAATTAATTAATTTTTTTAATTATTTTGAATTCATGCCAACAATAAAATAATAGGAAAAGCTATTATTTTATTTTTCCGGAACTTTCATCTGGTGGAGCCTTGGAGAAATTGAGAGAACATCCCCCCAACGAAGAATAGGAAGAACCATTGGCATCTTCTTCCTTCTTCAACCGGGGCAAGAAACGGAAGCGACGCCCATGAAGAACGTTGATGTTGTCTTCAATTTCGTCACCTTCGAATGCTTGTCTGCCAACGATGAGTACCCTCTTCCTCCTTCGACATTGATGGAACGACGTCCGCCTTCCACGACACCATCGTCGATCACCGACAAGCGAGGTAGGGGTTGTTTTGTGTGTGAATTTACCCTTCGTTATTCGTCGTTTGTTGAGAACCTTGTTTCTGATTGATATCATCTTAACGAGGAGGGCTCGGACCGCACGAACACGGTCCGACCTTGCCCCCTTGTTGTTGCTCTCGTTCTGTTGATGACGGAGGGGGAGCATGAAGAAGCCGGTGGCGTAAGGCTGTCGGGTCACCACAAGGGCGTGGCACCATCGTGCCGTGCAAAAAACCAAGTCGCGGCTGGACGGGCCGCGGCGGTGCCAGAGGGGCGCGGTTCCATCGCACCACGCCGGAAGGAAGAGCTGTGACCAGGAGGGACGCGGCGGTCGGACGACGAGCGCGGCACCGTCGTTCCGCGCAGAGGAACCGGGGACCACGGCAAGGTCGGGCCGCAGCAGAGGTGGCGCGACGCCGTCACATTGTGCAGTGGAGATGAGTTGCATCCAAGGCGGTCCACGGCGGAGAAGCTGGGCGCGTCACTGGCGCGCCACGCCGTAGAAGGACCGCGGCCTTATCCCGCGACGGACAGGGCAGAGTGGTCGACTGAGCCAACCGCCAGTGTGTGCTACAGGCAGTACCCGAAGGGTCCCGCGGTTACCTGAACCTGCGCTATGCGCCGGTTCCGTTACGGACAACAGGGTGGCGTGGCACCCCCCCCCCCCCCCCCCATGGAGTGTCCAGTCGGGCCATGCGACCCGCCGGACAGGCCCCACGGCCATCCCCCACGCGGCCAGCCGGCCCGGCCACCCTCGTCCGGGCATCCCTCGGGCCGGTCCTCCCTCGGTCGGGCCTCCATCGGGCAGGGCCGCCCATGGCGGGGCTGCCCTCAGCCGGGCCGCCCTCAGGCCGAGCCGCCCTCGGCCGGGCCTCCCTCGGGTCGGGCTGCCTTCGAGTCGGGCCACCCCTTCGGGCCTGCCTATTTCCTCAGACTGGGTCGGACCTGCAGACCGAGTCATACCCCGGTTCAGACCGGGTCGATCCGACTGGGTCAAACCGGACCCGGACCCGGACCCACCATAGACCGATTACACCTTTTCGCCCATATCTTGGGATATGGGTGTCCGTTTGACGAACCGTCAGCGACACCGATATTCTTGGATTGAATTCATCCTTTTGAGAATACCCCAATGGAATTCAGGGTATAGTTAGGATACGGTCAGGTTTGTTCATACACGAAACCAATCGGGCCCCCAAGACTAAAAGTCTAATAACTCACAGATTGGGAATCTGATTGACGTGTCGTATGTTGCGTTGAGACCCCTATGACGTGGCAGACCTTTGAGATACTTCTTCATGGAACTTCACGAAAGTTTGAGTATTTCCCAGTAGCTCGTGGAGTGGATCCTTCTAGTGACTAGCAGACAGAGTGTGGAGATCTAGTAGCTAACAGACCTGAAGACTACTTGACCGATTTGACTCGGAATGATTCAACTTGCCCAGTGGGGAGCGCCTGGTATTTGTCGACAGACCCATGGAAGAGGAGAGCCTGGTATTTGGTAGTAGACCTGTGGTACTCGACAGGAGGAGTACCTTTGTAGGCTATTAGGGGGAGCGCCCGGTATTTGGCGGCAGACCCTCGGTGGAGGATCGCCTGGTATTTGGCGGCAGACCTGCGGTACTTGACAGGAGGAGTACCTCAGAAGTCCAAGTTTAGTGATAAGCACCTTGGTGTCACGACAGGCTCACTGTTCTCGACAGAGGAGGAGTTCTCCAGCAGTCGTGGTTTCGATAATGAAAATCCTGGTTTGAGCTGAGTCAATAACCTTTGTGTTTTCCTCATGATTGAGATGGGTTACTAGATAACTTAGGTATATGTATGGGAATATACCTAAGTAATGGTTATCCGTTGTTTCTTACTTTATGATTTATACTTTTTGGATATTGTGAGACCTTGAGGGTCTCGGGTTCCCTACTGAGTATCTTTATACTCACCCCTACATGGGATATACCCGCACCTCATTGTGTTGGATGAAGACAACTGTAAATGATGACTGAGGTGGAGTGTATGAGGACCAGACTGTACCCCGAGGTGGACCTCGCAACGATTCAGTACTCAGAGGAGACAGACGGACGTGGATCACTGAGGAGGCTATATGTACTTACCCTTTGGGTAGGATCCATGTTGGATGATCCAGGAGCTTCTAGACACCTTCCAGCTGTTTTTCTATTTAGTTGTACCTGTTTGTCCTTTCCTTGTACTTTATTGTTGGGCTTGTATTTTCGTCCCCTTTTTCTTTCCATCACATCTTTTGTATATAGTTTTACTTAGTGTTTTACTTCCAGTTGCGTACTTTGTTGTGTGTGTTACAATTCATAAATTCAATGCCTTCCCAGCTTAGGGATTTACACCGTTGGTGCTAGTCGCCAGCCCCTGGCCTATGGAAGGTGGGATTGGGGTAGTCACAGCACGGGCCCTAAGGACGGGTCGTGAAAAATTGGTATCAGAGGAGTCGGTTCTACCGCAGAACTTAGAACTCTGATATTTATTTTCTATGAAGCAATAGTGTTAAGGGTACCGAGTGTGGTTTTCAGTTCAAGGAGTCCAGTGTTGGTGCGGCGGCCGACGTATCCGTACACCAGGACCCTGACTACTGATTTCCGACTTAGTTCACAAAAACAATGATTGCGTGTGTGTTTAAAAAAATTATTTATGTTAGCTCAACCAGGTCAGCTCACCAGGTATAATCTTCTGACCATGTTGCATCTGTTCAGGATGCCTCCACGCAGACTACCAGTTAGGGTTCCCGAGATAGTACTCGATGACGGCCCACCGAGCGACAAGGATCTAGTGCAGGGCCCTCTTACTATGTTGGCACCTTTGGGTGGTGTACCAGCAGCACCACCACCTATTGGGCAGCAGATTCCACCGGCTTCATTGTAGGACGGTGTATGTCGAATGAGAACGTTGCACAAGTTCCAGTGGCAGAGTCCTCTGAGGTTTCGAGGCGAGACAGATTCCCAGGTATAAGAGGACTAGATTGAGGCGATTATTGGAGTTTTACACCTAGTTGAGACACTAGTAGAGCAGATGTTGATCTCTGCTACTAGTATTTTTTAGTGAGTGACCATGAGGATGGTCCGCATAGTGGTGAGGTTTCGGTACTTGGACTGTTTTCCGAGATGGTACCTTCGGGAAGTGTGCCAACAATATCACTTCTCGTTGGTCAACAGACACTACCGGTGGTACCGGTAGAGGACACTTGTAGGCTTAGTGCCTTACATGTGTTTCAGAATCAGATATCCCTCAAGTTCCATGGTGATCCCGACTCACAGGTGGCTGAGGACTGGCTTCAGGAGGTGGCTGAGAGTTCCCTTCAGCTTCTACAGTTTTGGCAGGACGACATGTCAGTAGTTGAGTATTCATCGAGGCATACCAACCATTCCTGGTACTCGATGAATACGATGCGATCAGTGCTTCAGGGCTCAGACTTTTGAGCGTGGTTTGTTTAAGAACAACTGAGCCATCACTTTTCCTCTATTCATTCCTACTCATGTTAGGGTTATAGAGAGAACCTTTTTGGTTGAATTTATTTGGCTGATCAGATACAGTCATCGAATGTTAGCAGTGGGAAATCAATAAACGGGTGTCAGTCTCAGAGACGTGGGCGTGCAAGAAACTTCAGGAAGAGGATGTGACGTGGACAAATAAATCTGGAGGGCAGCAGACGTGGTATTAGAGCTAGGAGAGTAGCATGAGGTGGTTTACTTTTTGACATGTTATAGCCACCCACCTTTGTAATCCCCGCCAGGCTCAGGTAGCTGCAGGGCCGGGGAAGAGAGTAGCTGCACGCGGTCAAGGAGTGTGACCCAAGGGCTCTAAGAATGATTTTAGGTACAGTCTGTGTCTAATACTAGCTGCCATATCAATAGACATAGGTGCTAATCATTCCTTTCTTCCATGAATCTTGTCCCAGACCTAGAGTTCCTGATTAAACTGTTGACTTGAACCTCGCGTTTGGAGATACCTTCAGGAGGAGACTTGATAATCACACTTACGCCGATAGTGTGATCTGACCCTCGAGATGAGAGTTTCGGTTGGAACCTCTTGGTGGCAGCGTCGAGGCCTTACGACGTTAGTTTGAGTATGGACTGGGAAACCACAGTTCATACACAGATTGACTATATTAGGAAAAAAGTTTATGGTTTAGCTACAACATTGGAATAGGGTTTTCCTTTGTCGGTGAAAAAGGAAACCCAAGCAGCACAGGACAAACTCATGCATAGGAGGGTGAATTTGGCCACTCGTGGGTCGTCCAGCCTCACCCTCGTGGCAGCAGAAGTTTTGAGTTTTCAGTTCCCAACAGGAGTGACTAAAGTTCCTCCAGGACTATGACTTTGGGATAGTATATAATCTTGGGAAGGGGGAATATGGTAGTAGACACACTCAGCAATAGGACTGGCCTGTAGCTGCTGAGTGAGGTGACGGGGCAGTTAGCTGCCTTACAGTTATCCTTCATGGATAGGGATGGAGCAGCCTATCTACAGTCTCTTACAGCCACCCCTCCACTTCTTCAGCGATTCAGGGAGGCGCAGCATGGGGACACTGACTGTGAGAGACAACGTGCTCAAATATCCATAGGGCAGGCACCTGATGGATTTTTTGAAGGTGGGGAGCACATCATTCTTTACAGAGGACGTACCATGGTACCAGTTGCACTTTAGGAGGAAGTATTGAGGGAGTTCCACACTTCCCCTCTAGCGGTACATCCAGGAGTGGCGAAGATGTACCAGAACCTTCGACGATAGCACTGGTGTCCAGGTATAAAGAAGGCAGTTGCGGAGTTTGTCTCCCGATGCCTCACTTGTCAACAAGTGAAGGCAGAGCACCTAGTATCGGCAGGATTGGTTCATCACATAAAGATCCCATAGTGGAAGTGGTATGGGATATCTATGGACTTCATGATGGGTCTTCCACATACATCCAAGATTCACAATTCGATATGGGTGATCGTTGACCAACTCACCAAGTCGACCCACTTCCAATCGATCAGAGAGCAGGGCTCAGTAAAGAGCTTGGGATGCCTCTATGTGCAGGAGATTGTGCGTTTTCATGGAGTACCTTCCTCGATTGTCTCTGAACGTGACTCGTGCTTTACTTCCCAGCTTTGGAAGGGGTTGTAGGAAGCTTCCAGGACACAGCTTCGTCTGAGCATTGCCTTCCATCCTCAGACGGATGTCCAGACTGAGAGGACCATTCAGACCCTCGAGAACATGCTCCATGCATGTGTCCTCGAATTTAGTCACAGCTGGGAGGACCACTTACCATTGGTAGATTTTTCCTACAACAACAGCTATCACTCCACCATCGGTATGTGACCTTTTGAGGCCTTGTATGGTCGACCTTGCAGATCACCACTATACTAGACAGACCCAGGGGAGTCAGCACTAGTGGGACCAGATATGGTACGCACTACCAAGGAGAAGGTGAAGATCATCTAGGAGTGCATGAAGACTGCACAGAGCAGGTATAATTCGTATGCTGATAGGAGACAGATACCTCTATAGTTCAAGGATGGCGACCACGTCTTTCTATGGGTCTCACCTCGACAAGGTTTGTGGAGATTTGGCCGAGGCGGCAAGTTTTCTCCACGATTCATTGGACCTTTCCAAGTCCTTAGCAGAGTAGGCGAGGAGGCTTACCTCTTAGCTCTTACACCTCAGTTGCACCGGTTGCACGACGTCTTCCACGTATCTCAGTTGAGGAGATACGTGCATGACCCTTCTCACATCATCAACCACGGGGATTTGGGCATCGATGAAGGGGAAACTTTTACGTAGGTTCTAGTGGAGATTGAGTATCGACAGGAGTGGGTCCTACATGGATGGTTGATACCTCTGGTGTGCATTTGCTGGTAGCACGAGAACCTCCAGGAGAGCACATAGGAGCGGGAGGCTCAGATGCATGCTCAGTACCCCCCATTTGTTTCCATAGTTCGATTTGTAGCTTACGGGGACGTAAATCCCTGAGGTGGGGAGAATTTAAAGACCCAAAATTTCTTTGGAAAAGTTTTTATTAAATTCATGGAAATTTTACGAGTCAGCAGTTTCTGACGGCGCGCGATTCTGAGGCCCAGAGTGCCTGAAATGATCCGTCAAAGTTTTGTTAAGCTTAAATTAACACGCGTAAGAAGATTTCATGAAAAAGTGTAATAACTCTTAAAAAGTTACTTGGATCAAAAATCTATGACCATTGTTGCACTCAGGTTAGTGGGTTTACCCTAGGCGTGACTTAAGTTTAGTCGGCGTGAGCCTCCTGTGAGAAAAACCGAAAATGGCAAAACCGTAAATAAAATAATTAAATAAAGTTATTTTATTTTTCTAATGCTTATAACTCACAAACGGTAACTCGGATTAAAAATCTGAGACCACCGCTGAACTCATGAGGGTGGGCTTTCTTTAAGAAGATACTAACTTGGGTCGGCGAGAGCCACCATAGAAAGTTAGTTTTTGGCCGCAAATAAAATAATTAAGTGACAATTATTTTATTTTAAAATTCATAACTTTTAAATGGTAACTTGGATTGGAAATATGAGGGTACTGTTGGGTTCGTTGGGGCGTGATTCACCTAGGCAGAGTGTAACCTCAACCGGCGCGGGTCGAGGGTGGCAGATATTAATTTTCCAAACTTTTTTTTCAGGTACGTTCAATAAACGCGCGAGCGGCGTTTTATAACTTTTGAACTGGTGCTCATAATTGAAATATGAGGGAACTGTTGAACTCATAGCATCGGTGATTGCTTAGTGATACCCTCACCGCAATTACGTTCTAACGATAATGGAAGATAGTTTTTGGGGGTTTTTAAATAAATTAAAAAAAATAAGGTGTACTTATTTTTATTTGAGGTGGTTAAAACCTCCAAAGGGAGGTTAGAGGTGGGGCCTACCTGCACATAACCTCCCTTAGGAGGATATTATTTAGTGGGCCCACCCAAATTTTTAACCTCTCTTGCAATCAAAGGGGTGGGGGCCACATGAGATTTAACCCCCTTTTAACTCTCCATAAAGTGGGGGAAACCTTTGAAATTCTTCACCTTCCTTCCCTCATTAAAGTGTCAACTCCACATGAATTAATTAATGGTTCATTGATTAATTTTTTTAATTATTTTGAATTCATGCCAATAATAAAATAATAGGCAAAGCTATTATTTTATTTTGTTGGAACTTTCATCTGGTGGAGCCTTGGAGAAATTGAGAGAACATTCTCCCAACAAATAACACGAAGAACCATCGGCATCTTCTTCCTTCTTCAACCGGGGCAAGAAAGGTAAGCGACACCCATGAAGAATGCCAACATCATCTTCGACTTCGTCACCTTCAAACTCTTGTCCGCCAACGACGAGTATCCTCTTCCTCCTCCGACATTGATGGAACAATGTCTGCCTTCCGCGACTTCATCATCAATCACCGACAAGTGAGGTGGGGGTTGTTTTGTGGATGAATTTACCCTCCGTTCTTCGTCATTTGTTGATCACCTTGTTGCGGATTGATATCATCTTAACAAGGATGGATCGGACCGCACGAACACGATCCGACCCTTCCCCCCTGTTTTTGCTCTCATTTTGTTGATGATGGAGGTGGAGTGCGAAGAAGCCGGCGGCGGAAGGCCACCGGGTCACCACAAGGGTGTGGCACCGCCGTGCCACCCAAAGAACCAAGCTGTAGCCGGACGGGGCGCAGCGGTGCCAGAGGGGTGCGGTGTCATTGCGCTGCGCCGGAAGGAAGAGTCGCGGCCAGAAGGACCGCGGTGGTCGGACGACGAGCGCGGCGCCGTCGCACCACGTGGAGGAACCGGGGACCGCGGTTAGGTTGGGCCATGGTGGAGGGGGCGCGGCGCCGTCACGCCGTGCGGTGGAGATGAGCCATGGCCAGGGCGGGCCGCGGTGTCATCACGCCGCATCAGAGAAGGACCGCGGCCTTAGGCCGCGACGGACAGGGGAGGGCGGCCGGCTGATCCGGCCTCTAGTGCGCGCTACAGGCAGGACCCGAACGGCCCCACAGTTACCTGAACCGGTGCTAGGCTCCGGTTTCATTACGGACAACAGGGGGGACGACACCCCCCCACACACACACACATGGCATGGCCAGTCGGGCCGCCATCGACCGGGCTGCCCTCAGGCCGGGCCGCCATCGGTCGGGCCGCCCCTTCGGGCCTGCCTGTTTCCTCAGACCGGGTCGGACCCGTGGACCGAGTCAGACCCCGGTTCGGACCGGGTCGGGCTGGGTCAGTCTGACTGAGTCGGACCAGACCCGGACCCGCCATAGCCCGATTACACCTTTTCGCCCATATCTTAGGCTATGGGCATCCATTTGACGAACCGTCAGCAGCGCCAATATTCATGGATCAAATCCGTCTTTTTGATAATACCCCACGGGAGTTTGGGGTATACTTGAGATAGGGTCAGGTAGGTTCGTGCACAAAACCAACCGGGCCCTCAGGACTAAAAGGCTAATAACTCATAGACCGGGCGTCCGATTGACACGTCGTCTGTTGCATTGAGACCCCTATGACATGGAGGACCTTTGAGATACTTCTTCATGGAAATTCATGACAGTTGGAGTATTTCCTAGTAGCTCGTGGAGCAGATCCTTCCATTGACGAACATACAGAGTGCAGAGACCTAGTAGCTGACAGACCTGACGACTGCTTGACCGATTTGACTCAGAGTGATTCGACTAGCCCAGTGGGGAGAACCTGGTATTTGGAAGTAGACCCATGTTGTAGGAGTGCCTGGTACTTGGTGGAAGACCAGTGGTACTCGACAGGAGGAGTACCTCTGCAGGCTATTAGGGGGAGCACCTGGTATTTGGCGGCAGACCCTCAGCGGAGGAGCGCCTGGTATTTGGCGGCATACCCGTGATACTTGACAGGAGGAGTACCTCAGCAGTCCAAGGTTAGTGAGAAGCACATTGTTGTCACGACAGGCCCACTGTTCTCTACATAGGAGGAGTTCTCTATTAGTCGTGGTTTCAATAATGAAAATCCTGGTTTGAGCTGAGTCAATAACCTTTGTGTTTTCCTCATGATTGAGATGGGTTAATAGATAACTTATGTATATGTAATGGAATATACCTATGTAATGGTTATCCATTGTTTAGTACTTTGTGATTTATCCTTGTTGGATATTGTGAGACCTTGAGGTTATCAGGGTCCCTACTAAGTATCTTTATACTCACCCCTACACGGGCTATGCCCGCACCTCGTTGTGTTGGATGCAGACGACGGACAGCGCTGACCGAGGTGGAGTGTACGAGGACTGGACAATACCTAGAGGTGGACCTCACGACGAGTCAGTACCCGGAGGAGACGGATGGACGTGGAGCACTGAGGAGGCTATTTGTACCTACCCTTCAAGTAGGGTCTGTGGTGGACAATCCAGGAGCTGCTAGAAACCTTCCAACTGTTTGTCTTTTTAGTTGTACAAGTTTGTCCTTTCCTGGTACTTTACTATTGGGCTTCTATTTCCAGCCCCTTTTTCTTTCCATCACATCTTTTTTATATAGTTTTACTTGCTGTTTCACTTCCAGTTGCGTACTCTGTTGTGTGTGTTACAATTTATAAAGGCAATGTCTTCCCAGCATAGGGATTTACACCTTTGGTGCTAGTCGCCAGCTCCTGGCCTATGGAAGGTGAGCTTGGGGTAGTCATGGCACGGGCCCCGAGGATGGTTCGTGACACAAATTAACAAAATATCTTTATTGTTTAAAATAATCCCCTTGGGCTTGGTATGAATGAGTAACAAATTTTATTTTATAAAATTTTTTCAAATGGGAAAATCTGTAACATCCCATATAAATAGAGAAATATTACATTTTCATATTTATTAATATTTTTTAATTAAATATTAATTTTACTTTAAAGGGGGTGCTATGTTTGATGGCATACCCAATATGCAATAACAGGTTTTTTTGAAATCTTGAGTTGCACACTAATAATATGATAATATTATTTTAAATGGTAGTTAACACCTAGCCATTATATTGGTGGGAATGAATATAACTAACTAAAATATGATTATATATGTTTTTTAAATGTTTTTACATTTATCCAATAAAATTTAGAGGCTTAAAAGTGTGACTGAATCTAATTTTAAGCATAATTTACTTTAAAAGGTCGATTTACCACCTTTTGATGGTGAACCCTCTTTAAATATAGTTTTGGTCACTATTATATGTTCTATTTTACAAAATAAAATTATTTTTTAGATCCGGAACATCAAAAAAAAAATTGGATAAATTTTTGGTATTTTTTCTGATAAAATCCATTTTTTATGAATAGTGAAAAATACTGTATTTTAATTCAAAAATGCCTTTTAATATAATTTATTTAAATGGTTAGATTATCTTTTTAATTTGTTTTAAAGTGTAATGATATTATATTTGTACCAATTAATCCAATTTTTGTCATTGGAATTAATTTCATTTTGAAATTGGACATAAACAAGGGTCAATCTTTTGATAGTTATTGTTTCTTAAAAACACGCTATTTGTTTTGACAAAGAGAATTAATTTTAAATTAAATAATTCAACTTCATTGTTTTAAATTTGGTAAAATAGATATCATTTTTTAATTTAAAATATCAAATATATCTTAGGCTTAATTTTTGGTATTTTTCTGAAAAACTTCAATTTTTTATGAATAGTGAAACCACTTGGTAGTAGTTAAAAACCTAACATTGTCATTTAAATGAAATTTTACCACTTCTGTGAATTGAATTTAGAAAATCCAACATACATGGTTGTTATTAGTAATTAAAATGTGGTTCAATAAGATGAAAATAATTTTTCGTGAATAGTAGCTTTTGACTTTTATTTACCGCAGTTAAAGGTAAATAGGGTATTCAAGGTAAAAAGAATATTATAATAATATGAAATTACCTTAACACTTGTCCTAACCATATTGGTTGAGTCATTTACGACCATGGTCATATTTGGGTTGATTTTGGGACTTCATGGATCCACTTAAGAGTGATAATGACACTTTATTTTAAATAACTTAAAGTAAAGGCAAAAATGACATAAACAAATATCTTTTTGTAAAGTAATTTTTACATAGGGTTATAAAAGTTATATTTTTTACTATAAATATTATTTGTAAATATAAAAATATTTCCTAAATCATGGTATTTGTTTTATAATTTTTATACATCAAATAAATTAAATTATTTATGACACAATAATGATGCAGTATTTACCTCATTAATAAATGATTTAAATAAATAAGACTATAAATATTAAAACAAAATACAAAACCTGTCCAATTATTATTGGATGATTTTATTTAGAACATTAGTCATCTTATCTTAGACTTTAATTAGTTTTTGACTTTTAGAAACCGAATATCATTATATTATAAAATAATATTTTCACACTTTCCTAAAGAGCCCCTCCTCCCCCTTATAAAAAGTCCTCATTTATAACTCATTCCTCACACCTCTCAAACCCCTTGGCTCGTCTAAACCCTACCCCAATAATCTCTCAAGATCTCTCTCTTCCACCTAGAAGCCTTATCTTAGGCAGAATTCACTTCAAGAAGTCCTTTTGGTTCAAACCAAAGGGAGTTACCCAAATTAAAGGTAATGGTTTCTCTTAACTTCATTTCTTTTATTTTACTTCTACAACCCCCTAAACACTTTTTATTCCTTTATTTTATAACAACACCAATATCATAAATATAATAGTATGTTTTTATGATAATTATTATAAATACACTTACACACACATCCATCTAATGGGTGAAGAACATATTGTTTCTGTGGATGGAAAACTAACACCTCACGAAACGATGATTGTTCAATTATCTCCTATTGCCTCTCATAGTGTCCATTATGACAGAAATTTATTTATATATGATATATATTATTTTTATGTTTTCTTTATTCTTCTTTATTTTTCATTTATATCATGCCTTTATGGTTTCCATTATGGGTAAACGCGATAATTTCATTTGAGGAAGTACAGACTACCGCCCCCTCAAAGTGATATGACTCTTTCATACCATACGTGGTACGTATAAAGGATGTATTTAATGATATTATATATTATATTATACTGGAATTATAATATACCTATGTATCATTATGTTTTTATTCCATTAAAATACTAATTAGAAATGAAAGTAGCGTTTATGTGTACGTACGGCTCACCGTCTCCATGAACAGTGCATTTCATTTCTTATCTCCAAATGATATGTACTATTATAAATACATATATATACTATATATATATGATATATATGATATATAAATAATGAATATAATTCTGGAGATAATTTACTATTGACCGCGTGGACAACTTGTAAATATAAGAAGTTTATTTTTTACTCAAGTACCAAATATCGACAAAATGACCGTTGTTAACTTAAATGATTACATAATGTTTATAACATGGTAATAAGTGATATAAAAGAAATAATAAACATGAAAAGGGTTCTTAAGAAATTATAAATTAAATTTAGTTTATTATTCAGGATATTAAAGAATGAACGGGTCAAGTCGGACACGAGGTAAGGGACTTCGTCTCAATCTCCTTTCATTGAGGCATATTTATTTTATACACAAATTTCTTTTATATGGTGTATAAACCACTTTGAATTTTACTTTTATTCAAAAGGAATATTTTCTCTACGAATCATTTTACTAAATGAAAAAAAAAGGAATGTTTTTTAACGTGATCGGTGACAACGACCTTTTCCGCCGCCGCGAGTATTATTTGATCTTTGGCTTCCTTAACAAGATGTAATATTTTTAAATGGAAAATAAATACCATATACTCTTTTTGCATATTTTGGTATTGAAAATGGTTTTGATAATGGATTTTTTATGTCAATATATTTAAATGAAATATTGTTATTGAAATGTGGAAATGTTATCTTTTCTTTATGCTTTTGTTATGTGTTATGACTATGTTATGGTTCTTGGGAATTGTTTACGTATAAAGGTGGTTCCATGATAAACCTAGGGCGGGTGACCTGAGATATATTTCCAATGCATTGGGTAATGTGATGGAGGTAAACGTGAATTTTTCTCCTAAGATATTTAGGGAATATACTATGATGGGTATTCCAAATGTAACTCCCTATGTAGCTGTGAAAGCTACAACATAAGTATGTTATGGATGCCACAAGTTACCTTTATTATTTGTGTTTACTATGTAAATCTTATGATTTCATGAGGTATGTTAAAGAGATTATGATATGTATGTATTGATGAACTAATATTTTCTTTCTTTGTTTTATAACCCTTACTGGGCTTTTAATGCTCATCCCAAGTTTTAAAATGTTTTTCATGGGAATAAAAGAAGAATAGGGTCAAGGATGGGATCAAGGAAAATTCATGTTGTCTAAAACTTAGAACTAGACATGGATCTTCTTTTTCAAGAGTTTTTATTTTATGAAAAAAATGGAAACTGAGTAGAAGTGTCTACTTAGTATCTCTTGAGATGTAATGTAATATTTATGGCCTAATTCCATAAAACTCTAAACCTGCAAAGATCCTCAAAGTGAATTATTCATTTAATTCAAGATTATGAAATGTTTTAAGGTTGGATCCTTATAAAATCTGATTTAACACATTCTCAAAAACATAACCCAATTAATTTTTCACTTATTCAAATATTTTTTAATGATGTGATTTTTAGCTCAACCAATGAATATCTATATTTTTTATTTTTTTATTTAATGAAAAAGTAATTTGAAATGAGATTTATGGGTTTACTCAAAGTCTTTATGAGTTTTCAAATTTCTCCAAAAATTCATGGTGTTTTTCTAAACCAAGGAAAATACACTCATGAACTCTTAAAATGATTTGGAATTGATCACACTAATGAAATTAGTACCTCCATGTGTATAACTTGTAAGATAACATTGGATGAATTTGATAAGATGGTTTACAACAAGATTTACAGTTGTATGATTGGTAATTTACTTTATCTTACTGTAACCCTCCCTGATATAATTTTCAATATTTTCCATTGTGCTCAATTTCAATAAAATACAAATGAATCTCATCTCAAAACTATTAAAAGGATTTTTCATTATTTAAAATGAACTAAAAATATTGGTTTGTTTTATCCAAAAAGAACTTATTTTTAATTAACTAGTTTTTATTATGGTTATTTTGGTGGTTTCTAAATAGATATGAAAAGTAAAAAAGTTTCATTTTCCACTTACATAGGATATCTTTTCTCATGGAGTAGTATGAAGCAGAACTTTGTTTCTCTTTTTATAGGTAAAGTAGCTAGTATAAGTTGTTGTTCCCAAATAATATGGACTAAACATACTCTCTTAAACTTTGGGAATATATTTGACCATATTCTTATTAATTGAGATAATACTAATGCTATTAATATTTCAAAAAAACATATCTAGTACTCTCACACTATACACATTTAATTTAGGCACAGTTTATTAAGATATCACCTATAAAAGGGTGGGGATAGAATATCAACTCACTGATATTTTTACTAAACCTCTATCTCTTGATTGTTTTTATTACACTAAAGATGAATTAGGAATAGTATTCTTGTGGTGCTTTCTATTTGAAAATGGCTAACTTGGGTAATCATTTTAAAATTTATTTTAAATTCTTGATTCGCTTTTTGATTATTTATTTTATATTTATTCCCTCTTGGTTATGATCCTTTTATCTCAATTTTTATATAATTTTAGGGGTAGCCTTTTATCTTAATTATACAATTTTCTTTAATATAGTTTTTTTCAAATTAATTTTTAAACTCAAAAAAACTTTTCTCTTTTTCAAACTTCAACGTAATATTTTCAAAAATCGATTACATTTTATAATATTAATAGTTTTTTCTAAACTTTTTTTCAAAAATTATATGATCAATTATATATATTCTATTCTTGGTTTTTTTAATATTTCTATTTTTATCTCAATTAAAGGATGGTTAATAGTGAGTAAAAAATCAATATATACTTGTCACTCTTACAATGTTTGTTTGGTTTTATTTGAAAAAAATGAAAATATAAGGACACTTTCAAAGTATGTTTTCACCTTTAAAGAAACTCATTTGATATTTTTTCATATAAAATAGTAAATAAATGGAGTCAAAAACATTATTTTAGGAAAAAAGAATTTTTTTTAAAGTTATGTACCTATTTTATCTTCCTTAGCTCACTTTCTCTTCTTCCCCTTCTTCCTCACTTTTTCACTTCCCTTACTATTTTTATTTATTATTATTTTGTTCCATTCTCTCACTCTTTATTTTTATTTTTCTATTTTCTTCTCCACTTCTAAATATTATTTATTTTTCTCTTAAAAACTTATTTTAATTATTCCTCTACCTCTCTATGAATTAAACCCTTTATGGGGGAGTTTTTAAGATAAAATATGTTTTCAAAAAAATTATCATTTTCTTTTACTTACCTTTTTATAAGAATATGATTCTATCTTGAATTATATTTTAAAAAAATTATTAGTATTTATCAAAATATCATTTAAAATAAATCATTATTTTTTAATCTATTCTTCCATTTCATGTTTTATTCTTCCCTCTATGTATTTTATTTTTTATAATCACAAAGGGGGATAAGTTTATTGGTTTTTGAAATATTTATTTTTGTTTTTACAATGGGATAATTTAATAAAATCAATTTTAATGTGCTATTTATTTTTTATTTTATAAATGAGAAGATATTGAAATTTGAGTTAGAATTTTTACACTTGAATATGGAATATTTTATTTATTAACTCCTTGAGAACAATGAATATCTTATATTAATATATTAAATTACTAACTATATCTTTCACACATGATTTTCATTTCATGTATATTTTCATAATAACTGTTTTTTATTATCAACAAGGGGGAGATTGTTGAACCTCCCTCTCTCGTAGTTTTTTCCTAATCACAAAAAATAATTTTTGTATCTAATGATTTCATTTGAGTTAATATAAGTCTCTTTAATTTGACTCCAAGTCATGTCATTGATGTATATTCAAAGAAAAATTAAAGATATTTATAGGATTTTATGTTTCATGTTGAAGCCTTGATAGATATCATAAAACCTTGGTATGAAATTTGATGAAAATTAAAATGAATTGGAATGAATTTAGGGAATATCCTCTTGAATATGGTTCAATATAGGAAGAACCATCACATGTTCCATTTGGATATTAATATTATTGATGCATAAGTCCACCAGCCAACTGGTGTTAATTCCTAAAGTACTCATTTTTTCTATAATTCCATTTTCCATCCACTGGCTAGTAATGGATGGTTGGTGTTTTTTTCCTAAAAAATACTAGCTCTAGGTGACCCATCAGTTAGCTGGTGAGGTGCACTGAGTAGCCGATGGCATCATGACAGGATTTTCATGAGTGTGTTTAATGATGGTCAAAAAGTCAAAATTGTAGTATTCTTCTATTTCATTACACCTAAAAATTCTAAAATATTATCATTCATTTTAAAACTTACAAATAGAGTAATAGGGAGTCTTGAATGGTCTACTAGTAACTAATAATGAATCTAGTACCCTTGTTTCAAAATTAAATCTCTAGAAAGATTCTATCGAGATCTCTTAAAGAGAAAACTCTGATTATCCATCAACCTCAAAGTCACTTCTCCTACATCATCTCCTTATCCATTATCCCGTTTTTTGATTATCCTTTTGTGATATTAAGGATTTTTTTATAGTTTTTCTAAAGAAAACCTCTCTTTTCTCATAACCTTATTTAATGGGTTCTCACTACCGAAAAATAAAGGAATGAGTTCATTGCCTGCTAACAAAGCTCAAGAGGGTTCTCAAAAAACATAATTGTGAGGAATGGATTTCTTGGTCACTCCCATGATCAAGGGAGTAATTACATAAACCTCTTGACTTGAAAGAAGGATACGTATGGGATCACATTGAGTTATTGTCAAACTCCTTTATTAAACCTTTTTTTCTCTCTCTTTTGTTTTATACATTGAATCATTTTACTTTGATACACCAAATTTCATAAATATGATTCAAAAGTTTTCCATTATTCATACTTTATCATTATTAAAATTAACATTGTAATTCGGATTGAATTTTTCGATTCTTTACCTTACCAAAATTATTAGTTTATTACTTTTTCAATTCAAAATTATTTAATTTTTAATTTTCCTTTTCATTAGATTTTATTTCTAAAATGGAAATTCACCTCCCCCCACACACACACTTTATATCTAATCTTAAAAATATGATACACTTAAAATTTCATTGTTCAGATCACCCAAATGGAACCCAAACGGGGTCATCATAGGGTCTTAGGTTCTCTACCCCTTATATTAGTGGCTTCCAACTAGTGGTAAGAATCTAAGATTAATTTTTTGGAGACTGTGATTTCTATATCATTTCCATCAATAAAAATTAAATAACCAAACATTATTTATAATAAACATTCATTGTAATATTTGATGGAGATATAGACTGGGCAGAACATAACTAAATAAACATTCACACCAACTATAATGAATGAATATACATTCATACAGCTATAAATCCAAACAATTATCCCACCAAGATGATCACATATACAAAAATAAAAAAGTAACTAAATATTAAGATACACCACTATTAACCGCAAGCCTCACCTCTACCACGACACATCACCAATAGATAGGTCATGCATGACCTATCCCTACTTCTTGAAGCACAATTCATCACCCACCTAGCCTCACAAGTTTACCTCCTCAAGATAGAGTTGAATATATAATCATGACATTACATACCCATTTTCTTCCCCATATCACCCATTATAGAAATAAAAATATTCCTTAAACCCAAACCATTTTCCACTCATCAATATCAAACCACACTTTTCACACCATGGTAATCCCATAACTCAATGTACCCACCAAACCTAAACCTATAGATGATAGTTCATTCCCCTTTAAAATTTTCCATATCATCATCCTATTCAGACTACCTTGAGAACCTTCCATGATAAAATAAAACCAATACCCTTAGGTAGCTCATCACCAAGATGTTATATCAATTCCAACAAGCCATTATTGGGTCCTATCTCACATCACTAGATATGGATCCTTCAAACATGGTATCTATGGTAAACCCTCCCTATCATGATACAACAAGCTCTAAAGTAATTTTCTCGCTTATTACATGAATCAAGGCCCCACTCCACCCTCAAGAGAGTTCTTACAACAACATGAGAGATATAATGTTGTCTCATTTATCACCCATTGGTCCAATCTCACCATGCTCACTATACTGGCCTTAAGGAGTAATATCCAAGGATACCCACAACCTATCATAAGACCAAATGCCAATATAGAGCTCATTTTACACTAAATTTTAATCTTCATCACCCATAGAGACATAGTATTTATAATTTTATTGATCACATGGTACATGTTGTAGCACTTTTTTCAGTCATAGGAGACTCGATGCCACCAAAATATCCATTAGGTAACTTTTAGTATCCTTCAAATTTACTCGAATCTGAAACCCCATATAAGCATTTAAAATTATACATAAATATATATATAGGAACATAATATAGTGAAAACCTATATTGATATCGAGTTATGCTCCCCAAGTAAAGCTCCACCCACACTCATCCAAGCCCACGCTAAATCACACAAATCTCCCACCATGCCTTGAGCCTTTATCTCATTCATAACACCTAAAAAATTAATTGTGATCAATTATAATTAACTAGATAATTTAAAATCAAGTTTTGTAGTCCATGATTACTCACGAAGTAGAATATACCAATTAAAACCATTAATAATAGCATATAAAAGGCTCATGGCTCACTCTCGTCACCTCTATACGAAAACCCCCTATCAATAAATTCCTAATCATTCACTAATTTAATCCAATTCAAAAGGTATAACCTAAATAAATTTTGTGTATAGAAAAACCTAAATAAAATGATAATATATGATATTTGTTTAACACTTACCATCACCATCTATCCATCATACACAAAATCCCAAAGGATCATGATGATTCTACCAAGCTTCGGTGGAATCATCACTCAAGCCCAAACTTAAAGACACAATTAATCAATCGGTAATTAAAAATAACAATAACAGAGGAGGATAATAGTAGTATACCTATAATTGATGTTATAATTCACTATAGTTTACAATATATCAAAGTACCATCATGTAGGAGAGAGGATGGGTTTAGTTGTCCAAAATGGTCTCCCCCAACCCTTTCTCTACTATAGAACATAAGGAGACAAATAGTGAAACTATCATCATGCACCTGATAAAAAAACCAAACAAGAACCCACTAGGTACTAAATCATTCTTTATTGGGTACTCGATAAGGCAACATCCATATAGTGTAGTTACACTATCCTCTCTGTGGATCTATTAGTGAAACATCCCCTCATTCAACACCACGAAGTACCTGGTGGATACCAACTAGATACATGGTAGTCTTTACATCCTTTGGATGCAACACCACCTAACTCTAACCCTTTATCTATCTCCCAACACGCATTTTTAACACATTAACATATTATAAAACATATATTATGGATGTTATATCCCCAAAAATTATGATCTGGATCCCAATTCTAAAAATTTCTCATGCTCCAATACTCAAAATTAATATTTCCTTGTAATTATATAACTCATAGAGATGTGGGTCATTAAAAATATTACATCAAAATAATTATTATCTCTAAGATTCCCAAAAAAACATCTCCCAAATTCTAATCCATTCAAAAAAAATTATGCCACTCCATATTCTTCATTTTGAATTAAAACAGACACCACTCAATAACTCATATATAAAACCAAGTAATGCAATATTTTCTCCAAAAACCCATTTCTCAATCCTAGAAACTTTTCTTTCATACTCAAAATGACATGATAAATTTTATTTCTATATAAATACATTTAATTCCATAGGAAAATTCAAATCAACCCTCCAATAGATGGTATCCCCCAAAAACATTAAGCCTCGCATGTCGATGCACCATCATCTCAATCTAATCAAATTACATTAACTCTCGAAGGAATTATAAAATAATCCAAACACACATACCATAGTCAAAAACTAACACTCTATGTAATTCTATGATTGAATCATAAATCCAAAAAATCCATCATCATACACTCTCAGTGAGCATCGATGAACCCTTGTTCCAAGTATCTCTCTCAGACTTAATGTTAAATCATGCATGATTCATCCTCCCATGGTGTTAACCCAACTCGATAACCATAATTTAATTCCAATTTTGGTGTCAATAAAGGAACCAGATAGAATTTTTACACTTGTATACTAGTATATTGGGTGATATCACAACCACTTTTATACTAGTTTTACTACAACAATAACCCTTTTAGCCTTAGGGAAACACACACATGACCAATTAGATTCTCCTCACCAAGGAGTATCCAAATCAATTTCATGTTAAAAAATTATATTTGATATCTAAAACCCATGTATTATCAGTTACTAAATATAAAACTAGATTAAACAAACCTTATCATACATTAGTTCCAATAATAAAATCCATTGTCTACCAATTCTAGGCTCAATGAAAATGTCAGTGTCAAATTTTATTAAAATTCTTTCAAAGGGTTAAACCCTAAAACATTAAATGGTAAACTCCACAAAATATATCTTTCCATATTGATAAATCTATAACACCGAGCTAGAAATATCCTGTATACCTCACCTATCTATCCTCTTGATCCACACTCATATCATTCCAAAGAACTCATTTCAAGGATCATGCTTGAAAATATCATTCCACGGTTCTCTAATTCCACCCATTATATTAAAACTCTCTATAGAAGGAGTAATCATAATTTTTCATCAAATACTTCAACCCACAACCCCATAGGTACATCATCGATCCAATCGGTCCACTCAACTTAAGGATGGACATTAATCTAAGACAAACATAGGTACTATAACTCACCCATGCAGTTAAGAATAATGGGTTTCCTACAATCTCCCTTGGAACCTAGACAGTTATCAGTAGACCAGTATATAAACCATTTAAATACTCTATATATCAAATAGGCATATCATGTATCCCACATGAATCTAAATTCACATACCAAGGCTTTTTTCTAAAAAAACATGTGAATGACCACTATCCTTTTCTAAGGAAAGAGTGAGCTCTCTAAGAACCATCTCACTGGATCTTTCCCACTACCCATGTCAATCTTATTTACACCAAAATGGGAACACATCCCCATACTACCTAGTCACACAACCATACTTATGACTCCATGAGTCACACCTCATCCATCCTAGGCCTAAAATTCTAAACAACTGGCCATACTTCCCTGCATTTCAAAAATATAACGTAAAACCCCTCAATAATTCCATTATTAAAACATAAGGCATCTCATCTATGCCAATTTTGATCATACAATCACACACTAAACACCACTTTGGAATCACTATAAAACCACAAAGTGTCTACTCATACTCTTCCCATCTATAATATCCTCTTATAATCCCAATGTACACTACACTCATAAAAAATGGGGCTATGCATTCAACTGATCATTACCTTAAAACCAATAATAACTCATCTCACATCACAAATTCATCACATCTCAAAATTACAAGGAATCAATCATTCATTTCTATACCCACTCAAGTATATCTAATTCAACAAAGAAACTCATGTTACAAAGAGACACACCTTGGACATACCTCGCCTATACCAATACATCATCAAGGAATCAACTATAAAGACTAAAAGGGTTACCATATGCCACTTGTATATCATGTTTACAACATCACAAACCAACAATCACCCATTCTAGGATCCACATAACTAGACATCAAAAAATCACTCCAGATCCAAAATTATTTTCTAACTAAGTAAAATGCCACCATCAAGTTATATATAAAAATACTATGTAGGTTTTTATTGACATGTTAAAAATTTGTACCCTCTATCCTGACCAGATCATCAATCACATATAAGCACATGAATGTTGTGTTAATCTTATAATACATGTATGATTCGTGTACGCATGCCTTCTTCCACCCCATATTAAGATAAAAAACATTAATAATGATCCCAAATTATCCCATTATACTTGAATAAATATCTTAACTGTAACAATAAAAAAAATAGTAATCCCAAAACCCAGGTAACACTAAATTCCCACTAGATAATAGTTCATGACTCACCAACCTGAGGTCTATCTCAAGATCAGACACATTCCTATCTCTATTTATCAAGCCCTAAAATAATAAAATAAATAAATAATACTCAAATACTACTTTATAATGACCTATCCCAAATATCTTAAATGATACATGGGTGGGTTTCTCCAAATAACCTCAATAACACCTCTCTATAATCCATAATGTACCTACAAGTGGCAAGATTACATGATCAATTTTGGAGAGGATATACTCTATATCATGGTTATCGATAAAAAATAAATAACCATATATTATCTAAAATAAATCTTCATAGTAAACATGTATGGAATTAAAACCTAAGAAAACCATAACTAAATAAACATACACACCGACTATAACAAATGATTTTGTAGTTGTATAAACATGCATCCCAAAAAAATTCCTACTATGATGATCAAATATACAAAAAAAAATAGAAGAAAAAAATACAAAAGGATCCACTTGTTAACCCTGAGTCTCACCAAAACCCCAACTCACCACTAGAGTGTTAGTTATGCATGCCCTAACCATGCATCATAAATCCCATCTCATAATACGCTTATCCTCATAGGATAAACTCCTTCAAACTGACCCAAAAACACAATCATGAAACATCATACACATTGGTAACATCATCCCACCATTAATAGTAATGACTAAGTTTCCTATACCTAACCCGGTCTCTATTCATCAATACCAACCCACACCTATCATCCCATGGTGATCCCGCATCTCGAAGTACCCACCTAACCTAAACATCATGCAGTTATTCTCACTTGATTTTAAATTCTCTACATCATCATATAGGTCATTCTACAAAAGAAAAATCCATGGTCAAGAACTCCAAAAACCCCTAGGAGACTCATCGAGCATCAAACTTTCCATCTATGATACAATAATATGTGTATTAGTTTATAACTTTCCCAAATTCAAATCTCTTTCCCCAATAAAAAACCACAATATCATTATCCAAATAGGAGAAAATGACTCTTCTTCAATAGTAGCTAACATAAGCTAATATTGAATATAACTAGTTTATACCAACATAAAATCATATTGTTAAAGAGTAATCAACTCCTAAATACAGACTTCATCCAACCTCATTTAACCTCCCACTAGAGTAATCAACTCCAATGGCCTCTGTAGATGTTATTCTAAAATCTTTGACCCATCAACTATGGAAGGGGAGATAAAATATTTTATAGAAATAGGTTCAATAGAAAAATAGAAGCAATATTGGTGTAAATGAAAATTTTACATCAAACTACAATAGGTCCCTTCAATTATTGAACTTCAATGGCCTGGAGTTTCCATCTAATAACTCATCCTCCTCACCAACCCTATTTCCTAAATCTATATCCTCTCTAGTCTACTCACTTTAGAAATACACTAAGATTTCCTCTTCTAGTGACTCCTTGTGTTAGTTTCCCTAATGGTCATCTATCCTTACATTTATATAGAAAATGTTTGTGTGGATTTTATCAATGTTGTTAGTCAATAGTCACGCTCTGTTCATGCCAACTCTTTCCTCTATAAAAATATAAGCATACAAACTGGTGAGGGCCTATACCGCCATAAGAAAAACATTTAAATATTTGGGTACCACATGATGGTTTCATACTTACCGTATTAAATAAATTATATCTTTCTAGTAGATGACTCCCATTGCCTTGCATGAACTTTAATTTCTTTAAAAATTGAGAACATTTTCTTCTAGATCCACTATGAGCTGCACACCCTACTAGGTACTCCCTAGAAAAGATATTATCATAGTCAACAAATTCTATACCATCTCCTCCTTTTTTATTTTCACTTTGAAATAACTTTTAGAAATAATTCCCAAAAACCTTATAATCGCAAGCATCAAATTTCTTAAATGACATGAACCTAGCTTCTCGTCTGTTATAAAATCAAGGGGATGTCACATCAACTCCTCTAATAGAAGAATTACATTATTGTATCACCAATAGATCATGAAACCTCTTGATCCAAGAAAACTTAAATAAGAACTCTTTATTGAATAACTACCAAAATTAATTCCATCCAGTCATAACCACATCACAATCTTCCAAGAAAATCATCCACCACTAACATGCCAAACCTTGAAGAAAATAATCATTAAATAAACATAGTACTCATCTACTATCAGAATAATATGAAAAGTTGTCTCAACCTCCTCTAACCAGTGATTAGGATCATGAATGGAAATATATCCCATATAATTTGGAAGCTTATGGTTCTAAAACTCACTCTAGACTATCTTCCAAGCCTGTTTAAATTCTAGTTCTACTCTCAGATGTATAGAATTGAGTGTACGATGCACCTATTATTTTAGAACTTTTTGATGGAGTCACAAATCTATCACAACTAAAAATAATTTACAAAAATATTCTCAAGGAAAAATATATATACACACACATGGAATTTCTAACCACACTACGATATTAGCCATGTCTAACCACATCTCCACATCATTCACCTACCAACAGAACAATAACCCCCAGGTAAGGAATAAACACAATCATCGTGACCTTGAACTACATGATACATGAATCCATTCCAATCAAATTTAATTATAAATAGTATATTATCCCCTAATTATTAATCTAAAGGTTATAAATTCCTTGCTTAAATTGCAGGGACCTTTTTGTGTCAAGATGGTTTCTTTGATCTACATCAAATACTAGATTCACGTAATACTCCTAAATTACCAACTATGAAATAATTACCATTGAATACTCTAACTCTAACCTAAAAACACTCACTTTGATAACACGTTTTCATGAATATACTCCACTAGGACTCCAAATAAGCCGAAAATAAGTTAGAGTGTGACCCCTAAATCTCACTATATATAATACACCATTAATTTTAAAATCAATCATAAAAAAATTATTTAAAAATAATTATTATTCCACCAGTTCTATGTTAATCAATCATCCTAATTTCATTTTATCTCATAATCATTCCTTTAGATTATTATTAATTATCTACCCAAAATAGATTAATATAATTAATCTAGATTTACCTGAATAATATAATATATGTGTATTTGAGTCATTTACTTTGATTCCATGATAAATTCTATATATAAATTCTTTAAATACCACCAATGATCATCCATCCATAATCTCATTCCTTATTTTCCCTTCTTCTATCCAACATGAAACCATTGCTGAGGGTTTCCTTACATTGAGAGAATAAAGAAAAGACATATTCTCTTTGAAATTTCTTATATAGAAAATGAATTTCCACATTTATTTCTTATAAATATCATAATTAATTCAAATAATAAACTTGAATTAATTTTAACACCCCAAGCTTCCACGGTATGTTTCCCTTTGAATAATGCAATAGCTTGCATTGTACGCAACTTTGAGATTTTAACACACTGTGACCAATCAATGTAGCCGTTATGAATATTAATACCCACTTTTTGAAATTTTATAAATTTTATCTCTCAAAATAGACTTTATTTTTGGATTCAGAATATCGAAATTATCCTAGGGTAAAATTTTGGTACTTTTCAGATAACTTTTATATTTTGATGAATAGTGAAAATTACTAAGTTTTAATTAAAAACTACTTTTTTAATAAAAATAATTAATAATGATAAATTATGAATTTGAATGGTTTTAAAGTATATTTAGAATATATTTTTACCATTTAATACAATCTTGGTCATTGGACATAATTTTACATTTAAACCGGACATAAACAAGTGTCGATCTTTTGATAGTTGTTATCTCTTAAAAACACGCTTTTTATTTTAACAACGGGAATTAATTTTAAATTAATTTCTGCCACTTTTGTGTTTTGAATTTGGAAAAATGGATTCCATATTTGGAATCAGTATTTCCAATTTGTGTAAATAGGTAACTTTTATTTTTAGACATTTTGAATAATTACTTCGGTAAATATTTTATTTACCATGGTTAAAGGGTAAATCTGGTAAATAAGGGTAAAAAATAATATTATAATAATAATAAATTACCCTAAAACCTATCCTAACCTTATTGGTTGATACATTTCCGACCATGGGAATCTTTGGGTCGATTTTGGGACCCCATGGAGCCACTTTTAGGTGATAAGGACACTTTATATTAATTAAGTTAAAGTAAATACAAAAATGACATAAGCATATATCTTTTAGAAAAACAATTTTTACATAGAGTTATATATGTTATATTTTCCACTATAAATATTCATTAGAAATATAAAACTATTTACTAAATAATGGTATTTTATTTATAATTTTTAGACATTTAATAATTAAATTTATTTATGACACAATAATGATGCAGTATTTTCCTTATTAATGAAAGAATCAAATAATTGGTATTATAAAAGTTAAAATAAATATAATTTGAAAGTTTTGATTCCATACACTAATTTTATTGGTTAATATGACATGTTATTATTTCTTAAATGAATTTTTTTCAAATTAATAAAGTTGTTTAGAATTTAACAAAAATCAATTATTAAATATTGTCAAAATTGACATAAATGAGTTTTTAAAACAAGTATTATATTATTAATTGATATTCTATTCCTAAAAATATAAGGTTCAGCCAAAGGAAATATATCATGATAGTTGTATCATTAATGGACCACTTTGGGGTCTCTTGGATGTATGTAGTAAGTTTATTAACTATATAATATAAAAATACAAAGTGACATGGTAAATGTCAATCTAATTAAATAGGAGTTAAAACTAAAAGATAAGGTTAATATAATGACCCAAACCTGTCTAAAATATATTAGTTGAATTTATTTCGACCCATACCTACATTATACTTTTAATAATCCACTTTGAAGCCATTATAAACCGAATATAAATTTATTATAAATTAATACTTTAAGTTTTTTCTAAAGAACCCCTCCTCCCCCTTATAAAAGGATACAACTTCTAACCAATTCTCCACTCCTTTAAAGATTTTTGGTTCAGCTAACCCCTTCCTAAATACTATCTCAACTTCCCTCAATTCAACCTATAGGCCTTAGTTTGATCATAAAGCCAACCTAAGGATCCCTTTTGATCAAATCAAAAGGAAGAACCCGAAGAAGTGGTAATGTTTTCACCACCCTTTTTCAAGTTCCTTTCTTCCTCAACTTCTTATTTCTTTGTTATTTCCTTTATAAAATAATAACTCCAGTATCTTATATATACTGTGATGTTATTATAAATATGGTACAACCATATTCAGTATTCTATCCATCCTTTCAAGGACATGTCACCATACGTGCGAACGTACGGCTTACCGTCTCCACGTCGTGGTGTAATTGTTATTCAAAAACATTATTATTTGGATGGGTATTATAATGATATGTAATTGATGTAAATAATAAATATAACATGATAATTATTCTGTATATATGATATACCATCCAATTATATATTATTTTAATATCAAAAGAATGATATTGTCGCGCATGCGTACGTACGGATTACCGTCTCCACGAACGCGATGAGATTCATTCCCCATCGTATCCATTCAAGACTAAATTTCATTTTATGATTAAAAATAATTTTTAGAGTCATGATATAATTTTGGATATGAATAATATACATCCCATCCATAACAAATATGGCTCACATAACAAATTATATAAAGGAAAAGAAATCCGTTAAACCCGAAACGATGATAATACTAAGATATTATTAACAAATCAATGTTAAAAGATCATATATGATATCATATTAATGTATATGATTCTTTTATAATTTAATAACAATTATTTCACCATCATATAGGAGTTTAACCTACCCTCAACCAAGGAAAAGTACAAGGAAAGGGTTTATTTCACAATCTCTTCATTATCCGAGGTTGTTTATACGTAATTATCTACTGGGACCTCTTTATCATCCACATCCATGTTTCTTAAAAATGTATTTCAAAACATTTTTACTATTTAATAGACAATGGTTTAAATTCATTTATACCCTTATTTGTTTTGAAATTAATATTTCCATCATTTTCCAAACAAAGTACTTTTTAACCTTTTCGACATATTTAAGGTAAGAATGTCTTTTTTTAACTTATACAGAGGGTGAAGTTATTTTCCTCCGTTATAAAATCGTCGAAGCTTCCCTTACAAGATTATAAGAATATTTTCATAATAAATTTTTTCTTTATAATTATGTGACTCTTAAATGATTTCAAAATAGAAAGAGATATTTCTCTAAAAAGGGTTTTGATTTCAACTATGTCAACATCCTTTGATGGATTTTAAGTTTATTTGAAATTGATTTATTATGATACAAAACTTCCATACTGTATTGAAGGTTTTGTGATATGTTTGACTCTAGATGTGCTATTTTTATACCATTCATTGTTTATGGTTAAAGTATTGACATTTTTTATTCTAGTTTTAATACGAATGTTTATGATATGTTTAAACCTTTTCATATGAGGAATGTATTGGACTTAGTAAGTGACGGGTGGAGCCCGCTATAGATCCTCGATGCATCGGTAGGTCTCATGAGACAACTAGATGTGTAATTTGATGAGGCCCTTTCCCAACTTGATTTATGGTTTTGGCCGAGGCCTTAATCATTTTTAGACGTCTTGGTCGAGGCCTTGACAAAATGTTTTAGAATGTCCGGCATTATACATTACCTCATTATGGAAATAATATTGATAGTTCATGTGGTCATTCTACTAGTAGAATACCCTTGTTTATTTTTTATTATGGCCTTATTTACTTATATCATATTCTTGCCATTAAAGTATTCATGTTTATTATTGTTAAAGGAATGTGGTTTCAATTATTTACCATGATTAATATTTATGTCATTTTCCATTGTATTACTTACCCTTACTGAGCGTTTGAGATCACCCCTTTTCTTATGTTTCATTTTCCCAGGATATGAAGAAGTTAGTTATGAGTGACCTGCAGGCATAATCTAGGAGGCTTGGATGTTTCTAATGAAATATATTTTTGTTGTATTTCTCTTCATGTTGTAAAGTTGAACTTATGTATGAATCTTTTTTCCAATAATACTAAACTGATCAGTCTTTCGAGACATGATTTCCTTTTGATCATGCCAATGTTATGTAATAATGTACCAACTCTGGGTAACTAGATTTTGGGCATTACAGTTGGTATCAGATAAAGTTTATTACAAACCTTGGAAACTAGATTTAGATAAACTCTGATTAGAGAACATATCCCTAAGATAGACTTTGAGGATTAGTATGGAAGAAATTCCTAGAATTTTGGTACTGTAGAGATTTTGTGATTTTTCCGAGCAATACATCCCTATCTGGATATGAGCTGGTAGAGGCGGCTCTGGCACAGATGTACCTAGGGGTAAAACCCGAAAACACCTCTTTGAGCTAGACTCGAATGGGAACTGGTGCACGACAACGGGCCTTGCTGCACTCTTGGTTACGACACTCCTGGGGGATATGCTTAGGATAATTATCATTTTCATTAAAAACCATTATGAAGGGTTTATGAGTATATACTTTCTCAAAGAAAAAAATTTTATGATTATGGATTATATCCAAAAATTGTTCAATTTATGTTAAGTTTTTTAGAAGTTTGGAATTATATATTTCGATTCATAAACTAATCTAGTTTATGCCATTGTTTAGAAATGGAGCCTAGTGGAGGGAATGGAAACCATATCAATGTATGCACTCCATGTAGGGATTTCCCTCCTGCTCAAGATAATTATAGTGGAGCTGGTGATGAAACTGGTGTTGATCAGCTAATCACCATACTGGGACAACTCACTCAGGTTATGAATAATAACCTTACCCGTATGAAGCACCCAAATCCACAGCGTGGAGGATCAATGTTAGATAGCTTCATGAGGCAACAAACACCGACATTCAATAGGAGTACAAATCCATTAGTGGTTGAGAAATGGATAAATTCCTTACAAAAAATATTTCATGCTTTGGGGAGTAGCGAAAAGGAAAAAGTTGTCATGGCAGTTTACCGCCTTACTAGAGATGTTGATCAATGGTGGTCATTGATTCAAAACACAAAAGAAGATGATGAAGTATAAAATATGGAATAGAGGGAGTTCAAAGAGATTTTCTAAGAAAAATACTTTCCTCGTGACCATCAAGAGGATATGGAAAGGCAATTTCTGAGTCTGAGGCAAAAGGAGGATGAGAATGTTGCAAAGTATGAGGCTAACTTTACAAGGTTAGTGAGGCATGCTACAGATTATATACATAACCCAAGAAGTAAGATTGATCGTTTCTTTTATGGGTTAAAACCATTTCTCCATCGAGCATTAGTATCACAATCTTTCTCATCATACGAAGATATTTTCTCGTGTTCTATCAAGACAGAAAAGGAATTATCTAAGTCTTATGACTTTAAATCAAAGAAAGAGAAGAAGAGATATGTTGAACACTTTGGTAAAAGAAATAAGGAAACAGTGAATAAGGGAATAATTGAATTTCCACCTTGTGATAATTGCGGAAGGAAGCACCCTAGTGTATGTCTAAAAGAAAAAGGAGTATGCTAAAAATGTGGACAGAAAGGTCATCTAGTTGGTGATTTTAAAGGAAATAAAGATGCTACCAATGTTAAATGATACAATTGTAGGGAGATGTGACATTATTCAAATGAATTTCCTAAGCATCGGGGAAACTTACCTCGGAAAAGGCCTAGGGATCAAGGCCAAGATTATGCTATCACTACTGGTGAGGTAGAAGCTTCGAAAGACATGGTGGCAGGTAATTTAATGGTTTCCTCAAGTTTAGAAAATGGATTATTTGATTCTGGATCATCACATTGTTTCATATCTTCCCAGTTTGCTAAGAAAATTAGATATTTACAATTTGATTTAACAAGGGAGTTGTCAGTCAAAACTCCTAAGGGAAGTATCATTGCAACAATGTTTTGTGAATTAGTCCCCATTAGAGCACATAAATGTTCTTTATCCGCTGATCTCATCGTCATACCTATGATTGAGTTTGATATAATCCTCAGTATGTATTGGATTTCAGACCATGATGCGAAGATTTATTGTAAGAAGAAGGAGGTTATGATTTTTGATGATGATGATAAGGAACACCTTATCTTTAGAGAAGAATCATCACCACCTAATTCTTATCTAGATCCACTCCCAATAGCTCAAATAAATTCAATTATTGGGGAGGAAGAGAATGAAATGACTGTGGGTGAGGAAAAGAATGTTCAAATAGAGTATGTACCTATTGTGAAAGAATATGTAGATGTGTTTCCAGAAGATTTACCTGGACATCCTCCAGAATGAGAAGTTGAGTTTTCCATTGATTTAATTCCTGGATCAAGGCTTATATGGAAGACCCCTTATAGAATGGCCACTGTGGAATTAGTTGAACTAAAAGAAACAACTAGACGAATTGAGTAATAAGGGATTTATTCACCCTAGTGTTTCTCCATGGGGATCCCCTGTTCTTTTTGTTAAAAAGAAAGATGGATATATGAGGTTATGTATCGACTACAGGGAGATCAATGCTATAACAATAAAGAACAAGTATCCCCTACCACACATTGATGATTTATTTGACCAACTGCATGGAGCTCAATACTTTTCAAAGATTAACCTTAGATATGGATACCATCAGTTGTGTGTGAATAAGGAAGACATTCTGAAGACAGCAATTTGAACCAGGTATGGGCATTACAAGTTTAAAGTAATGCCTTTTGTACTGACTAATGCACCCTCTGTTTTCATGGATCTAATGAACAGAGTTTTCAAGTAATATCTTGATGACTTTGTAGTGGTATTTATTAATGATATCTTGGTATACTCCAAAATCTAAAATGATCATGAAAATCACTTGTGCATTATATTGAAGACTCTGAGAAGACATGAATTATATGGGAAGTTTAGAAAGTGTGAATTCTGGCTTCAGGAGATTTCTTTTCTTGGCCATATTCTCTCTAAGGAGGTAATATCTATTGATCCTTCTAAGATAAGAGAATTACAAGAATGGCCAGCACCAACAAGTATAACTGAGGTACACAGTTTTATTGGTTTAGCAGGTTATTATCGACATTTCATCTAGAATTTTTCCCGGTTGGCTAACCCATTAACGAAGCTCACACGTAAAGGGGTTAAATTTGTTTGGACAAAATAGTGTGAAGAATGTTTTGAAAAACTGAAGATAAGATTAGTCAATGCTCCTATATTGACTCTACCATTGGGTACTGAGGGGTTCATTATTTATAGTGATGCATCGAAGAAAGGACTCGGTTGTGTCCTTATGCAAAATGATAGAGTTATTGACTAACCATCACGACAGCTGAAAATTCATGAGAAAAACTATCCTACTCGTGATCTTGAGTTAGCTGCTGTAATTTTTTCTTTGAAGATATGGATACATTATCTCTATGGTGAAAAATGTGAGATATATACTGATCATAAGAGTTTGAAGTATATTTTCTCATAGAAAGAACTCAACATGAGGTAAAGGAGATGTCTTGAACTAGTCAAGGATTATGATTTCATGATACACTACCACCTGGGGAAGGAAAATAAGGTGGAAGATGCTTTGAGAAGAAAGGATCATGGAGTTTTGAACGTGAGGAGAATTGAAAGGGATCTTATTTTCATGGATCTAGTGAAGATGGATATGGGAATTACCATGGAAGGTGAAACATCGATACTTTTTCAAATGGTTTCCAAACCATATTTACTAGAAAGGATAAAGAGTTCTCAAACCGATGATAAAGAATTTCAAAATAAGATTAAAGGTGTGAATGATGGGAGATTGAGTGAATTTGTGTATGAAGATGGAATTTTGAAATTCGGGAAGAGACTTTGTGTTCCCAATATACCTGATCTAAAAAAGGAATTATTGGATGACGATCATAGTTCCAATTTCTCTATACACCTTGGGAGCACCAAAATGTATAGGTATTTGAAGGAACATTTTTTTTGGGACAACATGAAGAGGGATATTGCTGATTTTGTATCAAGATGTATGGTTTGTCAACAAGTGAAAGATGGAAGGCAACAGCCTGGAGGAGTCATGCAACATCTTCCCATACCTGAGTGAAAATGGGATAATATCACGATGGAATTTGTTATGGGACTACCAAAGAATCCTAGAAGGAACGATACAATATGGGTTATTGTTGATCGTCTTACCAAGTCAGCACATTTTCTTTCTATAAGAGAAGATCTACCACTGGAATGTCTAGCAAGACTATATATTAATGAAGTTGTGAGACTTCATGGTTTACCCCTATCGATTGTTTCTGATCTTGATCCCTATTTTACTTCAAGATTATGGAAGAGTCTTCAAAAGGCCTTAGATACTGAACTTCGTTTGAGCACTGCCCACCACCCTCAAACAGATGGACAATTATAATGTACTATTCAAACCTTAGAAGACATGTTGAGATCATGCTCACTTGACCTTCAGGGTATGTGGGATCAATATTTACCTCTGGTGGAATTTTTCTATAAAAATAGCTTCCATTCAAGTATTCAGATGGTGCCATATGAATCATTGTACGGAAAGAGATGTCGCACACAAACCTTGTTGGGATGACGTTGGTGAAAGAAAACTCATAGGCCCAGAACTGGTAGAGGAAACAATGGAAAAGGTAAAGGTAATCCAAAAACACATCAAAGCAGATCAAAGTAGGAAGAAGAGCTATGCCAATAATCGAAGGAAGGATTTGGAATTTCATGTAGGAGATCATGTTTTCTTGAAGGTATATCCATGGAAGGGAGTAATACGTTTCGGTAAGAAATGTAAATTGAGTCTCAGGTACATCGGACCTTTCAAAATTATAGAATGAATTGGGGCTGTAGCATTGATTATACACTAGATGAGGCTAATATTCATTGTTAATATACATAATATTCATGTTATTTATTATTCATAAACACCATTTTGGTACATTTTACACTTTGAACATCATTTCACATTATGATTGTAATACCTTCTTAAAATGCACTATTATGTGGTACATTTTTTAACATCATTTGAAGTACCCAATGATTCATCTAATTTTAAGGAATCTAATTATACATATTTTGATTTTATATTCTTTTTAACTGGATATTAACTTCAATATGAACATTTTTCATTAAAGGATCAATGAAATATTCATAAAGGATGATGGAGATATTTGGCAATGAAATGAAGCAATTCTGGAGAAGGCATATTGGACACCATCCCACTGATGAGAATGTGGGGCCCAACATACAGGCCCAATGAATCCCAAATTTCTTGGGATGCTAGAACACATGTATAGTAACAAATAACTCTTCAGGAGACAACAATAATTAGGCCTCCATGGTGGTTATTTAAGCGTACCAAATTAGAGATAAAATTCTGGTCCAGATTCTGCATCCCAGAACAACATTCCACTAATATGATCATATATCGGAATCCAAAACTCCTAATGGGTCCAAATTTTACAGGAGGTTAGAGGACATATGGGGATCAATTTTCTTCTTCTATGTACCACTCTTATTCGGCCATATAGAAGGTATTCTAAGCGTGTCTGTTCGGTGAAGGAAAGCTGGATGCCACCTCGGGTCAAGGGGGGAAAATCAACCCTCCCTTACTTTCCACCCACCTATGGCCTACCACAATTAATTGAGGAGACTTGGACTGTTGGACGATCTACCCAAGGGCTCAAAAATTCCTATTTAAGGTAGTAGTGTTGGATTATTGAAGAATATTTGAGCTTTCTTTCATTGTAATGTTATGATACGGTTTTGTTGTCTCAAATTTGTCTTCCACATGTAAGTTGTTTTAATTCATCCTTGTTTCTTAATAAAATTTCTTCTTCTCTTATTATTATGTTCTTATAATTATCAATTTGATACCATTGGTTCAATATGTGAACTTTTTCATACCAAACCTTGTGATATTATCACACAATGGTGGAGTGATTGTTATTTTATTGTGTTTTTTTACTTCTCCATTTCTTCCCTCATGAGTCTACTTTCCGCTTCCATTGAAACCATGGGATCAATGGAGGCTAACCCACTTATGGGTTGATACAAGGGAGTAGAAAGGGAATGGATTGGATGTTATTTATCACCCCATTAATGTATAATCACTTCTTTAATTGAGATTTTTATTTGATGATTTTTAAACTCCATCATCCTTGTTGAATTTAAGGCCACACACTTCAAGTGCTAATACAAACCGTTACCTTGAAGTGATCAAAACATTGATACTTCAAGTGTATAGGTGATTAGTATTAAAGTTTGTAGTCATTAAACTAGTAAGTGATGATGTTGTTTTATCTCCTTAAATGAACTCATCTCAAATATAAGAAATTGAAATCATTGAAAAGGAAATACGCCCAATCCACCTCGAGCAATAACCTAGGATCAACTCATTATTTTAAATTGAATTCACTTAAGTCTCTTAGGGTTCCTTTAAACCCATCTAAAATCAACCCAATTTTTCCACTTCATATCCAAAAACATTCCATATAATGTACGTGTCTATAGGTTACTTTTTAGGTCTCTGAGGATTCGACAACCTAAGCTAAACTACAAGGACCGTCCTACCTTCTTCTCTTGGGTAAATTTGAGCGTGAATCAAATTTTGGAACTGTTTTTGGGGACCTAAGTAGGTTATCTTAGACACTATCATCCTTTTTTCATCCTACTTCTCTTTTCTCACCCCTCACTCCTATGGAAGTCAATTTTGAACAAGTCCAAACATGGGAAACCTATCCCCACTTTGATCACCCAACCCCATGTGTGATGTACAATGACCATCCTAATTTCTACATGTGGGATCATCAACAACCTAATGAACCACATTGTTTTTACCCCTATGATCCACAAAAAAACTCAACATATAATGAGTTTCAATCCCCACAAAGCCAATCTGAACACCCACCTGTGAAATTACAACAACTTAATTATCTACCTGGAATAGACCCTCTTTCTCAAACTCTTTCCCATCATGATCCACAACCATTACTTGAAAAACTATTTCAAAAAATTTAGAAAATTAACTTTGAGGTGTCATCATTGAGGTTAGAAATACAAAGCATTAAAACTTGTGAGGAACCCATCCCTACACAAACTATCCCTTCCATAACCTTATGTGAAGTGTCTAGTTTCCCAAAAACCTCTCATGAATTTACTAAAGAGAAAACCTTTGGATTTTGGGAAGATGATTAGGATCAAGGAAATGTTGATAGGTCTTTAAATCAAGATGAAACTGATTTTTTTTTATTCACAAGAGGAGAATTTGACATCATGGATTGAGTGTCCTGAATATCACTCCATTGATTCTTTAGAACAAAAAATTACTAAACCATTGGGAGAAATCACAAACTTTGAGTCCATAAACATTCTTAACACTGATCTTTCCAATTTTTTGGTTGAATCTTCTATTCAAAAGGAACCAATTTTGTTGATAAATTTGGAAAATGAAACTGATTTGGATTCAAAATCTCAACCTGTGTTTGAATGTACTATCCAAACTGAGCTCAAAATTATTGTCCTTACTTCCATGATCAACTATCCCTTCATAGGATATAACCATGAACATTTAGTTGGAATTAATTCTTCTCTTGAAACCAAAAACGTTGTAATGACCATTGATGTATTTGGAAAAACTACAGTGGAAACTGGATCAACCATTTCAAACATTCCTTGGATTTTCCCACTCATTTTAGAACATAGGATTGTGAATGAAACAAATTATAAACATAGAATCAATCCCAACCTAGTATAATTTCTGAAACATGTGTTCCTTAAAATATTGAAAGTTGGTATTGGGTAATTTGGGGGGTTCAAGTCGAGCTAACGACCTTAAACAAAGCACTGCACGGGAGGAAACACGTGGTTTTCATCTTTGCAAATCATCTTTTTCTCTAATAGGATTAATGAATCATTTTGATAAATAATAAAAAATAGACTTTTGACCTATTCTTCTATTATGTGTATGGATGGGTATGAAAGTGGAGAACCATATTCATCTGTGTCACGTGGTGTGATCCTTGAGTAATACCTTACCAAAAAATTTAAAAAGAAGAGAATGTATCATCAGTTTATTTTATTTTATATATATACTTATATTTTAGTTATATATATATATAATGTTTTGTTTTGTTTGTTTTTTTTCCTTTTTCCACTAGGGAACTCTGCAAGTGACATGGATATCAAAGGACTAAATTGGAGCAGCAAGAATTTCAACTTCAACCACCAGGTGACTTCATTCCATGATCCTCATTTTCAATTTCCTTTTTGAACTTTCATTATCTACCTCTACCCCTTCTAAATTTTCTTTTATTTAAACACTGGGGACAGTGTTGTTTTAATTTGGGGGGGATATAAAATAAAAAAAATGCTTTTGTGTCAAAAAAATGAATGATTTGAAAAAAAAAATGTGTAAATGGAAGAGAAAATTCCTTTAACTTTGAACATGGTAATACACATTGCACACTTTGAAACTGAATACAAATAATTTAGCACGCCCTGATTCTAATTTTAATCCTTGTATAATTTCATGAGCATAGATTTTGGAAAGTGTGGTTGTCCAATGTGAAATTTCATCGTTTATATTTTCATCTAAATAAAAAAAAAGATCACCATGCACGTCCTTTGGATAGTGGGGTATTAGTTTAAGTTCATGGGGTCCCCTAAATAAATAGAATAGGTTTGGTGATCATTTTAGTTTAATATGAGTATTCAAAAAAAATTAAAAAAAAATTGCGCGTAGAGCAATGAAATGACATAATGTGTGGCTTTCGGCACTTGGGGATCGTGACTCCATAGTTGTCTGGCCCAGAGTTAGTAATTTTATCTCTATTTTTGGAATTTTTTTTTGACTGATTTAACTCGAGATGATGCCTGAGTATGTGGGCTTCACTTGATGTCCTAAGGTCTTTGAGCCTGGGAGTCATCGGCAAAGTCTCACTATAGGGGTTGACTCTTTTGAGTGAAACTTCAATTACCATGGAAAAATTGCAAAAAATAATAATAATAATAATACAAAAAAATGAATAATCATCTTAATATTGAAATGTTATTCCACCTAGCGCTTCCATCATTCCCCCCTTGAATAAAAATGAACCCCCATGTCTATTGTGATGCACAACACATCCTCATACTTAATTGATATTGGATGAAATATGGCAATGAATTTGAACAAAGTAATGGGCTTGGGATAGGGATCTGCTTATGAAACTATCTTGTATTAAAATATTTTGATGGGTTTCATGATTGTTTGGTATAAGTTTTTCTGGTGATCATTGTGTATTAAAATGTTTTTGAAAAAGGGAATTCGAATTTCATATTGTTGAGATATATTTTGCTCGGGACTAGCAAAACTCAAGTTGGGGGGTGTGATTATCTACTAAATGAGGCTAATATTCATTGTTAATATACATAATATTCATGTTATTTATTATTCATAAACACAATTTTAGTGCATTTTACACTTTGAACATCATTTCACATTATTATTGTAATACCTTCTTAAAATGCACTATTATGTGGTACATTTTTTAATATCATTTGAAGTACCCAATGATTCATATAATTTTAAGGAATCTAATTATACATATTTTAATTTGATATTATTTTGAACTGAATATTCACTTCAATATGAACATTTTTCATTAAAGGATCAATAAAAGATTCATAAAGGATGATGGAGATATTTGGCAATGAAAGGAAGCAATTCTGGAGAAGGCAGATTGGATACCATCCCACTGATGAGAATGTGGGGACCAACATACAGTCCAAATGAATCCCAAATTTCTTAGGATTCTAGAAGACATGTATAGGAACAAATAACTCTCCATAATCCAATGCTAATTCGGCCTCCATGGTGGCTATTTAAGCGGACCAATTTAGAGATAAAATTCTGGGCCAGATTCTGCGGCCCAGAAAAACATCCCACTAATATGATCATATCTCGGAATCCACAACTCCAAATGGGCCCAAATTTTATAGGAGGATAGATTAGGCCATCTAGAAGGTCTTCCAAGTGCATCTGTTCAGTGAAGGAAATGTGGCTTCCACCTCGGGTCAAGGGTGGAAAAATCAACTCTCTCTTACTTTCCACCCACCTATGGCCTACCACAATTAATTGAGGAGACTTAGACTGTTGAAGGATCGACCCAAGGGCTCAAAAATGACTATTTAAGGCAGTGGTGTTGGATTATTGAATAATCTTTGAGCTTTCTTTCATTGTAATGTTATGTTGCGGTTTTGTTGTCTCAAATTTGTCTTCCACATGTAAGTTGTTTTAATTCATCCTTATTTCTTGATAAAAGTTATTCTTCTCTTATTATTTTGTTCTTCTCCTTATCACTTTGATACCGTTGGTTCAAGGTGTGAACTTGTTCATACCAAACCTTGTGATATTATCACACAACGGTGGAGTGATTGTTATTTTACTGTGTTTTCTTTTACTTATCCATTTCTTCCCTCATGAGTCTACTTTCCGCTTCCATTGAAACCATGGGATCAATGGAGGGCTAACCAACTTATGGGTTGATCCAAGGGAGTAGAAAGGGTCTGGATTGGATGTTATTTATCACCCCATTAATGTATAATAACTTCTTTAATTGAGATTTTTATTTGATGATTTTTAAAATCCATCATCCTTGTTGAATTTAAGGCCACACACTTCAAGTGCTAATATGAACATTTACCTTGAAGTGCTCAAAACATTGATCCTTCAAGTGTATAGGTGATTAGAATTAAAGGGTGTAGGCATTAAACCAGTAAGTGATGATGTTTTTTTATCTCCTTAAATGAACCCATCTCAAATATAAGAAATTGAAATCATTGAAAAGAAAATACGTCCAATCCACCCCGAGAAATAACCTAGGATCAACTCATTCTTTTAAATTAAATTCACTTAAGTCTCTTAGAGTTCCTTTAAACCCATCTAAAATCAACCCAAGTTGGCCACTTCATATCCAAAAATAGTCCATAGAATGTACGTGTCTATAGGTTACTTCTTAGGTCTCTGAGGATTCGGAAACCCAAGCTAAACTACAAGGATCGTCCTACCTTCTTCTCTTGGGTAAATTTGAGCGTGAATCAAGCATACTATTTGGCAATGCCGCCAAATCTCTCCAAAGTTCACGATGTCTTCCACGTATCACTATTAAGAAAATACATGCCTGACCCAACGCATGTACTCACCTATGAGGAATTAGAACTGGAACCTGATCTATCTTTTTGTGAAGATCCCATCAGGATTCTTGATACAAGAGAACAAGTGATGAGAAACTGGATGACTCGTCTGGTAAAAGTTTTATGGAGAAACCATAAGATGGAAGAGGCAACGTGGGAACCCGATGAACTTATAATGAAGAACCACCCAAGTCTTTTTATGCAATAATATTCTAGAAATTTTGAGGATGAAATTATTTGAAGGAGAGGATAATGTAACACACCAAGCTTCTACAGTACGTTTCCCTTTGAATAATGCAATAGCTTCCATTGTACGCAACTTCGAGATTCTAACACACCGTGACCAATCAAAGTAGTTGTTATGAATAGTAACACCCACTTTTTGAAATTTTATAAATTTTATCTCTCAAAATGGACTTTATTTTTGATTCGGAATATCAAAATTAGCCTAGGGTAGAATTTTGATACTTTTCGGATAACTTTTATATTTTGATGAATAGTGAAAATTACTAAATTTTAATTAAAAACAACTTTTTTAATCAAAATAATTAATAATTATAAATTATGAATTTGAGTTGTTTAAAGTATATTTATAATATATTTTTACCATTTAATACAATTTTAGTCATTATACATAATTTCACATTTAAACCGGACATAAACAAGTGTCAATATTTTGATAGTTATTATCTCTTAAAAACACGCTTTTTGTTTTAACAACGGAAATTAATTTTAAATTTATTTCTGCCACTTCTGTGTTTTGAATTTGGAAAAATTGATTCCATATTTGGAATTAGGATGTCAAAATTTTGTAAATAGGTAACTTTTATTTTTATACATTTTGAATAATTACTTCGGTAAATATTTTATTTACCATGGTTAAAGGGTAAATCCGGTAAATAAGGGTAAAAAATAATATTATTATAATAATAAATTACCCTAAAACGTGTACTAACCTTATTGGATGATACATGTCCGACCATGGGAATCTTTGGGTCGATTTTGGGACCTCATGGAGCCACTTGTAGGTGATAAGGACACTTTATATTAATTAAGTTAAAGTAAATACAAAAATGACATAAGCATATATCTTTTAGAAAAAAAAATTACATAGGGTTATATATGTTATATTTTAGACTATAAATATTAATTAGAAAGATAAAAATATTTCCTAAATAATGGTATTTTATTTATAATTTTTAGACATTTAATTATTAAATTTATTTATGACACAATAAGGATGCAGTATTTTCCTTATTAATGAAAGAATCAAATAATTGGTATTATAAAAGTTAAAATAAATATAATTTGAAAGTTTTGATGCCATGAACTAATTTTATTGGTTAATATTACATGTTAGTATTTCTTAAATAATTTTTTTTAGAATTAATAAAGTTTTTAAGACTTTAACAAAAATAAATTATTAAATATTATCAAAATTGACATAAATGAGTTTTTAAAACAAGTATTATATTATTAATTGATATTATATTCCTAAATATATAAGTTTCATCCAAAGGACTTATATCATGATATTTTTATCATTAATGGACCACTTGGGGGTCTCTTGGATGTATATAGTAAGTTTATTAACTATATAATATAAAAATACAAAGTGACATGGTAAATGTCAATCGAATTAACTGAGAGTTAAAACTAAAAGATAAGGTTAATATAATGACCCAAACCTATCTAAAATATATTGGTTGAATTTATTTTGACCCATACCCACCTTATACTTTTAATAATCCACTTTGGAGCCATTATAAATCGAATATGTATTTATTATAAATTAATACTTTAAGTTTTTTCTAAAGAGTCTCTCCTCCCCCTTATAAAAGGACACATATTCTAACCAATTCTTCACACCTTCAAAGCCTTTTGGTTCGGCCAAACCCTGACCAAATACTCTCTCAACTTTCCTCAATTCAACCTAGATGCCTTATTTTGATCATAAATCTAACTTAAGGAGCCCTTTTGATCAAATCAAAAGGAAGAACTCGAAGAAGAGGTAATGTTTTCACCACCCTTTTTCAAGTTCCTTTCTTCTTCAACTTCATCTTTCTTTGTTATTTCCTTTATAAAATAATAACTCCCATATATTATATATATTATGATGTTATTATAAATATGGTACAGCCATATTCAGTATTCTATCCATCCTTTGAATGACATGTCACCATACGTGCGTACGTACGGCTTACCGTATCCACGTCGTGGTGTAATAGTTATTCAAAAACATTATTATTTGGATGGGTATAATAATGATATGTAATTGATGTAAATAATAAATATAACATGATAATGATTCTTTATATATGATATACCATCCAATTATATATTATTTTAATATCAAAAGAATGATATTGTCGCTCGTGCGTACGTACGAATTACCGTCTCCATGAACGCGATGAGATTCATTCCTCATCGTATCCATTCAAGAATAAATTACATTTGTTGATTAATAATAATTTTTAGAGACATGATATCATTCTGGATATGAATAATATACATCCCATCCATAACAAATATGGCTCACATAATAAAGAATATAAAGGAAAACAAATCCGTTAAACCCGAAATGATGATAATACTAAGATATTATTAACAAATAAATGTTAAAAGATCACATATGATATCATATTAATGTATATGATTCTTATATAATTTAATAACAACTATTTCACCATCATACAGGAGTTTAACCTAACCTCAACCAAGGAAAAGTACAAGTTAAGGGTTTATTTCACAATCTCTTCATTATCCGAGGTTGTTTATATGTAAGTATCTACTGGGAACTCTTTATCATCCACATCCATGTTTCTTAAAAATGTATTTCAAAACATTTTTAATATTTACTATAAAATGGGTTAAAGTCATTTATACCCTTATGTGTTTTGAAAGGAATCTTTCCATCATTTTCCAAACAAAGTACTTTTTAACCTTTTCGACATATTTAAGGTAAGAATGTCTTTTTTAACTTATACGACGGGTGCAGTTATTTTCCACCGTTATAAAATTGTTGAAGCTTCCCTTACAAGATTATAAGAATATTTTCATAATAAATGTTTTCTTTATAATTATGTGACTCTTAAATGATTTCAAAATAGAAATAGATATTTCTATTAAAAGGGTTTTGATTTCATCTATGTCAACATCCTTTGATGGATTTTAAGTTTATTTGAAATTGATTTATTATGATACAAAAATTCCATACTGTATTGAAGGTTTTGTGATATTTTTGACTGTGGATGTGCTATTTTTATACCATTCATTGTTTATAGTTAAAGTATTGACATTTCGTATGCTAGTTTTAATACGAATGTTTATGATATGTTTAAACCTTTTCATATGAGGAATGTATTGGACTTAGTAAGTGACGGGTGGAGCCCGCTATAGGTCCTCGATGCATAGGTAGGTCTCATGAGACAACTAGATGTGGAATTGGCCAAGGCCCTTTCCCAACTTTATTTATGGTTTTGGCCGAGGCCTTAATCATTTTTAGATGTCTTGTCCGAGGCCTTGACAAAATGTTTCAGAATGTCCGGCATTATACATTCCCTCATTATGGAAATAATATTGATGGTTCATGTGGTCATTCGACTAGTAGAATACCCATGATTATGTTTTATTATGGCATTATTTACTTAACTAATATTCTTTCCATTAAAGTATTCATGTTTATTATTGGTAAAGGCATGTGGTTTCAATTATTTACCATGCTTAATATTTATGTCATTTTCTGTTGTATTACTTACCCTTACTGAGTGTTTGAGCTCACCCCTTTTCTTATGTTTCATTTTCCCAGGATATGAAGAAGTTAGTTATGAGTGACCTGTAGGAATAATCTGGGAGGCTTGGATGTTTCTAATGAAATATATTTCTGTTTTATTTCTCTTAAAGCTGTAAAGTTGAAGTTATGTATGAATCTTGTTTCCAATAATACTAAACTGATCGGTCTTTCGAGACATGATTTCCTTGTGATCATGTCAATGTTATGTAATAATGCACCGACTCTGGGTAACTAGGGTCGGTGAAGGTTCCGGGCGCAGCGGAAGCGTGTGGGTGGATGTGCCCACTTGGATTTTTGTCATTAGCAATGATCAATCCGGGATCAATACAACGATAAATGCTAGTCTCCACGGATCGAATCATATAAATAGACAAAAGAAATTGAAAGTCCCAAAACCACAAAGTAGGATCGTTACAGGTTGATTATAATTAATTTAATTAAAATAAAAGAAGTACCTTTCAGGTGTTCTTTCTTCATTTATGTTCTTGATCACGTTCCGATGTGATTCATCGTTGCATCGTAGAAGCCAAGGGTAGACTTCCTATAGCAGTGATACACACGTGCACCTCGTATCTCTGGATGTCACCAAAGGAGTCTCTGGGTGATAGCGTGTAGAAACATTTGCTTGCATTGTCCGCCTTAGATCATCTTGATCCGATGGAAGAGGATCTCTCTCGGTCTTGAGAGTGTTCTTGGAGGAAGACGTTCTTTCGGCCTTGAAATAATTCTCCAGAATTGTTGTGCACAACGATTCTCTTGGGTTAGAAAAAGAGTTGGGGTTGTGAGGATATTTATAATCGGATGTGTGGGGTTATAGAGTTATGAAAATAAATAAACATGTTACGCATTTTATTTATTTCATTAACTCTTATTGAAAACCCCATGTTGAATAATTAATTCCTTGATATGCGCCCACGCTGATTATAATAAATATCATTTAATAAAACAATATTATATCCGCAAAAATCCCGACAGGAAAAACTACACAACGTGTATTAATAAATACATGGCGTGTACTTGTTTTTCATTGAAAACTACACAGTGTGTACATTCAATGTACACGGTGTGTATATCTTGTCTTCATTTATTCATTTCCTTTCCAAAATGAAAACCACACGGCGTGTACATTTAATAATACACGGCATGTACTTGTTTTCAAAATAAAACTACACGGCGTGTAATCATTGATACACAGTATGTACTTGTTTTATTTTATTCTCCGTCCAACATTAAAATGATTTAGGCTTCCTTGAATAATTATTAAACCACGTACGGTAATAATCTTTATTCTACTTGAGATACTTGAATGCACTTAGTGTGTGACCCTCTAGGCCCCTTTCTCATTGGCATTAGGCGGGCTTCCCTAAAGTCCACGATTACTGTCTAGTAATGGGTCAAGGCTCCCAAGATAAAGAAGTTGACGCTGCATTGACGTATCACCTCATACGAACACTTACTGTGTAATTTAATCCCTTTGTCTCAATATCTCATCAACCAGGTTTCATGGTAGTGTCATAAACCTATATGCTTGATCTATCGTTCTTTGAATACCTGAAATAAACTCATCGTTTACACCATGGCCATGGAATTTCTTGCGACAGTTCTATTTCAATCAAAGGGCCGAGATATCAACTTCCATAAATGGAAGGGACAAATCCTTCCTTGACTTATCCATTTACAACATGTCACTCGTGACGCACCCAACGTACCCTACTTCCCGCCAACTGTCTGCATGACGGTTTTCGCCAGTAAATCTAAGTGTGCGAGTCATGACATGATTTAATGATAATCTTCCAGTCTAAGGACCATTACACATGCTCACAGATAGTAATATCTGATGACACCAAGACATGTGGAATTACTACTAGAAGGTCTGTTCTCATAATCTTTTATCTTGGAGATTACTAAGTGCGAACTCCATGTGAGAGAGTCTCGTCTTCTTACGAGTACTCGCACATGATAGTCTGTATACTATGTGTCCTATCATAGTATGTCATCCAACCGCAGAACTTTATTTAAGAATATTGTTATAGCATTTCAAGGTTCTCATCATAGCAGAGATCTTCCATGACCTTGTTAATGCAACAAATATTCCAAGACATTATTATATTATAGTCATGTAGAATAATGAAAAATATATAATAAGTTAACATTCATGTAATCAAAGTACAAAAACAGTTGGTTCTCAGGACACCAACCCTTACAAACTCCCACTTGAACTAGAGACAACTGCCTACGACTTTTAGTCCGCTAGACCTCACATGATGATCATGTTTCTGCTGATTCAAGGATTTATTCAAGGGGTCTGCCATGTTGTCTTTTGTGGAAATACTACTTACTGCAACTTCACCTCTCTGAGAAAAATACCTCAAAAGATGATACTTCTGAAGTATGTGCTTTGTTCGCTGATGTGACCTTGGATCTTTTTCAAGTGCCACCACTGCAGTATTATCACAATAGAGTGTGATAGGATCTTTACTGCTCGGTACTACATCCAGCTCTTGGACGAAGCTTTGCATCCATACTGCTTATTTTGCTTCCTCAAAAGCTGCGATATACTCAGACTCTGCTGTAGAATCTTCCACCACACTTTGCTTTGAGCTCTTCCAGCTCACTGCACCTCCATTCAAACTGAAGATTTATCCAGTCTACGACTTCATGTCATCTTGATCAGTCTGGAAACTAGCATCTACATGTCCTCTGATGACTAGTTCCTCATCTCCTCCATAAACCAGGAACATATCCTTAGTATGCCTCAGATACTTAAAGATAGTCTTGACTGCCATCCAATGGCGGTCTCCTGGATCATCTTGATATCTGCCTACTGCACTTAATGCGTAAGAAACATCTAGCCTTGTACATAGTATAGCATACATGACTGACCCAATCGCTGATGCGTAAGGGATCCTTTCCATTCTCTTTCTTTCCTCATGTGTCTGAGGACACATTTTCTTGGAAAGATGAATTCTATGTGACACTGGTAACAATACCCTCTTGGACTATTCCATACTGAATCTCTTTAATATCTTTTCAATGTATGTACTTTTACTTAGGCCCAACATTTTCTTGGATATATCACGATAGATCTTGATCCCAAGAATATATGTTGTCTCGCCCAAGTATTTCATGGAGAAGCATTTATGCAACCATGCCTTAACTGACTGTAAGACAGGTACTTCGTTTCCAATTAGTAATATGTCATCAACATATACTATTAAGAAAATGACTGCACTCCCACTAAACCTATTATAGAAACAAGGCTCACATTCATTCTTAACAAAGACAAATTCCGTTACGGCTTAATCAAAACAAATGTTCCATGACCTTGATTCTTTCTTTAATCCATAAATGGATTTCTTCAACTTTCATACCTTGTTGGCATCATTTGGAGTCACAAACCCTTCAGGTTGTGTCATGTAGACATCTTCCTGGAGGTTCCCATTAAGGAAATATGTTTTGACATCCATTTTCCAAATTTCATAGTCATGGTAAGTGGTAATGGCCAATAGGATTCTGATGGATTTCAGCATCGTAACCGGTGAAAAGGTTTCATCATAGTCAGTTCCTTGACACTCTCTAAAACCTTTTGCAACCAATCATGCCTTATAGGTGCTGAATTTCCCCTCCATGTCCAGTTTCTTCTTGAATACCCATTTATTACCAATAGGCTTTACATCAACTGGAGGATCTACCAAAATCCAGACTTGGTTTTGGTACATGGAATCCATTTCAGAATTCATGGCTTCTTGCCACTTGGCAACTTCTATGCCTTCAAATTCTTCCTTGTAGGTAAGAGGATCATCATTGTCCACCAATAATGTGTCACCATCCTCGGTGACAAGAAAACCATATCGTTCTGGTTCTCTCACCTCTCTCATGCTTCTACGCAGTTCTTGTGTCTCTGGAATAGATTGTTCTTCCATGGGGCTTTGTGGAATCTATTCTTGTACCAAATCTTGTGTATCTTGAGCCTCTACTTCATCGAATTCTATCTCGCTCCCACTGTCTGTTTTGGAGATGTGCTCCCTCTCAAGGAATATGGCATGTCTTGCCACTGTAACCTTTTTGTCTGAGGGGTTGTATAGGTAATATCCCCTTGTTTATTTGGGATATCTTATAAAGATACACTTTGTACCTCAGGGTGCAATTTTATTACCTGAAGAGTCCTTAACAAATGCTTCACTACCCCACACATGTAAATTAGATAACATGGATTTGCATCCACTCCATAACTCGTATGGAATACCATTTATGGATTTAGTTGGTACTTGGTTTTGTATGTGTTCTTCTATTTGTAATGCATATCCCCAAAAGGATAATGGAAGACTCGCATGACTCATCATTGATCTCACCATGTCTAACAGGGTGCGGTTCCTCCTTTCACCTACACCATTCCACTAGGGTATGTATGGAGGAGTGAGTTGAGATAGAATCCCAAACTCCTGTAAGAAATCAATAAATTCCTGATTAAGATATTATCCTCCTCTATCTGAGCGGAGTTTCTTAATCTTCTTACCAAGCTGGTTCTCAACTTCATTCTTGTATTCTTTGAACCGATCAAAAGAATCTTACTTATACCTCATTAAGTAGATATATCCATATCTACTAAAATCATCAGTAAAAGTTATGAAGTATGAGAACCCACCCCTTGCCTCAACTGGAAATGGCCCACACACATCTGTGTGTACTAATTCTAGAATCTCTTTATCTCTTTCACCTTTCCCACTAAATGGGTATTTGGTCATTTTTCCTTATAGACACGCATGACATACACCAAGTGGTTTTAGTTCGAAATAATCTAAATACCCATCTTGATGTAGTTTTGTCAAACATTTCTCATTGACATGACCTAACTTGTGATGCCAAAGTTGGGTGTGGTATGAGTCATGTGAATTGACTTTGTCATCGATTTCCATTACTTGGTTTGTGTAGTCTAACACATGAAGGCCGTTATATAAATGTGCCCTACTAAAACAAATGCTATCTTTATAAAAGTAGCAACATTCATTTCCAAACTTGAACATGAATCCATCAGTATCTAATCTGGATATTGAAATAATGTTTTTAGTAACAGAAGGAACATAATAACAACCCTTTAACACCAAGATCATTCCAGTTGGCAACATGAGGTGGTAGTCTCCGATAGCTACAGCAGCAAGTCTGGATCTTTTGGCCACTCGTAGATCTACCTCCCCTCGATCAATCTTCTTGAATCTACTTGGTTCCTGTATTTGGATACAGATGTGAGCACCACAAGCAGTATCTAATACCCAATTAGTAGAAACAAAAAGATTGCATTTAATAACAAACTCACCTGAAGCTTCCCCTTGCTTCCTTGGCTAGGTGCAGTTTTTCTTCCAGTGGCCCTTCTTGCCACATGAGAAACAAATAGCATCTTGTTCCCTTGCCTCCCATTTGATCTTCCTTTTCTTGGAAGGTCTTGAAGAATATTTGGGCTTAAATCTCTTCGTCTTCCCTTTCCTTTTATTCACCATAAGGACAGAAGGCTTTTCACGCTTCATGTCATTTTCCACTTGGTGAATAAGGATAAGAAGATCAGATAGAGACTTATCAATGTTGTTCATGTTGAAATTAACAACAAAGTTTGAGAAGCTCTGGGGGAGTGATGCAAGAATGAGATCGGTACCCAGTTCTTTGGGTAGTTTAAACCCTAGAACCTCCAAGCGCTCAATGTATCCAATGAGCTTGACTACATGAGGCCCGGCTGGGGCACCCTCTCCAAGCTTGCTCTGAAATAAATCCTTGGAGATCTCAAACCTTTCATATCTTTCTCTCTCCTGGTATAGACCACGGAGGTGCTCGAGCATGCTATAGGAATCCATGTATTCATGTGACTTCATGAGATCACTAGACATCAATGATAGCATCAAACATTGAACGTCGAGAGCATCATTCAAATGTTGATCATAGACCAGGAAATCTTTATCACTTGCCCCTGGGGCAGGAGAATCAGGTAGTGAGGACTCCAACAGGTAAAACTTTCATTCATGGCGTAGGATAACCCGAAGGCACCTAAACCATTCCTTAAAGTTGCTACCGGTGAGGATATTGTCTTTATCCAGTATTGATCGTAGAGAAAATGTGGTTGATGAGTTTGTCATTTCAATTCTACAAATTAAAAGAGCAGATTTATCAGTACTTTCTTGATTACATTTTTATGAGAAATAACAAATGAATTAATTAATTCTCCCACTATTTTATCAAGTCTCAATGTCCCTCACCATTGAACTCAGAATGTTCAGTTGCTTTGACATTCTAGTGGAAAGGATCCATATTCCCCTTCGTATAACCCCAACAAGGGTTGGTCAAGCTATTTTAAGGTATTTAGGTAGGCAGGTCTTTGCCAACTGTGAGCTTACAGTTCCTTGATCTGTTGAGTGGACTCCTCAATCCTGAAATCCTGACTTGGATTTCCTCAACTCTTGCCTCCAATATTACACCAAGTCTAGAAAGGTATACTTCTCTTTATGTAATATGTTTAAGTCAACCCGAAACCTTTCATAAGGGCTTCCTTTATAAAAGTAAGTGTCCCAACAAGGGTTGGTCAAACACATAGTTTTATTGAGTTTTGCCCTTAATCAGGTAACGGAAGGCTTGGTCTGACTTAATATGGTATTGAGGGATTTTAGTCCTTTATGCGTAGTTTCACATTATCACATGCTTATTAATATTAATTGATGCTTTCTTAAGTGATTAACCATGTTCTGATAATTTTTACGCATAGTCCGGTTTTTATTTTATTCCATCTTTGCATGCTTGTTCATTTTATTAATTATGTGATCGCAACAACACATACATAATAAATAAACCATGCAATCAAACAGAAATAAAATAAGATGGCATGATCATGAGCTTATTTTTGGTTAGCTTATCTAGAGGTTTTGATAAGCTAACCCTAACCTAGGGAAAACACCTTGAACCTAATGGTTCATGTTTTGCAGCTCCCACCTGTCCACCTTTGTATCTTCTTGCATCAGTTTCGCCTCGGCTTCAGGATTTGAACCGTCTCCTCTGGCTTGGGAGATCCTCCATTACATGGGTTTACATTAAATAAACCATAGGCACGCAGGCCCTACATTTTATTGGAAGAAGGCTCGCAGGCCAACAAATTTAAATTAAATAAATTTAAATAAAACCATACACATACAAAGGGTCTTTGGTCTAGCTCATGATTATCCATAGCATGCAACGACATTTACGCATGTTTAGAATTCAAATTCTTTTAACCTTTCTTTCATTTAAGATAAGTCGCGCTTGAATTTAATTAATTATGATCTTATAATTAATTAATTCATTATCTTAAATTCCTTTCTGAATTTACTTGAGATTCTTATCATCTATATTCCTTGTACGGGTATTTGTACATTGGAGGAAACCTGGTGAAATTCCATTTCTAGAAAGTACACGGCGTGTAGTTTATAATTACATGGCGTGTATTTCTTTTCACCCTTTTTCCAAAGTACACGCTAGGGGATTTGGCGTGTTTTCTTTACTTTGGAAATTTTGGAGTACACGGCGTGTAGATAAATCATACACGGCGTGTACTTCCTTGTTACGCGGTAACCAGCCTGGCGATCCCATGTACGCGGAACACGGTTTCTCCTTGTACATGGTTTTACCTGGACCGGATCGGACTACACGGCATGTTGTTCCAACATACACATTGTGTATTCCGGTTCCCACGCGCCGTTCAATTCTGGTCAACACGACGTGATTAATACTTAGGCATAATAAATTCACACGGTGTGGTTTGGTAGACCAGTGCCGTTTCATTGAACCTAAGTACACGGTGTGTAGTTTTAATTACATGTCGTGTAATCCCGTTTTGTACAGACAGAAAGAGCGGCTCCTCTAGATGAGTTCCTCATTTTTATTTTAATCAAAATTAAAATTAAAAAGTCTTTTCTGTGATATGAAACGAGAAACGAAGGAGGAAGAATAGATCTCGTTTATTCAGATTTATAGAATGATTTATTTCAAATTGAATCAAATATAAATTCGTGAATTATCAATGAAAATTAAATAACTATAATCAATGTTGTAACCTCGCTCTGATACCATTTGAAGGTTCTGGGCACAGTGGAAGCGTTTGGGTGGAATGTTCCCACTTAGCTTTTTATCATTAGAAATGATCAATCCAGGATCAATATGACGATAAACGCCAGTCTCCATGGATCGAATCATAGAAATATACAAAAGAAATAGAAAGTCTCGGAACCACAAAGTAGGTTCGTTACAGGTTGATTATAATTAATTTAATTAAAATAAAAGAAGTACCTTTCGGGTGTTCTTTCTTCATTGATTTTCTTGATCACGTTCTGATGTGATTCGTCGTTGCGTCACAGAATCCAAGGGTAGACTTCCTCTAGCGGTGATCCACATGTGCACCTCGTATCTCTGGACGTCGCGAAAGGAGTCTCCGGGTGCTGGCGTGGAGAAACCTTTTCTTGCATTGTCCGCCTTAGATCGTCTTGATCTGATGGAAGAGGATCTCTCTCAGTCTTGAGAGCGTTCTTGCAGGAAGAGGTTCTTTTGGCCTTGAAATAATTCTCCAGAATTGTTGTGCACAACGATTCTCTTGGGTTAGGAAAAGAGTTGGGGTTGTGAGGATATTTATAATTGTATGTGTGGGGCTATAGAGTTATGACAATAAATAAACGCATTACGCGTTTTATTTATTTCATTAACTCTTATTGAAAACCCCATGTCGAATAATTAATTCCTTGACATGCGCCCACGCTAATTATAATAAATATAATTTAATAAAACAATATTATATCCTCAAAAATCCCGATTGGAAAAACTACACAGCGTGTATTAATAAATACACGGCGTGTACTTGTTTTTCATTGAAAACTATACGGCATGTACATTCAATGTACACGGCGTGTATATCTTGTTTTCATTTATTCATTTCCTTTCCAAAATGAAAACCACATGGCGTGTACATTTAATAATAAACGACGTGTACTTGTTTTCAAAATAAAACTACACGACGTGTAATCATTGATACATGGCGTGTACTTGTTTTATTTTATTCTCCGTCCAACATTAAAACGATTTAGGCTTCCTTGAATAATTATTAAACCACGTACGAGAATAATCTTTATTCTACTTGAGATACTTTAATGCACTTAGTGTGTGACCCTCTAGGCCCCTTTCTCGTTGGCATTAGGCTGGATTCCCTAAAGTCCAAGATTACTGTCTAGCAACGGGTCAAGGTACCCAAGAGAAAGAAGTTGACGCCGCATTGACGTATCACCTCATACGAACGCTTACTGTGTAATTTAATCCCTTTGTCTCAATATCTCATCAAGCAGGTTTCATGGCAGTGTCATAAACCTATATGCTTGATCCCTCGTTCTTTGACTACCTGAAATAAACTCATCGTTTACACCATGGCCATGGAATTTCTTGCGATAGTTCTATTTCAATCAAAGGGCCTAGATATCAACTTCCATAAATGGAAGGGATAAATCCTTCCTCGGATTATCCATTTACAACATGTCACTCATGACGCACCCAACGTACCCTACTTCCCACCAACTGTCTGCGTGACAGTTTTTGTCAGTAAATCTAAGTGCACGAGTCATGACATGAGTTAATGATAATATTCTAGTCTAAGGACCATTACACATGCTCGCAGATAGTAATATCCGATGACACCAAGACATGCAGAATTACTACTGGCAGGTTTGTTCTCATAATCTTCTATCTTGGATATTACCAAGTGCGAACTCCATGAGAGAGAGTCTCGTCTTCTTACAAGTACTCACACATGACAGTTTGTATACTATGTGTCCTATCATAGTATGTCATCCAACCGCAGAACTTTATTTAAGAAAATTGTTATAGCATTTCAAGGTTCACATCATAGCGGGGATCTGCCATGACCTTGTTAATGCAACAAATATTCTAGGACATTATTATATTATAGTCATGCAGAACAATGAAAAATATATAATAAGTTAACATTCATGTAATAAAAGTACAAAAAAAGTTGGTTCTCAGGACACCAACCCTTACGGTCAGGGCGTTACATTAATCATTCTGTTACATTCCATTTAATCACTCTCATCAAGCCTTCTCTTTAATTCCTATAAACTATCATCCAGAAAAGTATTCAGATCTACTAACATCTTTACATCACCAACATAATAAAAAATATCTCACATGATCTAATATTTATTTATATCACATGATCCATAAAATATGAATTACCTAAGAAAAAAAATTATATCACCACTCATCACTAATTATAAAAACCAAACAACTCCGAAAATTATACAACCACCACCCAATGACAAACACCATTCCCCAAATCCAATGGTACATTCTGAATTAAAATAAAAATAACACAAAATTATGATTTTATATTTATTATTTGAAACCTCATAGAAAATAGAAAACTACTAAAACATCAAAAATCCATGTCTTCGTAGATATGTAGGATTTTTTTAGTTTTAGAGACCATTATTTAGCAATCGCTAATTCCCCCTTTTACACCAAATGGTGGGTGTCCACTTTGGAATTCATGAGAACTTATTTTTATAATACTATTTTTAAATTCAATCAAACATCAATTAAACCTTTTGGTTGAAATATTTGAATTAATTATTTTTGTAAAAAAATGATAATTTTAATATTTAAGTTAACTATATGTAATTAAAAAATCAAACATGTTTTCAATTATAATTATTATTCATTTTTTTATTGTACTAACATCAATTTTAAATTCAACATGATTTTTGAATATAGGTTGACAACTGTTGTTTTATGGTGACTTATTTGAGGTTAGTTATTTTTCGTATTTGTTCAATTGTAATAAGATATTCAAAAAAATTATAATCCTTTCATATACTGAAATTATTTCTGAAATTATACATTACTTTATTGTGTGTTTTTTTCAAATAAAAGGCTACAATAATAATATATTTAAAATAAAATAGTCATTTATATGGGTTTATTCAAAAATATAAGGCTCTTTAGTGGATACTAATTGATAATCTCTAAAGGTCGCTACTAAAAAACATGCTTTTAATGATGCTAAAAATGATATTTGTCATCACTTAAAAGCACTAAAAATCTAAGTGATATTAAAATCCCTCATCCTTTATCAGTGATAGAAAAAATAATAATAAAGGTACCCTTTATTAGTTCTTTCAAAAATTCCTGATAAAGGATCTGGTTATTAGTTATTTTTGGTATTGCTAATAAAGGGTATCTTTATCAACACTTGTTATTTGACAATAATAAAGGGAAACATGTATCAGTGTAATATGAAGCGATGGTGAAGGGAAACTTTATCAATGCTTCATCTATAACTAATAAAGTAAATTTCAACTATGTCACAACAGCAGCCTTGAAACAACCCTGTAATATCAAACCCAATCAGAATACATAAAAAGGAATAAAAATATACAGTAAACCAGATTATAATATAAACAACACATTTCATTATCATTTAAATTAAAAATTTACATAAAAAATATTTACATTAATGTCATATTTATAATTAACCAAAAAAAATTACAACACTTGTACAAAATAAAAACTAGAAAACTCTTTCTAGTGATCAAACTCTATATAAAATCTTATCCCTACAATAAAACCAATGTTTATTTTGGTAACATTAAATAAAAAATAAATAATAAAAATTAATTTTAATGTTATAGGATCCAAATATGATAAATTATATTGTTAATTACTAAATATATTAATGATATTATCAGTTAATCATGTGTTGGATTGATGTGTGGTCAATTCCTACACATTATAAATATATTATAGATCATTTTCCTAATATTTGAAAATAATATGACCTCTTTTTCTCTGTTTGGGATATGTGATGCACATTTTAAACTAAAATGACACTTAAATTGAAAACACTCACTTCAAATAATACTGAACACATCATGTTTTGGATTAGTATATGGTCAATTCCTACATGTCACAAATGAAGTATGTATCATTTTATGAAATTTTGAAAATAATACGAGCTCATTTTCTCATCTTTAGATATGTGGTGTGCATTTTAAACTAAAAGGACACTTATATTGAAAACATTAAATTCAATTCATACAAACCACATCATGTGTTGGATTGACATGTGTTCAATTACTACATGTCAAAAATGAATTATGGATCTTTTTCCTAAATTTTGAAAACAATATGTCCTTATTTTCTCATTTTTGGATATGTGAGGTGTGTTTTAAACTAAAATGCACCTTAAATTGAAAGCATGTACTTTGAGTCATACCAAACACATTGTGTGTCAAATTGATGTGCAGTTGATTTATACACATCAAAAATGTATTATGGATCATTTTCCTTATATTTAAAAACAATATGAACTCATTTTATTAGTTTCGGCTATGTGAGGCATGTTTTAAACTAAAATGGAACTTATATTGAAAACACACATTTTGAGTCATACTAATAACATCGTGTGTCGAATTGATGTGTGGTTGATTAATAGATGTCAAAAATATATTATGGATCATTGTATTAAATTTTAAAAACAAACCAAGGTATTTTTCTTGGTTTTGACTATGTTATAGGAGTTTTAAAATAAAATGACACTTTCATATTGAAAACACACACTTCGAGTCATAACAACCACATTGTTTATCGGATTGATGTGTTATTGATTCATACATGTCACAAATTAATTATGAATCATTTTAATAAATTTTAAAAATAGTCCAAACTCATTTTATTAGTTTTTTTAGGGGATGTTTATTTTAAACTAAAATGATAGTTATATTGAAAAAATGTACTTTTTGTCATATCGAACACATCGTGTGTTGGGTTGATGTGAAGTTGATTCCTACATGTTAGAAATGTATTATCGATAATTTTCCTAAAGTTTGAAAACAATATGATCTTTTTTTCTTAGATTTGGATATGTGATGTGTGTTTTAAACTAAAATAACACTTCTATATTGAAAACACACACTTCGAGTCATACAGACCACATCATCTATTGAAATGATGTGCGGTAAATTCCTACACGAAAAAATTAATTATAGATCATTATACTAAATTTTAAAAATAATATAATATTTTTTTCTTAGTTTTAATCATTTTATGAATGTTTTAATCTAAAATGACACTTTTATATTGAAAACATGCACTTCGAGTCATATCGACCACAATGTGTGTGAGATTGATGTGTGGTTGATTCCTACACATCATAAATGAATTATGGATTTTTGTTCCTAATATTTTAAAATAGAATTATCTTTTTTTCTTGATTTTTTCTATGTTATGGGATTTTTAAACTAAAAGGAAACTTATATTAAAAATACACACATTGACTCATACCGACCACATCATCTGTCAGATTAATGTTCGGCCGATCCTTACACAACACAAACAAATTTTGGATCATTTTCCTAAATTTTAAAAACAATATGAGATTTTTTTCTCAATTTTGATCATGTGATAAGAGTTTTAAACTAAAATGACACTTTTATATTGAAAACACATACTTATAGCCATACTAACCAAATCGGGTGATAGATTTATGTGAGGTCAATTTATGCACGTTGCAAATGAATTATGGATCATTTTCCTAAAGTATGAAAATAATTTGAGATTTTTTTCTTGGTTTTGAAGATGTGAAATATTTTTTAAAATAAAATGAAAATTATATTGAAAACATGTGCTTCGAGTCATACTAACCACATAAAGTGTCGAATTGGAGTTTGGTCAATTCTTACATGTGAAAAATAAATTATGGATTATTGTCCTAAAATTTGACAACAATCTAAGCTCATTTTCTTGGTTTTCATCATGTGACGTGAATTTTAAACTAAAATGACACTTTTATATTGAAAAAACACACTTTAATTCATTCCAATCACATCGGGTGTTGGATTTATGTGTGGTCAATTCCTACACGTCAAAATTGAATTATAGATCATTTTCCTCAAGTTTGAAAACAATCTGAGCTAATTTTCTTGTATTTGGTGACGTGGAAAAAAATTAACTAAAATGAAACTTTTGTATTGAAAACACACACTTTGAGTCATACTAACCACATCAGGTTTCAGATTGATGTGTGGTATATTTTTTAAAATAAAAAATGAATTATCAATCATTTTCCTAAAGTATCAAATCAATATTAATTTTTTTCATGGTTTTGATCATGTGATGTGTGTTTTGAACTAATCTGTAAACTTAATAAAGTAATTATCATATAAAATGATAAGTAAATTAACTAAAAATGTATAGTTTTGAAGATAAAATTAACTAAATAAGTATTAGGAAGTCGCATGTTCATGATGTATGTATACATTCAGATACCATTTATTCTACTCATTTGTTTCAAAAAATCGATTTACTTCATTAGAATTATCCTTGAGAAACAGATCAAAAATAATATATAAGAATTTGGATACTAATGATGCACATCCCAAGTGAATCTCTAAGGTTATTTCCCATACTAGATTACAAACATAGTAAGTAATAACCTAAATTTTATGTCGGAAAACATTCCAACACCATTTATTTTTTTCACTCTTCTCTATAAAAATTTACTTCTTATTTTGAGTATGTAGATTGTCATAAATATTGGTAACACTGAGAAAATATAGACAAAAAAATATTAAAAACTATTTTTAATGAAATTATAATTACCTTCAAAAATTACTTATTTGTACATGTTAGTATTTTGATGGTATATGTAATATTTCATAAATTTGAAAACATAATATCCATAATAATTGTTTTTATATTTCTTTGCACACAACAAAAAAATTAACCAAAATAAGTAAATTGTTTTGAAATATTTTTTGATAGTCAAATTTTTCTATATATACTTTAATCTGTTTCTATTTGAAGTAATTCATATGCTTCTTATTTTTAGCCACTAAACTGATATCATGATTTAGCATATATTTACATATCCCCCTATCATAAAAAAATCTCATTAAAACACAAACTAAAACATATAATTTTATTTTTATCTCTAAAATGTTGATTGTAGTGCATTACAATTTCACAATACACATTATGTGTGGTTGTTTTGATGAAAATCCATGCATTGGATCCAAAAAATAAATATTTGGGGTATCCAAATTGATTGTGATCATCATCCGGTGATTTCTAAAAAACAAAAACAAATGTGTAATGAAAAAAATAAAAATATATATTATATGATTAGATTGAAGAGTTTTACCCCTATATTATAGGAATCAAAAAGAGTTTATCGTCTGTTATTTTATTCTCAAATGCCTCATTTAGCTCATCTTTTTTCTTATCAACTTCTTTCAACTCCAAAGAAAGTTCATTCTTAGAAATGATATAGGGATTAATGAATACAAATCATGATTCATAGGGTTTTCCCTTTATATATGAGTTTTATAAACTCCTGTAGAAAATATGAATTGTTATTAACATTAATGAACTTATTAGATCATTTTTTGGATAGTATTATGAAAATTTACCTTATATATGTATTCACAACTATGACTCCCAGCCATTCAAACCTAAGAATCTCATTTATACTTTTGAGACCAATCACATTTTTAATGATAGTTACAAATATTTATAAATTATATTGAATGTAGGAAACATCTACATATTTTAATTCGGTGTATGTATTAAGTTTTAATGATAATATATTTTGTAGTGGAACTGGAAAGGAGAAGGTACTCCCGGAAGGCCTTTTGTTGTATTGATCAATTCACTGGATTATCTTAATCCAACCTTCAATTTCCCCATAATTTTATCTGTCTGTAATACCAAACCTCACTTAAAACCTTTTTCATCAACTATTATAGGTTTTTAATGTGAAAAATTTTGTTAAGAACATACCTCATGTATTGTTAAATGTATTGTTTTGTAAAATGGATATAGAAAACACATGCACTCCTTCTTTTTATTATATACAATTGGTTTTAAATGGACATTAAGTATCATTACCATTTATAATATATCCATTGAATAGTGATCATGGGACCAGTATAAATATAAGGTTTTAACAAATCCTTTCGACACAAACAAAGGAGGTGTTGACCTCAACTAGTAGGATTGTTCCCTATGAATCCTATTTCTCTGAGTTCTTGAGGGAGATAGAATTTATGGTATTTTCCCTAGACCATTCCCAAGGTGAGATCCAAAAACTTAATCATGAGAGAAACCGTTTATGGGATAAGTTCAAGCTCATCGAGATCACGGTCCAAACCATGTTCACCGAACAGCACCATGAAATCCCCACCATCACACACCATACTCTTAGGTAATATGTTGGTGTAATATATTTATATGTATAAAGGCCCTATCATTGTGATTATGTGCATTATTTTTGTATATAATAATGAATATACTTTCATTTTATTATTATTTTTAAAGCACAAATAGTATTTTTGGTTAATATTAAAATTGAATTAATAAAATTATTTTGATGAATTAATAAATAATATTTTGATAAAATATTATTATTAAACTAATTTTATTAAATATAAATTATTATATAATTTTTATGAGGCTAAATGTAATTTTTATTAAGGTTTAAAAACTATTTTTGTCAAAACCCATCAATTTTCAATAAATGTCAGTTTTTATTTAAAAATTAAAAATTGACATATTTAGAAAATTATTTGGATAAAATTAATATTATTTTTTTCAATCAGAACATCAAAATTATCCAACGGTGAATTTTTCATAATTTTCTGAGATAGTCGAATTTTTGGGTAAAAATTAAATACCATATAAATATATATTGTGTTTTATTACATCATAATGGCCCAATAGTGATGTAATAAACACTATAAAATTGATATTAATAAAAATATAAGTTTTACCTTTAAAATAATTTGATTTTATATTTGTTTGACTTATTTTATAAATCCTTACTGAATCCTCCAAAATGTATAATATATTTTATGATTTTAAGTTTATTTCTTTAATAATGTAACTCACCTCCACATAGGCAAGGATAATGTTTTACTATCATTGTCCAATGGCCTCATAAAATAATTTTTTCTACTCATATTTGGAAAAACCCATGAGAAAAACCCATGGTAAGGTTTTTGGTTTTGAATATTTAATTATATAGATTCCAAAAGCTAAGTTTGTGAAATATTAATGATTTCCCCTCTCATTTCCTATATAAACCCACCTAACATCCCACTTCCCTTCACTCAAAATAATTGTATCATGTATTTAATATATCCTTAAATCTCTATAATCCTCCCAAGGCACCCTAAGCTCTCGATAATCCCCTCTTCAAGCTTTTTAAGTTACACACTCAAGTAAGGGTTCCATCTATTATCATTTTTATCCAAGTTTCCTTATATTGTTACACACTTTTATTTTCTATTAAAAATGATGGGTTATGATTTTTCACCTCCCCAATCCTTCCCTTATTATTTTTTAATGATTATATACCCCTTTATTTCTCATTAATCCCTCCCATGTACACTCGTTATGATAACGAAATTTCATAAGGGTTATTCCATTTCTCCTCTTTCTTCAAGTTTATTTATTATGTTATGCCTTATATTTCCAAATTAAATATGTTGGGAAATGTATTTATATGACTCTATTACTTTCCATTTCATTTATATATTATTAGATACATATTTATCTCTCATCAACCCTTTTTATGAATTTTTATGTCAAGTCGTTAGGCTGCCGAAATTGCACTGTGAATCTCTATTCCAAAAACAATTGTGTAGTGAATATCGTACTCATTCCCTATCAAAGGTGTTGACTTTTATACACATATATCTTTTTATTTAGGACTTAAATGTATTTATTCTACACCCCTTGATCATGGAATAAAATATGATGATGAATGAATCCATTTTTTATAATTTATGTGGCACACTTAAGAATTGGAATAAAATGAAAGTGATGGGTGCGCTCAGAATTATATAGAACTCCAATGCATTAGGTAATGTTTAGTATCATGATAAAACATTTTGGGATAGGGTTTTAGCTGATTACTTTATGGTACTTTTTCCACTATGATTTCTTAGTAGTTTATCCTTGACCTATGATGCAATGTTTTAAGTTGTTTTCACATTTCCATGTTATGATTATCATTCTATATCATGCCTTTATGTTCATGTTTCTTTTATGATCCATTTATATTCCTATTTTCTAACATGTTCTATCTTTATCGTGTTATTCCATGTTTATTCCCTTACTGGGATTTATATCTCACCCATTTCTTATGTATTTCCTCAGGTTATCCCATGCAATGTTAAGTATAAAGGAATGTTGTGGTCATGTAAAGGAAGTTTTCAATAATGATGTTATATTTCATGTTTTAAGTTGTTTTTTAATGTTCCTAATTTTCCAAAAAAAACAAGACTTCTCGGTCTTTTGGTTTGTATTAAGTTTAATTTTATTTCATTAAATCATGTATTAATGTAATAAAAATAATAGGGTTGTTATAGTTGGTATGAGAGGAAAGTTTAGTTATTCTTGGGATTAGGATTAGAAAACTCTAGTTAAAGTCTTAGGGATAATACTAAGTATAATAAAAACATCCCTAAATCTTGATGAGTATATATTAAGTGGTTTATCAAGAAAATACATCCATGTCTGGATATAAACAAGTGGATGTGGCTCTAGCACAGATGTATCTTGGGGTAAAACCTGAAAACACTTCTTTGATCTAGACTCGAACGGGAACTGGTGCATGAAAATGAGCCTTGTTTCACTCCTAGTTTGAAACTACTGGGGGAAATGATTTGATAAATTCATAATCTTAGTACGAACCATTATTAAGGGAAAAATCCCATAAGAATATATGTTAGGAAATAGATCATGGATAACTTAGATTGAATCCTAGAAATTAATAAGTTAAGGAAATAAATATAATTTATAAGTTATCCCTTTAATGTAATTGGATTCCCCTTTATGAGTTTAATAGTTTAAAATACTTACCCCTAATTTTCCTTTAATTCTAGACAATTTCCAGTAATAGGAGGAATCGAGCTGACAACCGATGTGAAGATAAATATAATGACTTCCCTAATGAGATGCCCAATCTGATGGGAGAGGGAATCAAAAACTTTGTCATGATACTCTCTCAGTTAACTCAAGTGTTGAATAGAAACTTGGATCAAGAGGAAAACCCACCCCCCTAGAAATAAAAAGTCACAATCAAGAGCTTCATGAGACAAATGCCTCCTACTTTTAATGGATCATCTGATCCCTTAATCGTCGAACAATGGATCAACTCTATTGAGAAAATCTTCTTCATCATTTAATGCTCTAAATAAGAGAAGGTTCTTCTGGATACTTATCGTATAGAGGGTGAAGCTGATTAATGGTGTAAATTGATCAAAAATACGAAGCCTGAGGAATACATTGAGGTGATGGGATGGAAGTATTTCTAGAAAAAAATTCGATAAATATTTTACTTACACCCTATGACATAAGATAGAAAGGGACTTCCTTTACCTCAAGAAAAAAGATGATGAATCCATCAGAGTGTATGAGTCAAACATCATAAGGCTTACATGATACGCCTCTAGATTTGTTGTTTCCCCCCAAATGCAAGGTTGACCGCTTCTTTGGTGGGATAAAACCTAGATTATAGAAAGCCCTAGCGATCCTTGACTTTGATGTCTATGAGGAAATTGTACGATGTTCCCTCAAAGTTGAAATGTAGATCAGTGAATCTGTAGGGTATCACGGTGATAAGAAGTAGAAGGTGGAGTCAAATTTTGGCATTCCTATAGAGAGATCTAATAGTGACAAGAAATTTCAACACCCCACTTGACAAAATTGTGGAAAGAAGCACCCTGAAAATTGCCTAAAGGGGGTGAGGAAATGCTTTAGGTGCAGGAAGGGTACCTAACCAGTGATTGTCAGAAAGAAAAACCTGATATTGTGATGGAGGAAAGGAATTCTATGGTAAACCCTTGGTGTATTGTTCATTGCTACAAATATAAGTAACCAAGTAATTTCTCAAACCAATGCACTAAGACAAGGGTTTATGGAGGTAACCAACAACCTCCAAGGTAGCAAGGGTGAGATTTTTCCATTACTACCGCTTAAGTGAATCCTGAGAATGAAGTGGTGATAGGTACTCTAGTTATTAATATAATAATATTGAACATATTTTTTGATTTTGGTTCTAGGCATTCTCTTATATTCTGAAAGTTTAGTAGAAAAATCCAAACACCACCACAAAGCATGGAAGTAGATATGTCGGTGAAAACGAAAAATGGGGCAATTATATAATCTCATGTATATAACTACTCTCCTATCATTATTTTTGGATTTAACTTCCCATTGAACCTTATCATACTTCCCTTGGTGTAATTTGATGAAATTCTTGGAATGGATTGGATTTCCCTATATAGAGCCAACATAAATTTTTGTGAGAGGTAAATCACTCTCCATATGGAAAATCAACCCCTGATTCTATACAAGTGCAAGGAGGAGGGTGAATCTTCTTTAGCACCATCATCCTAAGAATGGATATTACTACTATATGAGCATGTGTATCTTGATCAGATGATAAATTCTAATGAAGTAACCATCCTTGAGGACATTCCTATTGTGAGGGAATTCACTAATGTGTTTCTTAAGGAATTTTTTGTACTTCCTCCTAGCATAGATTTTGAATTCTCAATTGATCTTATACCTAGGACATTGCTAATATCCAAGACTCTATATAGAATGGATGTTGTGGAACTTGAAGAGATAAAGAAACAACTATAGCATGGGGTGAACTAGTCCTCTTTATTAAGAATAAGGATTGGTCAATGCACCTTTTCATTGATTATCGTGAGCTCAAAAAATCATGATAAAGAACAAGTATCCTTTAGCATGAATTGATGACTTGTTTGATCATCTATTTGGCACACAATAATTCTTCAAGGTGGATCTTCGGTCAGGATGTTACCAAGTAAGGGTGAAGAAGGAGGATATCCCCAAAACTACTTTTCGTACAAGGTACAGGAATAATGAGTTCATTGTGATTCCATTCGGACTCACTAATGCTCTAGAAAAGTTCATGGACTTTATTAATAGATTTTTTAGAGATTACCTTGAGAAATTTGTGTTAATATTTATTGATGATATTATAATATACTCCAAAGTAAGAAGAATCATGAGGAGCATTTAAGTACTGTGCTAAAGACCTTGCGAAATGAAAACATTTATTCCATGTGTAGAAAATATGAGATCTTGTTAAAGGAAATATCTTTATTAGGGCATATCATTATAATAAATGGGATATCTATGTACCCTTCAAAGACTGAGGCAATTTAAGGATGTCTAAGGGAAACATCTGTGACAGATATCCATAGTTTTCTTGGATTATCTAGGTATTATCGTCAATTTGTGAGAAATTTCTCATGATTTTCAAACCATCTAAATAAGATAACTTGGAAGGGACTCAAGTTTTCTTGGAATGATGAATGAAAAGAGAGATTCAAAGATTTTAAAAAGATGATTTTCACTGCACCTGTGCTCACACTACCCACAAGTGAAGATATTTTCATGGTATTTAGTGATTCTTTGAAGAAGGTCTTGGGCTGTGTGTTGATGCAAAATGAAAAATTCATTGTCGATGCTTCAAGGAAGTAGAAAGTTTATGAGAATAACTATGCAACACATGATATGGAGTTGGCTATAGTGATCTTCACTTTGAAAATTTTGTGACATTACCTCTTTGGGGAGAATTGTGAAATATATATGGATCAAAAAAGCCTCAAGTATATATTCACAAATAAAGAGTTTAATATGTGCCAACAAAGATGGTTAGAGATTATTAAAGACTATGATTTCTCAATGCACTGCCATCTAGGGAAAGAGAATAAAGTGGTAGATTCTCTAAGTAAAAATGATGGAGCAACACTTTCATTGATGAGAATTGATAAGGATCTAATCTTCTTAGACTTGAAGAGGATGGTAATGGGAATAATAAAGGAAGGAACATCATCAATCCTTTCACAAATGATTTCTCAACCATATCTTCTCAGGAGGTTAAAGGATTATCAAAGAGATGATGTGGGAATTCAGAAGAAAGTAGAAACTGTTAGAAAAGATAAATCCTCAGAGTTCAATGTTAATGAAGAAAATGTTGTAAGATTTGGGTCAAGATAATGTGTACCATTAAATCCTGAGTTAAAGAAGGAGTTGTTTGATGATGTACATAGATTAACCTTATCTATCAACCCTGGAAGCACAAATATGAATCAATAACTCTAGGAACAATATTGGTGGGACAATATGAAGAAGGATATCATAGAATATACAACAAGATGTCTCATATGTCAATAAGTGAAGGAGGAATGGAAAAAATCTAAGGTGATGATGCAACCATTACCCGTACTAATATGGAAATGGGAAAACATCACCATGGACTTTTTCCCCGAGTTTCCTAAGAAATCTATAGGAAACAATGTTATATGGTTTGTGGTGGATCATCTTACAAATACTACACAATTCATTGCGATTTTAGAGGGTTTATCATTGGATCGACTTGAATGGATATACATCATAGAGGTGGTGAGTCTGCATGGTGTACCACTATCGATTGTATCCGATCTATATCCAAGATTCACCTCTAAGTTCTGGAAGAGTATCCAACATGCTTTGAATACTGAGTTAAACTTTAGCATGGCCTATCACCCTCAAACTAATGTCCAATATGAGCAGACTATCCAAACACTTGAGGACATGTTGAGAGCATGCTCAATGGACTTAAAAGGAGGATGGGATCAACATCTTCTTCTGGATGAGTTCTCTTACAACAACAATTTCCACTCAATAATTAAAATTCCTCCCTATGAATCCCTTTATGGGAAGAGTTTGAGAACACCTGCATGTTGGTATGAAGTTGGGGAGAGAAAATTTATAGGTCCTAAAATGTTTGAGGAAATAGTGGAGAAGGTTAAGACTATTCAGCAGCACATCAAGCCTAATCAAAGTTGACAGAAAAGATATGTTGAAAATCATTGAAAAGACCTATAGTTTGATGTTGGAGACATGGTATGCCTCTTCATATTTTCATAGAAGATATTAATGGTATTCGGGAAGAAGGGAAATCTTAGACCATGGTATATTGACCCTTTTGAGATCTTTGATCGCATCGGAGCAGTGGCCTACCGACTAGCACTCCCACCAAACCTATCTCAAGTGAATGATGTAGTCCATGTATCCCTCTTGAGAAATTACATAATAAAATCCTCTCATGTACTCAATATATAGGTGGTTCCATTGGATAATAACCTCTCTTATGAGGATAAGTTAGTGAAAATATTAGATCGTAGAGACAAAGTTCTACGGAATATAACAATGCACCTGGTCAAAGTGTTGTGGAGAAACAACAAGTTTGAAGAAGAAGCATGGGAACTGGAGGAGTAGATGAAACAAAGTCACCCTCATCTATTTTAATGTGGGAAATGAAAATTTAGAGGGGGTAATTTCTTAAGGGGGGAATATTGTAATGACCATAACTATTATAAGTGAAATTTAACTTTTTATTTAATTAAATGCCTTATTTTGTAAAATGGATATAGAAAACACATGCACTCTATTTGTTTTATTAGATCCAATTCAATTTAAATGACCATTAAGTATCATTACTATTGATAATATAGTATTTTAATAGTAATCACATGACTAGTATAAATATAGGGTTTTAAAAAAATCCTTTCAACACAAAAAAAGGAGGTGATGTCCTCAACCAGTAGGATTGTTCCCTATGAAGCCCATGTATCAGAGCTTATAATAGGGATATAATTTCTATGATTTTACCTAGACCAATCCCAAGATGAGATCCAAAAACTTAAGCATGAGCGAAACCATTTATGGGAGAAGTTCAATCTCATCAAGATCACGGACCAAATCATGTTCACCGAATGGCCCCATGAAAGACCCATTATCACACACCTTACTCTCAGGGAATATGCTGGTGTAATAAAGGGATATGTATCAATACCATAGCATTATGATTATATATATTATTTTTGTATATAATAATTAATATACTTTCATTTTATTATTGTTTTTAAATCACAAATAGTATATTTGGTTAATATTCAAATTGAATTAAGAAATATATTATGATAAATTAATAAATATTATTTTAATAAAATATTATTATTAAATTAATTTTATTAAATATAAAATATCATATAATTTTTATGAGGCTAAATGTAATTTTTATTAAGGTTTATAAATTGTTTTTTGTCAAAACCCATCAATTTTCAATAAATGTCAATTTTTATTTTAAAAGTGAAAATTGACATATTTAGAAAATTATTTGGATAAAATAAATATTATTTTTTTAATTATGATGTAAAAATTATCTAATGGTTAATTTTTCATAATAATCTGAGACAGTCGAATTTTTGGGTAAAAATTAAATACCATATAAATATATAGTGTGTTTTATGACATCGTAATGGACCAATAGTGATGTAATAAACACAATAAAATGCATATTTATAAAAATATAAGTTTTAAATTTAAAATAATGTGATTTAATATTTTTTTTACTTATTTTATAAATCCTTATTGAATCCTCCAAAATGTATAATATATTTTATGATTTTAAGTTCATTTTTTTAATAATGTGACTCACCTCCACATAAGAAAGGATAATATTTTAATTTATTCGTCCCATGGATTTATAAAATAATTTTTTTCAATCCTCTTTGTAAAAAACCATGGTCAAAAATAGTGGGAAGTTTTTTGGTTTTGAATATTTAATTATATAGATTCCAAAACCTAAGTTTGTGAAATATTAACGAATTCCCCTCTCATTTCCTATATAAACCCACCTAATGTCCCACTTATATTTACTAAAAATATTTTGAGAACATCCTTACTCTATCATACCCTATATATAATCCTCCCAAGTCACTTGAATCTCTCAATAAGTCCCTCTTCAAGCTTTTGAATTCATACACTCAAGTAAGGGTTCCTTCTATTCTCATTTTTATCCAAGTTTCCTTATATTTTTACACCCTTTTATTTTCTTTTAAAAATGATGGGGTATGTTCTATCACCTCCCCCATACTTCCCTTATTATGTTTGAATGATTATAGACCACTTTATCTCTCATTAATCCCCCCCACGTACACCCATTACCATGCCAAAATTTCGTAAGGGTTATTCCATTTATCCTATTTTTTCAAGTTTCTTTATTATGTTATGCCTTCTATTTAAAAATTACTTATGTTGGGACACATATTTATATGACCCTATTACTATACATTTCATTTATATATGATGAGATACCTATTTTTCTCTCATCAACCCTTTTTATGAATTTTTATTTCATGCCGTTAGGCTGCCGAAAATGCACCGTGAATCTCCATTCCAAAACAATTGTGTAGTGAATACCATAATCATTACCTATCGAGGGTGTTAATTTTTATAAACATATACATTTTTACTAAGGACTTACATGTATTTATTCCACACCCCTTGATCATGGAATAAATTATAATGATGAATTAATCAATGCTTTATGATCTGTGTGGCACACTTAAGCATGAGAATGAAATGAAAGTGACGGATGCGCCTGAAATTATATAGCACTCCAATGCATTGGGTAATGTTTAGTATCATGATATGACATGTTGGGACATGGGTTTACATGATTCCTTTATGGTAATTTTTCCACTATAATGTCTTGGCATTTTATCCTTGACCTATGATGTAATGTTTTAATTTGTTTCCACATTTCCATGTTATGATTATCATGCTATATCATGCCTTTATGTTCATGTTTCTTTTATGCTCCATTGATATGCCTATTGTTTAACATGTGTTGTCATCCTCATTTTATTCCATTTTTATTCCCTTACTGGGCTTTATAGCTCACCACTTTCTTATGTATATCCTCAGGTTATCCCATGCAATGTTATGTACGAAGGAATTTTGTGGTCATGTAAAGGAAGTTTTCAATAATGATATTGTATTTCATGTTTTAAGTTGTTATGTAGTGTTCCTAATTTCCCAAGACACTATACTTCTCGATCTTTAGGGTTGTATTAAGTGTAATTTTATGTCATTAAATCATGTATGAATGTAATAAAAAGAAGAAGGTTGTTATAATATGAATTATCCAATAGCATCATTGATTGTTGTAATACTTGGATCGTCAATTGGAATAGGCAACTCAGTGCTCAACTCTTGAGCTACTTCAATCACTACAAAAACTTGAATTTAGAGATGTTTTTTAGTAATGTTTTTTAAAAAATGTCACTACTTTTTAAATTTATCCATGTTTTTCAGTAAACTTCGCTAAATATATATATATATATAGTCTATTTCCCCGTATCAATGTAAATATATATATATATATTCAGATATATATATATATATATATATATATAAACACATACACATATATATAAACATTTATATAAAAATATGTATATTTAAATATATATATATAAACACACACATATATATAAATATAAATATATAAATATTTATATACATATATCTATATATAAAAACACATATATATTTTAAATTAAGTCACATTTTTTAGGTAACATGGCTATTTTAGTGACATTTTTTACCAGTGTTTTAAAATGTGGCTAATTATATATATATATATATATATATACATATATATTTATACACATACACACACACATATATATATATAAACATATATATTTATAAATATAAATATAATATATATATATATAATATAAACATATATATATATTATAGACATATAAATAAACACCAAATATAAACATATATATAATATATAAACATAAAATATAAACATATATATATAATATAAAACATAAACATATATATATAATATAAACATATAAATATATATAAAAACATATATATAAACATATATATATATATTATAAAAAAGTATGAAAAATATAAACATATATATATAATATGAAAAATATATACATATATATATGTAAACATATATATCTATATAATATAAACACACATATATATAATACATATATATATAAAAACATATATATATCTATATAATATAAACATATATATATTAATATATATATATATTAATATATATATATATATATATAATTTTATTTTTTAAAATACTAAAATCTATTTATATATATATATAAAATGATAATTTTATATATTTAAAATTAAATTAGGTGAGTTAGCCCTGTATTTGGTTGTGAGGCTGGAGGTACAATGTTTGATTTCTGATAGAGGCAGACTTTCCCCTTGGGTGTTTGTTGTATCCAGGGCATGCGGTACGGGCGATCGATTAGTGGATATTTCTCGGCACTCAGAGGTAATGGTTTTAGGGATTAAGGGCACGTATGGTTAGGTGGTGTGGGGAATACGGGGTTGGGATGCGGTATGTTTAAAAAAATAAATTTTATTATAAAAAACTTGGCGTAAAAAATTTATGAATTTTAAAAAATACCAACATTTTTTTAGAAACCATTGTAAATGGGGTGTCATTTACCATTTCTATAAAATGTCAATAAATGAGGTGTCAGTAATTTAGAGATGTTCGTAAATGTTGGTAAATGAGAAAAGTTTGTAAACATCACCCAGGATATTATACATTGTACCCCTCATAAAAAGGCGGTGTGTGGGTGTTGATAGATAGAAATAACATATAGCTTTACCCCACAAATTTTTGAAATATAATGTTATCAGAAATTTTTTGATTCACATTTAGTAAAAAGACTAATGAAAAAATTGATTACCTTGGGTAAGTTATGTGGTTAAGGGGAATGACTAACCTCCAAGATAGAGGGGTCATTTAATTTTCCATGTACTGATATTTGTTTTATTGTCGTTTCACTTTGATCCTTTCACATATATTGGTCTTCCAAACTAGACCGAACAATAATATCTTGAAAATAATATGGTTTCACCTGCAATCCTTTCATCATCTGATTTGTATCTTCTTGTGGTTTTTTATTCTTGAAATATCTTTGAGGACACACTCCAAAACCTATACCTCTAACATGACCATATTATTTTGTCTGCTTCAAATATATTGAAATTAGTTTTTATTTTGGCACGGTCACTGTCGATCCTTGTGTCTAAACCGTATAAAATACATATGAACATAAATAGATATTTTTATTTTATATTGTTATAAAACCTAACGAATAATTATTTCATACATACATAGGTTTCCCATACTACTTTTTTATTTTCATCAACTAGTTTACCCTCCTTATTTATGTGGGCCTCCTTCCATAGCACAATAAATGGGATGGAAGTGGATTCAGATTTTGATTCATCAATATACATATAAAAAAGGGACATGTTTTGTTTTATATATCATAAAATGTTTATTATTTATTTAAAATACATACTATTTTCTTCTCTACTAAATCGTACCTCGTCCTTGCTTTGCGATAGGGGTATATTGGTTTTGATACAAATTGTTTATTTTATGCACTCCATTACTGCTTCTTAAATTAACAATTTTGAATCAAATTAGATAACATTAATAATTTCAAATAATATATTATCAACTAAAATGCACCTAAAATGATTTATCATCATAGAAATTGATGAAAGAATTTAATGTTTCCTTCTTTATAATGTGTGTATAAGTAACTATTGGGTGGGACTTTACTTTCCCCTCAGTATCCCTAAGATAAATCTTAGTAAGAAGAGTTTTGAAGCCTCTATGAGATTCTCTAGTGGATATTAAGAAATATTTATTATAGAAATCATCTAGAATAAACAAAAATTGTAAGTGATAATTAAAATTATATCAAAATTTGATTATATAATTTTTTGGTAAAATAGAGAAAGTATATCGTAACATTACCTTAATATCTTCCCAATGGGTTTCCTTCATTATATGATGGAAATGGAGCCACAAATCTATATCAATTAGCACATTCATTCTCATTATGACCCCAACATAACTAATGACCATTGACTTGTTGGGGTCAATATTTTTCCCATATTGATTCCAGCCAACCTAAAATTTATACCCTTGATTCCTTCCTTGATAGTTTTAGTCAACACAGTGATGCTATATTGTTCTTTTTTTATTCATCTGTATGTTTTTAATCCCATAATAATTCCACAATTTCAGTATCGACTATATCTTCTTCCCTAATATCGTTAACATCATCATGTGTAAAACTCATTTTATACATAAGTATTCAAACATTTAATTTAGATTATGTTAATACAGTATAGAACACATAATATTATGATGAAAATAGTATTCTAATTCTTGATAAAATTCATACCCCATGTATGGTTAGGGGAGATTATAATAAACTTTATAAAATTCTCTCATTATCTTCTAATCTTGTATATGTCTGAGATATTTGGGTTTTAAATTATAATTTTTTATAGTTGACACTCAAACCATTCCTAATGATACACAATAGATTAAAATAATAATAATAATGTGTACATGGCTTAATCAAAAAAAATGTAAACTAACCATGAATTTTTTCCATCAGACCATACATTTACTATAAATACCCAGTTGACGCTCCTATTTCATAATTCTAACTTTAAAATTTCCTGAGACACTTTACATAATAAAAACCACATATTAGAGGTGTGAGTTAGCTTCTGGAAACATGTTTGAATGGGTTTTAATCATTCTGTCACTTGTTTCTTTATAAAAAATCATAAATTTCATGGAAATTAAACAACTAAATATTCCATTTTCATAATTCATAAAAAAATCAATCAAAACCATACCCAATATACCCATTTAATCATATTACACATGGTCCAAACCTGAATTATTAGTTTTAAACCCATATGACGCTTGAACCAATCTATACCCCTCAAAATTCATGTAACTAATTTAATATAAGATTTTACATACTAAATTCAATTGCTCAAAAACATTATAACTCAAAGATTCATCATAACTAATAGAAATTGTTACCAAAACCAAACAATTTCATAATTAATGAAATAAAAACCAAACCCATTTTCATATAACCAAAAAATCAAAAACTAATTATATTTACCCAAAATAAAACGAGTTTAAAATTTAAATATGATAAAATGATTTTTTTTAAAAATATACTCTCCCAAACAATACATTACAGCTAAAATGGGTTAATAAAAATCACATTTGTTTCTTAAAATATAAGTAAACTCATTTATTTCCAAGAAAACCTTTAAAACCAAAGCAACAAAAAAATCAAATTCAAAATACTTCATGCCTTTTTCTATATAAAACATCTCAAAAGAAATGCATCCATAAATTTAATTTATAAACACTTTGAAACTATTTAAAATATCCCATTAGATAAAATTATATATATATATATATATGAAAATAATAATCATTTTAATATATAAAAATGAGACTTTATTCAATAATAATTACTTTTCCAAACTTTAAAAATCCAATTAATAATTTTACTCAAGAAACAACAAAATTCCGCTATTTCTTTAAAGCATTTTATTCCATAATAAGAGTCATTTTATAAATAATTTAAGTATCCTTTATACTAAAAATTAATAGTTTTTGAAATCACTATACATGGAAATCATAATATTTAGATATATACATGAAAACTATAGATATGCATTAATCAAACACTTACAAACATTTAAAAGAGAAAAACAATAGAATCACTTAAACATTTCATTTATAATAGGTTCAAAACACATTAATATAAAAATTATTAGTTCAACATTCTTAAATTAATTCACATGTATAAAGAACACTTTAGAGTATACCCAAAACCATTTTCCTTAGATTTTTAAGGATATATTTCCTAATTATAAATCCTCTATTCTAAAACACATCCCAAATGAAAACCATAATCCATAGAAACATCAACTCATTGAAACTAAATACCACTCAAAACATTTTATAAAACATCATAAATAACTTTAACAAATTATTTTAATCAAAACATTCATTATTATAATAAATTAAATGAAAAACAAATGAGTTTTCATTCCATTGCTTATTTTTTAAAAATAAAAACATTTATTCAAAATGCATACTTCCACTAATTAGTCTTCCATTATAGATAAACTTTTTCTCAAGGTTAAGTTGTCATTCAATGATATTTAAACTAACATATGTCATGATAAAAATATGAATGAAAAACATCCAATGAATACAAAGAATATAATGACCTTTTTGGAATGACATAAATTGAAAATAATGAAATAAGTTTCAATTTATTATTTGTAAAATATAATGTTTCCGAATTCACATATATAGATACCAATTGAGCCCAAGATTATCACATTTAAAAATAATAAAACACTAAAACATAATTTTTTTATTTCAAATAAATTTTCAAGACATTATGTTTATCATAAAACTTTCATAATAAAGTTAAAATTAAATTCTTTTATATCATAAAATTTCAAAGGAATCCTTACAATTTATTATTTTATTTTAAATATTAATATTCTCATTCTTTAATTTTTTTGGAAAACCCCTTTCAAGTAGAAGTATAAATTTTAAAATTTTAAAAACAATTATTATAAGATAATTCATTAAATATATATATCCAGATAAATCATTCTATAGATTAATTAATAAATCAATCAATAACCATGAATTTCATTGAATAAATAAAAAAAATACATTAAGAAATGTTTCAATAAATTATATTATCAATGATAACTGTAACATATCATATTTTTGAGTCGGGTTGAAAACCTCTCCCGTTTTCAATTTTTGAAATAGTGGTTATTCCATTTTCTAATATGATGATTGGAACTCAATTCCAAGAGTCCCATAAACTTTATATGATTATTTTTGGGTCATTATATAGGATTATAGAGTGCCTCAAGTTTTTTGGTTTGGTTTCAGGAGTGTCAAAGGCCAAATGGAATGTTTAGGAATAGTAGGTTAGGGTGCACGGTTTAGGGTAAACTATACGGCCCCTTCAAGGTAACCGTGAAGCTCATTTTAAATTATTGAATGGTCTGGGTAAACTGTTTGAATAAGTTGCATGGCCATGTAAGGTTCTATTTCATTGTTTCATAGGGATTCTTTATGGTTTTAACATGGTTAGGTCCAATAGTGCATAAGTCATGAAAAGGTTCCCTTTTGGGAAGTAGCTCTACATTGTAGTATGCACAGTTACCGTACAGTTTGGAAAACAATGCGGGTAAATCATGCAACCAGTACATGGTGTTTTTTTAAGTTTTTATTTCTTTTTCATTTTTCTTTATGTTCCTATCCTTCTCCCTTGTCGTGCATACAATAGAGGGTCCACCCTATTCTCCTCCTTCCACCAAATGTGATCCCTCTTCTTCGTCGGTGGTCTGTTCTTCAAGACGTTGGGTGCATTGGATTCGTAGCAGTAAGGATATCCTCACCCACCCCTAATATTTTTTTATCTTTCACCTCATGCACTGCTATTTCTATCCAATCCAATTTCAGGGTTTTCAAAAAAAAACTCATATCTATGCCAAACTGCTTCGAATTGGATCTTGATATCGAATGTGCCTTCATCTAAGGGTCCAAGGTAGGTCATTTATATCTTGATTTTTGTTTTTGTAGATATTTTGGTTGTTTATATTTTAATGACATCATTGGGTTTTGAGTGAGACTATTTATTTCATATTAAATTTATTGTTTGACCATGTGGGATGTCTCTAGGCATGTCCTTGCCAATTTCAATTGTGTGATGTCATTTTAGAGGCCTTTGGCACCTTGGGTAGCTAGGTCGGGGTGTGTTTTTGATATATTTGTAATTTTTTATTTTAATTTGGTATTTTTTTTTAAATTGATGTTTTGAAATTAAATCATAATTAATTTGTTATTCAAATTGAACTGATTGATTATATAAATTAAAGTATGCAAATTCATATAGGTTGGATTGATTTTTTTATTTAATTTTATATTTTCAATTTAATTGTATTGAATTGATTGCTTAGTAAATTGTTATATATATATATATATATTCTTGTGATAAGATAACTACATGAGATGAGACCCATGGGGTCGTGATGGGCTTGGCCTGGGATTATTTGAGGTGGCTAGGCCATCAAATTGAGGCAATGTTGATCATATGGTAGGGCTTATTCCATATTTCTTGAGTGGTTTGACCATAGTATTGGGTGTTGAGGACATCATTTGAGGTGGTGAGGCCATCAGGTTGGGCATGGCCTGTGATATTGGGATAGAAAGGTCATTATTTTTTAGCGACATGGTCGTAGGGGAATGAGGTGCCAGTGATGGTGTGAATTAGGTTATTTATTGGTGATTGTCTCTCACCTGTGATGGCCAAATCATAGAATTGAGTAGTGTTCATATAGTTTGACTCCATTGATGATATGGTTTGACCCCTCGAGTGGGTTTAGGCCCCCAGTATTGCAGCTTAGGAAATGGGTTGGGGTGATTTTTGTAGAAATCCATGTGGAAGGTGAGGAGCCTTCAGTTGAAAGTGTTAAGGATATTGATTAGAGGATGTGGTTCGCCATGATTGATGCCATAGACCTGGATTTATTTTGAATATAGGTATCATTGTGCCTCTAGTTATTGGTTCATGGACCAACATGTGATTTTGAGAAGGGGTCTAATAGACCAGTGACATGTTTGCGAGTGCCTTCAGGATTTCGGTATTATTGTTGAGACATGAGGTGTCAGGAGGCACATGGTGTTGGGTTACTTGATTAAGGTGGAACCTAAGGGTTCACCTGGGCTATATTACATTAAGGTACCTTGGTCCATGGTCTAAGTACCCTCTTTACTTATGATATTTTGGTGTTGGTTGAAGTAGGTGAAACCTCCCTAGAAGCTGCTGAGCACAAGTGAAGTTTGTGTTTGTTTATTTCATTATACTACTTTTATTTATTTTTCCATGACTACTTAAATACATATGCTTGGTATTCACCTTTGGGTGGTACCCTACTAAGATTCGTCTCACGCCCTGCACGGGTCCTTCAGGACACGTGTATACTTTATGAATTTACATTCAAGTAAAGGATCAGCCTCAAGAGCTCGATATTAGTAGATTCTTGCATGGAGTTTGGAATAGGACCTTGAGGTCCTACCAGTTGGATATTTCCTTTTGACCAATTCTATTTTAGTTTACTCTCTTGTATCAGCATGTTTATTACGTATATAGTTACTATTGGTTAGCCACTAGCGCCCCTATTGTATATTGACATGTAAGACTTGTTATAAAATGAATTCTTGTTTTATTTAGTTACTATAAGTGGTTTGGTGGAATGATAATCTGTTTAATTTTTGTTACTCTTTTATTTATTGATTATGCTGTTTAATTGATATTGAATGTGCTTCTGCCAATGGTGGGTCTGTTTCGAGTCTACTGAGTGTTATTTATTCTATTGCATACTATATATTATTAATCAGACCACTATATTATCTATCATAGAGGGTATATCCTTTCCACTATACCTATATACACCTCACTACTAATCTACAGCCTTTGGAATTTGGGGATGTGCACCAAAGGCCAGTGGCACCTAGACCGATAGCACTGTTCAGGTGGCTAATCGGGTCAGGGACACTAAAAATTATATCAAAGGAGTTTCTTTTACCTCTTTTCTTAGTATTACTATTTAGGTTATGGTATATTGGAGATTATTATGTAGTTAGAACTGGATTTCAAACTCATGCTTGGGTGCCTACAGCCCCATTATGAGGGATGATCAAGTTACCATGGGTGGTAAATTCTATTCTATTTTGTTTATATTATGGTTTATATGATTTCCACTATATTGGTTTTTTATGAAATTTTAATTGTTACTTTTTGTGATATGTTAAACTTGACCTAGTGAGGTGAGGGAGACCTTGGACCTTGGCCCAATGAGGCAAGGTGTGATTGCTTAGTGTTTGGATTTTGATAGGAATGTTTTAGGGTATTTCAATTTTATAACTACATGTATGATTTGTAAAGTATTTTTACCATATAATAAATATAAAATTCCATGTGAAAATGTAAAATGTCATGATAGGACTGCTTTGATATATGCAATATGATATGTCGTGTGTTTATGTGATGTGAAATGGGTTAGACTCTTATAGAAGTAGGTAGGTACTATGGATTGGGTAATTTTGATAACCAGGATTTGGAGACTTGGTTATTGGTTTGAGGAAACGATGGTTGTCAGGATGGTCATGGCCTGATAATTATAGGATACTTGGATCTTTTGATGGCGGGTAAGGAGGTCGTGAGGTCAGGATGCCATGTGGCATGTTGCGATGGGGGAGAGTAAGGGTAGTGCAGATACATTGCCTTATGCTTATTTTCCTATCTGCATTTTATTTTTATATATATATATATTATATATATATGGGTGGTCTGGACATTTATGGTATTCAGTAGGTTCCTCCTGGATGACTTAGATTGAGCGTCAGGCATGTGATGGAACAGTGTCGCAGGAGCATGAGCAGTCTCAAACCCCTGAGGTTCAAGTAGAGCATGAGCCACATGTTTAGGGACAAGAATAGAATCTAGTATAGGTATGGTAGCTTCCAGATCTTGTAGAGTTTGGGTCGTGGCTCGGCGAGTAGCTCTGAGTGATCCTGGTGTGAGTTCTCTAGGGTATCGACTAGGGTTCTAAGGGAGCATATCCATCAATGGCATATCTGATGTGGGAGTTCTAGTCATAGAACCCACCACTTTTTCAGGGTGAGGGTAGTCCACATGCGGTTGAGAACTGGTTCGAGAGAATGTAGATGATCTTTAAATAGCTTGATATTCCTCTAGTGTGGAGGGTCAAGTTAGTAACGTGCATGCTCAAAGGGCCAGCTAAGTGATGGTGGGATGTCCAGGTTCAGGCTGGTGGACATGAAGGTTTGGCCTGGAAGGATTTTGAGTCCATATTCTTTGATAATTTCTTCCAAGAGAAATTGAGAGCTGAAATGGATTGGGATTTTATAAGCCTTCAGTTGGGTGACATATTCGTCATGGACTATGAAGTGATGTTCACAGAACTTTTTCAATTCCCACCCAATATGGTGAGAAAAGACACCTCCAGGGTGCTGCGCTTTGAGGATGGTTTATAGCATATCATTCAAGTGCAAGTAAACATGTTCAGATTGGCCTCATTCTATAAGGTAATGAACTAGGCACTCATAGCTGAGGGAAATTTGATGGATAGTTCATACTCTGGTCGGGAAGAAACTTCTGGTGTCTTTAGTATTGACGCTTTAGATGGAAGGAAGTGAGACTGAGATGAGTTCCAATCTAGGAAACCAAGAAATTTCTGGACTCAATACGAGTGGCCTCCGAAGGAGTTCTAGGCATGTGGGAAGATCGGGCATCTCGAGAGATTTTGCAGGAGGCCTTATCATTTAGTTTGTGATTAGGTTTAGGGGAAAACACAGACTTATGATGTTAGTTCAGGATTGGTACTAGGTGAGGGTATTTGAGGTTCAGCTACACATGGAGGTCGTGTCAGAGATAGTGAGACCAGTCATTAGGGTCAGTAGACAAGGGCTGAAGTAGCACCATAGGCAAGTTAGGCTTCAGGTAGTCGAGCTTCATGCTAGGTTCATGCCATGAAGCTTCTAGGGGTTGAGCGAGCTGGTGGGCTGATGACGATCATAGGTATCTCATGGGTGTGGTCGTGATTTTATTTTTGTTTTATTTTGGCATGGCCTGTTGAGGCATGTACGTTTTGGTGCATGGGGTGAACGGGGTATGCAATGGACTGACCAGACATTGGTCAGTAGGTTGGAATCATATCAAATTCATGATATACATACATATATATATCTCTGTGTGTGTGTGTGTGTTTGAGGTGTGAGGAACCATGTTTTTGTATATTGAGAATAGTTAGATGCAGGACTTTTGGGATGTAATGGAATTGGGAGAATCGAGGAGATGCGGGACTTATTTTAGGTGTGAGGCATCTGGGTACTGATGCAATGAAATACTTGATTGAGGTATGAGTCACCGGGATTTATTTGAGCATCTATTGGGATTTGGGACCTCATAGTTATATTTTTGACTTGGTCTTGAGGTGGGCATCGATGCGGTGCGGAATGTGATTGGGTGTCAAGAGTGACACGGTAGCACCTAGGGAGGTTTAGGAGTGAATATGCATCATGGTAGGGCCATGGGTCTGGGAAATATGTTGATGGACCTTTTTTTTCTTTGATATTTTGGTCGGGTTGTGATTGGGTTAGGAAATTCCTAAGGTGGTAAGCCCCTTTTAAGTAAGTTAACCTATTTCCTTTAGACCGAGGTAGTCTGGATTTTCATTGAATGGGATGGGTATGTTCAGTACCATATTCATGTTTCATTTTATAGCTTGGGGATGAGCTATGTTAAGGTGGGGAGATTTTAATTTCCTGGGTTTTTGAGTCCGGTCGAAAACCTATCTTGTTTTCAATTTTTGAAATAGTGGTTATGCCATTTTATAATATAATGATTAGAACTCAATTCTAAGAGTCCCATCAGCTTTATATGATGTTCTTGGGTTAGTATAGAGTCTTGGAGATTTCCTCGAGTGTTTTGGTTTGGTTTTTGGAGCATCAGAGGCCAAATGGCCTATTTAGAAATAGTAGGTCAGGGTGCACAGTTTAGGGTAAACCGTGTGGCCCCTTCCACGTAACTGTGTGGCTCATTTTGAAATGTTGGACGGTCTAGGTAAACCGTGTGAGTGAGTCACATGGTTGTCTGAGTTTCTTTGCAATTTTTTGTAGAGGGATTCCGCACATTTTGAGCATAGTTAGGTCCAACCATGCGCAAGCCATGAGAAGTTTCCCTTTTGGGAAGTAGCTATACACTATAGCATGCACGATTTAGAAAATTGTGCGGGTAAACCGTACGGCCTGTACATGGTGTTTTTTTTAGTTTTTTTTATTTTTCTTTTTTCTTTTTTTTCCCTCTTTCTCCCGTGTGCATAGCATAGGGTTCACCCTCTTCTCCTCCTTCCATCAGATTTGATCCCTCTTCTCTATTGGTTGACTGTTATTCGAGTCGTCAGGTGCATTGGAGTCGTAGCGATAAGGCTAACCTCACTCACCCCTCTTCTTTGTTTATCTTTTTCTTGATGTGCCGTTATTTTCATCTGATCCGATTTCAGATCTACTCCCAACCACTTTGAATTAGAGCTCGATATCAGGCGTGTCTATGTCTACAGGTCCAAGGTAGATGGTGCATATCTTGATTTGTGTTTTCGCGGACATTTGGTTGGTGCATATTTTTAGATCATCATAGTATTTTGAGCGAGACCGCATTATTACATATTAAATTAATTGTTTGACCATATGGGATGCCTCTATGCATGCTGATTCACACCTGTCGTGGGGAATGGAAAAACAATTTTTTTTATATTTCCTAAGTGTAGTCTAGTGATTAACCCTAGTATCTCTCTGAATATTATTGAATACAATATAGTTTTTCACTTTTAATTTGAGGAAAAAATGGGGTGGTTTTTTAAATTTTTTGGATTTTAGTGAAATAAATTAAATTAATTAAGAAAGTTATTTAAATGAAATTAACTTGATTTAAAACTACGATATGAGAATAGTGACCAGGTCGTGGTTGGTTTTCAAATTGAAATGATATCCTTGTTCTATTTTATTCAAATATCTTCTACTAAGTTTTTTAAAATGAGATTCCATGATCATTTCCTCTCACTTCCTTGGTGAAATTGTGATGGTGAGAGAAAAACTTACCAAGATCTCAGTTTGGTATCCTCTCCTTCCATGAGTGAGAAAGTTGCATTGAATATCCTCTATTGGCTTGGTCAATACCCGATCAGGTCTTGTTTATCCCAAATAATAAGAACATACATTACCTATCTCACATGTAATGACGATCATCGAGTACCTCACCACTAATCTTTGGTTTATTCCATCGTATATAAACCAAAACCCGGTGGAGGGATATAATGATCATTTACCAAAGAAAAAATAAATAACAGAATCAAAAATAAAATTTGATTGCACTTGATAATACAAAATTCTATATGAAATTGAAAACAATGTTTCATAATATATATAGAGTTTTTATTCAATAAAGTGCATCAACTCAAACATTACAAAATAGAAAACATACCCTCCCTCCGATCACTCAAAATGTTTACCTCACCGCGGTAAGGGTAATCAAGATGAATTGGTAAGAATAAGGCATTAAAAAACTAAGAAGAATAAAAGGGGAGGAATAAGATGGTGAAGTAGGAATCCTCTCTCAGTGGAGATCTCATCCTTGGTGCCCTGGATGGTGTGGGATGGATTGGAATGCTTTATGAGGGAGGAGCTCTCCTTTTATAGGAAATAATTTCTCCTCAAAAGTTACCACATTTTAGACCTATTAAATGGTCTATTAACTTATGGACTCATTCATGAAAGTTGTTCCTAAATGTCTTCCACGTCTCCCCTAAAAATTTCATTATATTTTTCCATTCTTATAGATAGTTATGTCTGTTTTAATCCATGAATTTATTATTCCCATGTAGACTCTCCATATTCCAAATATCTGATTTCCCATGAATTAATGGCCTTGAAAATAGCATATTCATGCATGGAATCCTTAATTAAAATTGTACTAAATTCCTTTCATGTACACCTTCCTAATTTCAGAGTGTTTGGATACCCCAAGCATGATATATGGGACCAACACCAAAAATCTCAAGATCTTTGAATAGTTTTCAAGGCCCAATTTGTGAGCTTGTTTTGAGCTGCCATATGGTGGATTTAGCTTTGGGTACATATGAATGAAATGAATCCCAGGATGAATAAAATTCTAATAAAAAATAATTTCACAATTTGAATCAGTATAGAAAATGTTATGGCTGAAATAATGTAATAATTTAAAACTATTAAAATCCAAGATAGTCCATTTTTCGATTAAGCTTAAAATACAACTAAAATCATAAAATGTGACAATTTCCCTTAAAATAACACTTTCATAGGATTTAAAACATTTAAATTAAATGTAAAATTATTGAAAATATTTTCTCTATAAATTTCCCCACACTTAAACCATGATTTTCCTCAAACATAAAATCACAACATTGAAAATCAGAGGGCGCCAATGTTTCCATTATTTAAATTCCAAAGCAAGAAAACTGAACAATTATCAATGTCAAATAAAATTTTCAAAAATCCACATAAAATATCAATTTCATTTCCCATTTTCTAAAGAAATAATCAATTCATTCATTTTAATTTTTCCCTTTTTAAAAATGATGGAATTTCTCATTTCATTCATTCATGGTCCTCAATTCATTATTATAAAACGTGCCAAGTCATGATTTACCTTACTTTTTATTCTTTTCTCTCATCACTCATGATAAAATTCAAGTAGATTTATGCTCATATCATGAGAACATTCTCCTTATCTATAGTCTTGTAAATGAACTGTTTTCTCTAGTTTGTAAAGACAAAATACACATAAAATTATGAGGACTTTTCAATAAAGTATCAAATGACTTTGAGGCTTAAGGTTGGTTGGATTTGATGATTTAAAAATTAAGGCTCAAGGAGGAGGTTTATCTCTTTAGTAAAATGCATGATACTAAAAAGTGAAATGAAATTATCCTCTTTAAAGTAGTAACTCCCACTTCCCTCAAAACTCAAAGAAAATATCATGATCAATTTAAGAATAATGAAATATTTGTTTACCCTCTTGAATATTTTTCTTTACTTTTATACTTTTTTTCTTTTTCAATGAACCTTTTAATTTTTTTTATTTTTTGAAAGTTATTATTTATAAAAAACATCACATCCACCACTTAATTATGTATGATATAAATCATAGGTCTAGTAATGGTGATTTTTGGTTTTCCCAAATCACATCCCATTTTTATCTTTTTTTTGTTCTTTTGTCTTTTCTGTTTTTTATTCAAGAGGGGAAAACAATAGAGTATAATTAATGATTCCACAACATTTTATAATTAATACATTAAGAACCCCCACATATCTTCCTTACAATGTAAATTATTTAATTTACCATGAATCCCTTCACCCCTACACTTTAACTTTAAAATATCATGAAAATATGAAGAGTAGGGTTGAAATGGATAAAAATGGATTGAAAAATAGATCATTCCTATAAAGGTCATTAATGGTATCTATGGGATAAATAGGGATTGATGTAAAGGTGTTATTTATGGATAATGGATTTTTAAAATATGCCTCAATCATTTTAAATATGTTCTTTCCAGTCAATAGCTGTGAAAAGTTTCAATTCAAGTTCTGGTAGGTGACATGTCCTAAGATCACTCAAGAAATATGCTCAAGAATAAATAGGAAGTACTTAGTCTAGAAATTAAATTAGGAAATGGAAATATGATTTTATAAAATCACTCATGGAATTAATAATAATAATTAATCAATTCACATGAATTTTAGAAATTCAAAGCATGAAAAATGATAGGGAAATTTCATTTACAAGAATCAATTAATTTCTATAAATCATGAGTCATCATTTTAATATTCATGCTTCACTTTAATAATTAAATTCTCCATTTCACTCATTAAATATCATTAACATTGAAATCTAAAACATGGAATCACAGTATTTCTAATAAACTCGTGTCTCCTAGATAAGTCAATTAAAGCATGAATTTAAGCATTGAAATGCAATTTTTTACTTTAAATCTCAAATCATGATTTGGAAAAAAAATGTAAGGAGTTTAAAAGATAAAAATTGAAATTGAAATCTTTTTTGAAATCAAGATTGGTCATCTTTACTCCTTTTCTATTTGGGGCTTCCTTGTTCTATCATGAACCTAAAAAATAAAATTACTCAATTGAGAACAAGGATCAGTTCATTTGAGCTCAAAAAGATAAGAGGGAGTAAGCTGCGTACCAGACTAATTCCTACGACTGAATTTGAAATATAAATTCATAATATTGAAAATGAAAGTACTATAAAAAATTAAAGGATAAATATTGGTATGATCCCACCAATTGGGTCATGGATTTTTACTACCTCCAATGTGAAGTACTGATTGTTGTCCATAATCTAATGGTGGGTGGATCTTCTTTGAATTGAACCAACAAAATTTGTTCTTATTAGCTTGTAGTTTTTTGTTATTTTTTAGGATAATTCCATGTATATAGTACACCAGATCTTCCCCCTTCATAATGTGGTACAAATTTCATGGTGGGGGTAGGATGAAGTATGAAACATCCTATTTTTTTGTTTGTACTTGTGCAAACTCCTCTTTTTCTTATAGTGTTAGATCAACATGGGATACATAAATTTTATGATCAAAGAGAATGTAAGTGGGTATTTATACATGAATTGAATTTAAATTTTAATAATCAAAAAAATACTCCCTTTCATAATTATCATCCTCTGTCTTGATTTATACAAGCTGAGCTACTTGGATTTCATTATGGGCCTCCTCAAACTGATGTTCAATAATTTCAGGGAGATCCATGTGTTCCTCAACAAGTTTATGTTTAGTTTCTTCCTCCTCCTTGAAATAAAAGTAAGGATTGAAAGAATATAAAAATTCAAAATCATAAGAATTGATACTCAAATAAGATTGAATAAAACCAGAAAATAAATAATTCAAAGAATGATCATATCCCTGAGTTAGTTCTGATTCAATCACTTCTTCAGTGGTAAGATCCTATTGAAGTTTGATCTCAATGGATGGAGGTAGGTTGATGGGATCCGCTATCTTTTCTTCAAATTCTACCATTTGGATTGCTTCCTCCTCTTCTATTTCTAGAGAAAAGTGAAGGACCCCGGGACACCCTAAGAGGGGAGGGTGAATCAGGGTGTCAACTTTTTCTTTTAAACTGATGGATCTTGTTCCCACGTTGGTAGAAACTATTTTAACTTGTATAATGGATATGAGAATAAATAAAACATTCACATGCAAAGATATGACATAATAATTTTTACTTGGTTCACCACTAAGGGCTACGTCCAAGGAGAATACGCCGACAGGTTGTCAGTTTTACCAAATTCCACTATTCTTCACACGTTTGTGGATTACAAAGGTTTGGGAACTGTCACTCTGTCCCAGGCTCACTACCTTTACAACTGTTCAGGGATAGCCTACTACGTCCCTCGGGTCACTCCCGTTGAATCCCCCTAGCTCACTGCCTTTGGTGAAGTCCTACTCAGTTTATAGATATTAAGGTCTCTTCATCATCACTAATTAATACATCTAATTTTGTATGTAGATGCTCTGTTGAAGTCCAACTTCCACCCATAGACTAATATCACTTTGCACCAAAGGTATCGGGAAAACTTTCAGCTTTCACGTAGCCCCAGAAAGACTGGCATACTTCAAACACACCCGGCGCGCTTCTTCAAGCCCGGTGCGCAAGTTTCAAGACGGCGCGCAAGTTATAACTAGCGCGCAAGTCCACCTCAACCACTTGCGCTACACTCACTTCTTCAACTTCAAACTTGCGTGACTCACATCCTTTTCCACCCAAACCGATTTTGGCATGCAACTATGACCTGTCGCGCTTCTTCAAAACTGGCGCGCAAGTGTCACCAAACCACCTGCACGACACCTCCTTCACCAACTCCAAACTTGGGCGACTCACAACCTTTCTCTCCCAAAACACCTTGGACGCGTAGAAAACAACTATCACACAACTTCAACTTGTGCGACCCACCACCACTTGCGTGACCACAACACCTATGCGATGGGAGCTCTAATTTTATCTAAGTCAGAACTTCGTACCGAATGAGGAGGGGTCGAACACTATTTATAGGCATTTGGATACCCTGTGTGACGGAACGCAAGTCTTCCCTCGGCGCACAACCTTCGGCACGCAAGTCTCTACCATGCAAGTCACTTGCACGACCAAACATAAAACTTGGGCACCCTTCTCCCTTTGCCATATTTTCATGTTCTGATCTTGAAAAACAAATGGCATGCAAGTTCCCTCTCCTTCAAGTCAACAGCACGCAAGTCTCTTTTCCAAAAACCACTTTTCTTCATTTGTCGATTTTAGGCCCAAAAATTTGGCAATCACTGGAAAACAGTGCCACCTTCAATACTGTTATCTGATTGTTCTGTATGATCACTTTGCTGGCACACATTCTGAACTTCCACTAAGTATTGACAATAAACACAAACCATACTTCAATTCATTCATAGAACGACCATGGTTCCAACAATCTCCCCCTTTGGGTTTATTGGCAATCAGTAAATAAATTCAATAAAACACCAGCCATAGGCAAACCACAAATGCAAGAATCAACTCATCCAACACTCTAAGTCTACGTTAGAAATGCTCGGTGTGGAAAACAAGAGAGGAAGCTTGAATTGGGTTCCCGTGTTTTGGAATTCTCCATGACACCCAAGAAATTCTCTTACAGTGTCACAGAAGCATTATATGTCCAATGTATTCCTTCCCATCCTATCACCGACACGAAATTCTCAATGTGTCACAAAAGAATTACATGCCTGAATTCATGCCTAAATTTATTCCTTTCTCCCCCATTGACAATAAACCCAAAGACCAGTAATTGTTCATTATTCAGATCAAACCACACTCCCCCTGGATAGTATCTCCCCCACAAAACTGCATCGCATCCATAAACAGATTAAAAACAATTAACATAACTGGGGAGAGGGTTATTGCATAACCTCCTTATGCACTGGGAGGTGGCTGAAAACTGAGGTTCAACCGATGGTTCTCAAACACAGCCACTGACAGTGGCTTGGTCAGGATATCATCCACTTGCTCATCAGTTCCCACATGATCCATTCTAATCACACCTTGCTCAACTTTTTCTTTGATAAAGTGATACCTGATTTCAATATGTTTTGTACGAGAATACTGAATAGGATTATTCGTAAGATCAATTGCGCTCTTGTTATCACAGTAAATTATCATTGGTTGTTTCACCTCATCACCAATATCTAATAGTTGTTACTTCATCCATAGCAGTGGAGTGCATGCCTTTGTGGCATAGATATACTCAGCTTCAGCAGTACTAAGAGAAGTACTTTCTTGTTTCTTGCTCAACCAGCCAACACATTTATTCCCAATATAGAATGCTCCACCACTGGTGGACTTTCTGTCCACTACATCGCCAGCCCAGTCAGCATTAGAAAATGATGATAATTCACTTTCTCTTCCTGTAGAAAAGTATAAGCCACAATTGTGAGTACCTTGAATATACCTCATGATTCTTTTTACTGCTGTCATATGTTCCTCCTTTGGATTACTCTGAAATCGGACCACCAGATAGGTTGCAAAGACAATATATGGTCGTGTCGTTGTTAGGTACAGTAGGATTCCAATTATCCTCTTGTACATAGTGGGGTCTATAGATGCCCCATCCTCATGCTTTCCAAGTTTGGTTCCAACTACAATTGGAGTTGATATTGGTTTGGAGTCTTGCATATTAAACTTCTTCAGCAGCTCTCTTGCATACTTTTCTTGAGAAATTAAAGTGTAATAATACCTTTAAATAACCTGCAGCCCTAAGAAATATGTGATCTCCCCAATCATAGACATTTCAAATTCTGATTTCATGTGATTGGAAAATTCATCAACTGATTTCTACCTGCTGCCACCAAATATAATGTCATCAATGTAGACTAGAACCATGAACTGATCTTTTGGAGAATTCTTCACATATAGATTTTGGTCTACTCCTCTTTTGAATTCCAGCTTCTTGAGATACGAGTCCAGCTGGGAATACCATGCTCGCGGCTCCTTCTTCAAACCATATAGAGATTTCTTCAGTTTTCAAACCTTTGTTTCATCAGTACCAAGAACAAAATTCACTGGTTGTTCAATGTAGACTTCTTTGAGTACACCATTCAAGAATGCTATCTTGACATCCATTTGATATACTGTATATCCTATTTAGAGTGCCATGGCAAGGAAAATCCTGATTGACTCCAGTCTAGCCACTGGAGTAAAGGTTTCTTCAACATCAACACCTTTAATCTGGGAGTATCCTTTACATACCAGTCATGCCGTGTTTCTAATAACACTTCCATGCTCATCAAACTTGTTCTTGAAGATCCATTTTGTACCAATCACATTGTGACCTTCGGGTCTCTGGACAAGATCCCATGTTTGATTTTTGTAAATCTGATCTAACTCTTCATTCATGTCTTTTACCCATGATTCATCCTTTATAGCTTCTTTAAATGAGGATGGATCCACAACTGACAGAAATGTAGATTGTGTGTTATTCCTCATCCTCCTTGTTTGTGTTGATGAACTCCTACCCCCAATTATGTTTGATGGATAAATCTCAGCTCTTTGATTTCTCCTGTGAGGTTCAGTTGCATTCTCTCCAGCCATAGTTTCTTCTTCAGATTCTTCTTCTGAGTCAACATCATGATGTGATTGCTGAGTGTTTTGTACAGCTTCCTCTATTTTTGTATTTGTATTTTCTCCACATTCACTTTCTTCCTCACTTTCTATCACATCATCATATGACGTCCTTGAAGCATATGTGGTTTTTTCTTCAATTATCTTAACATCACTACTTTCCGCAATCCTTCCTAATCGCTTGTTGAAACACTTATAGGCTTTGTTATTCATTGAGTATCTGAGGAAAATTCCTCCATATGTATTGTCACCATACTTCCCTTGATTTCCTTCTTTGTTTCTGATGAATCATTTACTCCCAAAAAACACAAAATTATTTCCAAGAGGGCTTCCTTCCATGCCACAATTCATATGGTGTCTTCGTCTCACCCATATAAATTCCTGTTCGATTTTGAATATACATTGTAGCTTGAACAGCCTCTTTATAGTAATGTCATGGAATACGACTCCCAATCAGTATAGTTCATGCCATGTTGTTCACCTGTCAATTACTACGTTCAACAACTCCATTTTGTTGTAGAGTTCTCACAGCTGCTACCTCATGTTTTATCCCATGCTTCTCTAGGTAATTTTCAAATTCAATGGATGTTTATTCCCCTCCATTGTCAGATCGTAACACTTTGATTGTTCGTCCAGTATCATTATCAGCTATTCCCTGATATGTTTTCATGTAGTCAAGCACTTTTCGTTTCCTGTAAATGACCATTACACATGCCATTCTACTGTAATAATCTATGAAAAGGACAAAGTACCTTTCTCCATGAGTTCGGGTAACATTTATCAGCCTGCATACATCTGTATGAATTAGATCAAGAAGATGAGATGCCCTTTTCTTCTTTGGCCGATATGAACTGAAGACTAGATTTCCACGAATGGAAGCATCACAAGACTTTTCACGCTCACGCTTCAGGTTGGGAATGTCCATTACAATCCTCAATTTTGATATTTTCTCCATGTCTTGTTGATTGATGTGTCCTAGTCTCCGATGCCACAAATTGTTTTCTTCTTCAATAGTCATGTAACAAACATTTTCTTTACTATCAACCTGATACAAGTTGCCTTCTGTTCTACATCCCTTCATAAGTGAATTTCATGTCTTTCCCTTGATAGTGCAACCTTTCTGATTAAAAGTAACTATAAGTCCCGAGTCACAGATTTGACTCACGATAAGTAGATTATGATGTAGGCCATCTACATAAAGGACTTCAGTCTTATTTAGCTCTCAATTAGCTAATTCAGTACTTCCACTGCCTTTGATTTTCAGAGCTCCATCATTACCAAATCGTATTGTACCATCAACCTTCCTTTTGATTTTTGTTAACAGGCCATCATTACCTGTCATATGAGATGAACAACCGCTGTCCAGAATCCAGGTACTGTTTCTTTTTGTATCTTTGAGGGCCACCTCTGCAAGGTTGGATTTCTCAATTTTCTTCCTTTCTTTCCATGAGACATTGGATTGAGTATAGAGCACTGATGGCCTTTCAATTATCTCATTTGTGTACATTGGTTATTCATAGTCTAAGTCTTCTTTGACGGGAGAAAACTTGTTTGTAAGAGCAACACTATCTTGTTGACGAGACTTGACTTGTCTTGAACTTTGGTATGAGGTGTCCATGTCCCTTATCTACCTGCAATTAATAGCCTTATGAACAAAGTTAGAACAACGAAAACAATATCCATAGAAATTGTTTCTTCTAAAAGAATTAGGATATGAATTTGTTCTCCTCTATTGAACTCCTATATCTTCTCCATTCAGATAGCTTCTTGCCTCTTCACAATAAGACATGGTATGGCCCAAATATCCACAGAACTGACATTTCATGAGAGTAAATGTCTTCTCACTTCTATTTATCCTCATTCCTTCTTCTATGGGATAATAGTATGAGGGCTCCTTTTTCCATGGGGCTCAAGGATAATCTTCTTTTCTTCTTTCAGATTGAATTGGGGGTTTCTGTTTCATCACTTCAGAAGACTTTCCCACATCACCCACTTTCATATTTCCTTTATTTTGGTCACCTTTATTTGCATCATTTGACGATTCTGCCTCACAACCAATTCCACTATTTCCTATGCAGGCAGGTCTTTGATCATTTAAAATCTTTTCAACTCCATTAGAGCCACGTTTTTCTCTCTCCAAAAGCTCAGCATCTGAGAACCTTCTAAACTGTATTTTCTTCCTTGATTATTTTAAAATTGAATCTTTTTCAATTTTACTCCTAATAGTAACAACTTCCTCCTCAAGACGCTTAGAATTATTGGAATTTTCCTCTAGTCTGGAGGTGAGGTCATTGATGACCTCTTCCTGATCTTCAATTCTCAACTTCAGATCCACTACATCATCATTGATTTCAATTATTTTAGACTGTACTTTCACCAATTCTTCCAGTCGTTCAATTTCAGCTTCAATTTGATCAACATATTCAATTGATTCTTCTACAATTGATTTCCACTTATTGCAACTCTTACATTTAATCTTAAGCTTACTAACAGTATCCTTCAGTTGCAACTCGGGATCTGCACTAGTTTTCAACTGATTTTCTCCACCAGTATCTTCTGATTTTTAAACAGTGGCCATCATGGAAGCATGGTTCCCAGTTTTAAATTCTGGTTCTTCTTCATCACAGAATTCATTATCATCTTCTTCATCTTCACAGACAAAACTCTTCTTTGGTACTTTTTTCTTTATTTGAATTCTCCCCTTTTGAAAAACCTTTTCTGAGGCTTCTCAATGTTTTTAAAATCACTATCCTCATCGTCAATCTTTCTTGAACACTGAGCGGCAATATGACCAACTTTTCCACAACAAAAGCAAGTTAGAGGTAACTTCCCTTTGAATTTTCCTTTTCCCTTATGGAACTTCTTTGAAATGAGAGAAAGAATTTCTTTTTCCTCATTATCTTCACCACTACTATCTTTTGAGATTTTCAGTTTCTCAATGGATTTGAATGACATTTCCTTGCTCACTCGAGTCATAGAATCTTCTGGTTTGACCCTCATTTTGTATGCCACCAGGATACTCAGTAAATCATCCAGAGAAAGTTTGGAAATATATATTTCCTCAAGGTCTGAAACCTTTGCATTGTAAAGGGGTAGAATTCTTATTAATATTTTCTTCACAATTTATACGTCTTTGATTTTTTCACCTAGACCTCGAATTGCTCCAACCACTTCAGTAATTCGATTGAAGAAGGAATCTGCATTCTCATAAAGATGCATCTTCAGATCATCGAACCTATTGTGCAGGACTTGTAGTTTCTCCTCCTTCACTTTGCTATCTCCTTCATAAATATTTTCAAGTTTATCCCACATGGACTTTGATGAGGTGAAATTCATCACTTTTAGATAGATCTGATCAGAAAGTGCTACGGTGAGAGCATTTTGTGATTTAGCATCTACATTAAGAATTTTCCTATCTACATCAGTCATAGCCAGCCCTGTTGGATCAGTAACATGTATACCTTGCATAGTTGAAAACAGAACATCCATTCTAAGGGATCTTAGATGAGATCTCATTTTGTTCTTCCAAATCTGAAAATTACTTCCATCAAAGAGGGGAACTCCCCCAACACTGGCTGAATTTTCCATGGCGGTATAAAATAGATCAAACACCAATAACCTGGATCTGATACCACTTTAAGGACCTCGAGACACCCTAAGAGGGGATGGGTGAATCAGGGTATCAACTTTTTCTTATAAACTGACGGATCTTGTTCCCACATTGGTAGAAACTGGTTTAACTTGTATGATGGATATGATAATAAATAAAACATTCACATGCAAAGAGATGACACAACACTTTTTACTTGGTTCACCACTATGGGCTACATCCAATGAGCATACGCCGACAAGTTTTCGGTCATACCAAATTCCACTATTCTTCACACGTTTGTGGATTACAAAGGTTTGGGAACACTCACTCTGTCCTAGGCTCACTACCTTTACAACTATTCAGGGATAGCCTACTGTATCCCTCGGGTCACTCCCATTGAATCCCCCTGGCTCACTGCCTTTGGTGAAGTCCTACTCAGTTTATAGACGTTAAGGTATCTTCATCATCGCTAATGAATACATTCTCTTTTGTATGTAGATGCTCTGTTGAAGTCCAACTTCCACCCATAGACTAATCTCACTTTTCACCAAAGGTATCGGGCAAACTTTCACCTTTCGCGCAGCCCCAGAAAGACTGGCGTACTTCAAACACACCTGGCACGTATCTTTAAGCCCAGTGCGCAAGTTTCAAGATGGAGCGCAAGTTATAACTGGTAAGCAAGTCCACCTCAACCACTTGAGTGACACTCACTTCTTCAACTTCAAACTTGCGTGACTCACATCCTTTTCCACCCAAACCCGTTTTGGCGTGCAACTATGACCTTTCATGCTTCTTCAAAACTAGCGCGCAAGTGTCACCAAACCACCTGCGTGACACCTCCTTCACCAACTCCAAACTTGGGCGACTCACACCCTTTCTCACCCAAAATACCTTGGACACACAGCAAACAACTGTCATGCAACTTCAACGCGACCTACCACCACTTGCGCGACCACAACACCTACGTGACGGGAGCTCTAATTTTCTCTAAGTCAAAACTTTATACCAAATGAGGAGGGGTCAACCTCTATTTATAGGCATTTGGATACCCTGTGCAATGGCGCGCAACTCTTCCCTCGGTGCGCAACTTTCGGCGTGTAAGTCTCTACCGCGGAAGTCACTTGTGTGACCAAACATAAAACATGGGCACCCTTATCCCTTTTCCATATTTTCATGTTCTGATCTTGAAAAACAAATGACGTGAAAGTTCCCTCTTTTTCAATTCAACGGTGCACAAGTCTCTTTTCCAAAAACCACTTTTCTCCATTTGTCGATTTTCAGGCCCAAAAATTTGGCAATCACTGGAAAATGGTGTCACCTTCAATATTGTTATCTATTTGTTCTGTATGATCACTTTGCTAGAACACATTCTGAACTTCCACTGAGGATTGAAAACAAACACAAACCATAATCTAATTCATGCATAGAATGACCATGGTTCCAACAAAAAGTAGAGTGGTTTTGTGTCTTATACGGTGTAAGGAATGGGGAGATCATGTTTTACCCCATACACATTCCAAAATTCATCCAGATCTTATTGATCTCCCACATGTAGCTCTGTAGGTAAGTCTTCCTCACCATGAATCCAATCTAGCTCATCATGGTCAGCTTAAATATGGTTCCTAAAATTGTTGGCATGTTGATATTACTTGAGTTTGGCCTCAACTTCTTGGATGTATTTAGTGAAATTGGGGAAAACTAGTGTCACTTCCTTCTTGGACTTGAATATTTGTATGTTAGTTTAGAGTTCATTGGTCATGGTCATCAAATCTTTAGGTGAGATCCATGGTGTTACGCCTCTTTGCTTCTACTTGTCCATTATCATAAGCACATCATCCCTTCATTGGAGGGCCCCCTAAGTATAATTTATTTCTTCTTCTTGCATCTTTGAGTAATTGTTCCATGTATTAAAGTAATGATCACTTGAAAACATCATGGAAGAATAAATTTATTTATGTTTTTATTAATTAATGAATATATATATATATAATGTGAAAATATAAAAATAAGTAAACAAATGATTAGATCCCCAGCAATAGCACCAAGTTTGACGCATGCCTGTCGTGGGGCCTGGGAAAACAATTTTGTTATATTTTCTAAGTGTAGTATAGTGATTAACCCTATGAGGTCTCCTAAAGAGGAGTGCACACAAAATAGTTTGTCACTTTTAGTTAGAGGGGAAAATGGGGTGATTTTTTAATTTTTTTGGATTTGAATGAAATAAATGAAATTAATTATGAAATTGATTTAAATTAAATTCCCTTGATTTGAAACTATGATATGGGAATGGTGATTAGGTCGGGGTTGGATTTCAAATTACAAAGTTATCCTTGTTCTATTTTATTCAAATCTCTTCAGCTAAGTTGATTAAATTGAGATTCCATGATTGTTTTCTCTCACTTCCTTAGTGAAATGGTGATGCTGAGAGAAAACCATACCAAGATCTTAGTTTTCTCTACTCTCCTTCCATGAGAGATAAAGTTGAATTGAATACCCTCTATTGACTTGGGAAATGCCTGATCGGGTCTTGTTTATCCTAAAAAATTAAGAACATCCATTACCCCCCTCACATGTACTGATGATCATTAAGTATTTCACCACTAATCCTTAGTCTATTCCATCGTATATAAACCAAAACCTAGTGAAGGGAGGTAACAATAATTTACCAAAGAGAAAATAAATAATGGAATCAAAAATCAAATACGGTCACACTTGATAATAAAAACTATTATATGATATTTAAAACAATTCTACAGAAGAGTGATAAATTTTTTATTCAATAAAGTGTATGAACTCAAGCATTAAAAAATAGAAAACCTACCCTTCCCCAATCACTCAAATGTTTACCCCGCCATGGTAAGGGTAATCAACATGAATTGGGAATAATAATTCATTACAAAACTAAGAAGAAGAAAAGGGGATGAAGAATATAGTGAATTAGTCAGCCTCCCTCAGTGGAGATCTCCTCCTTGGTGCCCCAAATGGTGTGGGATGGATTGGAATGCTTTGGGGGGTAGGATCTCTCCTCTTTTTATAGGACATATTTTCCCCTTAAAATTTACCACGTGTTAGACCCATTAAATTGTAGATTCACTCATGGAATCATTCATTAAAGTTTTTCATAAATTTATTCCATGTATCCCCTCTAAATTTCAACATATTTTTCATGTGTAGAGAGAGTTATGTCCATTTTACTCCAAGAATTTATTCTTCCCAGGCAGACTCTCCATATTCCAAATCTCCAATTTCCCATGAATTAATGGCCTTAAAAACAGAATATTAACACATGGAAGCCTTAATTAAAGTTTTTACTTGGTACCTTGCATGTACACACTCATAATTTTAGAGTATTTGGGTCATCCAAACATGATATATAGTCCTAATGCCAAAAATGTACAGATCTATGAACATTTTTCAAGATTCAATTTGTGAGCTTGTTTTGATCTTCTTTATGGTGGATTTAGATTTGGGTCCATAATAATGAAATGAATCCCAAGATGTATAAAATCCTAATAAAAAATAATTTCACTATTTGAATCAGTATAGAAAATGTTACAGCCGAAATACAAAAATAATTTAAAACTGTTAAAATCCAAAATGGGTTGTTTTTTTAATTAATCTCAAAATACCACTAAAATCATAAAATGTGATAATTTCCCTTAAAATAAAACATTTTTTGGGATTTAAAACATTAAAATTCAATGTAAAATTATTTAAAATATCTTATTTATCACATTACCTTTCCAATTTCAAGCGTGTAAGGTCAAGTTAAAGGTCGTTGGCGCCTGGGTATCTAGGTTGGGGTGTGTTTTTTATATAATTAGAATTTTTTAAATTTAATTTGTTAATGTTTTTAAAATTGATATTTTTCAATTCAATCATAATTAATTGCTTATTGAAATTTAATTGGTTGATTATATGAATTGGAGTTATCCAATTCATATAGGTTGGATCGATTTTTTTATGAAATTTAGGATGTGCAATTCAATTGTATTGAATTTATTGCTTAGTAAATTGGTTTATAAATATACATGTGTGTGTGTGTGTGTGCTTTTGATAAGATAATTTCATGATATGAGACCCATGGTATCATGATGGGCTAGGCCCGAGATGATTTGAGGTGGCTTGGCCATCGTATTGAGGCGATGTTGATCATCTGGTTGGGCTTGGCTCGGATTACTTTAGTGGTTTTACCATAGGATTGAGTGTTGAGGATGTAGTTTGAGGTGGTGAGCTTTTCAAGTTGGGCATGGCCCATGATATTAGGATTTCAAGGTCATTGGTTTTAAGCGACATGGTTATAGGGGCACAAGGTGCCAGTGATGGTGTGTCTTAGGTTATTTATTTGTGATTGTCACTCACCAGTGATGCCCAAAGCACAGAATTGAGTCATGTGCACATAGGTTGACTCTATTGATGAGGTGGTTTGACCACTCAAGTGGGTAGAGTCCCCTGATATAGTAGCTTAGGAAATGTTTTAGGGGTTCTTGTTTTAAAAATTTATGTGGAAGGTGAGGATCCTTCGGTTGATAGTGGTGAGGATATTAGTTAGGGGATAAGGCTCATTGTGATTGAGTCTGTGGTACTATATTTATTTTAAAAATAGGTATTGTTGTGGCTTCGGTTGTCGAGCTATGGGATGACGTGTGATTTTGAGTAGGGGTCTGAGGGACTGGTGAATTGTTTGGGCATGCCTTCGGGATGTCAGTACTATTTTTGATACATGAGGTGTCAGGAGTCACATGGTGTCGGGTTACTTGATTGAGGTGGAACCTGATGGTTCACCTCGGTTAAATGACATCAAGGGTACCTTGTTCCATAGGCCAAAGACCCTATTTACTTTTGAGATTCCAATGCTGGCCAAAGTAGGTGACACCTCCCTGGTGGCTACTGAGCACTAGTGGAGTTTGTGTTTGTTTATTTCATTGTACTACTTTTATTTATTTTTCCATGCCTTCTTAAACACATATGCTTGGTACGCACCTTTGGGTGGTACCCTATTGAGATTCATATCACACCCTACACGGGTCCTTCGAGATTCATGTAGACTTTATGAATTTATTTCATGTAAAGGATCAGGCTCTAGAGATGGATCTTAGTAGTTGCTTGCATGGAGTTTAGCATGGGACGTTGAGGTCATTCCAATTGGAGATTTCATTTTTATCAGTTTAGTTTTAGTTTACTCTCTTATATCAGCATTATTATTACGTATGTAGCTACTATTGGTTATCCATTGGTGCCCCTTTTGTATATTTACATGTAAGACTTGTTATGAAATGAATGCTTGTTTTGTTTAGTTGCTACAAGTGGTCTGTTGGCATACTGATCAGTTTTATTTTTGTTGCTCCTTTATTTCTTGATTCCACTATTTAATTGATATTGAATGTGCTTCCTCTAATTATGGGTCTGGTTCGAGTCTCTTGAGTCTTATTTATTCCTCTTCATGATATATATTATTACTCAGACTAGTATATTATCTTTCTGAGAGGGTATATCCTCCTCACTATACTTTTCCACACCCTCGCTGCTAGTCGGAAGCCTTTTGCATTTGGGGAGGTGTGCCTAAGTCCAGTGGCACTTGGATTGATAGCACTGTTCGGGTGGCTAATCAGGTTGGGTACTCTATAATAACCATTAATGAAAACACTAAATAATAATAAGTGGTATCTAATGAATTAAAATAATCAAGAATAAAACCTCTAAAAAAATCAAGAAAGTATAATGTGGATTATCCAATTTCTAGTGATGGGGAAACCACCCCTATTTATAAGCTAGTCGCCTTAATAAGGCATATTAGTGTGGCTCTCTTGACATGGCTAATGTGTCTCACTCATACTATTCAACACAGATAACCCCAAACACCTCAGCAAATGGCATGATCCTAGATGTGATAGAGTTAAACCAATTAGTCAGAAAATCACAATCAAACAGTTTCTTACAACTAACTTCACTAGTGGAACTCCCAAATAGAATATCCCTTTTCCAAAGGGGCTCTAGTAAGTCTAATCATGACTAGATAACAACCTTCCCTCAATCTCACACTAAAATTCCTAGGATTCCGATGAAGCAGTCGACGAGAATTGAGGTTACAATTATAATGAATATAACCCTATCCCACATCCCAAAACACTCTTTATTATAATACCTCATATATATATATATATATTCATGTAATTCCATCAACTATATCAATAAACAATTCACCGATGAACAAAACTCATGGGATAATAATAAGGATACAAATGGTTTAATGAAATAGAAGTTATTTAATAAAGGTTCAAAATGGGCCTCTACAGTAAATACTAATAGAAATTTTTGATAATGCTATGTTTGAAAACATTTTAAAAATGATATAACTCATTACACTCTTTTTAATGTACCAAACAATCCTTAGGAACATTTATTAAGAATACACATTTAAAATACGCTTTTATTTAACACCTTTTTAAAATTGAATTTTATTTCCAAAATAAATTGTAAAACCATATGATGTTTCATTCAATTAAAACTAACACAGAGCATCATAAAAATGCACATGAATGATCAAAGACATAAATTATAGAAAACTAGAGGGAGGGATCTATCAAAAAAATATTTAGGATTTTTGTGTAACCAAAATCCAAAATTAAATCACACATTAACCGTAAAACAAAATATTGTACTAGATCACACAGTAGACTAATCCCATTTCAAATATTCAAAATCACTAAAGGAAACTCTTCAATAATTTAATCAGATATATAAAAAACATACCACCAAATTTAAATTTCATTTAATTATAAAACGTGAAAACCTCCCTTTTTAAACAAAACAAAAAAATTGTAACCTTTTAAGTTTATATGTAACAATAATTATTACTCACAAAATGCACATAATTCTTCAAGAAAGTTGTGATAAAAAATTCAAGCATCCAAGGTACGTTATGAAAAGGGGTACATGGAATCACATACAAGAAATGTGCACATATGAAGAATGTCCCAAAAATGATGATACTATACTCTTAAATAGAACCAGAAAACCCTACAAATCAATACATTAAAATTTTAAAACCTAAACCCAACTAGGGTTCGGACAATAATGTGAAGTAGTGAGGGAGAAGAAAGAATAACATGGATGGAGGATAAAATAAAAGGAGGATTAGATACCCTAACCTTGATTCATCCGAGGGAAGGTTGAAGGGGAGTGGAGGCAGAGCTGGACTTCTGCAAGGGCTTGAATGGTGTGAGAGAAATCAGTTTGGTTAAGGTTATATTTATAAGTTATTAAAGGGATTTAACAGCACTTTGAGAAAAGTGTTGATAAAGAATTAAAATAATTAAAAAAATTAAAAAAAATTAACAGTATATAATTATATATAAATATTTATATAATAATATATATATTTAAAGAATTGTTAATATGTATTTATAATTATAATTATAAATAAATATAAATATATTAAAATAACTCATGGTTCGTGTCGTCTTGGATAAATATATTAAAAGAATTATAAATATGTATTTATAAATATAATTATGTATATATTTATTTATTTATAATTATAATTATAATTATATATTTTTATATATATTTATAAATATTTGTATATAATTATAAATATATTTAAAAAATTATATATAATTATAAATACTTTTATATAATTATATATTTACTTATATATTTATTTATTTATTTATTAATATATAAATATATGTAATTATAAATATAATATAATAAATATATTTATTGTTTAAATATATTTAATATAATTTTATAATTATTTAGATATATAATTATTTAGTTGTAATTATAAAAAAAATTATGTATAATTATTAATATATAATTTTATAAATATATTAAATATACATTTATAAATATATTTATATATAGATATAAATATATTTATTTATAAATATTTATTTACAAATATATTTTTATCATTATTAATGAATATATAGTCTTAAATGCATGAATGTTAAAAATGAGTGAAATTGAATGATTAAAAATGAATAGACTTTTAGTATATTAAAAAATGGATAAGTTTTATTAATTATACAAATTATTAAAAAACATATGGATATATATTTAAATGAACATGAATAAATATTAAAAATATTAAAAGACCATAAATAAATATTAAAATATGATTATATTCTAAAAAATAATTAATTTAAAATAAAAAAATGAAGAAATAAAATGTATTAATTAAAAAAAATATATTAAATATATTATGTTACTAAATGAAATTATAAAATGAATATTAAAATTGGAATAAATTACATAAATATTATGTGTGTGTGTTTCTATATAAGATTACATTAATTACATGAGCGTGTGTGAGAAATTAATGTATGTGTATATATATACAACATAAGGTTGATACATGTTAAATTGAACAATGACATTATATAATATGAAACTTCCATTAATGAAATAAATAAGAAGAAGAATGAATAAATTTAAAAAATGAAAAAGTTTTATTAATTATATAGATTATCAAAAAAACTAAAAATGAATATTTATAAATACACATGTTAAAATTAAAGTGAATACATATTAATTGCATAAATTACAACCAAATTAAAAATATTAAATATTAATGAATAAATACGTATAAATAAATTATGAAACTGGATAAAATTCCAACCATGTTGAACAATAAAAATTTGAAAATGAATAAATTAAAAAATATTAAAAAAAATTAATATTATTAATGAATAAACAACATTAAAAATAAATAAATTAGAAAAAAATGTTAAAAAGTAATAAATAGTATAGATTGAATAAAAATATAAAAAATGATGAAATTTAAAAATGAGAAACATAATATATTTTAAATATATTATGTTAATAAATATAATTCTGAAATGAATATTAAAAACTGAGTAAATTACAGAAATGTTATATCTGTGTGAGTTATATATAAAAATGAATTAATTATGAATATGTATGTGTGAATTTTATGTAACACACATTTGATATATCGAAGTTGGCTTAGTCATGGATTTGGAAACCAAACACATGACCAAAAAATTATTACTAAAAAGAAAACGTGCAGGGGGAAAAGACATATCAAATAGGAAATTAAATGCACACATATTAAGAGAGAATCCAAATGAACATCAATCCCTGAACATCCCTCTTGATCCTAAATTCCTTGGTTGTCTTCCTCTTCCCTTTGGATATCTACCTATCCACTAAGTCTTGACCCTTTGTGGGCCCACATATTCTTCATCTGATGATGATTTAGATAAATCCCCTGATGTGGAGAAAATTTTGAATTTCCAAGATAGATCCTAAAAGTAAATCTCTAGATTCGATTGGAAGGCATCATAAATGTTAATTTCAAGAAACTTCTAGACTGATAAATAGTCATTAAAACCATAAAGATCTGGCTTCATCAATGAGTAAAGGGCTTCAAGTTGGAAGAAAACCAATTCTGTCACCTCCTTGTTAAGGCCTTCAATTGGACTTTCACATTCCTAATCCTCTGGAGGTATGATATTAGTGTTTATTGTGAAATTTCACAATCCTCATTTGAGACCTTCCCAAAATAGGAATAATTATTTTTCATTAAATCATTAAAATTATGTGGATAAGACCACTCTAAATTATCATTAGCACTTGGATGCTCAATTTATAGGGGGGACCTGCAAAGACTTTCCATCTAGAGGGCCATCCTACATTTGGGTCAAAGATAGTGGAGTATGAACAGTCTAAGGAGAATCAAATGATTTGGATTTATAAGGGATAACCAATTGGAATCCCTGGTCATCCATTAATATTTTCTTCCCTTTGATATCACTTGCCACAGATCAACCGATCATGCCTTAGATGTTGGTCAGTTAACTCTTAAGCAACATCCTTATCAATGGATTGGTCATCCATTGATGCCTCGTCCAATCCATAACATTGTTTTGTGTAATCCCTTGATATTGGGATCATATTAAGAGAATCCTTATATGATCTTTCCATCACAACAGATGATACTACCTTATCATGCAACACATCAGTCTGAGCTTCTGCCAGACTTACAAGATTATTATTTAATCATGAATCAAAGTAAATGCAGCCTTCTTACATACCTACATGATTGGATGCCAGCTCAGGACACCCCTTTCCTCCCAAGGAGCCAACATCCATTATTTAATCTTCCTCAACAGCTATATCTTCCCACAACTTCTTAATGTAATCAGATCTGTGTTCACCATTTGGAATGACATGTTGGAATCCATTCACAGCATGATATTATGAAACCAACATTGTTCCACAAGAAGGGGAATCCATATCCACCGAAACTGGGGGACTGATAGAGGAAGAGACCCACATCCTAGTGGAAGCAACAATAATATCCATAAGAGAATACTCCCCATTCCGCATCATGCCCCTCTCAGGAGCCAGAATGTTGTTAGTGGGTTTCATGTTCTTATGTTTTTTAAAACACTTACTTATATCATGTCCTCTAGCAGAACACTGTAACCAGATAGCTGATTTTTTACAATTTAGAACATCATGACCAATGAATCAGAAATTAAAACAAAAATGGGGTATTTTCTTATACTCAATCTTCAACTCAAATTCCTCATCATCATCATCAGATAGAAACACTTTATCTATAACTGTGGAACTAAAATAAAACTCAACTATGAAGCACGTGTAGTAGCCAAAGTGGGCCAATTATGTCTCCCTATCCATATTGATTGGGATTTTGATGGCCCGGGCAATGTCATGTAAAATACATGAGTGTGAAAGAATCCAGTTTAACCCATGGGGGTTAGTAGGGCGAGGGTGTGTATAAGACCAAATGGGGGATAGGGGTTGAGTCATGTAGGACCTAACTTGTGTGGCCTGTGTGTGTAGATGTGTGTGTAGGTGTCGATCCCCCGCCTCCATGGCATGTTGTGTTAATGGGGTTCCCATGCATATAAATTATGGAAAAATAAGAATGCCGATATGGGATGGTTGCGTAGGACAACCCTTTATCATCACTTGATAAAAGCACTAATAAGCATTCCCTTTATGAACACTTTTATTTAGTACTGATAAAGGTCACTCTTTAACATCACTTTTTTAATTCTTGTGAGGGGAAATAGAGAACCGAACACAAACAGAACACCAAACCCCAAAAGGACCGTACTAAATTATTATAATCTGAGATTGAAAATTACGGAACCAAAATAACAAGAAGTATAAAATTAAAATAAATCATCAAAGAACATAGTATTTAAAATGTTTTGATCCCATGGGGACCTACGTGCATGGAATGAACGCCACCCATACGCATGTGTTTTATTATGAAAAAAATAAAAATGGATTTACAGTATATAGAGATGAAGAAATGTCAACAGAAGCATAAAGATATAGATTTTTTAATAGAGTACCAAGTAAAGAAAGAAAATGTAATGAACTTACAGTGTCAGATTCTAGATGGTCTGGCTGTCATGATCTCTTTAAAGCATTTCCAGAGAACTGTACCAAATCTTTATGCTTGCTAAGGATATGGAACTCACAATGCTACTTCTCAGATCTACATCGTGTTCACTTGGATACTCGGATTCGTGTCTTCTAGGTCGAATAAGACTGTTTTTGATGCTCCACTCTAAGTAGTACACCGGCAGTGTGTCGCGGAGATTAGCTAGCACAGAGATTCATTATTGAGGAATTGAAAAAACCTTATTTTGGTTTAGAAACTGGAACTAGAACTCGAGTTCACCACATGAGGGATAAAACCAAAATGAATCGCATCGAATCGAATGAGTGCAGGGGGGATCAATTCCACCTGACACACCTGAAAGTCATAACTGCATGCCCAACTAGAGATCACCATGAGGCACAGTTGAACAGAAACTGTAGCTACGTAATTAGATGAGATAAAACAACTGGATGGCCTGAATTGCATGGGTGGAGATGTTAATTGATATCTAAGGATTCTTCATGTGTCGATAAATGAGTTCACACAATAATGGGTAAACAAGAAGTGGGCCACACATGTCAAGGCCTAAGATTAAATCCTAAGCGGAAAAATAAAGTGGGCTAATAATAAAATAAATTGAGAATTTAATGAAATTACAAAATAAACACTATTTGTCATGCATGCATATTAACAACATAAATGGAAGGATCAAATGAAGGAAAATTTCAATATGAAAACATAAATTGAATGTCATAATTCACAAATCTCCACCATTTTTAATTGAAACTGGCAATTTTATTGCACCTATGGTCATAGAATTGGAACCAAATTCAACCTATCTAAACAAAAATTGGATTTAGATAATACAACGGCTTTAGTCAAACTACCATATGAGTTAACATCAATATGTATCTTATTAAAACACATGGTTCTAGATTATACAACATCTCTAATAAATTTTAGCCTAATATCTATGTGCTTTGATTTACCATAGAATACAAAAAATTTGGATAGGTGAAGTGCAGATTGGATATCTGAAAAAAAAACATTTATAGAAAAATTATAAAGACTAAGTTCATAAGACATTCCTATAATCTATAATGCTTCTTTCACTTCCTCAGTCAGGGAAATATACTCAAATTTTGTGTTTGAAATAGAAACCATGAATTGCATGTTTCATTTATAAGAAATATGGCCACCACAAGCAGTAAACATATTACCAGTCAAGGATTTTTTGGTATCAATATTACCTGCATAGTCAGCATCTAAATATCTAGTAATAATTTTAGCAGTATTCACATTGTTACCATAAGACAAAGATAGATTATAACTACATGACAGGTATCTAAGAATCCACTTAAGGGCATGCCAATGTGGCTTCCTGGGTGTGGCCATAAATCTACTAAGGGTGAAGATTTCATAGGCTATGACAGACCTAGTACAAATACTAGAGTATATAATTCTACCAATAATATTAGCATAATGGATTTTAGACATAAATTGAATATCATCATTAGCAATGGGTGCTTGTTTCAAAGACAATTTAAAGTGATTCCCAAGAGGTACATTGAAAGGTTTGAGTGATTCAAAAATCTATATCTTTAGAATCTTTAAAATGTAACCATGATGAGATAAGTTAATCAATTTATTTGGTCTATCTCTAATGATTTCAATATCTAATATTTTCTTCGTTGCACTTAAGTCTTTCATTTCAAACTTACCTTTAAGTTGGAATTTTATAGCAATGATCAGGCTCATGTTTTTACAAATTATATTCATGTCATCAACATAAAGAAGAAGATAAAACATACAATTTTTAGTTGATTTAAAATAGACACATGCGTCGTATTGGCTCCTGGTGAACTGATTATCTAACATAAAGGAATAAAATTACATATACCACTTCCTAGAGGCTTGTTTCAATCTATACAATGATTTATGTACTTGGAATACTTTATTTAGTTTTAATTATTTAGAGTAACCATTAGGAGGCTTCATAAAAATATTCTCATTTAAATCACTATGTAAGAAGGCAGTTTTAACATCCAGATGTTCAATGTGCAGATCACTATAGGTAGCAAAATCAAGTAAAAGAAAAATAGAGTAATGCTTGAAAGCATGGGAAATTTTTAGAATAATCAATACCATATCTTTGAAGTAATCCCTTAGAAACTAACCTTACTTCGTATTTAATCTTATTTCCCTTAGTGTTATCTTATTTTCTTTTATAAATCCACTTGGAACCAATTATCTTAGCATTTGTTGGTTTGTTAATAATCATCCAAGTGTGTTTTTTTCTTAAAGAGTGCATTTATTCATCCATAGAAAGGACCCACTATTTTGAGTCTTTGTCATTTAAGGGTTTCCTATAGGTTTGAGGGTCATCATCTATAAGATATTGGGCCACATAGAAAGCATAAGAATCTGTTTCATACAGGCTAAACCAGTAAGGAGGTCTTGGGACTCTCCTTTCTCTATCTCGGGTTAATTGGTAGTCCTTATCATTAGCATGAGGCTCTGGTTAAGAATCTAAACCAGAACTAAACTCAAAATCAACCCCAATAATGGGCTGAGTTTCAGGTGGAATGGGCTAGATAGTAGCCTCCAAATGAGTATGGGTCTCATCTTCATCATCCTATTCTAAGGCCAGTTCAATGCTTCTAGATGTGGTAGACTTAGTTTTAGTTTAAGAGGACTCATGGAATACCACATCCCAACTTATAATTATTTTTTGGTAACCAGGTTTATCTACCAAGAGTTTATACCCCTTAACACCCTCGAGATAGCTAATAAAGATTCATTTGAGAGCTATTGGTTCAAGTTTATCAGTTTTAATGTGAGTATAAGAAGTACAACCAAAGAATCTTAAGTAGGTATAGAAGGGAGGCTTACCATTCCACAATTCTTCAGGTGTTTTAAACTAGTTATTAGAAGAAGTACGCCTATTAATAAGGTACACAGTAGTGCTAACAGCCTCTACCCAGAAGGATTTAAGGAGACCCGAGCATGAAAGCATGCTTCGGACTCTCTCTAAGACAGTCTTATTCATCCTCTCTTCTAGGAAATTTTTTTGGGGAGTTTCCTAAATAGTTTTATGCATTTTAATACCTTCATATTCACAATATTGAATGAATCTAGTGGATAGATATTCTAGTTTATTATCTATTCTCGTGGTTTTAATTTTCTTCCCAATTTAGTTTTCAACCAAATTTTTCCAGGTTTTAAAGGTTTGGAAATCATCAGATTTATTTTTGAGAATGTAAATCCAGACTTTTCTCAAAAATTCATTTATAAAAGTGACAAAATAGGAACCTCCTCCATGGGAGGTAGTCCTTGATGTCCTCCATAGGTTATAATGGATATATTAAAGGGGGAAGAAGCTTTAAATTAGGACCCATTAAAGGTGAATTTATTAGCTTTTCCCATCACACAATCTTTACAAAATGGAGGATTGGAAGTTGTGATGTCACTCAACAACCCTTGCTTATTGAGTTACTCTAGGACCTTGGAGCTAACATGCCTCAATATCTTATGACAAAGCATAGTATTTTTAGTTTTAGTGTTGTAGACACTACCCAACTTCCTTGAATGGGTCTTTCCATTCAAGACATAAATCCCATTGATCAGAGACCCCTTAATGATGGTTCTAGATCCTTTAGATATTTTTAGACAACCTCTTTCAGACCTAAAAGTAATCCCCTTTTGGTCTAAGATCCCTAAAGAAATCAAGTTTCTATAAAGGTTGGGAACCCACCTTACATCTACTATGGTGATGGTGGAATGATCATCTAGTTTTAGTAAAACAGAACATCTTACCTCAACCTTACACCTCTTATTATTTCCTAAGAGGACATCTCCTTGTACCCTTTCAACCGATTCTAGGAATGACTCTCTAAAAAGGCACATGTGAGAGGAACAACCTGATTCAAGGACCCACTCTTGACTAAGTGAATGGATGGACACATTTTTTACTTTAGCAGTTTCATAACCTGAGTCAACTAGAAGAGATTGATCAGTGGGTTGTTTGGATTCTAACTCATGTTTGAGTTTCCCACATTCGGGCTTAGTATGCCCCAGTTTGCCATAATGAAAACAAGTGACATTTCTTTCCCTATAATCAGATCTAGGTTTGGGGTGCTTATTTTTTTTGCTTTTATATTTGGTGAACTATTTCTTTTTACCCTTAGACGGTGGTCTACCCGTAGAGAATAAGCTCTTTGCCTCACCTTTAATTCTAGGTTTGGAGTGTAGTTCTTTAGAAAGAAGGTTCGACTTAACCTCTTAAAGGGTTAGGGAGTCTTGACCATACATTATAGTTTCAACTAGTGTGTTGTAGGCATGATCTAAAGATATTAAAAGGACCATTTCTTGATCCTCATCATCGATAATTACATTAATGTTAGCAAGATCTAGCATGACCTTGTTAAATTCATCAATATGGGCTTTAATAAAATTACTAGAGTTCATTTGAAATGTAAACATGAAATGTTTTTTTATAAATTCTACCAACTAATGAAACAGTTGTGCATAATTTATGTAGTTTAAACCAAATACCAGTAGCAGTGGACTCATAAACAACTTCTCTTAGAACTTTATCACCTACTGAAAGCAGTAGAGAGTTATATGATTTAACTAACACATCAGGGGATACATCTTGGTATTTTGTAGTGGTATGTCTGGCTTCACTTATAGTAACAACAAGTTTCTTAGGCCCACAAAGGGAATCAATTAAACCATGCTGAACTAGCAGGGCTCTCGTCTTAATTTTCCAAAGATTAAAGTCATTATCGCCGTCAAATTTCTCGATTTCGAATCTAATTGTTTACATGTTTACCCAAAGAGTAGATGTCGAGTTCTTGCGAACAATGTTAAGTGTACGCCCCCAACAACCAGCCAATCTCTAGGGTAAACAGTGTTTATCTAAAGGGATTTGAAATGCTAAGAAATATAGACAAGATAGTGGCTTTAAACAATAACAGTACAGAGACAGTGGTGATTTAAGAAGAGATTCAAATGCGGAAATTACAATAGAAACCAATACTGCAAAACAAGAAACAAAAGTTGAATTTGACAGCAAAAGAAAACCAGTGAGGCTCTGATATCACTTTGTGAGGGGAAATAGAGAATCGAACACAAACAGAACACCAAACCCCAAAAGGGTCGTATTAGATTATTGCAATCGGATATCGAAAATTACAGAACAAGAACAACAAGATGCAAGAAAGTGAAAGAAAGTAGCAAAGAACACGGTATTTAATGTGCTCCGGTCCCTTGGGGACCTACATGCACGGTAAGAACACCACTCATATGCATGTGTTTTATTAAGCTCAAAACATAAATAGATTTATAGTACACAGAGATGAAGAAACGTCAACATAAGCATAAAGAGATAGTTGTTGTAACAGAGAACCAAGGAAAGAAAATGTAATTAACTTACTGTGTCGGACACTAGATGGTCTGAATGTATTGATCACTTCGAATTCCTTGCTGGAGAACTGTACTGATTTGTTGCGCTTGCTGAGGATTTGGATCTTGCAACACTACTTCTCTGATCAGGATCGTGTTCACTCGGGTACTCGGTCTCCTGTCTTCTAGGTCAAAGAAGATTGTTATTGATGCTCCACCAGAAGTGGTACACCAATAGTGTGCCGCGGAGATTAACCATCACAGAGATTCACCGCCAAGGAATTGAAAACACTTGATTAGGGTTTAGGAACCAAAACGAGAGCTCGAGCGCACCACAGCGGGGAGAGAACCGAAATGAATCGTGTCGAATCAAACAGGTGCAGGAGGTGATCAATTCCCCCTGACACACCTGCAAGTTGTAATTGTACGCCCAACCAGATAGTACCACATGGTACATCCGAACAGAAACCGCAACGGCGTAATCTGATAAGGTAAAACAAGTGGACGGTGAGGATTACATAGGCGACAATGCTAATCGACGACTAGGTATTCATCCGGTGTGGATAAATGAGTCAACACAGGCGCAAGTAAACAAGCATCAGGTCGCACATGCCAAGGCCCAAGATTAAAGCCCAAGCGGACAAATAAAGTGGCCCAACAATAAAACAAATTGAGCATTTATTGAAATTGAAAAAATAAACACAATTCTGCATGCATGCATATTAATAACATAAATGGCAGAATCAAATGAAGACAAATTTCAATATGAAAACATAAATTGAATGTCATAATTCACAACCCTCATAAAAGTTACCTTTATCAGCACTTTTGTTTTGCGCTGATAAAGTCTACCATTGCTTATTGCAAGTTTTGTAGTAGTGGGCTTTGATCGTCTAAAAGTAACGTACCTTTTAACTATGGCATGGTAACCGCTCAAGGCTTTAGTGACCGCTTTTGATGATGGTCAAAACCGTTTTATCTAAAAGTATTATATCAAACCATGCGATATAGCTTTTGGATATGCCCTTTGGAATTTGCGTCTAAAGATAATGATATTGTAATGTCTAATATATTCTTATACTACAATCCATATTCAGTTACTCCCAGTCAATTCCTCAAACACATCACCTATCACATGAATGGAACGCAAAGGATAACCTCCATGTTTTAAAACCAAAAGTATTTTTGAAGGTTTAGAATTCTTCATAACATAATTTTCACTACCTCAAAAATGGGTTTTCGCAGTCACTCTTTAACAGTGCTAAAAAAAAGCGATTATAAAGGGGTACCTTTATCAGCGTTTTTTTAGCGCTGATAAAGGTAACCCTTTATCAGCTCTTTTTTTAGCGTTGTTAAATAGACCCCCTTTATAAGTGCTTTTTATAAGTGATGATAAAGACCTCTCCCCCCTCTTTTATCAGCGCTTTTTTACTAGTACTGATAAATGGTATATTTCAAAAAAACATTAAAAATAATATATTAATATATAAATATATTTATATTGATATAAATATAATATATGTTTTTTAAATATGTTTTAGATAAGGTTAAATAGACATTTACACTTAATATATATGATAATTAGTGAAAATGATTTATAAAATAAATAAAAAAATTAATTAATAATTTATTAATTATTATCGAGTAATAGTCATTTAATAGCAATTTTATATAAAAAAATAAAAAAAAAATTAATAAAAGATCGAAAATAAGTTGAAAAGGAAACTTGAACTTCAAACAACCATAACTTTTGATCCGGGTGTCCGTTTTGAGCTCTACCATGTATGAAATCGAAACATGTGACGAGCTCTACGTCCTTGATTAGATAGGTAAACCTCTGTCATAGAAGGCCTCCAAAACCGAGTTTTTAGTCGGGACACCCCAATTTTTTAACATTCGATGGATTTTCAACCTCGTTTAAGTGGATCTTTTACCTTTTTTCATTGGGGACTGAGTTTATATTCAGGGCTTACATTCATAATGATATAATGATTTTGAAATTTTATCATTTTTCACAATGTACTGTTATTTATAATCAAATATATAACAATATGTGTGTACTGACAAACATATATATGTTTATCTACATATTCTAATATATGTATATGAATAATGATTTTTTAATCTATGTAAATAAAAATTAATTTTTATTTATTTATTTTTATCATTGCTTTTTTAGGGACCCCTTTTAATAGCGAATTGATTATCAGTATTTTTTGAGCGTTGATAAATACTTTTTAGCGCTGAGAAAACCATGTTTTGTCGTAGTGTTTGGAAATTGTAAATTGGGGGAATATGTTAGTGGCGCATTCATGGTCCCTTCTTGACCCGATCTAAGTTCAGTTTGGATGCATGAACCAACTTTTGTCAATGGGGTTTGTCTAGGGACTTTATAATGGAATAAAATAAATACTATAAACGATGACCAAAAATAAATAAATACAATAAATATGAATAATGGTGATTTAACAATTATTTGGCCACGCTCACGATGACAACAAATATTGTCTGTATTCATGGTACTTGTACCCGAACGATTTAATTTCACAAAACTCATACCAGTTAATGAGTTGTTTATTTTTAAATCACATTACTCTATTGATTTTATTAGCTATGCTGGTTTTACTATCCCAATTCATTTATTAATTTTATTATAAGTTCAAAATTTTAAATTTCATTTATAATAAATTAAATATAATTAAAAAATTAATAATAATATCATCTAGCCGCCACGCTGAACGACCTTTGAAAATTCCACTAGGAAAAAACAAACAGTCGATTCACCTTCTCACGAACTTTACGTTGAACGTTCCATCAAACTATTTTTGGGCTGTAGCTAACATTGTCTATTAAAATACGCCATAAAATATTGAAATAATTTCACGGCCTAACCCAAATTTCTAGAACTTCAAAACCGTGAAATGGTTTCTTGATTTTGGTGTTCCCGTTGAACCAAAAACCTGAAAAATATTTTCATGATTTTGATATACAATTTTTAAAAATTTGTTTTATTTTGTTTTGTTATATATATATATATATAACAAAATTTAAAACACTTTGAAATGATGTTTCTTTTTAATTACTTGAAATAAAGTAATTTGATAATATAACATAAAGCCTCATTCACGACGCACACCCTTTTATAATGAAAGGGTCCTTAAATCCATTTCAATTTTTTAATGTGTAATTCAGTTACCACTTCTTCAGCATTAAAATAATAATATATTAATAATAATACACATAATTAATAAAAAATGATTAATAATATAACTAATAAATTTAAATAATATTAATAGATAATATACATTTTAGAATATAGTTTAATAATGCGAAACATGATTGGTAGTTGATAATTAATAATTTCTAATATAATTAATAATTAATAATACAATTAACAGTTAATAATATGATTGATAATTAATAACAAGTAATTTGCAATATAATTAACAATTAATAATTAACAATATAAGCAATAATAAATAATAATATAATTAATAATTGATTGATATGATTAATAATTTTAAATATAATTGATTCATTATTGGTAGGAGATTACAAATCGCAAACAACAGACGCACACTCAAACACCATAGTGATTCAAGCATTATCTATCTCCACAGGGAATGACAAGCATCCAGGAGACCTCGTTATTTCACGAACTTCACAATCACCTACTGAACATTATTATTCAACTAGAAAAAAAAAACAAAACAAAAACAAGTCGTTTAGCGGTGAAATCTATAATATACAATTTTTTATATTTTTTTAATGAAATGAGTAGGCTTTTTTAGGAGACAGGGATTGCTCAACGCCACTTCATTTGGCAATGAACTTATTTTTGGCATGCGCGTCACTTCATTTGGCGCTCACACCCTGTGTTAAAAAAAATTAATTTTAAAATTAATTTTGTTATATATTTATATTTGTATATATATATATATATAATTTAAAATATATGTTTATAAAAAATATTTATAAATTGTTGTGAAATTGATCGAATGCCGATTGAAACCGCGAGTTATTTCGAAACCGGAAATGTAAGATCGATCGTAGGCGAAGCGCATCGTTGAGAAAGCGAGCGTCAAATTTGCGCATGACGATTGTAACGACGAATGGAAATACAAATACAAGAGAAATACAAAAGGTAAAGAACACAATGTAGAGCCAAAAGTCCATATCATTTCATTAACATATCACCATATTTATAGAGTACATGAGATCTGATCCAACAGTAAGAATATGAAAGGTTGGTCATTAAGAGGAATTAATTGGGAATTGAGGAGTTATCATTATTGTCATAATTATGAAATCCATTAATAAATCATTTTTAAGGTACCCATTTTTGAGGTAAATCATTTTTAAGGTACCCAATGTGGAAGAATCTTCTAGATTCACAACACACACCTCATCACCATCCAAAATTATAAATCATTGAACAACATTCACTTTACCAAATGAAGGATTAATCATTTGATCAAACCTCATCAACTCTCAAATATTCATGATATCACAAATCATATCAACAATTTTCATGAATAATTTCATTCGTTTCAAGGAATGAGATATAGTAATTAATACTACATTCACATAGGAGAATTCATTCATTCAGTAGGATTTCGTGATCCATGAATGACAATTTATTATTTATCAATAATGATCATCTTGCATAAAATATAAATTTTATCGACTATGATGATCATTGTTTTAACCACTTCAGGTGGTAAAATCATTTTCATAATATATATCGGATTATCAAAACTATGTAATTCAATCATTTCATTTATGAATTATATGAACAACAACATCCACTTCAGGGGATAGATGAATTAAATGAGATGATATTGATAATCCATAAGAATATGATAAATAATAATGTTTCCCTTGATATTGTTGTTGCAGGAACAATAAGTGATAAATGGAGATATTATTCAATATAATGTCAAAGGACATTATTTTCATATCATCCTTCAGGGATGAAATATTTTATAAATATCAATAAAATTCATTGTGCTCTGTAAATATTTACTATCATCAAACCACTTCTGGTGGTTATATTTTTATTATTTGTTATAAACAAATACAACACAATGATCATTCGCAAAACATCATATTCACCCCGAACTTGATTTATAATAAAATCAGGTATATTTGCATTCGCTTCGAGGAATTAAATAAATCATTTTCAATAAATATTCTCATTCACTCCAGGGAACAGAATAAAATTATTTGTTCAAGTTTTATAGTGTCTTCAAGACAATTGCATGAATATTCAATTCAACAATTTCATCAATTTCATCCACTTCAGGGGATTAATATATATATAATATATTTATGTTTGTTCATCAAGAATATTTAATTTCTCTAAAACATTTTATAAGAAATAAAAGAAAGAGAAAATAAATAAAACAAATATATACAAATATTTAAAGTAAACATCATCTCCATCATGAACCTTTATATAGTATAATCTATCTTGACACCTTCAGAGTGAACAATAAATAAGAGATATGAAATTTCATGGTTCATGGAATGATTAGCGAACTTCAGATTGACGTACGACAGGTACAGAATGATCATCGAACTTCGGTTCGACGTACGACAGGTATGTGATGATCATCAAACTTCGGCTCAACGTACGACGGGTACGTGATGTTTATCAAACTTCGGCTCGACGTATGAGGGGTACACGATGTTCATCAAACTTCGGCTCGACGCACAACGAGTACACGATGTTCATCATTCAACGACTCGACGTACAACGGGTACGCGATCTTCATCATTCAACGGCTCGACTTACGAAGGGTAGGCGATCTTCATCATTCAACGGCTCGACGTACGACGGGTACGTGATCTTCATCATTCAACGACTCGATGTACGACGAGTACGCGATCTTCATCATTCAACGGCTCGACGTACGACAGGTACGCGATCTTCACCATTCAACGGCTCGACGTACGAAAGGTACGCGATGTTCATCATTCAACAGCTCGTCGTACGACAGGTACGTGATGTTCATCATTCAACCACTTCTGGTGGTGTAGTTTTTTATTCATTTGATGAATGATGTTTGTCTCAGCATCTACTACATCGGTTATTAATCAAACACATTCTCTCCAAGGAATGAAGTGAAATTTTTCAACCGTGAGTCATTACACCTCTTCAGGAGTTCATTATTTTTCCCGCAGCAAAAGATTAAGAAAATCATATATTATTTTCACATTTATCAAGAGGGAAAAAATTAATGTAACAATATCTTAAATATAAAATAAGGCTTACCTTTTGACGTAGCTCCTCGAATGAGTGGAGTCGATACATATACAAAAGAGTATGTCAAAATAAGAATGTTTATAAAAACATGTGACATACCTTTTTCCTATGAGATTTTTCTTATACCGATGATGGGGATGAAGACAGCGATGTCACGATGCGCAATGCGGAGAAGAAGATCATGATGATAACGTGTTGTGAAATTGATCGAATGCCGATTGAAACCGCAAGGTATTTCGAAACCAGAAATGTAAGATCGATCGTAGGCGAAGCAAATCGTTGAGAAAGCGAGCGTCGAATTTGCGCATGACGATTGTAACGACAAATAGAAATACAAATACAAGAGAAATACAAAATGTAGAGCCAAAAGTCCTTATCATTTCATTAACATATCACCATATTTATAGAGTACATGATATCTGATCCAACGGTGAGAATATAAAAGGTTGGCCATTAAGAGGGGAATTAATTGGGAATTGAGGAGTCATCATTATTGTCATAATTATGACATCCATTAATAACATTTCATAACATAAATATATATATAACAATATTAAATTTAAAATCATTACCTGATTATTCATCCATGCAGGTTTGAGTAATATTTTTATAACTTAAACCATGTCCAAACCCGATTAGAGGGTTCCCAAACACGAAATATCACTACAATAGAACCTACGATTAATAGCATGATAAACATTATCACCACTTGATAAAATCGTTGATAAAGGGAGGTCTTTATGAGTGTCGAATAAAAGCACTGATAAAGGATGACCTTTATCATCGCTGATCAAGGGCACTCTTTATTAGCGTTTTTATCTGGTGCAAATAATGACCACCCTTTAGGAGCGCTTTTTTCTAACACTGATAAAAGATATATTTCATTTAAAAAATTATATCATTAAAAATAATATATTAATGTATAAATATTTTTATATTGATAAAAATATAACATATTTCATTAAATATTTTTTATACACGACTAAATATACATTTTCACTAGATATATAAGATATTTTGATAAAAATTACATATAAAATAAAAATTATCTACATATATATATATATATATAATTTTATTAAATATTATTTTTATAATACTAAATTTATATGATAAATCATTTAAATTTATATGTCATATATTTAGTGAAAAATGATTTATTAAATTAATTAAAAATATTAAATATTAATTGATTTTTTTTACTAATTATCACATTTTGTTTTATCAATGTCACTTGTTTTTTCTATTTGACATATATATCAAATAATAAATATTTAATTATTAATTTTAAAATATGACTAAATATGTTACACTTAATATGTCATACAGTAATTTCACGTGTATACATATACAAAACTACTTCAATTTTATAGAAACAAATACACTCAAATAATTTGAATTACTAACATTATCGTTTTATATTTTTATTTATTAATTTTAAATTTTAAAATTTTAATATAATATGTTTTTAATTATTACATTTTATTCATTTTCAATATTTATATTAAATATATTCTATTTTTTACTATTTAATTAATACATATATCTATATATTTATATTTATTTATTTAAATTTATTCATTTTTACTAATAATTATTTCATTATTTTTTTAATATTTTGGTAATTTATTCATTTTTTATTCTTATTTGTTTAATATTTTTTTTAAAATTTTATTCATTTTTAATATTTTTTTAATATTTTTTAATTAACATTTATTGTTTTTAATATAGTTGAAATTTACATAATTAATATATATTCATTTTCAGTTAAACATGTATTTATTTTTTTAATTTATAAAATTAATCCCTTAATTCATTTTTTATGTTTTTTCAATTGATTCATCTTTTAATTAAATTTTACTCATTTTTTTCATGAATTCATTTAATATTACTTATTCATTAATAATGTTAAGTTATTTTTTACATTTTTTTATAATTTATAAATTTTAAATATTGATTCGTTTGTTATTTTTGTAATTTATTCATTTTTAATGTTTTTATACATAATTATTCAATAATATATTTAAAATTTTAATATATAAATAAATAAATATATATATATATATTAATATGTATAATATTGCTTTAAATATGATTTACGATGAAGGTTCAGGTGTCGAACACATTCATATCAAAAATTTATTAATGAAAAAAGAAATACAAAAACAACCTGCAAACATGTGGCACATAAAGCACCATCAAACCATTAATGTGGAAAACCAAAGCCACCCAAAAGTGAAACATGACGAGATACATCGCCTAATTCACAATAACAATGGACCAAGACCCTTGAAATCATCCGATTACCGCCACCCATCACCATCTTGACCCAAGGTCGACCAAGATGCTTGGATTATAGGCCCACATTGAGACATCTTGTAGGTCCAATATAAATTAACCCAAGGTCCATGAAGATAAAATGTTGGCAGGCTCAATATATGCAAGTTCGATCCGGTGATCACGGGTGACCTTGCTGCACACCCACCATTCGCAAATCAACGTCAGGCTCTCACTCATGAGTCCTCGTCAAGCAGCGTTGTCCCCATCTCTTCGCCACACCTGAGGTCTCCAGCAATCAGTACCCGTGAGAAGAGTCTCAAGGTTGTCACCCTAAGACATCCTGCATCCCGAGGTCTACTCTAGCATCTTGTGTCTCGCTAACCAGCATTTGAGGTCATTGTTGGGTTGCTCCTCTTTCGACAACCATCCATGTTGTCGGGAAGGTTCCTCACTATCATCATCTATTTCCAGGAAACAACACCGACCATATCCCAACATCCGCACTACAAACATTCTTCATCAACCTCGTCGCCTAGGTGGGGCTCCTTCGGTGACCGTGCAAGCATCGTGCCATGGACCCTCACCTCCTACCATTGGCCGCATGAGACATGTGACCTTCGCCATCCCTAAGTCATCAAGCTGTCGCTAGGGTCCGAAATCCCACGCCAGCCTACACCGCACACCTTGAGATTGGCAAAGATCTTCTCATTGTCCCCGTTGTCGGGAGGGGATTTTATAAATCGAGCCACATTTTCTTGATGGGAGCATCTACACCTTGAGTCAACTTTTTCAGAACCACTGTCAATCACCATCGTTAGGGTTTCTTCTAGAGCCATGATGTTAGGTTGTGACACCTTGAGGAAAAAAATGCTATCTAAAGTTAAGAGCGTACCTGGTTTGATTTCAAAATTCCACTCCCAGTCATCACATCCATCGCTTTGATCATATTAAATTCTCATTTCAGGGAATCCAAAATTCAACTAGCAACACTTAACACCACATGCTGCAAGGATCTCATAGTGGCCAATAATCTTCTCTTCCAACAATCCATTTGAGATGAGCGGTCTGAGAGAACAATCACTAGAGCGATTTCTATGAAAATCATGAGAGAGAATCTCTCCATTTGGGAGAGAGAAACAATATATCTCCTGCTACATATGATTTATGTATTACATAATATGTATATTTATATTAATTAAGTCATATATTTAGTGAAAATGAGTTATAATTAAAAATTAATATTAATTAAAAATATTGATTAATTTTATTGAGTAATGAGTGTTTAATAAAATATCATTTTTTTTCAATTTAACATATATCAAACCTCTGTTACATTAATTTCACATATACATATAGGTAATTAATATAATTTTAAATATAACACACCCACATAAAATTTCTAGAATTTATTCAATTTTTAATTTTCATTTTAGAGTTTTATTTATTAACATAATATATTTAATATTTATTTTGTTTTTATTTGATAAATCATATTCATATTTTATATTTTTATTCAATATATAATGTTTATTACCTTTTAATATTTTTTTTAAATTTATTCATTTTTATTATTATTTACTCACTAATAATCTTAATTGTTTTTAAATATTATTGTAATTTATTCATTTTCAATTTTTCATAGTTTAATATTTTTTTAAAAATATCCATTTTTAATATTTATTTATACAAGTTTATTCATTAACATGCAATGTTTTTAATATGAGTGTAATTTATATTATTAATATGTATTCATTTTCTTTTTTTACATATATTTATTTTTTAATTTTTTAATAATATATATAATTAATAATACTTGTTCATTTTTTTACATTTTTGAAATCTACCAATTTTTAATTATTAAATTTTACTTTTTTTAAAATTCATCTATTTAATATTATTTAGTATTATTTATTCATGAATAATGATATTTTTTTTACTTTTCTTTATAAATTTTCTAGTTTTAATATTTATTCTTTTAATATTTTTATAATTTCTTCATTTTCAACATTTATTAATATATATTTATTCATTAACATTTAAGGTTTTTAATATGGCTGTAATGTATATATTTAACATGTATTCATTTCATTTTAATATCTATTCATTTTATTTTTTAATAATTTATATAATTAATAAAACTCAATTATTATTTTAATATTTTTGAAGTCTATTCATTTTTAGTTATTAAATTTTACTCATTTATAACATTAATGCATTCAAGATTATCTATTCAATAATAATGTTAATTAATATTTACCTTTTTTATTATTTATTAATTTTAATATATATTTGTTTAATATTTTTTAATTTATTTTATATAGTTTTTATCAACGCTTTCCAAAAAGTGGTGATAAATATAGGTTTTTTTAGTGATAAAATAAAATAGTGCTGATAAAACCTATCTTTATCAGTGCTAAGTCAACCCTATAATTAAAAGAGCCGACAAAACTGATCTTTATCAACGCTAAAATCTTAGCGCTGATAAAGATGGATTTTGTCATCGCTAAAATATAAAGTGTTGAGAAAGACCCATCTTTATCAGCGCTAAAATTTTAGCGCATATGAAGATAGGTTTTGCCAATGATTTCTATTTTAATGCTTACAAAACCTATATTTATCAGTGTTTTTTTTGGAAAGAGCTGATAAAACCTTTATGATCTTTTAAATAGAGCCCTAATAGAGGATCCCATTGCACACACCGTTGAAGATCTCATGGAACTAAAGGTTTATCATCAATCCGCCTCAAACTTATCAAATGAATTGATACTTTCGAAACCCAAGGTTTGTGACTTGTGATTCATCATTCAAGCTCTTGCAATATTTCATCATTTTTAGTTCTTATTTGTGTTTTTTTAATTTTCCCAAAGGGTTTGAATAGCGTGAACAATCTTATTTTTCATCGATCTAACTCCTAGATTCTCCATATGTGCATTTTTTTATTTTTTGTACAAAATGAATATTTTATGAACCTAATAGGATGAATATGAAATGAAAATGGATCTACACTAATCGTATGAAAAAAAATATTATGAAGATGGAGTTAAATATTTCATTAAGTTTTCAATAGAGCATGCAAATGACCCTTCTAAAATACTTTTTCCATGTTTACATTGTTTCAATTAAATACAAATTCATCTAGAAGAGTTGGAAGAACATTTTATTTTTCATTAAATAGACCAAAGCTTTAAATTTTGGACTAAACATGGAGAGAAACTAAATGTACATACTGATTGGGATAAAGTTATGATATATGGATAATTTGATATAAATACCAGTGTAAATGATGATGGATATTATATGGAAGAAATAATAATGGAAATTGAAGATTACCTTCTTGATTGAAAAAGTTTTTTGAGAAGTTAAATAGTTGTTCTAAGAGACAATTACATACCAACTGTACTAAATATACAACAATGTAAGCTATATTGAAGTTATATAATTTGAAATCTAGTAGCGGATGGAGCGACACTAGATTTACATAACTACTTGGTCTCCTAAATGATATTCTACTAGAATAAAACGAGATTCCTTGTCGAAAATATAATGCTAAAAGAATACTACGTTCAATGGTCATGATCTCTGAAAAAATACATACCCCTCCAAATGATTGCATAATGTTTCTCAAGGACTGTGAATCACTCAAAAAAATTTCTAAGTGTGGCATGAATCGATATAAGAAAGATGAATCAAGTCCTTTGAAAGATGTATGGTACTTTCCTATCATTCCATGGTTTAGATAACTATATGGATTGTAGGAAACCATTAGAAAATTGACATGGAATATAGAGATAATAATTAAAGACGAGAAACTACGTCACCCAGCAGACTCTCCTCGGTGGATGAAAATTGATTATGAGTATCTTGAATTTGAAAATGAGTTGATAAACCTCTATCTAACATTATCTATAAATGAGATAAATAATTTTGGTGTTCAGAGTAGTACTCACAATACATGGATAGTTATGTTGTTAAATTATAACTTTCCAATATGGTTATAAATGAAGCGCAAATACATTATGTTGTCTTTGCTTATATCTAGACCAAAAAAACATGGTAATGATATTGATGTTTATTTGGATCCATTTATTGAAGATCTGAAATTGATGTGGGATACATACGTTACATTATTTTATGATCATATAAGTGAATAATTCACATTGAGATCCATGTTTTATGGGATGATAAATGACATTCCTACTTATGGAAATTTTTTAGGCTATAACATTAAAGGAATTTTGGGGTGTCCCATTTGTGAAGAATGAACACTTAGTTAATTTGAAACATTCCTTGAAGACTGTATCTTTAGGACATCAGAAATTTTTACCTCGTTGACATAAATATTGATCCTAGATGACATCATTTAATGGGAATAAAAAATATGTTACAACACTATCTCCACTAACATGTGATCAACTATTCAAGAAAGTAAAAGATATAACATTTTTTCAGTAAACCATTTTCAAAAAACCTTATGAAACAAGGTTAGAAAAACAGATCAAATTTCATCGAATTATCATATTGGAATTATTTATACATCATAAATTCTCTTGATGTCATCCATGTAGAAAAAAATTTATTTGATAATGTATTTGGCATGTTACTAAATGTTCCTAACAAAAAAAATGGCATTAAGTCCATATTGGACATGATTGAGAAGGGGATAAGGGAAGAGTTTGCATCAGTGAAGTGTGAAAACCATAATTTTCTTCCTCCAGTATCATACAGTCTATCCAAACAATAAAAATTATAGTTTTTAAATTTCCTTAATGGTGTAAAAGTTACAGAGGGGTATTCATCAAATATAAATAATTTCATGTCAATGACTAATTTGATGATACATTGTCTAAATTCACATGCTATCATTTTTTTCTGAAAGATTCAATGCTCGTTTCTTTACATTGCATTCTACCATAAAATATACGACATACATTAACCAAAATCTGCATCATTTTCAAAGCCATATGTAGTAAAGTTATAAACCTGGTGAAGTTTCCAATCATGAATAAGGATATTGAAGTAATATTATGTGAATTAGATATGTTCTTCCCACCATTATTCCCTAATATAACGGACAACCTAATGGTTCACTTGGTTAGAGAGGTTCAACTATGTGGTCTTGTCCATTATAAATGAACGTACCACATTGAATGATATATAATGATTTTAAAAGGGTACATCAAGAATCACAGTCTTCTAGAAGGTTGTATTATATAATGATATAATATCAAAGTAGTTGTTTGATTTTGTACCAATTACCTACTAGATGTTGATAGCATCGGTCTCCCAAAATATTGTAATACTAGATGCCTTATGGGTTAATCGATTTCCCAAAGAGATGTTGCATCAATTAACACAACCGAGTGGGAGAATTATCACCTATACATTTTACATAATAGTGAATAGGTTTCTTCATATGTTGAATCAGAAAAATTAATTATTAGACATTTGAATCTATCAAGGGATAAAGGATGGATATCATATAAACATACTAAATATTTTATAATATGGTTCTAAGATCATATTTATAAGGGGTTTTTGAAAATATGAATTCAATTATTGAACGAATTCAATGGCTAGCTAGGGTACTGAATGAAAATGTTATATCTTACACTAGTTTTGTAATTAATGGTTATATGTTCTTTATAAAGGAAAAAGATGAAACCAATACGATGCAAAATAATGGATTTATGCTTATGGAAGAAGATATTCATGTATTTGGTTCCAAGTATAGAAATCCAATTTATGCCAATATATTACATTTCAGATTCATCAAACAGATACATGAGTTGGATTATACAACATTTCAAGTGCCAATTTTCCATTGCAAATGGGTTGATAATTGGAGTGTAGTTAAAGTCAATGAATTGGGCTTTGTGAAGGTGAATTTTATTGTGTAAGGATAAAAGGATGATCCATTCATAATGGAATCAAAAGTATCGTAGGCATTTTATATCTCAGATCTAGCAAACAAGAATTGGTCAATTGTATTATTGGTGAGTAAAAAAACTATAGGGTTAGATGAAAATTCAATCGAGGATGGCCCTTTTATTGGGAGATCACAATAATTTCAAAATGATCCCAATGTAGAAAATTCCTTTCACATTATAGGGGACCATAAAAGGGGATTTGAATACTCGATAGATGAGCCAAATCCCTTTAACCTTTAATGAAAAAGAGAGAGTTCATTAAGCAGGTTAATTTTTTTTAAATATAATATGCTTTTCCTCATCATATTATGTGTTTTCTACTACATTTATGTAATCTAAATTAAATTTCTGACAACTCATGCATATAATCTCTTTTGTACAGTATGAAGTTACCAATCCTAGTGATGAATGCATGATTTGATGATGAAATTATGGAATTATTAGGGGATCAAAAACATGTTGATGAAAAAATAAGAACAATGTTTCATCATAATGATAAATAAAATTATCAAGGGAAGGAGAAAAGGTAAAAAAATTAGGTTGACTAGAATCAATGTAGCCAACCTGTTAACCCCAACAAGTCAATGTTCATTAGTTATGTTGGGATCACAATGGGAATGAATGTTCCAATTGATATAGATACATGGTACCATGTTATACATCTATTAAAGGAATCCTTTTGTGAATGTATTAGGGTAATGATACAATATACTTTCTCCATTTTACCGAAAAATTATATAATGAAACGTTAATTCAATTTTCATGATCCCTTTTAGAGTTTTTCTATTTTAGATTATTTATATAATAAATATGTCTTAATGGTCATAGGAAATGCTCAGAGAGGCTTCCAGAAAATTCTTACAAAGAATTATATCAGGGATGTTGATGGGAAAGCAAAACCACACCCATCTATTATGTATGAACACATTATAACCCAAGAAACATAGAAAACATTCCTTAATCACTGTTGAGTTAATAAGGTTTTCCTTATGACTTTTCCATTACTTCATACTTAGGGGAGATTGTTAAGACATTAAGGTTTTCTTTATGACTTTACCATTCCTTCTTGTTTTGAAAATCAAAAACACCTTATCTCAAGGAAAATCTCTTTTTACCACTTTTTTTTACTTCTATAAGGAAAAATTTCCTTCCTCAAAGAAATTTATCCTTATCATGTTCTCAGTGCTCATATCATAATTTTTTCTAAGTGTAAAATTAGGTTTTAAACCAAAACCTCAGAATCCTATAATTACCTAGATATGAAGCATTCTGTTTTAGGATCCAAATTCTCAGAATTCTGGTTACAAACTCTTCTGAGTTCTAATTCCGAATTCTGAATCAAAATTCTGGTTATGAACTATTCTGAGTTCTGACTCTGAATTCTAAATCAGAATTCTGGTTAAGAACTTTCTGAGTTTTGACTCCGAATTATGATTATGAATTCTGGTTACGAACTTTCTGAGTTCTGACTCCGAATTCTGATTAAGAATTATGGTTACGAACTTTATGAGTTATAACTCCGAATTATGATTACGAATTCTGGTTACGAACTTTTTGAGTTATGACTCCAAATTCTGATTATGAATTCTGGTTATGAACTTTTTGAGTTCTGACTCCGAATTCTGATTACAAATTCTGGTTACGAACTTTCTGAGTTCTGACTCTGAATTCTAATTACGAATTCTGGTTATGAACTTCTCTGAGTTCTGACTCTAAATTCTCTGAATACAGACTCCGAACTCCTATGAGTTTTGACTCCGAATTATAATGAACTATGACTCCGAACTATGTAAGTTCTGGTTCCAAATTCTTGTGAATCCAGACTCTGAATTTCCTTGAAATTCAGACTCTGGAATTCTATAGAGTTCAGGTTCCTAATTCCTAGAAAATAGAATCCCAATATCCTTGTATTATAGCCTCCAAATTCAATTTTGGTTAGACTCTTAACTTTAATTTTCTTACATTCTGAATATTGGATTTTAGTTATGTAATCATATTTTTTACTTACACTTGTTTTGTTATAAAATGATGTCGTGATTTTAGTTATTAACTAACCATTGTTTGAGTGATACGTGTACAGGTCCCTCTGAAATTCAAGGAAAAATATGACCGTTGGAGGAGGGAGATAACCATTGGAGTTGTTCCTATAAATAGGAGCTCATTTGAAAGAGCTCAGAACTTTTTGAGGGAATGAAATTTGACAACTGTGCTTACATACTGTTGAAGTGATTTCTAGAGAGAGATACTCTTATAAAATCTCAGGCTTTGTGCAGAAAGTTTGAATGGCTTGTTCAAAATTTTCTTCGTGCAGATTTTCTTAGTGTAGAGGTGCAATTTCCTTGAAATCAGAGACTTTGGGTTGTGAAGTCTGAGGTTCCGATTTCCTTACAAATCGAGGACTTGCAGGGATAGCAAGACATATACTGATCTTCGAAAAGAGGGCTTACCTGGGTTTGGGTAAGACAGACTTTCTTGAAAGTATAAATCAAGGGACCTTTTATTCAGGGTTGTTGGATACCCTTCTCTTTGGGTTAAAAGAGTTACTACTTGTTACTTATAGTATTTCTATTTTGTTTTCTACTATACTTTTAGTTGTTTAGAAAAGTATAATCTTCTTATAATTCCTTAGACTTGTACTCTGATTATATAGGATTCTATATTCTTTAAGGTAGAATATTAGTTGTTGTAAACTTTTGCTAAGTTTCATTTTCAGAATCACTTTTCCGGAATCAAGCAATTTATTAGAGCTTAGAGGTGTTGTGAATTTTCATTATGCAAAATTTCTTTAGGGATTTTTAGTATGCAATTCACCCCCTCTTGTATTTGGGTATCTCATTATTACATATTCGATCCTACATTTGGTATTATAGAGTATATCATACTCACATACCATCTCAACAATTGGTATCAGAGGAGGTTACCTCTGAATTAATCTCACGATTAGATTCAGAAGAGAATTCTTATTCTTCATATTTTCTAGAATCAGTTTTTCAGACTCGTATAGTTCGGATTCAGTTTTTCTTAAAGATACTCTTGTTTTACAATTTCCTTGCTTAGGAATATTCTCCCTGCTTATAAACTTTTTCTCTTAATTTTGTTTGGAAAGAATCTTCTTTAAAATGGTAAGAATCAATGTTGGTTCCATAGACAATCTCAATCCAACTAGACCACTATCTTTGATGGAAATGATTACGAATATTGGAGAGATCGAATGAAGACTTTCATTATCAATACTGGTGTTGATAATTTTTTTATGCTTACTAGAGGATATAAAATCCCTGACAAAGAAGTTAGTACCTTTACCAATCAAGAAAAACATGAATATCAACTGAATTATAAGGTATGCAATACTTTGCTTTGTTCCATGACTAGAAACATATATAGCCAAATTTCATCTTGTAAAACAGAAAATTGTATATGGAAGAAACTTGAAGTTACTCACTTTGGAACTTCTAAAGTAATTGAAACTAGAAGATCCATGCTCAGAGATGAATATCATGGTTTCTTCTTTCCTTTTGGAGAACCCATATGTAAGGTGAAACAAAGATTCATGACTATTGTGAATAGTTTACAATCCATGGGTGAGAAAGGATTATATGATGAAGCTCTTGTTGATAAGATCATAGACATCATACTGAATGAATGGGAATCCAAAAGGAATGCTATTGATGAGAACAGAAAGGTTACTCAAATTTCCTTAGATGAACTGTTTGAAACTATTCTTCAGCATGAGACTAGAATGAAGAGAGATGCTGATAACGTAAAGAAGAAGAATGGAAATGGAAATGTTGCTTTTACTACAACTTCTAATCATATGAAATCCAAGACTCCTAAGAGGGTTACTAGATACAAATCTAAGAAAGTTGTTATCCAATCCGAATCTAGTGGAAGTGAATCCTTAGAAAATGAATTAGTAAATCTTGCTCGAAGGATGAACAAGATAGCTGGACAGAGGAACTTTCAATTCAGATATAAGAAAAAGGAAAGATAAGAAATATTAAGAAGTTACATGTTATGAATGCAAGAGAGCTGGACACATAAGACCTGACTGTCCTATGCTTAAGAGAAAATAAAGAAAGGAAAAGAATTTAGAGAGAAACATAGAGAAGTATTACAAGGCTAAAGCTAAGAAAGTATTGAAAGATAATGACACCTAGATTGCCAGTGGTGGAGACTCTTCAGATGAATCTTCAGATTATGAATCTTCTGGACAGAAGAATCTTGGTCCAATAGATATACTACCTATTAACAATCATTGTTTAATGTCTAAGGTACACAATGCTAAATCATTGAACAATGTTTCTTTAAATACAAATTATAGTAATGATAAATATTATAACTCTTCGGATGAATAATCTTATTCTGATTAAGATAATACTTTACCTTCCTACGAAGAAGTTTCTAGGTTTGACAAACTCCTTGAGATTGAGAATTCAAAACTCATGAAAAACTTGATAAGGTAAATTCTAGGAATACAATTCTTACTAAGGAAATATCATATCTTTCTAAATATATTGATAAGAAAAATGTTGATTTTGAAAATATTTCAAAAAATCTCAAGGAAGTAAATTTTGAGAAGAATAAACTTTCTAAAGATCTAGAAAACATAATTTCTAAGAAATTTTTTTTAAGCCTAGATCTAGTTCAAAATAAAATGTTTTTGAAGACAAGAACTTGGTTATCAATCTCAAATCCGAAATTTTTTCCTTGAGGAAGTGTTTTTCAAACTTTACCTTAGGTAAAGAAAATTTTGATAAAATGTATTCTCAAATCCGAACTCTAAGGAATAGTTCTGGTTTTGGTTATACTAGTTCTAAACCAATTTTTAGTAACAATTATTTTGTTCCTCAAAGTGCTCCATTCTGTACTAAGTGTTAGTGTGGTGGACACTGGGCAATTTTTTTTCCTTAAACAAAACCCAGTCTAGGATTTCATAAAGCCTATTTTTCTAAAAAGATGCGGGTGCCTAAAATTTTTCTTTCTGAGATTTCCGGATCCAAGAAAGTTTGGATTCTGAAAAACTAACTTTTTCTTATTTTTAGGAAAATAGGGAAGGTACCAACAACAATACTTGGTACATGGATAGTGGATGTTTCCGACATATGGCGGGTAACAAAAACTACTTTGAAAATATTATCAAGATGAAAGGAGGAAAAGTAACTTTCGTAGATAATGCTCAGGGAGAAATTATTGGTATAGGTAATATCATTCTTCTTGGAAAAACTTTGATTTCAAATGTTTTATTTGTTAAGGGTCTTAAGCACAACCTCATTAGCATAAGCCAATTATGTGATGAAAGTTACCTTGTGAATTTTAGGAATGAAAAGTGCTTAGTACACAATTCCAAGGAAGAGTTCATTCTTTCTGCCCATAGGCAAGAGAATTTTTACACACTAAACTTAGAAGACCGTAGGAACCAAGACTTACCTTGACTTAGTGCAATGGAAGATCATTCTTGGTTATGTCATAGAAGGTTAGGTCACTGTAATCTTAGGAACTTATGCAAACTCTCTAAGAAAAGGTTAGTTAAGGATCTACCAGAGCTTAGATTTGATTCTTCAAAAGTTTGTGACCCTTGTCAATATGGAAAGAAACATAAATCAAGTTTTAAATTAGTCGGTGAATTCTCAACTACTGATGCATTATAGCTAGTGCATATGGATCTTTTTGGTCCAATACAAACTGGAAGCATTGGAGGCAAGTACTATGTATTTGTCTTGGTTGATGATTACACTAGATTTACATGGGTCTATTTTATAGCAAAGAAGTCTGAAGCCTTCTCTCATTTAAAAAGTTTTAGAGCCCAAGTTAAAAATGAGAACAACCTTCTATTTAAAACTATTCATAGTGATCATGGAGGAGAATTTAAAAATTCTGATTTTGAAACTTTTTATAGTAGAAAAGGTATTACTCATAACTTCTCAGCACCCAGAACACCTCAACATAATGGTGTTATTGAAAGAAGAAATAGAATTCTTCAAGAGATAACAAGAACCATGTTGAGTGAATATTCTATAGCCAAACATTTTTGGGATGAAGCTGTTAGTACTGCTTGTTATACTATAAATCGAGTTTTGATTAGACCTTTTCTTAATAAAACTCCTTATGAGTTATGGAATGGTAGAAAACCTAGACTTTCCTACTTTAAGGTTTTTGGTTGCAAGGTATTCATTTTGAATACTAAAGTTAATCTACATAAATTTGAACCAAAATATTATGAAGGAATTTTCTTAGGCTACTCCACAATGTCTAAGGCATATAGAGTTTTCAATAAAAACACTTGTACTGTTGAAGAGATAGTACATGTTAAATTTGATGAAACTAATCCTTTTGTTTTTAAACAACCCCAACCTACATCTTCGGATGTGTTTTCAAAAACTGATTATCAACCTATGTTAGAAGATCCTTCTGATAAGGAAAATTTCCAAGAAGATACTTCTGAAACATTTACCCCAGAAGATAAACTACCCTATGTTAATGAACAAGTTTTACAAAACCCAAATCAGTTATTTCTAAAGAATCATCCTAGTGATATCATCATTGGTGATGTGAATCAACCTGTAAGGACTAGAAGTTACTTAAGAAATTAAGTAGAACATCTAGCATTCCTTTCCCAATTAGAACCAAAAAGCACTGATGAAGATTTATGTGATGATGATTGGATTAAAGCCATGCAAGATGAACTAAATGAATTCGAAAGGAATAAAGTATGGACCTTGGTTGAAAGACCTAAGGAAACTTCTATTATTGGAGTAAAATGGGTCTTCAGAAATAAGTGTGATGAAAATAGAATCATTGTTAGAAATAAATCTAGATTAGTTTCTAAAGGCTATAATCAACAAGAAGAAATAGACTATGAAGAAAGCTATGCTCTAATAGCTAGAATTGAATCTATTCGCATTTTAATTGACTTTGTAGATTTTTTCAATTTCAAACATTTTCAAATAGATGTGAAATGTGCTTTCTTTAATGGTTATGTTCAAGAGGAATTTTTTGTTAAACATCCTCCTGGATTTGAAGATACAGAACATCATGATCATGTTTTTAGACTTACCAAAGCTCTATATGGACTTAAACAAGCCCCTAAAGATTGGTATGATAGACTTATAGGATTTTTGCTTTAAAATAACTATGTTAAGAGAAATGCAGATCCAACCCTTTTTATAAAGAAAGATAAGAAAAATGTTTTGATTTTTCAAATGTATGTTGATGAAATTATATTTGGTTCAACTCAGCAATATTTAACCGATTCCTTTTCGGATCTAATGAAATTTGAGTTTAAAATGAGTATGATGGGTGAGTTAATATTTTTCCTTGGTTTTCAAATATCTAAAAAACCAGAAGGAATCTATATATCCCAACATAAGTATATTAAATATATTCTTAAAAATTATGGATATGAAAACACTAAAAGTATTAATACTCCCATTGGTACCTCAAATGCACTTGATCTTGATGAAGCTGGGAAACCAGTAGATCAAACATATTTTAGATGTATGATAGGAAGTTTACTTTACTTGACAGCTAGTCGTGCAGACTTAATGTTTTCAGTATACTTATGTACAATATATCAATCCAATCCCAAGGAATCTCACTTAAAGGCAGTGATTTTTTTTCTACTTAAAGGGAACCATGGATTTAGGACTCTTTTATACTTATGGAAATGATTTTGTTTTAAAAAGTTTTTTGAATGCTGACTTTAGTAGATGTAGAATGGATAGAAAGAGTACATCCGGAACTTGTCATTTCTTAGGAGATTCATTAGTTTCTTGGTCTTGCAAGAAGAAACACTCATTAGCACTTTCCACTGCTGAAGATGAATATGTAGCAGCTAGAAGTTATTGTGCTCAAGTGTTGTGGATGCAACACACACTCACAGACTATGGTATGAGTTTTAACAAAACACAAATTTTGTGTGATAATACAAGTGCCATTGGCCTTAGTAAAAACCTTGCACATCACTCTCGTTCAAAGCACATAGATATTAGGCATCACTTTATTAGGGATCACACACAAAAAGGAGATATCATTCTTCAATTTATCAGAACGCAAGATCAAATTGCTGATATTTTCACAAAATCTTTATCCTCCGATAGATTTGAATACATTAAACAGAAGTTAGGAATGATAACTATAAGGTAATATTCCTCATTAACTTCCTGTTGAACCAATCTCCTTACACTAATAAACTTCTTTCCATAGGGGGAGTACATTTTCTTGTAATTTTTTCATATTTTTCGTAATAAAGTTTTTCATATTTTTCATAATAAAGTTTTTCAAATTTTTCGTAATGAATTTTTTCATATTTTTTGTAATGAAAATAACTTTTTTCATATTTTTCGTAATGAACTTTTTCATATTTTTCGTAATGAAGTTTTTCATATTTTTCGTAATGAAGTTTTTCATATTTTTTGTAATGAACTTTTTCATATTTTTTGTAATGAAGTTTTTCATATTTTTCATAATGAAGTTTTTCATATTTTTCGTAATGAAGTTTTTCATACTTGAAATTTTCTTAATGAAGTTTTTCATACTTGAGATTTTCGTAATGAAGATTTTTGTAATGAATATCTGCGTACTCTTTTTTTCGTACTCAAGTTTTTTTTCAGAATCTAAAGTCCTTCAAGAAGAATTTTGCTCAATACGAATAATTCTCCTGATAATCCGAAAGGTATGTTTCTTTCTTGAGTTTTTTAATAACCTTTTACTTGATATTAGTTTCTTTTGTTTTTAAAATTTCTCGGATTCTAGTTTCCTTAAATCTGAATCTTTTCCTTTAAAAACCTCAAAAGATCGGATCCTACCAAATTTTCCTTGCATCTATCATTTCAACCGTCAGATCAGATCAGAAGAATTCTCAGCCATTGGATTTAGATGGGAAGTTCAACCGTCACTTCAAAACCTATAAAAAGGTTACCCCTGATGGTTATCCCACATTGATTTTCAAAGTTTTTTCATGTCGAAGCTCTGCCCAACTTCAAAAGCCCGTTCCAGATTTTCAAAGTTTTCTCAAGTCTGAATGTCTTCTAAAGTTCCTTCTCAAGAAATGTCTTCTATCAAGACGATTTTGGAGTGGAAAATTTATAGGGAGAGGTTGGTGCATCCAAACTTATTCAATAAGTATAACTCTATTATTTCAAATAATATCAAGCTTAATGGATGGAAGAGTTTATCCATATCAAAGACAGGAGCTCAGGATGTTGTGTATCCAGATCTACTCATTGAATTTTATGAATCAGTTTGCTTTTTCAAGGAAGATGGTAGAGAAAAATTTTCCTTCAAGAGTTATAGAAAAACATATACACTTTCATACATCAAGGCTGCTAGCTTGGTAGGGTTATCTTATGAAGGTGAGGCAAAATTTTGTTCCCACAAGCTACCAGATGTTCAAGGGAGTTTTGTAAAAGTGAAGGCTATGCAAAGTCTTGGACTTACAGATGTCAAGACCAAAAAAATTTCTCACTTGTCTACTAACAATCGGATCCTAGAGTTATGGGTTCAAGGCCTTATCATACTGATAAAGGGTGATAAGGAAACTATTAAAAAAAGTGATATGTATATCTTAGCTGTTTTGGTAAATCTAAGGAAAATCAATCTGATGAAGCATATTCTCATTACGATAGAGAATATCAAAAATGGGAATCTAATAGCACATATAATCATGTATCATGCCCTACTCTCCAAATTGATAGTTTTGTGTCTTGAATCTTTCAAGATCCCTTTTAGTTCCAAGCCAAGGAATTTCAAAGTAATGCTAATCAGCGATGATACGCTCAAGAAGATGAAAGTTGGTTTATCTAAGGAGTCAGGTGAGTTTTATGATCTACCATAGGATGAAGCAAAAGTCGTTCTAAAAAATGCAGAAGAGGATGAACCATCAAAGAAAGATGGAAAGAAGAGGAAACTAAAGGAAGTGGAAGAAACGGAGAAAACCCCTAAGGCCAATGAAACCAAATCCGCACCTCCAAATCCCAAGAAATAGAAAGCCTATCCGGATGAGGTAATATCCAAATGGAGGGAGGATAAAAAGAATCGGAAGGAAGGGGAGCTACAGTTTGGCCTAGACCCCGTAGAGGCCAAAGCATTGAAATAGAAAGCTGCTGAAGAGCTTGATAAGCAAGCCAAAGAGGAGAATCTTAATAAGAATATGTCGGAGGTAGAGATTGTGAAATCTATTTTGAAGGCTACTGAAGTTTCATATGATAACATTCCCATACCGAAAACTTTCTTAGTAGAACCATTACCTGAGACATTGGGGAAGAAATTCATGACTCTGGAAAAATTACTAGAAAAGGGTGTCAAAGAAAAGGAAGATGTGGAATAAGTACAAGAATATCAAAGCACTTAAGATATAGCTGATCTGATAAAGCAAGTAGAAGACTTTCATGATAATGAAAGTGATTCAGAAAAATTTTCAATTTGGAATTCTCAAGCTGGATCTTTGAAACTTGCAACTCCTGAAATAGATGAGAAGGCTGAAGAGGAAGTGAACAAATTATCTGAGGAAGAGAGTCATAATCATGACTTCATTCTCCCTGAATATATTGAGGCAGGAGCTGAGAAATAAAAAATTGATGAATATAGGATTGTCCAGTTGTCTGAGAGTGAGCAGGAATCTCCAGATGAAGAAGCTATTCCGAAAACCAACAAGGGGAAACAAGTGGTTGTTGATACCCCAACCAAAGAAATTCTAAGGAAGAAGGAAGTTGGAGGATATTTTAAGGGGAAGATCATCGAGCTAGAGGAATAACCACAACCAATCAGAGTGTCAGATTCAGAATCATCAGCTCTAGGACATGATTTTGTTGTTCAATCTCTGAAGAAGATAGTTGACACCATTTCGATCTTTCCAACCATTGACTCCAGATGCCAGATTCTCCAGCATAGCATGAATCAGAAATCAGACTCTGTATCCATGGTGATGGATAGGTGTGTAAAGATTTAGGTTGAACAAAAGAATTTCCTTATCAACTATAATTCCCACATAAAATCTTGCAAGAAAATGACCAGCTGGTCAAAGAATATTGATGAAGATTTGAGAGAGCTTGATAAATTTAAAGATGATGTTAAGTAATATTTTGATACTGAAGACACCAAAATCAATGATCTTATAAATAGATTTTAGGAAAATCTAAATCTTGAACAAAATACTCAAATTCAGGATGTCAAAGATCTGAATGGGAAGTTGAATTATGTTGTCTAGAGTTGGAAAACAGAAAGGGATCTCTGGACCGAGATTCAAGAAAAGTTAGTGAAGTAATATGACTTGATGAAGGCTCAGGAAGAGGCCCTGAAGGCTCAAGATGAAAGGATCAAAGCCTTAGAGAAGCAAGCAAAAGAGGATCACAAAGAGCTAAAGAAGCTGAAAATCATTGTGAAGAAGCTGATACCCAAGGAAAAATAAGAAAAATAGATCCAAATCCAATCTTTTTTTGTATCTGTTTTTCCTTGTACAAATTCTTCTAATCTTAATGAAATTGTGGTTTCTTGTTTTTGTTTGGATGATTGTACTAATATTTCAGGTACCATTTTTTTCCATTCCCTCAAACTCTTTTTGAAAATCACAAAGGGGGAGAAAGGAAAAATAATTCCAAGTAAAAGAAGAAATATCCCTAAGAAAGGGGGAGTTCTCATTACGAATATTTCTATACTCAAGATAATGAAAATTATCATTCCAGAAATCTAAAATGTGATCCTTAGTGTTTCAAAACCTAAGGGGGAGTTAGTCGTATTCACCATTGACCATGAATAAAGGGAGATAAGTTTTATTTGCAAAGATTAATAAAATATTTTCTAAGTCCTTATATTCTTTTTCATAAGGATGTTTGTGCTTTCCAAAAAGGGGGAGATTGTTGAGTTAATAAGGTTTTCCTTATAAATTTTCCATTCCTTCATACTTAGGGGAGATTGTTAAGACATTAAGGTTTTCCTTATGACTTTACCATTAATTCTTATTTTGAAAATCACAAACACCTTATCACAAGGAAAATATCTTTTTACCACTTTGTTTTACTTCTATAAGGAAAAATTTCCTTCCTCAAGGAAATTTATCCTTATCATGTTCTCATTGCTCATATCATAATTTTTTTTAAGTGTAAAATTCAGTTTGAAACCAAAACCTCGGAATCCTATAATTACCTAGATATGAAGCATTCTATTTTAGGATCTGAATTCTCAGAATTCTGGTTACAAACTCTTCTAAGTTCTGACTTTGAATTATAAATCAGAATTTTGGTTACAAACTCTTCTGAGTTCTGACTCCGAATTCTGATTATGAATTCTGGTTACAAACTTTCTGAGTTCTGACTCTGAATTCTGATTACAAATTTTGGTTAGGAACTTTATGAGTTCTGAATTCAAATTCTGATTATGAATTCTGGTTATGAACTTTCCGAGTTCTAACTCTGAATTCTGATTATGAATTCTGGTTATGAACTTTCTGAGTTCTGACTCTGAATTTTGATTACGAATTCTAGTTACGAACTTTCTGAGTTCTGACTCCAAATTCTGATTACGAATTCTGGTTACGAACTTTTCTAAGTTATGACTTCGAGTTCTCTGAATACAGACTCTAAACTCCTATGAGTTCTGACTCCGAATTCTAATGAACTCTGACTCCGAACTGTGTAAGTTCTGGTTCCGAATTCTTGTGAATCTAGACTCTGAATTTCCTTGAAATTCAGACTCTAGAATTCTATAGAGTTCAGGTTCCGAATTCCTAGAAAACAGAATCTAAATATCCTTGTATTATAGACTCCGAATTCAATTTTGGTTAGACTTCGAACTTTCATTTTATTACATCCCAAATATTAGATTTTAGTTATGTAATCATATTTTTTACTTACACTTGTTTTTTTATGAAATGATTTCGTGCTTTCAGTTATTAACTAACCGTTGTTTGAGTGACACATGTATATGTCCCTCCGAAATTCAAGGAAAAATATGACCATTGGAGGAGGGAGCCGACTATTGGAGTTATGCCTATAAATAGAAGCTCATTTGAAAGAGCTCAGGACTTTTTGAGGGACTGAACTTTGACAATTGTGCTTACATGCTGTTGAAGTGATTTCTAGAGAGAGAGGATCTTATAAACTCTCAGGATTCATCCAGAAAGTTTGAATGTCTTGTTCAAACTTTGCTTCATGCAGATTTTCTTAGTGCAGAGGTGTGATTTACTTGAAATCAGCGACTTCGGGTTGTGAAGTCAGAGGTGCCGATTTCCTTACCAATTGAGGGCTTGTAGGGATAGCAAGACATATACCGATCTTCTAATTGAGGGATTACCTGGGTTTGGGTAAGACAGACTTTCTTGAAAGTATAAATCAAGGGACCTTTTATCCAAGATTCTTGGATACCCTTCTCTTTGGGTTAAAAGAGTTACTACTTGTTACTTATAGTAATTCTATTTTGTTTTCCGCTATACTTTTAGTTGTTGAAGAAGGTATAATATTATTATACTTCCTTAGACTTATACTCTGATTATATAGGATTCTATACGCTTTAAGGTAGAATCTTAGTTGTTTTAAACTTTTGTTAAGTTTCATTTTCATAATCACTTTTCGGGAATCAAGCAAGTTATTAGAGCTTAGAGGTGTTGTTAATTTTGGTTATGCAAAATTTCCTTAGATATTTTTAAAGTATACAATTCACCCCCCTCTTGTATTTGAGAATATCATTATTACATATTCGATCCTACATTTGGTATTATAGAGTATATCATACTCACATACCATCTCAACATCCACCATGATAAGAAATAATTTTAGGTGCATTATATCCAATAATATTTTATTTGACATTATTTATTTAATCCACTTTGATTAAAAAAACTTAATTTATGAAATAACAAAAGAGTGTTTAAAATAAGCAACGTATAATAAAATCAATGTACACCTACTATAAAACAAGAATGGGGTAGGATTCACTTGAAAAGAAAATGGTATTTATTTTAAATCTATAATAAAAGTTATATATGATATGGAAAAAAATGTGTTCCTTTATTTATATAAATATTGATGAATTAAAATTTGAAACCACTTCCATCCCATGTCATGTGCTATGAAAGGAGACCCATGTAGATAAATAGGGAAAACTAAATGTTTAAAAAACACAAGTAGTATGCGAATCATGTGTAAGTATGGAATAATAGTAATTTGTTATTATTTGTAACATTATTGCATAAAATTATCTATTTATGTTTGTATATTTTTTATACAGTTTAGAGACATAAATTGACATCAAATATACCTAAATAAAAATCACTTTCAATATATTTGAAGAGACCAGAACAATATGGATGTGTTATAGGTGCATGTTTAGGAGTTTCACCTCAAGCATATTTCAAGAAGTCAAATATATAAGGATACAATGAAAAGCATGCAGAAAAATATAGTTGCTTTGAAAGATATTATTTTCTGGTCTATTTTGGAAAACCAATATATGAAAAAGGACCAAAGTGAACTAGTAGTGGAACAAAAATCAATGCATGAATATCCACATGAAACCACTAGCATTGAGTCTATCCATTTCTCTAAACTACCTACCTTACCTAAGGAAATCGATTTTTTAATTACTCTTTCTCTTAAATGTGAATTAAAAAACATATGATAACTTTATATTTGTAACACCCCATCCCTCCTCATTGTCATGAGAAATTATGGTTGTGATACTATGCCTTAGGTGACATCCCCAAGACACCAAAGGCTAACAATAAATGCCAAGGACCTCAAGAACATTTAGGGGATGATTTTACCTTTGAAAGATAAAACATGAAAACTGCATAAAAAATAACCAACCAAACCTATAAATGATACATGAGTACAAAATCAAACTCAAAACATAACCATACCAATAACCCATATCAGAGTACAAGTAGAAACCAAAAGACGTACTCAAAGAGAACCAAAAGAAAAAAAACTCGAAACTCCCAAGTGACATCAACCAACAATACCCAAAACACACCAAGATCCAACTCTACATTACATGCCCACAGTATCAAGAAACATCACTAAATAACTTAGATACATTTCCATTACCCATGTCTCGATAGATTATATATGAAAACACACAAAAGTGCCCAAGAAGGGGGTGAGTCTAAACTTAGTAGGATTCACCCAATGACTTCCCAACTCATGACACTTGGACAAAGCATGTTCAAACAATTTATATAAAAAAAATTTAAACCATAACAACATTTTATACCAAATCCATAAATAATTTTCCATGAAAAGAAGTAAAAAAACCTTTGAACCATTTCTCAGTTTATTTGGAATACCTGTTCCATGTCCACACAAACAACTATCCACACACACTCAAGCTTGGTGTAACAATTAATGGTGGAACCTCACATCCATTCTCCACCCCACTATGATTGTGGTACTTCACAACCATAATCTAACCCAAAGAACACATTCCAAACTGATTATTCCAAAATTATGTCAATCCATTTACCAAAAACCAATTTATTTTCCAAACCATTTCATATAAAACCATTTACTTATTTTAACACATTTTAAAAACCACTTTACATGTGTGAAAACCAAAAAATAATTTTAAAACATCATTTTTAAATTATAACCAAATAGTTTTCTAAAAACCAATCAATTTCCACAATTTCCATGACATAACCAAAAAAGGAATTTTCCAAAAATAACCACACAAGGATTTCACCACCATTTTAATCAAATAATTTAATTAAAACTAAGACATCATGTTCTAAGTCAAGTGAAGATAAGAGATAATCCACCTACCTCTTAGTGGTTGGTGAAAATGAAGAATGACATAATTAAACTCTAGATCTGATCACAAACCAAATTCCCTTCACTATCCACCTACCACTCAACGGTTGATGAAAATGAATAATGACACAAGGAAACACTATATATGATCAAAAAACACATTCCCTTCACTATATCCAATAATATCTCATCATGATTTACATCACGCAACATAGATATATCCCAAATGGATTAGATCCATGGTTCTAATAGGGAGAATCAGAATGGATCTAGGAATAATAAGGAAGAACTGGTACTTACTGATGAATATAGACCACTAAAACACTTTTTTTTCTAAGAATAGATTCCAGATCAAAGGGACTTATCTATCAAGACTATGGAGAAAATGATTTTTTTTTATTTTCAAATAATAGTGTATTAATGAGTCTTAAAGGGATTAATTTGGATCAGATCCAAAAATTTTAGAGGAAAAACTATATGTAATATGGTTAGGTTGAACGATTTGAAAAAATATGCACCAACCATGTAGTGCTACTGTCTTAAGCCCACCCCTCACACAGTTGGATTTCATGGTTAGAAAAACCGTGCACTGACCATGTTTTTACCTTTATTTAAGGTTTCACGATTTCCCCTAGTTACTCACATGGTTTTCAAAAACCATGTGCCAACTATGAATCTACCTAGTTCCCATTGTATTCCCTTTAAAAATTTCCTATAGGTGGTGCATTGTTTCTACTAACCGTGTACAAACCACAAACCTCCAAAAAAGCCTCCAAAACATGCCAAAACCCATCAGATCCTCCTAAAAATCAACCTAGAAATTATATATACTCAAAATAAATGAATAATGAGTCATGTAACTGAAATAGGGGTGATATATTCTCTCCACCATTTGACTTTATGTCTACATAAAATAGAAAATCTCTATTTCCTAAGAAAATTCTTGGCCACTACTTTAATATTTCATTCTCATCTTCCCATGTTTCTTTTAGAATTTGACCATGTTTTGATAAAATCCACACTAGTCAGATGCTTTTACCATGAAATATCTTCACTTGCGTATCCAAAATTTGTACTAGAGCATGAATAAATGAAACATATGGCTCTAGATAAATGTGATCCCATCAAATCACATGGTTAGGATCAGGTTTGTACTTCTTTAACTGAGATGCAAGAAACACATTGATCACTAATATGGACCTTGTTAGAAAATCCAATTGATATTCCACCCCACTAACTCATTCAAGTATCTAAAAAGGGCCTATGTACCAAGGATAAAACTTTCCCTGCTTACGAAAACAATGATTCCCAAGCCTTAGATAGATTCTAAAAAACACATAATCACTCACCCAAAATGGAAATAGTCATTGATAATGATCAGCATATTGTTTTTTATGAATCCGAGTCATATTCATCCTCTTTATGATCAAATAAATATTATCTATTGTCTCCTATAAAATTATAGGTCCAATTATTGAAGTCTCACATGTTTCCACCCAACAAAGTGGAGAACGGAAAGGACACCCATACAATGATTCAAAATGAGCCATATGTTTTGAGGCATAATAACGGTTATTGTATGAAAACTTCACTAAATGTATATGTTATTCTCATGAGCCATAATAATCCATAACACAATCCATAAGCATGCCCTCCAATGTTTGGATTGTTCATTCAGACTGTCCTCTAATTTGAGGATGATAAGATGTGCTCATAGTCAACTATGTTTTAAGGGAATGCTGAAAATATTTCCAAAAATAATTAGAAAACATGGGGTCTCTATGAGATACAATCAGTATTGTAACTTTTTTGAATCTTTACCATTTACCGAATATAGATTTTTGAGAAGTCTTACACCATATTAGTTTCACAAATTAGGATGAATTGAGCTAATTTTTTGAGCCGATCTACTATCACCCACATCGATTCATGTTTTCCAACCATCATTGGTGGACTTGTTTCAAATTCCATGGCTATCTTCTCCCATTTTCACATGGGAATTGGTAAAGACTACATCATACCCACTATTCATTGATGCTCTAGATTGACCTACTGACAAGTGAGGCATCTTGAGGCATACTCTTATATAACTCTTTTTATTCCAAACCTCAAAAAATGTGATTTCAAAACTTTATACATTTTCTGAATCCTAGGGTGGATATCCCATCTCAAATGGTGGTAGGAACTAAGATTTTTCTTCTTCTAAAAAGTCAAAGGTATGACCATATAATCTCTAAATCGTGACACTAAACTCGTGTCCATCTTCCAACCCTCAATGGTCTCCCCACCATTGAGTTTTGACCTAATAGACACACATTCAGGATCAGAAGCTTGATCCTTTCTAACTCCATCGACCAAATCATGAATTATAGAAACTAGAAAGGAAACCAAAACACCACCTTGGTTCGAGAATTCTAGATGCATATCCTCTATGGTTGACATTCATTTCCACTAGTATGAAGCCTCTTTATCCAACTGATCATATGACTTGTTTCTCAATTCAACCACCATGGAGTTCACTTTACTCAGTGTATACATCACGTTGAAGTCAAACATCAGTAGATACTCCATCAATCTACTCTACCTTAAATTGAAATTTCATTGTGATAAAATGTGTTTCAAACTCTTATATTCTGTAAACACTTTAAATTTCTCACCAAAGAGGTAATTACTCCTAGGATTCATATCATAGACCACAACAACCAATTATAAATTGTGTATTGGGTTGTTCTTCTCATGAAACTGTAACTAATGTGGTCCATAAGCAATAATATGATCTCTATGAATGAGAACACATCCAAAACCATATCCTAATGCACCATAATAAACTATATAGATCTTTATAGACTCTATAAATTTTAGGATAGGTGATGATGTAATTATAAAATTATATTCTTGAAAGGATTTATAACATTCATTGTTCCATTGGAAAGGAGATCCTTTTCTCATCAAAGCCATCATCAGTGATTCCAAACATGAAAAATCACATAAAAAATGTTTTGTAATATCACAATAAGCCAATGAAACTAAGTATCTCAAAAACATTCTTGGGTGATTTTCAAGAGATAAGAGTTTCTATCTTTTCAAGATCTATAGAAATGCCTTTTTTATAAATGAAATGGCCAAGGAAACACAACACTTTTATCCAAAAATAACACTTTGATAATTATTATAGATGATGATCTTGGAATATAACCAATAATATATCCAAGTGTTTCTCATGATCCACTTTTTTCCTACAACACACCATTATATCAATCAAAAACACTACCAAAAAGGAATCTATATACCTCTAAAAGATTCAATCAATCAATTTCATAAAGATGATAGGTGGATTTTTAGGAACAAAAGGAATAACCACATAATCATAATGGACATATTGCTTTTAAAAGATATATTTTTAATATCCTCCTTCATAACTCACAATTGGTGATACCCCAAATATAATTTGATTTTAGAGAACTATTGAGATCCCCTCAATTGATCAAACAAATCCTCAATGCGTGGAAGTGGATACTAATTATTTATCTCAACTTGGTTAAGCTTATGATAATATACAAAAAGTTAAATATTTCCATCCACCTTCTTTACAAATGGAACAAGTGCTTCCCACAGAGACATGCTTGGTCGAATGAACCCTTTTCTTTCCAATTTTTCCAACAGAAATTTAAATTCACTCAATTATAATGATTTAATCTGATAATATAGTAGAGAGATAGGATTCGTTTCTGGCAGGAGGTCAATCATATACTACACTTCTCTTTTGGGTGAAAACCATTAGAAATTATCAGATAAAACATTAGGAAACTGGTCAAAAATAGTTATAAAATATCTATTCCCTATCTCATCCACATAGTTCAATGTCAATGTTGCTAACTGAAATGAGATATTTACAACCACCAGGGCTAAAATTCATGCTCTATTAGACTTTACAGCTCAATATCCTATAAAGAGATGCTTTACATTATCCAGAGAAGTGAAACTAACCTTTTGACTCTAAATATCAATGTAGTTCTTGAATGATGTCAACCAATACATCCCCAAAATCATGTCACAGTCATCCATCTCAAGAAAAGATAAATCACAAAGCAACTCAACCCCATCGATAGTTATAGAATAATCTATAAAAATAAGGGATTGAAATTCTATTTGTGCAATATAAGTTTGAAGTTTCAATATAGAAGGAATCATCTAAACATGAAAAACCATATGATTAATTACACGAGAATCAATAAACAATAAGGACACTCCTATATCAAAAAAATCTTGTATAAGGGAAGAAGTCAAATGAATCATTTCAATCACCATAAAATGACCTAATTGATCATCCACGACCACTTTCTTAGCTTCATAAAATTACTTACTCATTTCACATGGATCTTTATTACCCTATTGAGATTGAAAATGTTCAGGAGTGATGGTTTTCCTAGAATTACATTGGATTTCTCTATTCTATTAATGAGATTTATTCTAATGAACTCATTCCGTCAAAGCATAATATTCATCAGAAACATGATATGTTTCTCTAGAACCTGAAAGCAGTGTAATATGATAATATGGTTTAATATATCCCATCTTGTTTCAATTATGACATGATCTAGGTGGTTTCATACAATTTATCTTGATGTGATCAAGTGAACCACACTGAAAATACACCGACTTACTTTTTGGTTAAGGTGGAAGATTTATTGATCCCATGGTCTGATTTTAAGGTGTCCCACCACTCTGGAAGTAGGTGTCCCTCTTCCACTTTTTCTAAGTATTAGAGTCCCCACATGTTCCCATAGGAATCAACATGCTCCCCAAAACCATATTTAACAAGATATCCCTTTCTACCACCATTTCTCTATTGACTATTTCTATATAATTTGTTATTCAATACAAAAAAATCATTGAGAAAATATCATACCTTATCCCTGGCTCAAAAATGTGATCCTTCAATGATGCACTTGCAGCAACATCCAAGGAAAATTAGACTAAATTCATAAATTTATCCACATACACTATCACCAAGAGATTCTTTTGCTTCAAACTAAATAAGTCCATTGTTCTATCAATCTGAATGGTTTTAGGATAGAATTTATTGTTAAAAAACTATTTAAAATCCTCCCATGTCATGCCTTGGCCCAATTTAGCTTGAAATTCTAATTCCTAGAATTGGTGTAAAAAATCCACCAGCATAGATGTTTCCAACTTTACTTCTAGATATACTGGTCTCCCAAGGAAATTGAAGACTTGATTCATCTAATTAAACAAGAATTATTCTTTTTCTAACTCAGAATCCCCCCAAAAGATGGGTGTAATATACTTTGGGACTGAAACGAATGGTCCACTTGACAAGGTTCATCATTCCTATTACCCTTATCCATAGCTTGAAATGCTTTCATAATGCTTTGGACCTACTGTTGGTTCACCTATGGATCAGGTTCATTTACATTATCACTAGCCACTTTCGACCAATTTCTACAATTCCTACCCAATTCCATTCATTGTAACTAGAACAAAACCTTATTTAGTCTCACTCATTATAAAATAAAGGCTTAGTAATTCCTATTTACCATATCAACACATATCAAAAAATAACTTTCAACTATTCAACCGTCACCAACATTTCAGCCATTTTTTAAAATACTACAACCATGCTTTTATGTACAATTATTTTCACTAATTTCAAAAATCATCACTTTTTTCCCATTTCAAAGACCATTAAACCTAGAATAAATAATGTAGTCCTATTAGGAAATCTTACTATCAATGCATGTCATTTGACTCTCATCTTCTAAACCCATGATGATGAGGTGACTATACACCTAACAGTTTCTTAAAACAATCATGTATACAAACACCTTGTTAACATGAATTTTAATATATAGAGGTTAAATAATCCATTTTTCTCTAAATTTCATGTTCCGACATCCTATCTCTATACTACCATCCCAAGAGAAAAACTAATACCATTTCCAACTCGAGGACCAAGAAAAAATGACTCCATTTTTCCCAAAAAAATATATGGACTGACCGAAGATGAAATCATTTCCAACTCTAGGATTTAACAAGAAGATACCAATTATAACATACTTCCCCTCCTAATTGTCTTGGTAATTTATATATGTACTACTAGGACTTAGGTTACATCCCCATGACACCAATGACTGATAATAAATTCCAAGGGCCTTAAGAAAATATGGGGGGAAGTTTTCTATTTAAAAGATAAAACATCCAAACTACACAATAAATAACCAACCAAACCTCTATATCAGGCATGAGTACAAAATAAAACTCAAAACATAACCAAACCAATAAACTATATCATATTACAATCAGAAACCAAAATAAATACTCAAAGATAACCAAAATGCCACAAAATTGAAAATCCCAAGTGGCATCAACCAGAAGCACCCAACCCACTCCAAGAACCAAATTTACATTCCATGACCAACATATTAATAAGACCCACTAAAGAACTATGATACCTTTCCTTTACCTATGTCTCAATTGATGACATATACAAATTCAAAATAGTTCCCAAGTAAGTGGTGAGTCTAAACTCAGTGGGATTTCCCCAATGACTTCCCAACTTAGGTAACTAGGATAAAACTTATTATCACAATTTATATAAAACAATTTTATATAGTAAAAATAGTTTATATAAAATCCATAAATAATTTTCTTTTGAAATTATTAAAATAATAATTTAAACTAATTATCAATTTACTTGGAATACCAGTTCCATGTCCGCAAACACAACCACCCACACACACTCAAGCTTGGCATCACTATTGAAGGTGTGACTTCACATTTACACTCCATCCAAATTTGATGGTGATACTTCACGACTATAATCCATCCCACTAAACACATGTCAAACTTATTATGTTAAAATCATGTTAATCGATTTACCAAAAACCAATTTCCATTCCAAATCATTTCACATAAATCCATTTCCTTGTTTTAAATCATTTCAAAAACCACTTTACAATAATCAAAACTAAACCATAATTTTTAATCATCATTGAAAAATTATAACCAAATAGTTTCTAGAAACCAATCAATTTGAAAAATTTCCAAGCCATAAAAATTGGAAATTTACAAAAAGAATCACTCAAGGATTTAAACAACATTTCAATAAAATAATTTAATTATAATTAAGCCTTCAAGTTTGAATTAAAGTGAAGATAATAAAAAATTCACTTATCTATAAACTATTGGCGGAAATGAAGAACAACATAACGAAACTCTAGATATGATCATAAACTACATTCCTTTCACTAAATCGAACAAGATATCATCATGATTTAAATCAAATAGCATAGATCAATCCACAAAAGATTAGATAAATAGTTCCATGAGGGAGAAGAATAATAGATCTAGGATGAATAAGGAAGAATGAGTACTTACTAATGAATCCACACCTACAACATTTTTTGATTCACCTAAGAATCGCTTCTAGATCAAAGGGAATCTTATCACAAGCCAATAGAGAAAAAGGAATTTAGGATATTCAAATAATAGGGGATTAATGAGGTTTAAAGGGTTTAATTTATATTAGATTCCAAAAATTTAGAGTACCAACTATACACCACATAGTTTGGTAAACTATGCACAAACTGTGTGATGATACTATATTAAGACCACCCCTTACATGGTTGGATCACATGGTTAGAAAAACTGTGTGCTAATCATTCTTTTCCCTCTATTTCAAGTTGAACGGTTTCCCTTAAGCACTCACAAGGTTTGACCAAACTATACACCAATCGTGTGCATGTCTAGTGCCAACTATCTTCCCTTACATAGTTTTATCGAGATTCTATACAGTTTCTACTAATAGTGAACAAACTGTGAACATCTATAAAATCCACCTAAACATGCCAAAGACACTCAGAACATACCAAAACTCAACCAAAACATTATATAGACTTAAAATACATGAATAATGGGTAATGTAACTAAAACCAAGGGTGCTACAATGTTACTAAAATTCTATAGGGATATGTTGTGTGTGATTTATATCTATCAACACACACACACAACCTTATTATGAGGTATATGATTTAAAATATCCTGGGAGACAAGATTTACAATATATAACTCCCAAAAGATCATATGAGATTAGGTATTGAACTAGGCCATAGGACAAGCACTGAGTTACCTGTTCCACTTGATGATATAGATGTTACCATGATGAGTAATGATATTGTAACTTTTATAGCATGGTCATATAATCTTATAAAGATACATGTGGTATGTCCTTAACAATTTTTTTTTCAAATGAAAAAACATTAACAGTTGATAAAAAATGTTCTAAAATGAGGTATAGTATTTTAAAAAGATAACAAATGGAGAAACGTAAGGTAAAATCAAGAAAATGTAGTGAATTAAACAAAAAATAAAAATGATCTTTCAAGATTACTTTCACCCCATTGGTTCCACTACCATATATATTAACATTACAAGTTCATGCTCATACAAAATTCAAAGATGGAAATATTTCCTACATTGAATATATATAAGAAATATTCAGAGATGTCATTATTGACACAATTGGTTTAGATAGTATAAATGAGATTATCTAATTTGAAGGACTAGGATTCTCAGTTTTGAATACATACATGAGTTACATTTTCATAACCCATCTTTCCAAAAAATGATTTACTATTTTAATTAAGGTTAATAACTATTCATATATTCTATATGCATATATATTAAAACTTTATAAATGGAAAACTCTTAAAATCAATATTTGGACTCATTAATCCCTCTATCATTTTTATGGAAAAAATTTATTTGTATTTTGAAGAAATTGAAAAGAAAAAATATTTAATAAGTGAGTAATTTTAGAATAAAATAATAGATGAAAAATTATTCTTGATACCCACAATGAAGGGGTAAAACTGTAGAATATAATCATATAAAATACAATTTTTTTTCATTAACTAGTTGTTTTTTTTAGGAAGCACTAGATGATTATCCCAATCAGTTTGTATACCCAAAATGTTTATTTTTTGGATCCAATGCATGGATTTCCATCAAACCAACCACACATGATACCTCTTTTGAATCTAAAATACACTGTAATCAACATTTTATAGATAAAATTAAAATTATATGTTTCAGTTTATGTGTTAAAAATATTTTTTTATGATAGGGTGATCTATAAATATTGGATAAATCATAGTATGAGGTCAATGGATAAACATAAGAAGCCCATAAATTTCTTCAAATTGAAACAAATTAAGTTATATATTATAATAATTAACCATCAAAACATATTTATAGACAATTTAGTTATTTTAGATAATGTTCTACAGTGTCTAAAGTAAAACAAAAACAATTATTATGGATATTATGTTTGAAAATTTATGAATGATATCAAATACCATTAGAATTCTAGCATCACTGAACAGGTAATTTTTGAAGGTAATTATAATTTCATTAAAAATATTTTCTAATGTTTCTTTTCCTATGTTTTATTAATACTATAAATATTTCCAAAAATCTACATACTCAAATAAATAAGTAAATTCATTTAGAGATGAGTGTACATGGTATATGGTGTCAGAATTTTTGATGACAGCAAGTTAATGTGATTACCTATTATTCTTTTGATCAAGTACAAACTATGAACCTAGAGATATATTTGGGATATGAAACATTAGTATAATAATGATTATATATTATTTTTGACTTATTTATCAAGGAGAAGTATAATGTAGGGTTACACTTTATGAATTATAGAAAATCTAGTAACATATCTAAAGTTTATTGTGCTCGTGAGATATTGGACTTTAAGGCTGCATCTGAGATAATGGTGATAAGGAAATCAGTCAAGAGTGTATATAAACATAATGAAAATGTGACTTTATACTACTTGTTTATTTAATTTTCTGATCATTTTATCTAATATTTTTTAGTTAATTTTCTTATCATTTTTATCTAATACTTATCTAGTTAATTTTCATAGAGAATATTGTTAAGGAAGAAAAAGAAATGGTGTGATAGTTGAGGGCTTTTAATTCTAAAAAGTAGGTTCTATTTAATTGGATCACATCCATGGTGAGATTTTATTATCACCATGGATAAGAGCCAATTCAAGATCAATTACGTTTTAGAACAATAAGAAATGGTGGGACAAGTAGGAATCAACTGCACCTCAATCAGTTACACAGTGTACTTAGTATGACTGGAAGTGTATGTTTTTTGTTTAAAATTGGAATTTTAGTTCAAAACACACATCACATACTCAAAATAGAGAAATACATTCATATTGTTTTGATGCTTTAGGACAATGATACATAAGTCATTTTTGATATGTAGTAATCAATCACACCTCAATCTGATACACGATGTGGCCAGTATGACTCAAAGTGTATGTTTTTTATTTAAAATTGAACTTTTAGTTCAAAATAAACATGAAATACTCAAAGCTAAGAAAAATAATTCAAATTGTTTTGATACTTTAAAACAGTGATCCATAATTTAGTTGTGATGTGTAAGAATTAGCTGCACCTCAATCTGATACACAGTGTGACCAGTATGACTGAAAATGTGTGTTTTTTGTTTAAAATTGACATTTTAGCTCAAAATAGACATCATATACTCAAAAATAATACAACACATTCATATTGTTTTAATAATTTAATAAAATGATCCATAATTAATTTATGACATATAGTAATTGACTGCACTTCAGTCTACAACATGATGTAGTTGATATGACATGAAGTACATGTTTTTAATATAGATGTGTATTTTAAGTTTAAAATACACGTCACGTAGCCAAAATCCATCAAAGAGAACATATTATTTTCAAACTTTATCAAAAAAATCCATAATTCATTTTTTACATGTAGAAATTGACCTCACATCAATCCGATAAATGATATGGTTGGTATGACTCGAAGTGTGTGTTTTAATATAAAAGTTTCATTTTAGTTTAAAGCATGTCACATAGATAAAATAAATAAAATGAGATTGTATTGTTTTATAACTTTATGAAAATGATCCATCATTCATTTTTGATGTTTAGGAATTGACCATAAGTCAATCCGACCAACAATGTGGCAAGTATGAATTGAAGTGTGTATTTTCAATTTAGAAGTGACATTTTAGTTTAAAACATGCATCACATAGAAAAAACCTATCAAACAAGATCAATTTTTTTTTTCAAAATTTAGGAAAATAATCCATAATTCATTTTAGATATGTAGGAATCAACCAAACTTCAATCCAATATATGATGCGATCGGTTTGAATTGAAGTATGATTTTTCAATATAAAAGTTCCATTTAATGTTAAAATATGCATCAAATTTCCAAAAACCAATAAAACAATCTAATAATGTCTTCAAAATTTATGAAAAATTATCCATAATTCATTTGTGACTTGTAGGAATCTACTATTTTTCAATCTGACACACGAAGTGGCCGGTATGGATCAAAGTGTGTGTTTTAAATATAGAAGTTTCATTTTAGTTTAAAATGTTCAACACTATAAAAAATAGAGAAAAATATCTTGGATTTTTTTAATGTTTATAAAAACAATCCATAATTAATTTGTGATGTTTAGGAATTGACCGAACATCAATCTGATGCACAATGTGGCCGATATAACTCAAAGTGCGTGTTTTCAATATAAAAGTGTCATTTTAGTTTAAAACACGCATTGCTAGCCAAAAATGAGAAAAATATATCATATATTTTTCAAACTTTAATACCATGATTCATAATATATTTTTGACATGTAGGAATCGACTGCATGTCAATCTGGCACACGATGTAGTCAACATGACTCAAAGTGCATGTTTTCAATATAGAAGTGCTATTTTAGTTTAAAACATGCATGACATACCCAAGATAGAGAAAAATATATCATATTGTCCTCAATCTATAGTAAAATGATCCATAATTCATTTGTGATGTATGGGAATTTACCGCATATCAATACAACACATGATGTGGACGGTATAATTCAAAGTGCTTGTTTTCACTATATAAGTGCCATTTAAGTTTAAAACGCATGTTGCATAGCCAAGAACAAGAAAAAAAGATCATATTATTTTGAATATTTATTACAACAATCTTTTATTTATTTTTAATGTCTAGGAATTGATCTCACATCAATCTTACACACATTGTGGCTGGTATGAATCTAAGTCCTTGTCTTCAATATAGATGTTCCATTTTGGTTTAAAATGAGCGTTACTATCCAAAACTAAGAAAATGAGATCTGGTTATTTTCAAATATTAGGAAAATTACCCATAATTCATTTGTGATGTGTAGAAATTAGCTTCACATCAATTTGACACATGATGTGGCCGATATGACTCGAAGTGTGTGTTTTTAATATAATAGTGTCAATTTAGTTTAAAATGCACATCACTATAAAAAACTAAGAAAACAAGCTTAGAATGTTTTTAAAATTTTGGAAAAAAATACATAATATATTTTTGACATGTAGGTGTCAATAAAACTTCAATCCTACACATGATGTGGTAGGTATGGCTCAAAGTGCATGTTTTCAATATAAAAGTGTTGTTTTAGTTTAAAACACACATCACATGCCAAAAATGAATAAAATGATCCCATATTGTTATCAAACGTTTAAAAAATAATCCATAATTGATTTGTGATGTGTAGGAATTTACTGCACATCAATAGTACACACAACGTGGTAGGTATGACTCGAAGTGTGGGTTTTCAATATAGAAGTGTAATATAATTTTAAAATACATTTAACGTAGTCAAAATAAATAAAACAAACTTATATTATTTTAAAACATCAGGAAAATGATCCATAATTCATTTTTGATGTGTAGGAATCGACCTCACATCAATCTAACACACGATGTGGCTGGTATGACTCAAAGTTCATGTTTTCAATATAGAAGTGTGATTTTAATTTAAAACGCACATCACAGGAAAAAACTAATAAAATGAGATTAGGTTGTTTTCAAACTTTAGGAAAATGATCCAAAATTCATTTTTATAATTTAGGAAATGACCACACATCAATCTGAAACATGATGTGCCCGGTATGGCTTGAAGTTCCTATTTTCAATATAAAAGTGTCATTTTAGTTTAAAATAAATGAAACTAGAAAAATCATAAAAAATGAGATTTTATTGTTTTCAAAATTTAGTACCATGAACCATAATATTTTTTTTATGTTTCAAAATTGACCACATATGAATTTGATACACGATGTGGTCGGTATAACTCAAAGTGCGTGTTTTCAATATAAAAGTTCCATTTTTTTTGAAACGTGCATCACATTCCCAAAACATAGAAAACGAGCTTGGATTTTTCTCAACTTTAAGACAACGATCCATAATTCATTTGTAACATATAGGAATTGATCTCATGTCAATATGACACATAATGTGGCTGACATGACTCAAAGTGCATGTTTTATAAATAGAAGTGCCATTTAAGTTTAAAAGGCACGCCACATATCCAAAACTGAGAAAATGAGCTTGATTTTTTTTCAAACATTAGTACAACAATCTATAATTTATTTTTGATGTATAGGAATTTACCAAATTTAAATATGATACACGATGTGGTCGGTATGACTTGAAATGCATGTTTTCAATATAAGTGTCATTTTAATAAAATAATTAATAGTATAACTAATAATATCATTAGTCTATATAATAATTAACAATATAATTTATCATATGTAAATTATATAACATTCAAATTATAATCTTTTTATTTATTATTTATTATTACTAAAATAAATATTGGTTTTATTCTAGTGAGAAGATTTTGTACGGAGGCTGATCATTGGAAAAAGTCTGTCATTAGAGTTTTGATTATGTATATGGGATGTAATTTTTTTATTGTAGCTATGAAATAAATATAAATATTTTTTATCTAAAATTTGAATTGAAATGATAGTGAAATGTAATATTTGTATTACAATACAGTTTTATGTATATTTTTATTACTGTTTATGTGTTCTAATTGAGTTTACTATTATAGGGTTGCTGCATGGGTGCTGTAGGGCTGTAGCTATGCAACAACTGATATGACATTTATTAGCACTTTTTCTAGCACTGATAAAAGTCACATGCTTTTAATGGTGCATAGATTGTCATTGTTTTTTTTGCGCCAACAAAGACCTTTTCTAGTGCTGTTAAAGGCCTCATATATAGCAGTGTATATTTTCAAATATTGATTTATGAATATATTTATAAAAACATATTTATAAAATTATATTTATAATTATATAGATATATTTATATATATATATATTCATATATAATTGTAATTATAAATATATATTTATAATTATATTTATAAATACATATTTATAACTATTTAAATATTTTTATAATGATATAAATATAAATATATAAATATATTTATTTATAAATATTAATTATATTTATACAATTATAAATATATTCATATAATCATAAATATATTTATGAATACATATTTGTATATTTATAATGAAAATATATTTATAAATAAATATTTATAACTATATAAATATAAATAAATTTTAATATATAATTATATAAGTTAATTTATAAATAAATTCTAAATATATTTATAAATATATATTTATAATTATATAAGTATATTATTATATATATATATTTATATATTTATACATATATTTTTTAAATACAAATATATATTTATATTAATTAAATATATCTCAACTTTATTTATAAATATATATTTAAAATTATATAATTATATAAATATATATATTTATATAGTTATAAATATATATATATTTACATAATTATATATATATATATTTACGTAATTATAAATATATTTTAATAATTGTGGATATGTATTTATAAATAGAATTATAAATATATTTATATTCATAAATATATTAAATATATATTTATATATAAATATTTACTTATAAATATAGCTTTATAAATATATTCATAAATATATTAAATATTTATTTTAAAATATATATGTGTGTGTGTGTATATCATTATTTATTAATATATTTTTATAAATATTTACAAATATCTTATTATAAGGAAGATCCTCCTCCATCTCATCACAATCCACCCTAGTCCAGAGATCAACAATCTTGATACGGGCATCCCATTCATATACCGGACTGTGGGATGATACCTCATATAGTGACCCTAACCTTTTACACATAACATTTCATGATTTTAAACATAATTCATCATCAGAGTACAAGCCAAGGATCGTTAAGTCTAGTGACTTGGAAGACTAGGTACATATAACATAAAACATGGGCTAAAAAAACACATCTTTATTTAATCTTCATAATGAGATCCTAACTTTGTTTGATCCCTTACATCTGCATAGGGTACCCTGGGGAACACATGAATAAAGGGATGAGCTAAAAATTCTAGTAAGGGAAAGAACATAAGAATAAACTTTAAGCACATGAGTTAGGAGGCTTGACATAATGATATTGGAAGCATGGAACATATGGAATCATAACATATAAACATGGGATCATAAAAACATGGGATAAAATAATCATGGGATCATATAAGCATGAGATTATATAGGCATAGTTTCATAGAGTGGTGGAAATAACTTTAAAAAAGACTTTAGTACGAGTCAAGGCTAACCGCTAATCTCGTTTCCCATAGTAGCACAAGCCAAGGATAACCGCCCAGACCGTTTGCCCATAATCTTCTCACGATACATTAACTTTACCCAATGCATTGGAGCGCTATATAGGCGCACCCATATAAGATTATTCATGTATATGATTTCCACATAAATAACCTCAATCATACATAAACATAAGAGTACCCAAGGAAAGAAATGGGCACACAATCACGTCATGAAGCATAATAAAAAGGGGCATAACATACAAGCATACATGAAAGAAAGGAATTAAATAATAAATAGAAATTAATAATGTATAAAGGCATAAATCATGACAATATATAACAAACTGAAGTGATAACATGTAAAAATAGTTTTTAGGAATCTTCGAGTCAAAACATTTTAGTGCGGTTTAAGAAAACATCGAATATCTATTAAAATGAAAAGTGACATAATATTTTATTATAAAACCAGAAGTAAACCAGGAGGGTTTTCATAATAAAAATACTGATTTTATAAGGAAAATGGTGACTTAAAATATAGGATAGAGTACACTTGATAATAGGAAAGAATTCGGGAAGTTCCCTTAAAACGGGTTCACTTATCGGGAAGTAATGAGGAGAGAATCACTTAAAATCATGCATATCCCCAAAAGAAAGTGATGAAAGAGTCTTGATAAATAGAATTTTAACATTTACACAACATTTAGAGTATTCACAAGAAAATATAAGATAACATCATTTTGGTAAAAAGGTAGATAAGACAACCCAAAGGAATAAAAGAGGTTCGGGTAGAATTCTTTACGGATTATCGGAATGGTATCGGGAGTACTTGAGGGGGATTAGTGAGAGAGGAAAGGGAATTATAATCACTTATACATAAATAGGGAAGTATGGGGGAGGTGAAAAATCATACCCCATAGTTAATAATTACACACAATATGTCTTAACATAGTGAACAATCTTGAATAAGAGTAAAATTGAGAGGATCCCTTACCTTAGGCCCGTTGGTGTTATCCACTTGATATTAATGACCTGAATAGTCAAATTAGGTTTATTAATAAATATTTCCAGAACCATATCTAAAATTAAAAGATTAATTATAACCTTTTTAAGTTCATTTATACCCATCTTGGTTGATTACGAGGTTCAATTTCATTGTTCTGGTCTGTTTGTTTCATTTGTTTTAATGATCGGTTCAATTGTATTTAGGTTCAAATAAATTGTAAGATGAAAGTGGTTGTCCAGAATTGAAGTTATAACATTATTGGACATCCATTAGGTTAAATTTTTACAAAATTAATTTGGTTAATTAGAGTGAAAGAGAACCTTTACATTAATCATTAATGATAAACACTTGAATTAATTTTAACGATTTTTCCCATAATTGACTTGTTTTGTATTATTGTTTTATATTATGAGTGTATGAGGATTAAAGAACCTTAAATAGGACATATAAAATATATAATAATCTGGTTCAACCATAACATAAATGTTTTCATGACCAGAATCAAAATGATAAGAGAATTTGAAAACACATTATCCATGATGTCGGTAATTTGACCCATCACAGGCGATGTTTAATTCTGGAATGTGAGGGAGAGGAGGAGAAGTATGATGCTTGAAATTTTCCATAAACATGATAATAATACATAATATATGAGATTATAGAGCTTTAATGCCTTTTGGATAAGGTAAGGGGAAGAGGGTATTAGGAAAGAAAGAAAATGAAAACAAAACACTTGAAAACAAAAGAGGGTTCTTACCCTTTGATCTCCTCTCCTTGAGACTCCTCTTAGGGGATTTGGTTTTGGTCTTTTGGAAATACCAGAAAGCCTTGGACGTGGGGAAGGAGCTTGTGAGGGTACTTGGGCAGAAATTTGGCTAGGAACAAGTCTTGAGAGGTGTGAGGGAAAGAGGTAAGGAGAGAGGGTATTTATAGTGGAGGAGAGAGGGGTTTCCTTAATATAAAATTCATTAGTTTATTATTTCCCCACAAGACAAGGAATAGTGAGTCTTGAATGACCAAGTATATTAATTTTATAATTTAATCCCAAATAAAGTGGGCTTAAATCAGTAGAACATCACACATGACTCTATAATTAGCTTATTTAGCTTATTTTTGTAAATTACGGTATTTCACTATTCATAAAAAATTCAAGTATTTCAGAAAAATCCCAAAAATTTACCCCAACCATTTTTCGATGTGTAGAATCCAAAAATGAAGTCCATTTTTCAAAAATAATTTTCTAAATGTGATTATTTTAATATTTAAATAAAATAATAATTTATTATCAAAACCATCTTTAAAGCATTCATTAACTCATTCTAAACTATATGTATACGAACTTCCAACATGAATATTATTTTTATACCACCATAGGTAAGGTTACTATTCATTAGGTTATATCACTATTCATAAGTGTATTTTACTATTCATTAGGGTAGGTTACTATTCACCAAAAAATTTTTATTTTTATTATACTCCAAAAAAACATCTTAAACACAACCGTGTATGCCGGATTTTCGAAATTCTAAAACCAATTGAATTAAATTTCACAAAAATGTATTGTATTATCCCTAAATGTGTGAAATTATAATCAAACTGAAATGAACAAATTTGGATTGTTTTTTTGAAGCTATATTTGGATTAGTTTTATTATTATCATATTAGGTCATCATTATTTTGTATTGGTTTCACTATGTTTGGATTAATTCAGTTTTAGTAAGAATTATTTTGGTTAATTCGACACTTATAGATCCAATACATTTAGGGATTTTTAGACTGAAAAAACATATCTATTGGTAGGGGTTTTTTACCATCATCTTTTTCCCTTTGAGGATTTAAAAAGAAAATCATGGGGTTTAGAATCTACCAATTTGAAACCAGTTGTGATGCGAATCCATGAATTGAGCCTCAATTTCAATCTAGAGGAGTTCAAGGAAACTTACGCTCAGGTATGGGTCAAAATATTCAGCTTGAATTGGGTTTTATGGCACCTTGTGATATTGTTTGACATTGTGTAATGTCCTAACCTGACTCACCACTAAGATGGTGGCCGGACTGATCACTACATGACCTCAAGCGTGCCTCCCCATACACCAAAGGATGACGACTAGTAGTGAGGGTGTCAGGATATTAGTGGGGAGACTATACCCTCCTATCAGTGTTGCACTATGGTATAATAGAGTAAATAACAATCAACAGCAAAAGCAGAAATACATAATTGACAAAGCAGCAGGAGACAAATTTCATATAACTGAACAAAAGTGGCCAATGCCAGTTTATACAATAGATGAATGCATGACATGGTATTAATACATGAGGGAAATAAGTAATAGTACAACATACTTTTCAATACAATAAAATGTAAGAATCAAGTAAGGAAAATAACTAAAAGCCCAAAGGTGATCTCCACGAGCATTCTAAGCTCCATCTCAGTCCTTTGCCCCTAACTCCCAGGTACAAGAAAACAACAACAAGCAAGGTCCAAGGCCCCATGAACAAGAAAGTATACTTGGGTACCCCAGTGTAATGGTAGTATGAGTAGGGTGTGATATATAAATCACAGTAGGGTGGCACCACCGATGTCTAACCCAATCCCGACAGTGTGATATAAATTAAACAATGTACAAGGATGCATAAGTTAAGTAAACAGTAAAATGTAGAAAAATACCAAAGTACCTAATTCATTCCTCAACTAGTGTATGGATATGTAATTAGTTTATTAATTGATTATTTCCAATTTATTCATAAGTCACATGTGAATAAGTCACCTACCAAGTCCAAGGAGTATCCTCCAAGGTAAAACGGGGCTACGCAATGACCAAGCCCAATGGTCTTTAACCATGGAACCTTCTTGTCAATTATGTATCTAAGGATTGTATCCAAGGAATCCTGTGATGGTATTTAGTAATAAATTCCCAAGGTAATAACCAAGGAAACAACCTCATGATAGTATAAGTAGTGAAGGTCCCAAGGCGTAATAAGGCAGCCTGACAAAGATATTCGGTGAGGGAGTTCCAGGGTAATAACCATGGTAATGTAGATCTCATGGAACACTAACCCAATAGTATCTGGGCCTAGATAAGGGGTAAGGGTGTAATACAAGGAGCGTAGTCCAACACATTCCACGATGATGTGCCTACTGAGCCCAAGGAGTGCATCCAAGGTAAAATGGGGCTAAGAAATGACTGGGTCCAAGGAGTGTATCCAAGGAACATACTTGTCAATGATAGATCTAAGGATTGTATCCAAGGAATCCTATGGTAATACATGGTGGAACCAATGGTAGTATACCAGGCATCCAAATATAAGACAAGGAACAAGATCTAGGTGAGTCTAAACCTTAGCAACCGGTCCTTGAATTTGGAATGTGGTACACAAGTTCTCATGGTATTCTCCAATCAGAAAACATGACAAGATTGAGTCTAACCATTCCTATTTAATAAAGAAGTCATGCAATGATTCATTTTGGTCTAAGACTTTCCATCCATTAGTATGGAAACGTCATGTAGCATTGAAACCATTTATTTATTGATTCAAGCCTTGCCTTCCATTAGTGTAGAAAGGCCAAGTAGCATTGCAACTATTTATTAAAATCCATTAAGGCATATTCATTAATTAAGGTTCACTCCATTACCTTCCATCAACATGGAAAGGTGTGCTACTGACATGAAACCTTTATTCAATTACTTTTAATAAGGCCAAGTGATATACTTAGTATACTTGCCAATTTACATTTCACATTTAATTGTTAATTAAAAGCACTTACCTTAGACAGGTAAAGTGATGAGCATACATGGTACTTTCCATGATGAAATTCATAGGATAGCTCAACCATTTGATATAGAAGGTCTTACCTTTATAAATTTCAAGACAAGGCACACCCGAACGATGGCTTGAATGTGTCAAAACACTAAACGACAAATTATGGAAAACATCACACATGGTTAAATCCAATTCAAAACTAGTCCAAGTACTTAGGCGATGCCTTGAACCTTTTTATTATTTTAATAAGGTAACTCTATTTTTATAATACCATTAGGTCCATGTCCTAAACATTACATATTTCAACATAACATCAAGGAAAAAGAATTATAAACACAACAAGTCAAGCAATCAGGTCTAACCACTACTTTTTAGCTTGAAGGCAGTGCACCTCTGTTGGAGGGGTTTTATTATAAAATCATGAAATTACTTATCAAACAAATCATTTATCACCTTTAGTATTTTAAATATAAAACATGCTAAACCACATTTAAGATCATTTAATATATATACTTCACTGCATGAGTTTAAATTCTAACTAAAGTGCAGTAAATAATTAATTAATGCATTTATAGAATTAGAGGACTTGGAAAGGGACCCTACCTCAGGGTGGAACCAAGATGTCCACTCAGCTCTTGGAGATTTCTAACTAAGAGTAGTTGATCCCCAACTGAGTATATTCACTTTCACATATGTGCAAGGACACCTAGCCTCTATGAACACACCCGCATAGCCATGGGCATGAGCAAGAGGATCCTTACACATATGCTTATATGAATATACCAATCACCACTCACCTACGCATGAATTTTTATATATATACATGGACACACCTATCCCCACACATGTGTAATCACTACCATGGATATTTACACATATAATAGGAAAACCCACATATATATATTTACTTAGCTATGCATACACATGCGAGTCACCGCTGACTTGGCGACTTGAAACCGCATGTAACATCCCAACGTAGTACGTAATAATTAAAAACAACCTTATTACACATAAAGAGTCCAAAACAGATTGTGATAAAACCAACAATGGCCCCAAACCCTTACTTAAGGTGTTAGTGATAAATGAAAATAAAGACAAACCACCAAGAACATCTCAACGCCCTATTGATTAATTAATAGGGAGTCAAAAACACATAAATTCCTTAATTAAAGAGGTATGAAATAGGTAGAAACCACAAAAACTAACCTCATAAAAAAACCAACAGACTGAAAACACCCGAACCACCTCGCCTTTGGCAGTGGTTTCTGGAACACACACCAATGAGACCCGAGAATCCTTCTGCACCAACCTAGAAACAATCTGAAAATCGAATCACACCCAAAGAGCTAGGATTCATCCAAACCCCATGGGGAGATGGTTAGGACGAATAAAATCTGGGGAAGGGAGGAGAAGGGATAAGATACTCATACCTAGGTGATTTAGAGGGAGAATCAGAAGAAAAAAGGTGAGAAACGACAAAGGAGGAGAGTCTATAGGAGAGGTGACCGTGCGCAATGAAGGGTGAACCCCTTTGGGGATGGTGCATCGCAATTTGAGAGGGGATAGGGAGAGTAGTTTATAATTTTATTTTATTTTAAAATTAATTAAATTATTAAATAGATGAAACCACATGGTTTTCCAAACCATACGCAAACCGTGTGAGGTCTACTACCCGCACGGGGCTAAGTGCACTATTTAGGAAACTATGCACAGGCTGTGCATAATTCCACTGCCCCTTTTTAAACAGGGTCGCACGATTACCTGCAATAGGACACACGGTTTGGAAAACTATGCGCAAACCATACACAAACCATGAACCCTCTTCTACTTATTAAAACATGACCTTTCTGGGTTCGATGCTCTTGAAACACATCGAAACACCCAGGGAACTTAACTAGCCTTGGCCCAAGTCCAAAAAAACCAATTTAAGATGTTATAACTCTTGAAATTAAGTTCCAAAGATTGGATTTCAAAATGAACTTTCCAATAAACAAAAAGGTTCAAAAACCACCAATTTTTAGTCTGGTTCAAAAACACGGGATTCTATAATCTACCCACCTTAAAAACTTCTCGTCCCCAAGAAGCCTTCATGAACAACGTAAACATCATCTGACCCAAAAGGATCATTAAGTATCATTAAAATGGTTGCATTGCGTTACCAATGCCCAATGTACCTTAATAATTTCCAATGCATTGTGCACTTCAGCCTTTACAAACCAATCCAACGCTCAAAGTTCAAATTAAAAATAGAAATAGAGCTTACATGAGCCCGTTTAGAAAAATAAACAATCATGTCAAAGTCTTGATAAACATTCAATCGATGGTGCTCACCACCATAGTTATTAACTTAAAAGGGGTAAAATACAAGCCACAATACCTCCACCATTGGAATTGTTGCACAAGGCACAACTCTGAGTGTTATTTTGACACTCCTGGCATGATTTTGTAAAAAGGAAACAGTCAAATTCTGATCGACCTGACATAATTGGTTGAACAAGCTCTCTCAAAAGACACTGAAAACCTTCATACCACACTTTCCTTCACCTAGAAATGTGATTTAAAATGTCACCTTATAATTGTAAACATTAAAATAAAGGAAGAGAGAATTATTCAAGCCACTTGGTTGACGTATCTCGAGGAAGTCTAACTTAGGAGTCCAGAGAAAAACAAAAGGAATTGATGGATTCCATGAGCCCAAACAAGGAATTCCTACTTGGGAACCTAGGAATCACTCAGGACATACCAAGACTCAATAAGAACCATGATTTAACAAGTAACACTAACAAATATCACCCAACAATCTCAACAACTTTTAAATATTTAGCACAACGTAAGACCGACGCTCTCTTAGTGCATCGTGGACGACGTCAAGATAAGTGACATGCTCTTATTTTAAGAAGAGTACACTAAGAGGATTTAAGATGGGGTTTACAGTCAAACATACCCAGAAACTGTAAGATAAAACAGTCAAACTAGATCAAATTCATGATTCCAAGCAAGCACCAACATGATTTAAAACTTGAAAGTCTCAAGGTATTCATGTGTGACTGACCACTTACCAATGGTCTTCCTTAGGCGTTCCTTATACTTGGAAGGGAACATTTAACAAACTCAACATGACACTACCCACCTTAGAAGTTTCCTAGCAAAAAAATTAAGGAAACTAACCGCTTATAAGCACAATAGATTATAACAAATAGATTGACATGTCAAATCAACCGAGTCTTTCGAAAACCATCCTAAGTATTGGAATGAAACTGATTCTTTAACGCTAAAGTAACTCCACATTAAGATGACTTACGACCGTACTAAACAGTACAAGAAAATTTATTATAGAGTATTATTGCCTCATATGACCATTTTTCTGGATAAATCCATAACCAGTCGTCCATTACTAAGAATAATAAAGGTTCAAACGACCTACAAAGTAGACAACCATGCCCAAAGCACATATAAGCAACTGAAAAAGAGCATTAGTTAATGATCAAGCCCATAAAAAGGTCAAGAAACACATGACCACCCATCTGAACAAGGGTTTCATTGGAAACTGAAAGTCCTACTAGGGACAACGACACCCAAACAACACCCAAAGTGAGAAAAGTCACAGCACTAGTAAGGCATTTAAGTTCTAAGGGCACTAACTACCACGAGTTAGCCCCTTATGAAGAACAAGTGTCAACCCTAAAACCAAGTCACATCAAACAAAAGTCACCAGGACCAAAATCCAATCATAAATCCATTTATAAGGAAAATAATACCTACAGAAAGTACTTACGCTTCTGTTCCAAGGCAACTCAAAGAGAAGTCTCAACTACCCTTACACGAGGGTTTTAAATAGTGGACACCACTATAGGTTCCATTTCCAAGAATCTTATATTTAATCACATTTAATATTTAATCATCAAAATATTTAATCAAAACATCAAAGTAACATTTTCAAAACAAAACAAGATAATTGATTTTAATGAATACCCTAAGGGAAAAATAGGCAAGTTTTATAAAACCCCATTTTTAAAACATTTTATGTTAGTTGAAATATAGTAATTTTCAAGAAACTTATTAAAATAAAATTCCTTTCAAGTAGATAAGGAAACCTACGAGGGTCCTACTTTAACCAACCTGGGTTCTCTAGAAAGCAACCCAAATGCAATTGCCAACAATCATTTAAATTAAAGCACCCAAACAAGTTATCTTATAAAAACATTACTCAAATGACCTACTTGGGTCTAGTTGCATTTTTAAAAGATAACCATTTGATTTCCGATCAAAATCAAACCTATTTCACATTTATAAGAATTTCACAAGGCCCTATGCCATCACGTTTATTATGGGTTGTCATTTTCCAATTAATGATGCACCCATATACTCCATGGATTGAAAATTGGATCCCATTAATCGATACCAATGTAAATTTAGAATTTAACATGGTGAAACACAATAGTCCAAATTATATGGGTGGCCATATAACAACCTGAAAAGCACCCATACACTTTACAGTTTGGAACTTGGACCCCTTTAGTCAAAACCAACTTACTTTAGCAATTGAATTTAGAAGATTTTTTACAATGGTTCTGTTACACGAGTTACATTTTCCAGCTATAAGGCTCCCATACACATTACAACTAAAAACTAGCTCCCATCGTAATCACAACATTTTAATTTAACAAAAGAAACCAACTATATACTTATCAAGCAAGGTAGCATGCCCCTATAAGCAACTAACACAGAGCAACAAACTGTAATCATAGAATCATGGAAATTTAATCATAGGAACATATTATAACGAGCAGTAAGAATAGAAGGCATGCTAATGTATCAGCTACACATGTATAAATCTAAGCATGGAATATCAATAAGGCACCGAAGCATACTTAGTATGTAACCTACTAATGAAACAACATGGAATGGAATATATGCATGGCATGTGAGTTTCTAAGTTCCTAATATGATGCATGTATGTTTCATCCTTCCCATAACAGGAAAAGGGTAATAGTCATAATTCGATAAATCATAAGTATTAGAATATACACCAATCACTCTAGGTGAAATCATATCAATTGTAATAGCAAACAACATAAATAGTAATCCCAGCCTTGGACACATGGTCATTCCCTGTATGTGGGGTGATCAATCCCAAGAGCGGTTATTAAACAAGTGCTGAAACTTTACTAGTCTCCTATCTACCAACCCAAAATAGTAATACAAAAGGAAAAACCACATTTGATACCACTTTGTAACATCTCGAACCATCTCACCACTAAGACGGTGTTCGGACCGGTCACTACATGACCTCAAGCGCGCCTCCCCGTATACTAGAGTCTGCCGAATAGCAGCAAGGTTGTAAGGATAGTCAGTGGGGAGACTATACCCTCTTATCAGAGTTGCGCAGTGGTATAACAGAGTAAATAACAATCAATAGTGGAAGTAGTAATACATAATTGACAAAGTAGCGGAAGAAATATTTCATATAACTGAACAAAAGTGGCCAATTCTAGTTTATAAAATAGATGAATGCATGAAATGGTATTGATAAATGAGGTAAAGTAGTAATATTACAACATAATTTTCAATACAATGCAACGTAGGACTCAATTAAGGAAAAGAACTAAAATCCCAAAGGCGATCTCCACGAGCATCTTGATCTCCAGCTCAATCCTTTGCTCCTAACTCCCAGGTACAAGCAAATAGAAATAAGCAAGGTCCAAGGCCCTGTGAATAAGAAAGTATACTTGGGTACCCTAGTGAAATGGTGGCCTGAGTAGGGTGTGATATATATATCTAAGTAGTACAACACCACCGATGTCTAACCCAATACCGATAGTGTGATATAAATTAAACAATGTACATTAATGCATAAGTTAATTAAGCAGTACAATGTAGAAAAATACCCAAGTAATTGCTTCAGCCCTCGGATGGTGTCTAGACATGTAATTAGTTAATTAATTTAGTATTTACAATTTATTCATAAGTCACATGTGAATAAGTTTCCTACTAAGTCCAAGGAGTTTCCTCTTAGGTAAAATGGGGCTAAGCAATGACTGAACCCGATGGGATTTAACCATGGAACCTACTTGTCAATGATGGATCCAAGGAGTGTATCCAAGGCATAATGTGATGATATTTAGTAATAAAGTCCCAAGGTAATAACCAAGGCAACAACATCATGATAGTATAAGCAGTGAAGGTCCCAAGACGTAACAAGGCAACCTGACAAAGATATTTGGTGAGGGAGTTCTAGGGTAATAACCAAGGTAACGTAGACCTCACATAATGCTAACCCAGTAGTATTTGGGTCTATTTAAGGGGAAAGGGTGTAATTCAAGGAGTTTAGTCCAAGAAATTCCACGATGAGGCACCTACTGAGTCCAAGGAGTGAATCCAAGGTAAAATGGGGATAAACAAGGACTCGGTCCAAGGAGTGTATCCAAGGCACCTACTTGTCAATGATGGATCCAAGGAGTGTATCCAAGGAACCCTCTAGTACTATATGGGTGACCCAATGGTAGTATACTGGGAATACAAATATAAGACAAGGAACAAGATCTAGGCAAGTCTAAACCTTAGAAACCCATCCTTGAATTTGGAATGGGGTGCACGAGTGATCATGGTATTCTTCGATCAGAAACCATGACAAGATCAAGCCTAACCACTACTATTTAATAAATAAGTCATGTAATGATTCATTTTGGTCCAACCCTTTCCATCCATTAGTGTGGAAAGGTCAAGTAGCATTGCAACCATTTATTTATTGGTTCAAGCCTTGCCATCTATTAGTGTGGAAAGGTCAAGTATCATTGCAAACATTTATTAAATCCATTAAGGCATATTCATTAATTAAGGTTCACTCCATTACCTTCCATCAACATGGAAAGGGTTGCTACAGACATGTGACCTTTATTCAACTACTCTTAATAAGTCCAAGTGATATACTTAGTATACTTTCTAATTTACATTTAGAATTTAATTATAAATTCAAATCACTTACCTTAGGTGGGTAAAGTGATGATCATACATGGTACTTTCCATGATGAAATTCATAGGACAACCCAAACATTTGATATAGAAGGTATTGTCTTTATAACGGTCAATCCAAGGCACACCTGGATGGTGGCTCGAATGTGTCAAAACACTAAATGAAAAATTATGGAAAACATTACACATGGTTAAATACAATTCAAAACTAGGCCAAGCACTTAGGTGGCACCTTGACCCTTTTTATTATTTTAATAAGGTAACTCTGTTTTTATAATACCATTAGGGCCATGTGCCAAACATGCCATATTTCAACATAACATCAAGGAATAATAATTATAAACACAAAAAAGTCAAGAAAGCAAGGTATAACCACTAATTTTTATCTTAAAGGAAGCACACCTCTTTTGGAGAGATTTTATTATAAAATTATGATATTACTTATCACAAAAATCATTTATCACCTTTAGCATTTTAAATATGAAACATGATAAACCGAATTTAAGAGTATTAAATATATATACTTCACTGCATGAATTTAAATTCTAACTAAAGTGTAGTAAGTAATTAATTAATGCATTTATAGGATTAGAGGACTTGGAAAGGGACCCTACCTCAGGGTGGAACCAAGCCGTCCACTTGGCTCTTGGAGCTTTCTAACTAAGAGAAGCTAATCCCCCACTAAGTATATAAACTTTCACAAATGTGCAAGGACACATAGCCTCTATGCACACACCCACATGGCCATGGGAAAGAGAAAGAGGATCCTTACACATATTCTTATATGCATATACCAGTAGCCTCTCACTTATACATGCATTTTTATATATTTACATGGGAAAACCTATCCTCACACGTGTGTAATAACTTCCATGGATATTTACATAGGTAACGAGGACACCCACATACATATATTTACTTACCTATGCATACGCAGGTGAGTCACCATTAGATTGGTGACTCAAAACCACATGTAACAGCCCAATGCACTACATAACAATTAAAAATAACCTTATTACACATAAAGAGACCAAAAAGGATGGTGTGAAAACCAACAACGGTCCTAAACCCTTACCTTGGGTGTCAGAGATAAAACAAAATGAAGCCAAACCACCTAGAACATCTCAACACCCTATCAATTAATTAATAGGGAGTCAAAAATACATAAATTCCTTAATTAAAGAGGTGAAAAACAGGTAGAGACCCCAAAAACTCACCTCGGAACAAAACCGGAAGACCGAAAACACCCGAACCACCTCGCCTTTGGCGGAAGTTACCGGAACACACACTAACGAGACTCAGAAAGCCTTCCACACCAACCTAGGAAAAAAAATCTGAAAATTGGATCACCCCCAAAGAGCTAGGGTTCGTACAAACCCTCATGGGGTGATGGTTAGGCCAAATCGAAGCTGGGAAAGGGAGGATAAGGGATAAGAGACTCATACCAAGGAGATTCGGATGGAGAATGAGAAGCAAACCATTGAGAAACAATGAAGGAGGAGAGGCCGTAGGTGAGTGGGTCATGCATGATGAAGGGGGAACCCCTTTGGGGATGGTGTGTCGCGATTTGAGAGGGGAGAGGGAGAGTAGTTTAGGTTTTAATTTTAATTTTATTTTAAAATTAATTAAATTATTCAATAGATGTAACCACACAGTTTGAACTGCACGGTTTTCCAAATTGTGCGCAAACTGTGTGGGGTCTACTACCTGCACGAGGCTAGGTGCACGGTTTAGGAAACCATGCGTAGGACATGTGCAAAGACACTGCCCCTTTTTTAAATAGGACTTCACGGTTACCTGAAATGAGCCACATGGTTTGGTAGAATGTGTGAAAACCGTGCGCCCTCTTCTGCTTCTTAAAACATGACCTTTTTGGGTTCAGTGCTCCCGAAACACATCAAACCACAAAGGAAACTTAACTAGCCTTCTCCCAAGTCCAAAAACACCAATTTAAGATGTTCCAACTCTCATAATTAAGTTCCAAAGCTTGGATTTAAAAATGACCTATCTAGTAAATGAAAAAGTTCAAAAACCTTTGCTTTTTAGTCTGGTTAAAAAACACGAGATTCTACACATTGCCTCATCAATTGGTCTACCGATAAAGATGGACAATGCCACTAGGTAGGCTTCTTTTGGACACTACGTGAGGGTTCTGGTTGAGGTGAACTTTAGTTCTACCTTAACAAAAAAAAGTAATTCTCTTAAATGCCCAGGATGAAGTTTTTCTTAAACTTAAATTTGAGAAGACTCCACCTTTCTATTATATCTATGGAATCATAGCTCACTTTCCATCCAATTGTATATCTGATGTTGTGTGCTTGATCTATTATAAGAAGGGTCATGACATGAATCACTATTGAATAAGGGTGTGAGGGATAATGCTACTGCTAATAGTTTTATTAAGACATGGGTGAAAGATAATGGATCATCAAAGGTGTATATTGATATACTTGGGATGTTAGAGAAGTGTAATAAAACTGTTAACTATAGGCTATCCTTGTATAATAAGGAAAATGCATCTTCTTGGGTTACATTCAATTCTTAAGATGATATTGTGAATGAAGTGGGTGATAAAAATTTCCATGGAACCTCCTCAACTTAGACAATGTGATCATGGGTTGACATTGCAGTAGAGGAGCATGATAAAGACCCAATAACACATGTTGATGTTGATCCTGAATTTGAGGTTGATGAAAAATCTGATTTTGAAATTGCTAATCAAAAGGAAGTGGATGGGGACTTGTTATAGGAACATTCCTTAGCTAGTTCTAAAAGAAATAATAAATCCAATTTAGTGGTGGCCTCCCAATCATCCAAGAAAACTCTAGTAGGAAATGATGGTATTTACAACATCTCTCAACATCCATCTATATCTTTCTAATCTTTATCAGTGTGTAACATACTAACTTTGTAAGAAAATATAGTGCCTTTATCCAAAGAAATAATTTTTTTAATGCTGGTGATATCAAGGATTCATCTTCACAACATGTGGCTGCATTAGAGTAGTCACATGCTTGCATCGATCTTACCAAATAGGATTTTCTAAGGCATTCTTCTGAAGATGTGTAAGAACAAATTTTAAATGATGAGGAATAAGTAATCAGTGTATCTATTTATGATCACAACTTATCATCCATAAAGGTGATGGAGAAAAAACCTACCATTGAACCCATAGACATGGAGCAGGACACTTTGGCTAGGAAATCATTCTCCCTCAAATAGGATATAACCATGCATCTTGATGAGTATTTTAAGGCTCTGGGTAAGGTTGTTGTCAAACAGGCTGATAATTCAAAACCTGGTTTTGGGTAGTATCATGGCCCATCTTGTGATCATCCACAGGATAAGGCCCTGGGATATGGTATTGAAAATTATCAAGTCTTTAAAAAAGGAAATCTGTAAAGAGATCAAGTCTTGAATTCCAACTTTGGAGTGTGGGACTGGTCCAATTTGGTACTCACTCAAGGAGGGGATTAACCTGCACCCCAGACTATCTCTAGTTCACATGATGAGGTAAGGGGAAAATTAGTAAAATCTTCCAATACTTTTTATGTGCTCAACTCACCTAAGGTAGGGTCCTTAGAGGCTATGAATATGGATAATTATTCCATAGGTTCTTTGGGAGTAGGGGACAATCATTAGATGCATGATTATTTTTATGGAGTTGTCTCCAGTAAAATGGGTGCAACTGGATTTGCTGAAACTTCTAAAAATAAAGGCCATGAGCCTAGACAAAGAGAAACGTCTTGAAAAATTGGCATGCATCGGCATGGAAGAGACCCTCATGGTAGGGGCTGGAGGGGTCCTAACCTTACCCATGCTATTTATTTTCCCGACTTTTAGTGTCTTTTCTGGTCTTTTTACATTTTTTGTGGGAATTATTTCCATATATGATTTTTTCCTCTCTTCAATTAGTTTTTTTATAATAAAAGGTATTGATCCTTTTTCCTTAAAAATTATTAATTAGGATGACTTTAAGTCAATATGGTATAATTTAGTTTGATAAAGTTATGTTTAACTTAATTTTGATTGGTTTATTATTGTTTGTTTTGGTTCATGTTTCAGTTGTAGTTTCATTAAATAAATCATATGATTTAGATTGCTTTCATACATATTGTTAAAATTTATTTCTGTTAAAGATTGGTTACATTTAGTGTGGTTCTATTTAATCTTATCTATATTTTTATGGTTCAAGTCTGTTAGGGAAAGATTGTTCCCTTTTGATTCATTTTTTTATTATATTTGATTTCAATTGATTATGGATGGATAGTAATGTTTGTTTATACTTAGTTTCTTTATATTATTATCACTTTAGTTATAGTTTATACTTGAAAAGTATTTATATTCATGTTACATGAATCTTTTTACATGCTTATATGTTAGAATTATTTGAAACTATGTACATGTTGGAAAATTTTAGATTTTTTATATTAATATAGTTTAGATTTATAAATATTTATATGTCCATATTATGTGAATCTGTTATAGTTTACCATCACTTAACTTTTGTTTACACTTACTTAACTTTAGTTTACCATTAATTTTTTTTACCCTTACTATAATATTTTTTAACTTTAATTAACTTTGTTTTACCGTTTCATAACTTTAGTTTAGCATAACTTAACTAGTACAAGTTTCTGTTTACCCATACATAACTTTGTTTTACTCTTAATGCACTTTATTTTAACCTTACTTCAATTTAATTTACCCTTATAAATCTTTACCTAACCTTAGTTTACAGTTACTTAACCTGTATATGTTTCATTTTACCCTTACTCCAAAATTTTAGTTTCCCCTTATTTAATGTTTTTTACCTTTAATTAACTTCAATTTACCCTAATTTTACCTATATAAGTATTATTTTACCCCTACATAACAATTTTTTACCCTTAATTATCTTTTTTAGTCTTACATATCATTATTTTAAACTTAATTAACTTTATTTTACCCCTACTTAACCTGTAAAAGTTTATTTTTACCCTTACATGACTATAGTTTACCCTTACATAAATTTGTTTTACCCTTACTTAACATGTACAAGTTTCTGTTTTCCCTCAAATAACACTGTTTTACCCTTAATTAACATTAGTTGACCCTTACTTAAATTTAGTTTTCCATCACATAACATTATTTTACCCTTAATTAACTTTATTTTACCCTTACATAAATTGTACAAGTTTCTGTTTACACTTACATAACTTTAGTTTACCCTTATATAACTTTGTTTCACCAATACATTACATTAGTTTACCCTACCTAACCTTAAAAGTTTTTTTTACCCTTAAATAACATTGTTTTACCCTTACTTAACTTTTTTTTACCCTTGATTAAATTTATTTTAACCTTAATTAACTTGGTTTTACCCATACTTAGCTTTAGTTTAACTTTAACATGTAAAAGTTTTTGTTTACCCTTACATAAATTCACTTTAACTTTGCATAACTTTATTTTACCCTTACAAAACCTGTAAAAGTTTCTATTTACCCTTATATAACCTTTTTTTCACTTATATAACTTTATTTTAGCCTTACATAACTTTAGTTTACCCTTACTTAACTTTTATTTACCCTTACTTAAATCTAGTTTACCCTTACTTAACTTGTACAAATTTCTATTTACCATTACATAAATTTAGTCTACCCTTACTTAACTTCATTTCAACCTTACTTAAAATTATTTTACCCTTAACTTGTACAAGTTTCTATTTACTCTTACACAACTTTTTTTACCCTTACATAACTTCTGTTTATCCTTACATAAGTTTAGTTTACCCTTACTTAACTTTAATGTACTATTACTTAACTTTAGTTTACACATACTTAACCTATAAAAGTTTATGTTTACCCTTAAATAAGTTTATTTTATCCTTACTTAACTTTGTTTTAATACCATTTAATTGTTTTTACCCTTACTTAACCTGTAGAAGTTTATGTTTACCTTTACATAACTTTTTTTACCCTTACTTAGCTTTAGTTTACCCTTATGCAACTTTGTTTTACCCATACTTATACTGTAAAAGTTTTTGTTTACCCTCACATAATTTTTTTTTACTCATACTTAACTTTATTTTACCCTTAATTAACTTTAATTTACCCTTACTTAACTTTGATTTACCTTTACTTAACTTTATTTTACCCTTACTTAACCTATACAAGTTTTTTTACCCTTGCACAACATTAGTTTACCCCTAAAAAACTTTATTTTACCGTTACATAACTTTAGTTTTCCCTCACATAACATGTACAAGTTTTTTTTACCCTTACATAACTTTATTTTATAGTTACTTAACTTTTCTTTACCCATAATTAACTTTAGTTTACTCTTACTTAATTTTTTTAAAACTTACTTAACTTTAGTTTACCCGTACAAAACCTATAAAAGCATATGTTTACCCTTATATATTTAGTTTAACCTTACTTAACTTTGTTTTACCCTTATATAACTTTATTTTAGCCTTACTTAACCTGTAAAAGTATCTCTTTACACTTACATAACTTTGTTTTACCCTTACTTAACTTTTTTTTACCCTTACATAACTTTAGTTTACCCAAACTTAACTTTGGTTTACCCTTACATAACATTACTTGACCCTTGGTTAACTAGTACAAGTTTCTATTTAACCTTACTTAAATTCACTTAAACCTTTCCTAACTTTTCGTTACCATTACCTAACTTTAGTTTACCCTAACTTAACTTTGGTTTACCTGTTACTTAACATTAGTTTACCCTTGGTTGACCAGTACAAGTTTCTATTTACCATTACAAAACTTTAGTTAACCTTTCCTTAACTTTGTTTTACCTTTAATTAACTTTAGTTTACCCTTACTTAACTGGTACAAGTTTTTGTTTACCCTTACATAACTTTCTTTTACCATTACTTAACTTTAGTATACCCTTACTTAACTTTAGTTTACCCTAACATAAATTTGTTTTACCCTTAACTTTAGTTTACCCTTATATAACTAGTAAAAGCTTCTATTTTCCATTACTTAACTTTAGTTTACCCTAAATTAAATTTGTTTTACCCTTACTTAAATTTTGTTTACCCTTATATAACCAATAAAAGATTCTATTTACCCTTATATAACTTTAGTTTACTCTTACTTAACTTCGTTTTACCCTTACTTAACTTTGGTTTACCCTTACTTAAGTTTCTGTTTACCCTTACATAACATTGTTTTACCATTACTTAACTTCTCTTTACTCTTACTTAAGTTTAGCTTACCCTTACTTATCTTTGTTTTAGCCTTACTTAACCTTAGTTTACCCTTATTTAACCTATAAATGTTTATGTTTACCCTTACATAAATTTAGTTTATCCTTACATAACTTTGTTTTACCTTTAATTAACTTTAGTTTACCCTTACTTAACATATACACGTTTATGTTTACCCTTAGATAACTTTGTTTTACCGTTACTTATCTTATGTTTACCCTTACTTAACTTTAGTTTACTCCTACTTAAATTTTTTATATCCTTACTTAACTTTAGTTTACCCTTACTTAACTTTTAAAAGTTTCTGTTTACCATTACATAACTTTGTTTTACCCTTACTTGATTTTAGTTTACCCTTACTTAACTTTATTTTAACCTTACTTAACTTAGTCTTACCATTACTTAACATGTAAAAGTATATATTTACCCCTACATAAATTTTTTTACCCTTATTTAACTTTATATTACCATTTATTAACTTTAATTTACCCTTATTTAGCTTTATTTTACCTTTACTTAACTTTAGTTTACCCATACTTAACATGTACAAGTTTCTGTTTACCCTTACATAACTTTATTTTACTCTAACTTAACTTTGGTGTTTACTTCTGATAAACAGTACCAACGGGTTTAACACCTATATGGCCCAGCACTACTACAAAAAAGACATATATCAGTGCTGAAAAAGGGCTTTAACAGTGCTAAAAAAGCATTGTAAAGCTCAGCGCTAATATAGGGGGTCCCTTTTATCAGTGCTAAAAAAAGCGCTGATAAAAAACCCCTTTATCAGCGCTTTTAAAAAGCACTGATAAAGGTCAAAAAAATAAAAAAAAAAAATATAATACAGAGGGAGTGCTTTTATCAGTGCTTTACACCCCCTTTATCAGTGCTAGGAGGTCTCCCACGTGGTGCCCTTCCCGTGCATCCTCATACGTGTGCACCCCCTTCGCTTCCACCCGAACTCGAACCCGGGACCTCCCCCCTTTTGCTGCTGCACCTTTACCACTATGCCATTTCATTTTGTTCTCTATTTAGTGATACATCTATATATATATAGTTATATTTATTCATATATTGATTCATATTAATATAAATATATTTATTCATATATTAGTATATATATATATTAATTCTTATAATAATATATTTATATATATATTTTTAGTTATAATTTTTTATACGTATATTTATTTGTATATTAATATATACATATAAGATTAGTTTTAAATACATTTACGAAAAATTATGTTTTTTATGTGTGTTTATAAATAAATAAATACATGCATACATACATAGATATATACAACACACATACATATATATATACAACACACAGACACACACCGAGACACACACATACACAACAACACATTTATATTTACGAATAAATACATATATATGTGTATTTGAAAAGCCATAGAATGTACATATAAGATTATTTTTAAATGAATTTATGAAAAAAATATGTTTTTGATGTGTGTTTATAAGTAAGTAAATAAATAAATACATATATACATATATACAACACACAAACACACACATAGACACCCACAACCACACATACACATATATATTTACGAATAAATACATATATATGTGTATTTGAAAAGCCATAAAATGTTAAAATGACCACAACTTATAATCTAGAATTCCATTTTAATGCCACAACCAGTCGAGTCTAATAAAATGAAACAATCTTCGATATGATATGTGGTACTGGCCTAACAGACATCCGGATCAAAAGTTATACTTGTTTGAATGTTAAAAAATCGGGGTATCACTACTGGAAGTCCCATTTTTACCAACGCTTATATCCCAACGGTTTATCAAACCGTTGGGAATGGTTATGTATACCAACGGTTTTAAGAAAATCGTTGGTATAGAGGCTTTTATGAAGAATTTTACCAACGATTTATAAAACCATTGGTATAGGCCTCCATTAAGACACTTTTACCAATGGTTACACTAACCGTTGGTATATGTTGGAATCTATACCAACGGTTTGTACAAACCGTTGGTATAGGACTTAAGTAAACATACATTCCCAACGGTTTTTAAAAACCGTTGGGAAAGTTTTCCCCTAAATCCAGTAGCCCCTTCGCTCGATTGCAGTCCCCCTCCGCTCGACTGCAGCCCTAAATTGAAGCTCTCCCGACGCACTCTCATTACCCAGTCTCCAAAACTCCATCCATCCTCTTCAATCAAATAATTTTTCTGTTCTACACTTCAAATCTGTAAGTTCTAATGTTCTTCATCTATTTTTTTATTTTCTATTTTGATTTGACCTAAACGTCTCAGATCTCTCTATACAAGGACTTAGAAACTCATTCCACTCATAGATCCATCTTAAATCAAACAATTTTGTAGTTATACACTCTAAATATGTAAGTACTACCTTAGTTTTAATGTTTTGCATCTATTATTTTTGTTTTCTGTTTTAATTTGGTATAAACTAGGTTGTGTTGTTTATGGCATACAAAGGTTAGTGATATTGGGGATGAATTGGATGTTGGTTGGGTGATGGATTGGAATTGTGATGTTTTTTGGATTAAGTTTAGTTAATTTTCAATGAATTATTTGGGTATTTCCTCCCTTTAACAGAGCCCCAACTCCTCATGGACCCTGGACACCCCCCCTCTTGGACCCTGGACAGTCCCCCCCTCCTGGAACGTGGATAGCCTGGCCCCCCACTTTCCTGAAACTTGGACATCCCCCCTCTTGGACCCTAGACAACCCCCCTCCACCCTCCTCCCAGGACCTTGTATAATCCCCCCTCCTTCCTGGACCCTAGGAATCCCCCCACCCTCCACCCTGGACCCTGGATATCCCCCCTCCTCGATGGACCCTGGACAGCCCCCCCTCCTTCCTGGACCATGGACAACCCCTTCTCCCCTTCTCCTTGATCCTGGACAGCCCCCCACCCCCCTTCCTGGACCCTGGACAGCCCCCCACCCCTCCTCCTAGACCTTGGACATCCCCCTCACCCCCCTCCTCAACCACCAAATACCCCCCACTTCAAAACTTTGACCACCAAACTTGGACATGCTGGATTTTCTCTAAAAAGATAGATTTATCCTCAAACCACCTCAATAATATCCTAAACAATGCTTATAATGTGGTTTTCACCACATAACATCCAATTGTATTCCAAGTCACTAGTCTATCCTCCCTTGGCTAGATTTTACAAAAAGCGTTCAACCTTAAAGATCCAAATAAAAATAAATTGATATAAGAAATTTGATAATGGATTAAAATTTCAAATTGGGATCCAATGAGAAATATTTGAGATATTATGCATCATGTCCATGAGTAAATCCATTTTTATATATCCGATAAGTTATTTTTCACAATTTTCACACATTAATTGTTTGTAAAAATGGGACAAAAATTTATAAAGGTTATAATATATAAAAATGAATCTATTTGTGGATGCATCTTAACCAACAATGTCTATCTTGTATGCCTCTTCCATGATCATCGATGTGCACGTCCCGTCTCCATCTGACCTCGCACGACGGGTGACTCAGCGTCTGGCTGATGACGAGCGCTAGATTCTCTTACTTCCACACCAGATTCACGCCCGCTACGCTCCTGAAGTGATCAATCCCACTCAGCGTCTGGCTGATGAAGAGCGCCAGATTCTCTTACTTCCACACCAGATTCACGCCCGCTATGCTCCTGAAGTGATCAATCCCACTAAGCGTCCATGTGAGCTTGATGACACAGCCATCAGTTCTTGTAAGAGGCAGAGGAGTTCTAAGCTGATGGACCAAGATGATTGACCAGTGTCCATTCATCTGGCTGATGACGCAAAACTTAGCTCTTCCTAGGAGGCAACCCATATTCTAGAGTTTCATCATTTTGCTTTTTTTTACTTTGTTTTAGGAAATAAACATGGCATGTATGCAACAATTTTTTAGCTTCTTCTGATCTGTATGTGCACTTGTCATTACTCTGCATGACTGCTTCTACTTTGTCTGATCCTTGGTGTTATTTTTTATGACATGATGCGGCTATGTGTTTTCTATGTGTAGATTTTATAGGTACATAAGTATGTGCACTTTTCATTATTCCATTCTTTCAGTGCTTAGGCCGATGGTACGAGGGAGGTTCGTACCAGAGGTAGATGAGCATCTCCGTGTACCCGACTAGACCCTTCCCCTCCGACCAAACACATTCGGATTCTATTGAAAATTAAGGGAAACAATCCATGGGTCAAATTTGATGTGTATAAGTAAACCCCGCCTTAATAGAAGGCACGGTGTGGCCAGGATCACTCAAACTGCCTCTCTTTTGTTCAATATTGACTTATTTTTAAGTGAAATCAACAACTGACATATGGGAAACTGACCAAACGCCTTCTGATTGTGTTGAAACTTTAGTAAAACGATCCATGGGACATATGTGACATGTAAAAGTCAACTCTGCCTCAATCTGATGCGCGGTGTGGCCGATATCACTCCAAGTGTATGTATTTTGTTTAAAATGGACAATATTTTACGTACATACACCAATCTAATCAAACAGCTTTTTATTGTGTTTATACTTTTTAAAAATGATCCATGACTCATATGTGATGTGTACGAGTCAACCCCGCCTCAATTCGAGGCCCGGTGTGGCCGATACCACTCAAAGTGCCTCTGTTTTGTTAAAAATGGACTTAATTTTAAGTGAAATCAACAACTGACATACGACAAACCGACCAAACGCATTTTTATTCTGTTGAAACTTAAGGAAAACAATCCATGAGTCAAATGTGACATGTATGAGTCAACTCCGCCTCAATAAGAGGCTCGGTGTGGCCGACACCACTCAAAATGCCTCTGTTTTGTTAAAAATGGACTCAATTTTAAGTGAAATCAACAACTGACATACGGTAAACCGACCAAGCGCATTTGGATTCTATTGATACTATAGGAAAATGATCCATGGGTCATATGTGACGTGTAAGAGTCAACCCCACCTCAATCCAAGGTGCGGTATGGACGGTACCATTCAAAATGTATCTTTTTTGTTCAAAATGACTTTAATTTTAAGTGAAAATAACAACTGACATACGGAAAACCAACAAAATGCATTCCAAATCTGTTTAAACTTTATTAAAATGATACATGGGTCATATGTGATATGTACGAGTCAACCCCACCTCAATCCAAGGCTCGGTGTGGCCGAAACCACCCAAACTGTCCCTCTTTTGTTTAAAATGGACAATATTTTACGTACATACGCCAAACAGATCAAACGGATTCTGATTGTGTTGATAATTTTTCACAATGATCCATGACTCATATGTGATGTGTACGAGTCAACCCCGCCTCAATTTGAGGCTCGGTGTGGCTGACACCACTCAAAGTGCCTCTTTTTTTTAAATGTACTTAATTTTAAGTGAAAACAACAACTGACATAATCCAAACCGACCAAACACCTTCGGATTTTGTTCAAACTTTATAAAAATTATCCATGGGTCATATGTGATGTGTACGAGTCAATCCCACCTCAATCTGAGGCACCTTGGGGCCAGGACCACCCAAATTGCCTCTCTTTTGTTGAAAATGGACTAAATTGTAAGTGAAAACAACAACTGTCATACGGGAAACTGACCAAATGCGTTCCAAATCTATTGAAACTTTTGAACAACAATCCATGAGTCATATGTGATGTGTAAGAGTCAATCCCGCCTAAATCAGAGGCGCGGTGTGGCCGAAACCACCCAAACTGTCTCTCTTATGTTTAAAATGGACAATATTTTACATACATACGTCAAACTGATCAAACGGATTCTGATTGTGTTGATACTTTTGAAAAACGATCCATGACTCATATGTGACATGTAAGAGTCAACCCCGCCTCAATCCGAGGCCTGGTGTGGCCGACACCACTCAAAGTGCCTCTGTTTTGTTAAAAATGGACTTAATTTTAAGTGAAAACCACAACTGACATATGCCAAACCGACCAAATGCATTTGGATTATATTGAAACTTAAGGAAAAAAATCCATGAGTCAAATGTGACCTGTACGAGTCAACCCTGCCTCAATCCGAGCCGCGGTGTGTCCGGGACCACTCAAACTGTCTCTCTTTTGTTCAAAATGGACTAAATTGTAAGTGAAATCAACAACTGACATAAGAGAAACCTACCAAACGCCTTCGGATTCTGTTGAAACTTTAGGACAACGATTCATTGGTCATATGTGATGTGTATGAGTCAACCCCTCCTCAATCCGAGGCTCTGTGTGGATAGGACCACCCAAAATGCCTCTCTTTTGTTCAAAATGGACAATATTTTACGTACATACGCCAAACCGATAAAACGGATTCTGATTGTGTTGAAACTTTAGTAAAATGATCCATTTTTCATATGTGACGTGTACGAGTCATCCCCGCCTCAATCCAAGGATCGGTGTGGCCAACACCACTCAAAGTGTCTCCCTTTTGTTTAAAATGGACTTAATTTTAAGTGAAAACAACAACTAACATACGTCAAACCAACCAAACGCCTTCATATTCTGTTGAAACTTTAGTAAAACGATCCATGGATGTGGCGTGTTAGAGTCAACCTCGCCTCAATCCAAGCCGTAGTGTGGCTGGGACCACTAAAACTGTCTCTCTTTTGTTGAAAATGGACTAAATTTTAAATGAAAACAACAACTGACATACGCCAAACCAACCAAAAGACTTCTGATTCTGTTGAAACTTTAGGAAAATTATCCATGGGTCATATGTGATTTTTAAGAGTCAACTCCTCCGTAATCTGAGTTGCGGTGTGATCGGGACCACTCAAACTGTCTCTCTTTTGTTCAAAATGGACTAAATTGTAAGTGAAATCAACAACTGACATACAGGAAACCGACCAAACGCCTTCGGATTCTATTGAAACTTTAGGAAAATGATCCATGGGTCATATGTGACGTTTAAAAGTCAACCGCGCCTCAATCCGAGGCACCAAGGGGTCGAGACCACCCAAATTGCCTCTCTTTTGTTCCAAATGGACAATATTTTACGTACATAGGCCAAACCGATCAAACGGATTCGGATTGTGTTGAAACTCTAGGAAAATGATCCTTGGCTCATATGTGATGTGTACAAGTTAAACCCTCCTCAATACGAGGCCCGGTGTGGCCGACACCACTCAAAGTGCCTCTTTTTTTTAAAAATGTACTTAATTTTAAGTGAAAACAACAACTGACATACAGAAAACCGACTAAACGCCTACGGATTCTATTGAAACTTTAGGAAAACGATCCATGGGTCATATGTGATGTGTAAAAGTCAACCCCACCTCAATCGGAGGCCCGGTGTGGCCGACACCACTTAATGTGCCTTTGTTTTGTTTAAAATGGACTTAATTTTAAGTGAAAACAACAACTGACATACGCCAAACCAACCAAACGCCTTCGGATTCTATTTAAACATTAATAAAACGATACATGGGTCATATTTGATGTGTACGAGTCAACCCCGCCTCAATCTGAGCTGCGGTGTGGCCAGGACCACTCAAATTGTCTCTCTTTTCTTCAAAATGGACTAAATTGTAAGTGATATCAACAAATGATATACGAGAAACCTACCAAACGCCTTCGGATTCTATTGAAACTTTAGGAAAAAGATCTATGGGTCATATGTGATGTGTACGAGTCAACCCCGCCTCAATCCAAGGCGCCGTGTGGCCGGGACCACCCAAATTTCCTCTCTTTTGTTCAAAATGGACAATATTTTACGTACATACGCCAAACTGATCAAACGGATTCTTATTATGTTGAAACTTTAGGAAAATTATCCATGGATTATATGTGACGTGTACGATTCAACTCCGCCTCAATCTGAGGCTCGGTGTGGCCGACACCACTCAAAGTGCCTCTCTTTTTTTTAAATGAACTTAATTTTTAGTGAAAACAACAACTGACATAAGCCAAACCGACCAAACACCTTTGGATTCTGTTGAAACTTTAGGAAAAATATCCATGGGTCATATGTGACATGTACGAGTCAACTCCGCCTCAATCCGAGCCGCGGTGTGGCTGGGGCCACTCAAACTGTCTCTCTTTTGTTGAAAATGGACTAAATTGTAAATGAAATAAAAAACTGTCATATGGGAAATCAACCAAACACCTTTGGATTATATTGACACTTTAGGAAAACAATTCATGGGTCATATGTGATGTGTACGAGTCAATCCCACCTCAATCCGAGGCGCGGTGTGGCCGAGACCACCCAAATTGTCTCTCTTATGTTAAAAATGGACAATATTTTATGTACATACGCCAAACCGATCAAACGGATTCTGATTGTGTTGAAACATTAGGAAAATGATCCATGTCTAATATGTGATGTGTACGAGTCAACCCTGCCTCAATACGAGGCCCGGTGTGGCCGTCACCACTCAAAGTGTCTCTCTTTTGTTTAAATGGACTTAATTTTAAGTGAAAACAACAACGGACATACGCCAAACCAACCAAACGCCTTTGGATTCTATTGAAACTTTAGGAAAACGATCCATGGGTCATATTTGACGTGTAAGAGTCAACTCCGCCTCAATCCGGGCTATGGTGTGGCCGGGACCACTCAAACTGTCTCTCTTTTGTTAAAATGGACTAAATTGTAAGTGATATCAACAACTGACATACGGGAAATGGACCAAACGCCTTCAGATTCTGTTGAAAAATTAGGAAAACGACCCATGAGTCATATGTGATGTGTACGAGTCAACCCCGGCTCAATTCGAGTCACCGTGGGGCCGGGACCACCCAAACTGCCTCTCTTTTGTTCAAAATGGACAATATTTTACATACATACGCTAAACCGATCAAACAGATTCTGATTGTGTTGAAACTTTAGGAAAATGATTCATGGATCATATGTGACGTGTACTAGTCAACGCTGCCTCAATCCGAGGCCCGGTGTGGCACTTATGGAGTCACAAGTGATGAGACTCCTAAGAAAATACATTTTCACCATATATTAGAAAAGTGGTTGTCATATGAAGATTGAAATGGGTGTAAATAAAATTTGAGTTATTGAAACTCTTATTCAACTATACTGGATGATTGTTGTCATATGAAGATTCAAATGGGGAATTATTCACCATGTCTCTAATCAAAGAGGTGGTCTTTTTTTTGTTGTTTTAAGTTTGTCACTGTTTTAAGTGCTGTTTTGTATGCAGGTGTATGCACTGGAGGGGCTGCTGTGCAACAATTCTGGAAATACAAAATACCAATGGTTTACAACCGTTGGTATACTTTGAGAAAGAATTATACCAACAGTTCAATAAACCGTTGTTAAAAAAACTATCCCAACGGTTACAAACCGTTGGTATAGTATTTTTTATTGAACATATGCCAACGGTTTCATTGAATCCGTTGGTAAAAAAACTATACCAACGGTTGTAATCCGTTGGTATAATATCAAAATCATAGAATTCCCATAGGTTCTAAACCGTTGGGTAAACCTATACCAACAGTTCAACAAGAACTGTTGGCATATCAATACATAGAGTGGGCTATTCCAACGGTTTAGTTCAAACCGTTGGTATAGATCTTTCCCCACGCCTTACTTCCCTACGGTTTGGACAATCGTTGGTATAGAATATACTAACGGTTTTCCAGCCTATAACAATGGTTTAGAACCGTTCGTATATCCTCCATTTCCAGTAGTGTATCCCGACTAAAAACTCAGTTTTGGAGGCCTTCTGGGCCTTTTTTAGGCTCGAAAAATATGACAAAGGCTTTTCCTAGTTCATTAGCATGTAGAGCTCGTCGCAGACTTCGATTTGATATGCTGTAGAGCTCAAACAGTCACCCGGATCAAAAGTTATGACCGTTTGAAGTTTGAGTTACATTTTCAATGTATTTTAGATCTTTTATTAATTGTTTTGATTTTTCATGTCCTCAAATTGTTATTAAATAATTTTTAATCGATAATAATTAGAAAATTATTGATTAATAATATTTTTTTAAAATATTTTGAAGCCATTTTCACTAAATTTCTTATATATTAGATGTAATAGTCTATTTATATGTATCTATAACATATTTAAAAAATATATATTGTATTTATATCAATATAAATATACTTATATAACAAAATATTATTTTTCATGATTTTTTTTGAAACTCAACATTTATCAGCGCTCGGGAAAAGCGCTGATAAATCCCCCCTTTATCAGCGCTTTTTTTGAGCGCTGATAAAGGCCCCCTTTATCAGTGCTTGTTTTGAGCGCTGATAAAGAGGTAGCGCTTCCCTTGCCAGTTTTTGGCGTAGTGTAGGTCCGTTGGTAAAGACCTCATTTCCAGTAGTGAAATGAATGTCAAAATAATTTATAGGTACAAATGTTATTATTTGAAATAGTAATATTTTGAATCGATTGACGGGGGTGTCGTCGGGGCAACGAATGCTCAGTTATGGGCGACAGTCTTCTTGGCCTTTAGGCTTATAAACCACCATTCCTTTGGGGCTTAGGGCCATTTTGTTGATCTTCGGTCGTTGAGTTTTTTGAACCTTTTCTTTTTCTCTTGGTCTCTTCGTCATGTGTTTTGGTGTCTTGAAATGTAATGGGTTTCCCTAACCTAGTTAAATAGGGGAGTATTTTTCTTCTCTTTAAGAAAGGGGTGAAACCCCAAATCATTTATTCTATTACAATAATAAATGTGAATAATAATGTAAAGGAGTGAAGGACCTTCATGCCTTTTTGGCTTATTTTTCAAAAAAAAAAAAATCTTACCTATACTTATTTGCAATTTTTTTTGAAAAACTTATTAAAAAAATCCTATTTATATATAAATATATATTTTTAAAATATAGTAAATATACACTTATAAATAAATAAATAAATAAATGTATATATGTATTTATTTACAATTATACTTTATAAATATTTTGATAGATAAATATTTGTAAACATGTTTTGAGTTATGGAACCCGAAAATCGGGTTTTGACGGAGTTTGGGTTTTAAAAATATTATCGGAACCCACCCGAATTAATGATAAGGTAATAGTTTTACATTTAATTTTGTTATACATACATGAGACACACACATATTAATAAACATATATTTATAATTGTATAAATATATGTTTTAAAATTATATATAATTATTTATATAGATTTATGAACAGTCCCGTGAAGCACGATTTGGTTCATTGATCATGGACATCCCCTCGTGTACGTATCCTTCACGGCAATCTTTACTTTGAACGTTCCACCCAACTATATATTATTTCTTCCTCAGGTTGGTATTCACGGCCCACAACGACCTCATTATTCGTTGTTTGGTTCAAGGCACCACAGAATAATTCCATGCTTCTTCCCTATAAGTACCCTTCACCACTTCATCATCTTCTTCATTCACACCTTATTATCTCCTTCTGCTATGGCTTTCTCTAAACCGCTCGCACCGCTGGCAATGGCCTGCCTGATGGCCGCCATCGCCGCCCTCTGCCGTCTGTCCCACGCCCAGAACACCAAAGACGACTTCCTCAAAGCCCACAACGCAGCCCGCTCAGCTGTGGGCGTCGGCCCCCTGGCGTGGGACGACACCCTCGCGGCGTACGCTCAGAGGTACGGCAACCAGCGCGCCGGCGACTGCCGCATGGTGCACTCGGGAGGGCCGTACGGTGAGAACCTGGCGGCGGGGAGCGGCCAGTTTTCCGGCACCAGCGCGGTGAACATGTGGGTGGCGGAGAAGGCCAACTACGACTACGGATCCAACACCTGCGCCGCCGGGAAAGTGTGCGGGCACTACACTCAGGTGGTGTGGCGGAACACGGCGAGGGTGGGGTGCGCACGCGTCCGCTGCAGCGGCGGACCGTACGCCTGGTTCGTCATCTGCAGCTACGCGCCACGGGGCAACATTGTGGGACAGAAACCCTACTGAGCGGCTCCGAATATGATCGTCCCGATCGCTGCAGCGTCGAATGAGGGTTGAGATCAATAAATCTGTAGTGATTAATAAAACACATTAGAAACTAATACCAAACTCTAGTATTTTCTTATAATTATCTGGTATTAAGTTATTTAAAATATTAATGACGAGACCTGCGTTATTTCCTACTGGTTGTTCTGATCCCTTCTCACCCTTATTTTATTTACACGACAACAGAGAGAGAATTAAAAGGGATATAATTTGCCTTGAAAATGAATCAGCACAGCACAACAAAATAATATCAAAATATAAAAGAAAAACAATTCATTATATAAGCTTCAACCGACAGAAGGGAAACTTTGCAATATTACAACAATTTCCTTTAACAAAAAATAAATTCATCCATGTTTTCCAACATCAAACCAAACATATATCAAACATGACTAAAACAGCCAATAAGAAGAGCACAACACATAAAAAAATGAAAAATGCAATGAATTATCTTATCGGATAATGATCAACAATGCATTGATTTTGCTTGAAGCAAATAAACAAACATATACCAAACCACTGTTAAATAGTTGCCAATAAACATCAAAAAATAAAACAAACTCAACGAATATAACAATAACTGATCACTTGTACAAAAACTATTTAATAATTGAAGGCAAATGTAATTTTAATGTTGATTATAAATATCTATTGCCAAAAATGTCGAATGAACAGCCATGGAAAGAAATAGAAAAGAAAAAACAAATGGCGAACACCATAATTTTACGTGGAAAACACAAATAAAAAAAACCATGGGCAGAGGTAGTGACAACAATTCAAAATGAGATCAAGTTTGTTCTAAAAGCCTCACATGGCTACAAAACTGTTGGGTGCAAATCCAATACCACACCACTTTCCACAAAGGATGGTTTTTCATATGTAAGCTTACAAGAACATTTCTCCTAGCACCCATGAGTTTTAGGATGGAACCCCAAAGGGTCAATGTGTTGGGTCTGAATAACCTAGGGCTAGGGGAAAATCGATCCCGACAAAAACGAAATAAATAGAGGAATTTATATCAATTCTTATTGGAGGCATAATTCTCAACATTAATGGATATATTAAAGGAGTAATGTGCAAGAACTCGCATCCATGCGAGTCGAAAATTTCAGCGGGAATTTTAATTTTCTCTAGTCATTTTGAAAACTAGAAACTGAAACAAGGTTCCGAGCATTCTAACATCCCAAAATGATGTTTTTGGATGTGGTTTAAGATTCGATGGAAGGCTCAGGGGTTCGGATGAACATCGAAGGAGGAATAAGTGTGTTGGGCTGTTAAAACAGCCCCAACATGCCATTCACGTTCTGAATAGAGTTTCAAAACGTGAATGGGGTTCATGGGGTGTCGTCGAGGGAGTTTAGGACATGAAAGTGGAGATAGTCACACAATGAAAATCCGACCAAACACATTCGCATTGTCTTGATCCATTACGAGAATGATCCATGGGTCGTTTTTGATGTGTATGAGTCAACCGGGCCTCAATATGAGGCACGGTGGGCCCGGTATATAACTCAAAGGTTCTTTCGTTTGTTTAAAATGGACACAATTTTAAGTGAAAACAAAAACTGACCTACGAAAATCTGACCAAACGCATTCAGATTGTTTTGATCCTATAGGAGAATGATCCATGGGTCCTTTGCGATGTGTAAGAGTCAACCACACCTCAATCCAAGGCCCGGTGTGGCCGGTATCACTCAAAGTGTCTTTTTTTTAAAATGGACACAATTTTAAGTGAAAACAACAACTGACCTACAAAAATCCAACCAAACGCATTCAGGTTGTCTTGATCCTATAGGAGAACGATCCATGGGTGTGTCAGAGATTTGTATGAGTCAACCCCGCCTCAATCCGAGGCACGGTATATCCGGTATCACCTAAAGTGTCTCTCTTTTCTTTAGAATGGACACAATTTTAAGTGAAAACAACAACCGACCTACGAAAATATGAGAAAATGCATTCGGATTGTCTTGATAGTATAGGAGAATGATCCATGAGTCCTTTGTGACGTGTACGAGTCAACCCTTCCTCAATCCGAGGCACGATGTGGCCGGTATCACTTAAAATGTCTCTCTTTTGTTTAAAATGAACAAATTTTTAAGTGAAAACAACAACTGACGTACAAAAATATGACCAAACACATTAAGATTGTGTTGATCCTTTAGGATAACGACCCATGGGTTCATTGGGGAGGTGTACGAGTCAACCCCGCATCAATCCGAGGCATGGTGTGGTCGGTATCACTCAAAGTGTCTCTCTTTTGATTAAAATGGACACAATTTTAAGTGAAAACAACAACTGACCTACGAAAATCTGACCAAACGCATTCACATTGTCTTGATACTTTACAAGAATGATCCATGGGTCCTTTGTGATGTGTAAGAGTCAACACGAACTTAATCTGAGGCACAGTGTGACCAGTATCACTCAAAGGGTCTCTCGTTTGTTTAAAATTGACACAATTTTAAGTGAAAACAACAACGGACCTACGAAAATCCAACCAAACACATTTTTATTGTGTTGATTCTATAGGAGAACGATCCATGGGTACTTTTCAATGTCTATGAGTCAACCCCGCCTCAATCTGAGGCCTGGTGTGGCCAGTATCACTCAAAGTGTCTTTTTTTTAAAATGGACACAATTTTAAGTAAAAACAACAACTGACCTACAAAAATCTGACCAAAAACATTCGGATTGTCTTGATCCTTTAGGCGAAAAATCCATGGGTGCATTGGGGATGTGTAAAAGTCAACCCTGCCTCAATCTGAGGCACGGTATAACCGGTATCACTAAAAGTGTCTCTCTTTTGTTTAAAATGGACACTATTTTAAGTGAAAACAAAAACTGACCCACGAAAATCTGACCAAACACATTAGGATTGTCTTGATCCTATAGGAGAACTATCCAATGGTCCTTTGTGATGTGCACGAGTCAACCTCGCCTCAATCTAAGGCACGGTGTGGCCGGTATCACTCAAAGTGTCTCTCTTTTGTTTAAAACGAACAACTTTTTAAGTGAAAACAACAACTGAAGTATGGAAATACAACCAAACACATTCGTATTGTGTTGATACTTTAGGATAATAATCCATGGGTGCATTAGGAACGTGTATGATTCAACCCCACCTCAATCTGAGGCACGGTGTGGCCGGCATCACTCAAAGTGTCTCTCTTTTGTTTAAAATGGACACAATTTTAAGTGAAAACAACAAATGGCCGATGAAAATCCAAACAAACACATTCATATTGTCTTGATTGTTTACAAGAATGATCCATGGGTCATGTTTTACATGTACGAGTCAACCCGGACTCAATACGAGGCATGGTGTGTCCGGTATCAATCAAAGGATCTCTTGTTTGTTTAAAATGGACACAATTTTAAGTGAAAACAACAATTGACCTAAGGAAATCTGACCAAATTCATTCAGATTGTGTTGATCCTATAGGAGAAAGATCCACGGGTTCTTTGAAACATGTATGAGTCAACCCCGCCTCAATCAAAGGCCCAGTGTGGTCGGTATCACTCAAAGTGTCTCTCTCTTTTTAAAATGGACACAATTTTAAGTGAAAACAACAATTGACCTACGAACATCCGACCAAAAACATTCATATTATCTTGATCCTTTAATATAACAATAAATGGGTGCGTTGGGGACATGTACGAGTGAACCCCGCCTCAATATGAGGCACGGTATAGCCGGTATCACTCAAAGCGTCTCTCTTTTGTTTAAAATGGACACAATTGTAAGTGAAAACAACAACTAACCTACGGAAATCCGAACAAAAGCATTAGGATTGTCTTGATCCTATAGGATAACGATCTATGAGTTATTTTTGACATGTACGAGTCAACCCCACCTCAATCAAAGACACGGTGTGGCCGATATCACTCAAAGTGTCTCTATTTTGTTTAAAATGGACACAATTTTAAGTGAAAACAACAACTGACCGAAGGAAATCCGACCAAAAGCATTCTGATTGTATTGATATATTTTGAGAATGATACATTGGTATTTTTTGACATGTACGAGTCAACCCCACCTCAATCCGAGGCCCGGTGTGGCCGGTATCACTCAAAGTGTCTATCTTTTTTTTAAAATGGACACAATTTTAAGTGAAAACAACATCTGACCTACGGAAATCTGACCAAACACATTTTTATTGTGTTGATACTTTAGTAAAAAGATCCATGGGTGCGTTGGAGACGTGTACAAGTCAACTCTGCCTCAATCTGAGGCATGATGTGGCCGGTATCACTCAAAGTGTCTCTCTTTTGTTTAAAATGGACACAATTTTAAGTGAAAACAACAATTGTTCTACGGAAATCCGACCAAACGCTTTCAGATTGTCTTGAACCTATATTAGAATGATCCATGGGTCCTTTTTGACATATACAAGTCAACCTTTCCTAAATCTGATGCACGGTGTGGCCGGTATCACTCAAAGTGTCTCTCTCTTTTGTTTAAAATGGACACAATTTTAAATGAAAACAACAACTGACCTACGAAAATCCAACCAAACACATTTGGATTTTATTCATCTTTTAGGATAATGATCCATGGGTCATTTTTGATGTGTACGAGTAAACCATGCCTCAATCCGAGGCCCGGTGTGGCCGGTATCACTCAAAGGGTCTCTCTTTTGTTTAAAATGGACAGATTTTTAAGTGAAAACAACAACTGACATACGAAAATCTGACCAAATGATTTCAGATTGTATTTATCCATTATTAAAACTATCCATGGGTCCTTTGAGACATTAATGAGTCAACCTCATCTCAATTAAAGGCACAGTGTTGCCGGTATCACTGAAAGCGTCTCTTTTTTGTTTAAAATGGACACAATTTTAAGTGAAAACAAAAAGTGACCTATGGAAATCTGACCAAACGCATTCGTATTGTCTTGATACTTTAATAGAATGATCCATGGGTCCTTTGAGATGTGTATGAGTCAACTCCGCCTCAATTCGAGGCACGGTGTGGCTGGTATCACTCAAAGTTTCTCTTTTTTTTTAAAATGGACACAATTTTAAGTGAAAACAACAACTGACCTAGGAAAATATGACCAAACGCATTTGGAATGTCTTGATCCTTTAGGATAATGATCCATGGGTGCGTTGGGTACATGTAACATTCCACCCCGCCTCAATAAGAGGCACCGTATAACCGGTATCACTCAAAATGTCCCTCTTTTGTTTAAAATAGACACAATTTTAAGTGAAAACAACAACTGACCTATGGAAATCAGACCAAACGCATTAGTATTGTCTTGATCCTATAGTAGAAAGATCCATGGGTACTTTTTGACGTGTAAGAGTCAACCCTACCTCAATCCGAGGCATGGTGTGGCTGGTATCACTCAAAGTGTCTCTCTTTTGTTTAAAATGAACAGATTTTTAAGTGAAAACAACAACTGATATAAGGAAATACAACCAAACACATTCGGATTGTGTTGATCCTTTAGGAGAATTATCCATGGGTGCTTTGGGGTCATGTATGAGTCAACCCCACCTCAATCCGAGGAATGGTGTGGCCGGTATCACTCAAAGTGTCTCTCTTTTGTTTAAAATGAACATAATTTTAAGTGAAAACAACAACTGACCTAGGAATATCCAACCAAACACATTAGGATTGTCTTGATCCTTTAAAAGAATCATACATGGGTCCTTTTTGACGTGTAAGAGTCATCCCAGCCTCAATATGAGGCACGGTGTGGCTGGTATCACTCAAGGGGTCTCTCGTTTGTTTAAAATGGATACAATTTTAACTGAAAACAACAACTGACCTATGGAAATATGATCAAATGAAATCATATTGTGTTGATTCTATAGGAGAACGATCCATGGTACTTTTCGACATGTACGAGTCAACCCTGCCTCAATACGAGCCCTGGTGTGCCCAGTATCACTCAAAGTGTCTCTCTTTTTATTTAAAATGGACACAATTTTATGTGAAAACAACAACTGACCTACGAAAATCCGACCAAACACATTCTTATTGTAACATCCCAGGTAAATAAATAATATTAAATTCTAATGTTTATCAATATTTGTGAATAAAATGTTAATACTCCTTTAAAGGGAATGCTATGCTTGATGGGGTACCCAATACGCAACAACGAGTTTCTTTGAAATCTTACGTTGCACACTAATAATATAATAATATTATAATAGTTAACGCCTAGCCGTTGTAATGGAGGGAATGAACAGAAATAACTACAAAATGATTACATATGTTTGTTAAATATTTTTATATTTATCCAATAAATGTTAGAGGCTTAAAATCCAAATGAATCCAATTTTAAGAATAAATAGTCTAATATTTTTAAAAGATTGTTTTACCGACTTTTGATGGCGAACCATTTTTAAATCTATATTTTGACAATTTTATAAGCTATATTTTTTAAAATAAACTTATTCTTTATTATTGGGACATTGAAATTTACTTTGGATAAATTTCTGGTATTTTTCTGATAATGTTCATTTTTTATGAATAGTGAAAAGTGTTGTATTTTAATTCAAAAAATCTTTTTAATCTAATTTATTTATATAGTTAGATTATCTTTTTAATTGGTTTTAAAATGAAATTATAATATATTTTTACCATTTAATCCAATGGTGGTCATTGTAATTAATATCACTTTGAGATTGGACATAAACGAGTGTCAATCTTTTGATAGATATTGTTTCTTAAAAACACGCTATTTGATTTGACAGCGGAATTTAATTATAAAATTAATTAATGAAACTTCTATGTTATGAATTTTTTAAAATAGAAATCATTTTTGGATTTGGAATATCAAATATAGTTTAGGGTGAATTTTTGGTATTTTTCTGAAAAACCTTAATTTTTGATGAATAGTGAAACCACAAAGTGGTAGTTACAAAAACTGATTTTTTCGTTTAAATGGAACTTTACCAATTCTGTGATTTGAATTTAAAAAATCCAATATAAATGATTTTCATTATTAAGTAAAATGTGGTTCAATGGGATGAAAATAATTTTTGATGAAAAGTAACTTTTAAGTTTTATTAATCGCGATTAAAGGTAATTAGTGTGATTTATGGTAAAAATGACATAATAATAAAATGAAAATATCTTGACACTTGTCATAACCCTATTGGATGAGTCGTGGCCGACCAAGACAACCCATGGGTCAATTTTTGGGACCCCATGGAGCCACTTGGGTAAGATAATGACATTAATGCCTTTTATTTAAAGTAAAAGTAAAAATGACACAAACTTGTATTGTTTTACTAAAACAATTTTTACATGGGGTTATACAAGTCATATTTTTTACTATAAATAGTCATTGGAAAGATAAAAATATTTCCTACATCATAGTATTTCTTTTTATAAATTTTAGACATTAAATAAATTAAATTATTTATGACATCATGATGATGCAACAATTACCTCATTATTTAACGATTTAAATAAAATGAAAAGATAATGTAAACTCTAAGACCTAAACATGTCAAAAACCTATTGTATGGGTGGATTTAGAACTATTATCACCTTATCCTTGAAATACATCAATGTGGGACCTTTAAAATCCGAAAATCATTTTATAATAAAGTAATATTTTATAACTTACCAAGAGTGCCCCTCCTCTTATCTCATAAAAGGCCCCCACCTCTACCACCTTACCCACACATCTCAAGCCATTGGATAGGACAAACCCTGCCCATTTCATCTCTCCACATCCCTCTCTTCATCATTGAAGCCTCAGCTTAGGCAGAAAGCTCTTCAAGGAACCCTTTTGGTTCAAACCAAAGGGAGTTACCCGATTTAAAGGTAATGTCTTCTCTTATGTTCTTTTGTTTTATTTTGCTTCTACAACCCCCTAAACTCTTTTTATTCATTTATTTTGTAACAAAAACAGTATATTCAATATACTAGGATGTTTTTATGAGAAGTATTAGAGCTACACTTACACACACATTCGTCTAATGGTTAAAGAACATACTGTTTCTGTGGATGACGAATTACTGCCTCACGAAACGATGATTGTTCAATATTCTTTTAACACATTTAAATGTGGACATTATGATGTCACTATATTTTATATAAGATATATATGGTATTTATGTTTTATATATGTTTCTTTATTTTATATTTAAATCATACCTTTATTCTTTGCATGTTGTGCAAATGCGATAATTTCATATGAGGAAGTGCGGACTACCGCCCCCTCAAGTGATGTGACTCGTTCATGCAATACGTGGAATGTATAAAGAATGAAATTACTGAACTTATGTGAACTATATAACATATATATTATACTGGAATTATAATATATATATATCTCTCTCAATTATTTTTAATTCCATTAATATGACAAAGAAATGAAAGTAGCGTTCATGCGTATGTACGGCCTACCATCTCCATGAACGGTGCATTTCATTTATTTTTATCTCCAAATGTTATGTAATAGTATAAAATGAATATGTACTGGATATATATGATATTTAAATCATTAATACTATTCTGGAGATGATGTACTTATAACTACATGGACGATTCTTTTCAAACAAGTTCATTTTTGACTCATGTACGAAACATCGACAAAAACATTTGATATGAACTCACATAATTAACTAATAATATGTGATATGAATTGAATAATAAACTTTAAAGGAGGTCCTTAAGAAATTATAAATTGACAAAAGTTTATTATTTAGGAATATAAAGAAATGAACAAGACAAGTCGGACTTGAGGTAAGGGATCCGATCTCTCTCTTTCTTTTTAAGTACTCTCTTTTATGTCATTTCTTTTAAGCTCATATTTCTTATGTTGGGGGATGTTATTTTATATTCCTCTTGATTTAAATTTTATTTTAATATTATGATATACCCTATTTGATATCATCAATCCATTTTTGGATGTTTTATGTGGCGCCGTTAGGCTTTCGAATTTTCATAAGGGGATTTTCATCTCACTTTTTATTCCCGTGAGATTTATGATACATTGGCCACTATTTCCTTTTGTGTGGTGTATTTACTTTCCATTATTTTACTATTTGGGTATTTAAATCTTCATTTTATGACCCTTCTTTCATGGGGTGTACGTTTCGAAAGTTTCCCAAATCGGTAAGGGAACCTTTCACACTCCTCTTTTTAAAAGACTTATTTTGTTATGTCTTTTAATTCATATCTTTTTATGTTGGGATGTGTTCTTATGTATCCTTATTGATGTAAATTTTATGTCCAAGTGATGAGATAACATTTTCTCTCTCATCAACTAATTTTATGAACTTTAAAGTGACACCGTTAGGCTGTCGAATTTTACCAAGGGAACTTCTTAACCCAATTTCGATTTCTTTGGGTTCAACTTGAAGTTATTGAATATGCCATCATATGAATATGTGTGAATGACCTATGGTTATTTTACACTTAATATCCAATTATATTGGGTGTATTTATATTTGTCACACATAATTATGAGATTTATTTATCCTTAATTTAAGGACACCTTCTTTATAAGGGATTTCATCTCATTTTACATTTCTATTGAGACTTCATTGTTGTTATGCACCAATTCACTCTTATATGGTGTATATAGTATCCTTTGGAATATTATATCATGAATACCTTTATTCTCATGATATTATAATGTTCTGATTAAAAGTTATTCCTCAGTTATTGTATTCAAGTGTCTCTCATTTTGTTAGAAACCCTTTAACTAAAATATTGTTTTAAATGTTTTAATGATTTATTCTTATAAATATTTCTCATTAATATCCATGTTTCAAATTGGTTTTAAGGATTTATTTATATGTATATTAATGGTTTAAAATGTCAAAAGCTTCAAAGTGTTATGGGACACTTTTATTCAAAAATCTCTTTATTAAATGTTTTAAATGGTTTTGAAAATGGTTTTAGAATGGATTCATTATTTCAAATATCTTAATATGTTATATTGTTATTGTAATGTGGGAATTTTATATTTACTTTATGCTTAAGTTTTGTGCTATGATTATGTTATGGTTTTTGGGCATTGTTTATGAAGACGAGTGGTTTTGTGATAAACTAAGGGCAGGTGAGCCTGATATAGATCTCCAATGCATTGGGTAATGCGAAGGAGTTAAAAGTTAAGGTTTCTCCGAAGAGATTTAGGGAATATACTGTGATGGGTATTCCAAACATAACCATGAGGGTTACTCCCTACGTAAGAATGTCATGAATGCCTCAAGTCACCTTTATGTCTTATGATTTCTATGATTTATTCATGATTTGATGAGGTATGTTAAAGTGCTTATGTTTTATTGGTAAAGTATGATTTCATTGATTCTTATATATACATGTACTCATTTTTCCTTTCCATATTTTTATATCCCTTACTGAGCTTTTTATGCTCATCCCAAGTTTTTGAAATGTTTTTTTAGGTCAAGAGAAAGGTACATGATATGATGATAGTGTCAAAGAAGTGTCAAGAAAGAATCCATGTTTTATTTTAAATATGTTTCCGTTGATGGGAAAAATGAATACTATATTTTATGTAACCACTTTGTTTAAATGTGGAATGTAATGCATGTTTTATGATCTAATTCTCTAAAACTCTAAACCTGAAAAGATCCTCAATGTGTATTCTTGAAATATCTCAAGATTAGGTAATGTTTAAGGCTGGGGTCTTATAGTTGGTATCATAGGCCGGTTTATATAACTTTAGAGGTTAGAGTGTTGTTTATGAAAAAGTGACAAGTTGTGTATAACCACAATGGTTAGTATATTATATGGAGTCATTGTTTTTTTGAAAGTTAGAATGAGTTTTAGATAACCTGGATAAGTATATCTTGGTGTTTATCTTCCTCTTTATTATATGATGATTTTACTGATATACTCACACTGACATTTTTGGTTTTAGTAAATGGATGGATCTAGAAGGCACCAAAGTGACAATGGGTTTGAAGGAAACTGTGGTGGTTCTCTGATTAAGAGACTGGAGGAAATGGGGGATTCAATGAGAAATCTCGTGGTTATTCTAAACTAACTATCAAGAGTCATGATCAACCACTTGAACCTTGGTGAGTTCTCTAATGCCTCTTGTACGAGAGAACCAACTCGATGTGGAAGTTCATGTGATAATTATAAAGGTAACCATTAGGGTTTATATGATCCTTACTTTTGAGGTAATTATGGGTTACTATATGTTATGATGGAAAATGAAAGGCATGAGATAAACTTGAGGTTAAAATATATTATGATTATTTTTGAATATTTTATCTCGTTTTGGGGAATGTTTTAAGAATTATATAGTTTTGGAAAAAGGACAACACACAGACCGTGTGACAACCCATAGCGTCGGACGAAGCTGCGGGAATCGAACCCACAACTAAATTGCAACTGGTATTTATCGCCTACCACTGGACTACATGAAGTTCCTGGTTAGTTTGAATGATTCTTTTTAGTCAGATGATTTTATGAATTAAGAGTAAGTTGATTTTGGGTTATCAATGGAAATGATTAGCCTATCATGGAGGATATGTGATTAGGTTAATTACTTTTCAGTATGAGACTGTAAGAGTAACTGATGTTATTTTGGAGAAAAATGTTAAGATTTATCTTAGGAGACTATGTGATTAAATCCTTCAGAGATTTGGGTTTCAATATTAGTTTGGTTTACTTTGAAGAATTTTATGGATAGATGTTTATTGAATGGTCTTTGTTGAACTTTGGGTTTTGTTTGACAAATTTTGGAGATTGGGAGTCATTTTTCTTTTTGTAAAAAAAATATCCTTTTTGGGTATTATCTGGTCTCGTACTAAACTTTTTGGTTTGGTTTTGGTTGATATCTAAAGACATGGGAAATATATAGTTCTCTTTTTTGGATTAGGTGATTCTCAAGAAGTTGATTATAGTAATCTTAATGTGAACAAGTCTTCCCAAATACTCGTCTTTTGGAGAAAATATGAGTTTGATTAAGGAATCTAGTAAAAGTTGAAAGTCTACGTGACAAGTAAGTATGTTTCATTATGATTTAGTCTTTTGTTACTTTTATTAATAAATGGTGCTTCGGTCTTTGACCGTGGCATTACCTCCAAAAAAAAATGTTTCATTATGATTTAGTTAAGATCAAAAATAAATTCCTCAATTAAGAGTAACTTAAAACAAAAATGTTGTCTGTTAACTTTTCCTACTGGGGAATCGAAAACCGTTTAACCCATCACAAGCTTGTGATTTTCTTGTGGTTAACTTTATCCTAGACATGTTTACTATCACTCTCCATCAGAACATGACCCTTTGTTTTTTCCTCCATATCCATATTTTCATACTTGGAATCCTAGTATGGGTTAACTCAGGTGACCTTTATACTTCTCTCCCATTCTTTTTAAGTGATAGTTTTACTGACTCTTGTTTCGATGTGGGACTTTCAATGGAGTTTCCAAGCCCAATTTTGAAATTGCGAGGATGCAATTCCCAAAAGGGGGGAAGGATGTAACATCCCAGGTAAATAAATAATATTACATTCTAATGTTTATCAATATTTGTGAATAAAATGTTAATACTACTTTAAAGGGAATGCTATGCTTGATGGCGTACCCAATACGCAACAACGGGTTTCTTTGAAATCTTACGTTGCACACTAATAATATAATAATATTATAATAGTTAACGCCTAGCCGTTGTAATGGAGGGAATGAACAGAAATAACTACAAAATGATTACATATATTTGTTAAATATTTTTACATTTATCCAATAAATGTTAGAGGCTTAAAATCCAAATGAATCTAATTTTAAGAATAAATACTCTAATATTTTTAAAAGATTGTTTTACCACCTTTTGATGGAGAACCATTTTTAAATCTATATTTTGACAATTTTATAAGCTATATTTGTCAAAATAAACTTATTCTTTATGATTGGGACATTGAAATTTACTTTGGATAAATTTCTGCTATTTTTCTGATAATGTTCATTTTTTTATGAATAGTGAAAAGTGTTGTATTTTAATTCAAAACCACTTTTTAATCTAATTTATTTATATAGTTAGATTATATTTTTAATTGGTTTTAAAGTGAAATTATAATATATTTTTACCATTTAATCCAATTGTGGTTATTGGAATTAATATCACTTTGAGATTGGACATAAACGAGTGTCAATCTTTTGATAGATATTGTTTCTTAAAAACACGCTATTTGATTTGACAACGGGATTTAATTATAAAATTAATTAATGAAACTTCTATGTTATGAATTTTGTAAAATAGACATCATTTTTGAATTTGGAATATCAAATATAGATTAGGGTGAATTTTTGGTATTTTTCTGAAAAACATTAATTTTTGATGAATAGTGAAACCACAAAGTGGTAGTTACAAAAACTGATTTTTTCGTTTAAATGGAACTTTACCAATTCTGTGATTTGAATTTAAAAAATCCAATATAAATGATTTTCATTATTAAGTAAAATTTGGTTCAATGGGATGAAAATAATTTTTGATGAAAAGTAACTTTTAAGTTTTATTAATCAGGATTAAAGGTAATTAGTGTGATTTAAGGTAAAAATGATATTATAATAAAATGAAAATATCTTGACACTTGTCCTAACCCTATTGTATGAGTCATGTACGACCAAGAAAACCCATGAGTCGATTTTTTGGACCCCATGGAGCCACTTGGGTAAGATAATGACATTAATGCCTTTTATTTAAAGTAAAAGTAAAAATGACAAAAACATGTACTGTTTTACTAAAACAATTTTTACATGGGGTTATACAAGTCATATGTTTGACTATAAATATTAATTGGAAATCTAAAAAGATTTAATACATCATAGTATTTTTTTTTATAATTTTTATAAATTAAATAAATTAAATTATTTATGACATCATGATGATGCAACGATTACCTCATTATTTAACGATTTAAATAAAATGAAAAGATAATGTAAAATCTAAGACCTATACATGTAAAAAACCTATTGGATGGGTGGATTTCGAACTCTTATCACCTTATACTCGAAATACATCAATTTGGGACCTTTAAAATCCAAAAATCATTTTATAATAAAGCAATATTTATAACTTACCAAGAGTGCCCCTCCTCTTCTCTTATAAAAGGCCCCCACCTCTACCACCTTACCCACACCTCTCAAGCCTTTGGCTCGGCCAAACCCTACCAATTTAATCTCTCCACATCCCTCTCTTCATCATTGAAGTCTCACCTTAGGAAAAAACCTCTTCAAGGAACCCTTTTGGTTCAAACCAAAGGGAGTTACCCGATTTAAAGGTAATGTCTTCTCTTATATTCTTTTGTTTTATTTTGCTTCTACAACCGCCTAAACTCTTTTTATTCCTTTCTTTTGTAACAAAACCAGTATCTTCAATATACTAGTATGTTTTTATAAGAAGTATTAGAGCTACACTTACACACACATCTGTCTAATGGTTAAAGAACATACTGTTTCTGTGGATGGTGAATTACTGCCTCACGAAACGATGATTGTTCAATATTCATTTAACATCTTTAAAGGTGTCCATTATGATGTAACTGTATTTTATATATGATATATATGGTATTTATGTTTTATATATGCTTCTGTATTTTATATTTAAATCATACCTTTATTCTTTGCATGTTGTGCAAATGCGATAATTTCATATGAGGAAGTACAGACTACTGCCCCCTCAAGTGATGTGACTCGTTCATGCAATACATGGAATGTATAAAGAATGAAATTAATGAACTTATGTGACCTATATAACATATATATTATACTTTAATTATAATATATATATATATATATATCTCTCTCAATTATTTTTAATTCCATTAATATGACAAAGAAATGAAAGTAGTGTTCATGCGTACGTACGCCCTACCGTCTCCATGAACGGTGCATTTCATTTCTTTTTATCACCAAATGTTATGGAATAGTATAAAATGAATATTTACTGGATATATATGATATTTAAATCATTAATACTATTCTGGAGATGATGTACTTATAACTACATGGACGATTCTTTTCAAACAAGTTCATTTTTGACTCATGTACCAAACATCGACAAAAACATTTGATATGAACTCACATAATTACCTAATAATATGTGATATGAATTGAATAATAAACCTTAAAGGAGGTCCTTAAGAAATTATAAATTGACAAAAGTTTATTATTCAGGAATATAAAGAAACGAACAAGACAAGTCGAACTTGAGGTAAGGGATCCGACCTCTCTCTTTCATTTTAAGTACTCTCTTTTATGTCATTTCTTTTAAGCTCATATTTATTATGTTGGGGGATGTTCTTTTATATTCCTATTGCAGTAAATTTTATGTTAATATGATGATATACCCTATTTGATCTCATCAATCCATTTTTGGATGTTTTATGTGGCGCCGTTAGGCTGCTGAATTTTCATAAGGGGATTTTCATCTCACTTTTTATTCCCGTGAGATTCATGCTACATTGGCCACTATTTCCTTTTGTTTGGTGTATTTACTTCCCATTATTTTACTATTTGGGTATTTAAATCTTCATTTTATGACCCTTCTTTCATGGGGTGTACGTTTCGAAAGTTTCCCAAATCAGTAAGGGAACCTTTCACACTCCTCTTTTTAAAAGACTTATTTTGTTATGTCTTTTAATTCACATATTTTTATGTTGGGATGTGTTCTTCTATATCCTTATTGATGTAAATTTTATGTCCATGTGATGAGATACCATTTTCTCTCTCATCAACTAATTTTATGAACTTTAAAGTGACACCGTTAGGTTGTCAAATTTTACCAAGGGAACTTCTTAACCCAATTTCGATTTCTTTGGGTTCAACTTGAAGTTATTGAATATGCCATCCTATGAATATGCGTGAATGACCTCTGGTTGTTTTACACTTAATATCCAATTATATTGGGTGTATTTATATTTGTCACACATAATTATGAGATTTATTTATCCTTAATTTAAGGATACCTTCTTTATAAGGGATTTCATCTCATTTTACATTTCTATTGAGACTTCATTGTTGTTATGAACCAATTCACTCTTATATAGTGTATATACTGTACTTTGGAATATTATATCATGAATCCCTTTATTCTCATGATATTATAATGTTCTGATTAAAAGTTATTCCTCAGTTATTGTATTCAAGTGTCTCTCATTTTGTTAGAAACCCTTTAACTAAAATATCGTTTAAAATGTTTTAATGATTTATTCTTATAAATATTTCTCATTAATATCCATGTTTTCAAATTGGTTTTAAGTATTTATTTATATGTATATTAATGGTTTAAAATGTTAAAAGCTTCAAAGTGGTATGGGACACTTTGATTCAAAAATCTCTTTATTAAATGTTTTAAATGGTTTTGAAAATGGTTTTAGAATGGATTCATTATTTAAAATATCTTAATATGTTATATTGTTATTGTAATGTGTGAATTTTATCTTTACTTTATGCTTAAGTTATGTGCTATGATTATGTTATGGTTCTTGGGCATTGTTTATGAAGACGAGTGGTTCCGTGATAAACTAAGGGCGGGTGAGCCCGATATAGCTCTCCAATGCATTGGGTAAAGCGAAGGAGTTAAACGTTAAGGTTTCTCCAAAGAGATTTAGGGAATATACTATGATGGGTATTCCAAATGTAACCATGAGGGTTACTCCCTACGTAAGAATGTTATGAATGCCTCAAGTTACCTTTATGTCTTATGTTTTCTATGATTTATTCATGATTTGATGAGGTATGTTAAAGTGCTTATGTTTTATGGGTAAAGTATGATTTCATTGATTCTTATGTATACATGTACTCATGTTTTTTTACATATTTTTATATCCCTTACTGAGCTTTTTATGCTTATCCCAAGTTTTTGAAATGTTTTTTTTCAGGTCAAGGGAAAGGTACATGATATGATGATAGTGTCAAGGAAGTGTCAAGAAAGAATCCATGTTTTATTTTAAATATGTTTCCATTGATGGGAAAAATGAATACTATATTTTATGTAACCACTTTGTTTAAATGTGGAATGTAATGCATGTTTTATGATCTAATTCTCTAAAACTCTAAACCTGAAAAGATCCTCAATGTGTATTCTTGAAATATCTCAAGATTAAGTAATGTTTAAGGCTGGGGTATTATACTTATTTTCTTTATCCTTAAGGAGAAAGATCCATGGGTGAATTGGGGATGTGTATGAGTCAACCTTGCCTCAATACGATGTACGGTATAGCTGGAATCACTCAAAGTGTCTCTCTTTTGTTTAAAATGGACACAGTTTTATGTGAAAACAACAACTGACCTATGGAAATCTGACCAAACGCATTCATATTGTCTTGATCCTATATTAAAACTATCCCTGGTTCCTTTTGGACGTTTATGAGTCAGCCCCACCTCAATCCGAGGCACGGTGTGGTCGGTATCACTCAAAGTGTTTCTCTTTTGTTTAAAATGGACACAATTTTAAGTGAAAAAACAACTAACCTAGGTAAATCTGAACAAACGCATTCGGATTTCCTTGATGATTTTTTAGAATGATCCATGGGTCCTTCAAAATGTGTACGAGTCAAGACTTCCTTAATTCGAGGCCCAGTGTGGCTGGTATCACTCAAAGTGTCTTTTTTTAAATGGACACAATTTTAAGTGAAAACAACAACTGACCTATGGAAATATGAATAAATTCATTAGGATTGTTTTGATATATTATTATAAGGATCCATGGGTCCTTTTTGATGTGTACGACTCAACCCCGCCCCAATATGAGGCACGATATAGCCAGTATCACTCAAAATGTCTCTCTTTTGTTTAAAATGGACACAATTTTAAGTGAAAACAACAACTGACCGACAAAAATCTGACCAAATGAATTTGTATTGTCTTGATACTATAGGATAATGATCCATGGGTCCTTTGTGATGTGTATGATTCAACCCTGCCTCAATCTGAGGCACGGTGTGACCAGTATCACTCAAAGTGTCTATCTTTTGTTTAAAATGGACATAATTTTAAGTGAAAACTACAACATACCTACGTAAATCTAACCAAAAGCATTCAGATTGTCTTTATATTTTAGGATAACGATCCATGGGTCTTTTGTGATGTGTAAAAGTCAACCCTGCCTCAATACGAGGCCCGGTGTGACCAGTATCACTCAAAGGGTCTCTCTTTTGTTTAAAATGGAAAGATTTTTAAGTGAAAAAAACAACTGACTTACAGAAATCCAACCAAACGCTTTAGGATTGTATTGATACTTTAATATAATGATCCATGGGTCTTTTGGGATATGTACGAGTCAACCCCTTCTCAATCAGAGGCACGTTGTTTTCGGTATCACTCAATGTCTCTCTTTTGATTAAAATGGGCACAATTTTAAGTGAAAACAACAACTAACCTATGGAAATCTGAACAAACGCATTAGGATTGTCTTGATACTTTAGGATAACAATAAATGGGTCCTTTAGGACGTGTACAAGTCAACCCTGCCTCAATATGTGGCACGGTGTTGCCGGTATCACTCAAAGTATCTCTCTTTTGTTTAAAATGGACACAATTTTAAGTGAAAACAAAAACTGACCTACGGAAATCTGACCAGACATATTAGGATTGTCTTTATCATTTATGAGAACTATAAATGGGTCACTTTAGACATGTACGAGTCAACTTCCCCTCAATCCGATGCACGGTATAGCCGATATCACTCAAAGTGTCTCTCTTTTGTTTAAAATGGACATAATTTTAAGTGAAAACAACAACTGACCTACGCAAATCCAAAAAACCACATTCATATTATCTTGATCCTATGGTAGAATGATACATGGGTCATTTTTGATGTGTACGAGTCAACCCTGCCTCAATCCTAGGCACGGTGTGGCCGGTATCACTCAAAGTGTCTCTCTTTTGTTTAAAATGGACACAATTTTAAGTGAAATCAACAACTGACTTACAAAAATCTGACCAAACGCATTAAGATTGTATTGATCATTTAGGATAATGATACATGGGTACTTTAAGACGTGTAAGAGTCAACCCCACCTTAATCTGAGGCCCGGTGTGGCCGGAATCACTCAAAGGGTCTCTCTTTTGTTTAAAATGGACATATTTTTAAGTGAAAACAACAACTGACGTACAGAAATCTAAGTAAACGCTTCAGGATTGTATTGATACTTTAGGAGAATGATACATGGGTCCTTTAAGACATGTAAAATTCATAATAGTCTCAATCTGAGGCATGGTGTTGCCGGTATCACTCAAAATGTATCTCTTTTGTTTAAAATGGACACAATTTTAAGTGAAAACAACAACTGACCTACATAAATCTGACCAAATGCATTTGTATTGTCATTATCCATTAGGAGAATGATACATGGTTCCTTTGATACATGTAAGAGTCAACCCTGCCTCAATCCGAGGCACGGTGTGGCCGGTATCACCCAAAGTGTCTCTCTTTTGTTTACAATGGACACAATTTTAAGTGAAAACAACAACTGACCTACGAAAATCCAACCAAATTCATTCGGATAGACTTGATCCTTTATGAGATCGATCCATGGGTCCTTTGTGACATGTAAGAGTCAACTCCGCCTCAATCCAAGTCATGGTATAGCCGATATCACTCAATGTGTCTCTCTTTTGTTTAAAATGGACACAATTTTAAGTTAAAATAACAACTGACCTACAGAAATCTGACCAAACGCATTTAGATTGTATTGATCCTATAGGAGAACTACACATGGGTCCTTTTGATGTGTAAGAGTCCACCCCTCCTCAATTTGAGGCATGGTGTGTCCGGTATCACTCAAAGTATCTCTCTTTTGTTTAAAATGGACACAATTTTAAGTGAAAACAACAACTGAACTACGGAAATCCGACCAAATGAATTCGTATTGTATTAATCCTTTAGGATAATGATACATGGGTCCTTTGTGAAGTGTAAGAGTCAACCTGATCTCAATCTGAGGCACGGTGTGGCCGGTATCACTCAATGGGTCTCTCGTTTGTTTAAAATGGACACAATTTTAAGTGAAAACAACAACTGGCGTACGGAAATCCAACCAAACACATTCATATTGTGTTGATACTATAGGAGAATGATCCATGGGTCCTTTGTGATGTGTAAAAGTCAACCCAACCTCAATCCGAGTCTTGGTGTGGCCGGTATCACTAAAAGTGTCTCTCTTTTGTTTAAAATGGACATAATTTTAAGTGAAAAAAACAACTGACCTACGACCTGGAGACCCCCCACCCCTATGAACACCCCCACCCCATGGAAAGACCCCTCAACCCCATGGACACCCCCACCCCCCTGAAAATGCCCATGGAAAGCCCCCCCCCCCCACCGTGGACAGCCCCCCCGGACACCCCACCCCCCCGGACAACCACCACCCCCTGGACAGCACCCCCACCCCTCCTAGACACCACCTGGATACCCCCACCCCCCATACATCCCCACCCTTGGGAAGACCACCCCCACCCTCTCTGACACCATCCCACCCCCCTTGGACAGCCCACTAACCCCCTGGAAATCCCCCCCACCCCGACACACTGGACTCCAGCCCACCCCCTGGACACCCCATAGATAGCCCCCCCACCTGGACACCCCCTACTTGGACACCACCCCACCCCCTTGGACAACCCCCCAACTTCTGGGACCCCCACCCCCCTAGACACCCCCACCCCCTGGACACCCCTATCCCCCCAGACACCCCCATCCCGCCCTCCTGAACACCACCCCACCCCCCTTGGACAGCCCCACCAACCCCCCGGACCACTCCCCACCCCCCGGACACCCCCACCCCTGGAAAGCCCCCCCCCACCCACCCCCTTGGACACCCCTTTCCCCCCCAGACACCCCCATCCCCCCGGACACCCCCTACCCCCCCTTGGACAGCCACCCCGAACTCCTGAACAGTCCCCAACCCCCTGAATTCTGAATTGAATTCTTTATGTACTTAATTAACTTATGAATTATGTGTTAATGGTGTACGAGTATACTTGTTGTGTGGGTATACTTGGTATAATTATCTTATTATTTATGTGTTAATTTTGTATGGGTATACTTATTGAGATGTGGAATTTTTTGCAGGTGTTTGGGTATGCTGCTGCAGAATTTTTTGAAGCAGCAGAAAAGACATTTATCAGTGCTTTTTAGCTCTAAAAAAGCGCTGATAAAATACACCTTTATCAGCGCTAAAAAAGCGCTGATAAATTTCACCTTTATCAGTGCTAAAAGCATGCTGATAAAACACCCATTTATCAGCGCTTTTTCAGCACTAATAAAGGGGTTTTTTATCAGCGCTTTTTTAGCGTTGATAAAGCCCATTTTTAGCACTGATAAAGACCATTTTTGTAGTACTGGGAGAAGAACAAAAGGGAATGAAAAAAGAATAGAGGTTTTAAATTGGATAAATTTTCAAGATAAAGGGTTCTTAGACTATGTTTCGGGAAGGGGACGAGAGGAAATAGGTTGAAATCCTTTAAATTATGCCATATCATCGACAACTTTCATGGTTTGGTTGGGCTGTTTTCCAAACTGTTCACCAACTTTTTGAGATCCATTGGATAAGAAACCCTCTTCTGCACAGTTTGGAAAAACAGTTAACTAACCGTGTTCCAATCGTTCAAAATGACTAGGTTAAACTATAGATCCATAGCAAATGGTTTCTCCTAACCGTTAACAACCCGTGTTCCTAACAACTCCCACAAAAAAGGTATGTTGCATGGTTTTTACTTGGAGTCATACAACCCATCCTTTTCCTATGTACGTAAAACAGTAAAAGTTCCAAATGAATAGGAAACATCCCCATGAAAGTGTACCCACATGGGTTTTTCTAAATTGTGTCCCCCAATAAAAGCACTACATGACTACTAATCAAGAGTCTAGGATGGACAATGAATAAGCATATATCTCCCCACCATTTATAAATTCTATAAATGGTGTGAAAAGAATACAACTCACCATAAGATAAAGACATCAACCAGAAGAACACATTTCCTTAAGTGTCCCAAGAATCACCCAAATCCATCTACCATGAGGAATCTATAGGGGAAACTCTCTTAAGTCCAAAGGCAACATATCCCAAAAATAACTCAAAATCTATAAAAAAATTCCATATCCAAGCTTGACATGAATCGTAACCACAAAAAACATGAAGAATAACTCGCATGCATGCCTTAATCAAATTTTTCTTAAGGTTCTGACATTGAACCCCCTCTATATATTTTATCTGAGGCAATGTAAGATATCATTTGGGGGAGATAGTATTTAACGGTACCTTTTGATAATTATAATGAATAATCAGTACATCACATTAGGTATGGATTTTTTTCCCATTGTTTGATCTCAAACTGACTACCACTGCATATTTTATCTGTGTGAATTGCTTGTTTGATAGGCTGATTTTTTTACAGGTCTTGTTTGGGTGTGCTGTTGCAGAATTTCATGTTACAGCAGACAAAGCATTTATCAGCGCTGAGTTTTACATCGCTTTTTTAGCGCTGATAAAGTCCATTTTTGTAGTAGTGAAAAAAAATTCAACACCACATGTGAGTGTATCATTACAATAAAACATGAATAAAGTTGTTGATAATAACAATTGATAAAAGATATTGGGAGAATAATAATAAATATAGTTCTCATTATAAATAACATCATTATTTCCATATATAATAATTTCAAGCTTCATGTAGTGACTATAGAATACCTTATTCATTATAACAAGGAATACGATAATACAAGAATAGTGAATAATAATAAATAATAATAATAAGAAGAATACACTATATACTAAGAATAATGAATAAAATATTTCATAATATATCAAAACATATATTAATAGGGAACCACAATGTATAATAGATAACAATGAATAAAAGATAAAAACATCACAATATTGAACAAAATAATAATGTCACTGGAATAATAGTAATGGAAACATGAATATAGTGGGGATCACAATAGAGAAAGGCGGGAGCAGACAACATCATGTACGATGACGACAGCGTGCATCGATCCGAATGTTCGACTACATGGCAGGGGTTCTGGCATCGCAACAGAGCAAAGAAGGAGCAGTGGGGATCACAGACGATGGTGGTGGTGTGCGTCAGCCCCGACGGTCGACTGCATAGCGGGTTTTGGAATTGGCGGAGACTCTCTTTCGGGGTTGTGTTGGTGTGGTGGTTCCTGGTGCGGCCGGTCTGGTCTGTGTCCCATGAGTTATTCAACAGGCACTCAGGAAAGTGGTGATGACATGGTGGTGCTCGGGCATGTGCCATTTTTGACCACTAGGGTTGTTGAACGGATCTTTTTCATCTATATGCCTCGGGGCCTATGGTCAGGGCTTGTCATGGTATCACCCTTACCCAATTCAAAGGGTTCATCATTTCTTTTTATCTTAATTAAGGTTGGAGGACCTGACCGTACTACCATCAGAGATCATGCTACCATCACAATTTACCACAGAATCCTCCATCACATATTGGAATATATAGATTAATAGGGGTCTTTCGATTGATAAACATATATCTAGAAATCATATTTCACGCCCCACTATGGTGATTCACTTTCTCACCACCCATTGGATATTCCTAGAGGAAAAAATATTTGATTCTTAATTAAAAATCAGAAGTAAATTCAAATTGATGAGGCGATCACAAAAAAACTAATTATTAATTTTAATCTCAATTATGAAGGGAAAAAAGGAATGGAGAGAATTTTGAAAAATGAAAAAAAATTCTGTAAGAGGAAATTTAATATATTTAATAGATATTTATTCCAAACAGTTCCATTAAATGCACATTTTCAATATTAACACAGGGGTATGTTTCAAATTTACTAAATCTCTATAGATATTTCCATATCAACAAATCATATGAAATCAATTTATTTTTATCTCCCAATAATATCACTAGATATAAAAATTAAAATTAAATGCATGATACATATTTATAAATGTATAACTATATATAAAAAACACACATGAATGTTGATTTATGATTTAATGGTTTATGCATCTAAAATCTATAGAGAATCTTCTAAAATCTAATCCTTCTAAATATTTTTACAAAACTAATACATCAGATTTTTACGAAATGGATAAATATTTTGATAATTGTTTCTAGTTTATCATACATAAATATTAGAACAAAAATCATTAGTTTGAACTAATAAAATGAGAGTGATGATTCAAAGGAAAAATATAATTAAAATGCCCGATGAACCATACCTTTTTGAATAAATTTCAAGATCATATAATTTAATATCCCGATACAACCCCTTACCATGGTTATAGAACGGATCAAAATCCTTGATACCTCTTGGTATCTTTTAAAATATGAATACAAGGGAGATAATTAGAGGTATATTTTATAAATATAATTTTTTTATTGATATAATTTATTAAAAAAGTTTCTTCATCATTGTGTACTAACAAAATATGAACAAAAAATTATGTAAAACTCATTCAAAGATAAAAACCACATTCCATACTCAACAATGTAGTCCATTTTTCAATTTTATATCATAAAAAATATGAATGAATTTATTTACACATTCTTCATAAAATTTATTATTTTTCAAAAAACTAAAAAAGGAGATCAATCCTACCACTCACACATTTCATTTAAAATTAAATTAGCTCTAACCAATTTATTGATGTAGAAATGTATTTTTTGTTTTTATTATAATGAAGGGAATACATTATTTGAATCCAATGGTATTATATCCTCACCATCAAATAAATTTTATACTTGAAAAGAAACAAACCACATATAACTTCTTCATCAAATTCATCTATCTTGTATACCAAGAGAAGTAATCCTCTAACAATCACTAACTCGTGAATTTAAAGAAAAAAAGAAGTATATCAACCAAAATTACAATAAATATCTCTTAAAATCATTGTATAAAATGGTAAAATGAAGTCTCTCACAAATGAGTTATCTATTATTTGGTTTCCTTTTAGGTAAAATTCATTTTCCCAATAAACCTTAGACGAGCATCATATTTTATAGAAACCAATCCCACTAGGGCTAATACCCATAACAAGTAACATCTCTATTAGTGTCCTCATAATTAAACTAAATTAATCCACTTATTAAACTCTTAATCCATTAAAATCATGATATTTGGGATATAATAATCTAATACCATGAGACTCACTAAAATAATTCCATTAAATATCATTAACCTTTATCATCCATCTTTGGAACGAGCATCAAAATCCCCATGTCAAGGGAGATATGAATTATTTTTTATTAACGAATTTATATTGGAAACTAACACACATTACTACCAACCCATTTAGGTTATAATGTAACTCAAGAATCATTGATTCTTAATGGTGACTATCTCACACAACCATATAATATCAATAAAAATAAGACGCACATGCAGACCGGTTTACCTATTTAATAATCCACCTTTTATGTCCAATCTCAACACAAATTGAAATTCCCCAAGATATGAAAATAATGTTAACAAAAAATCAAAGAAAAAATCAATTATAGACAACTGTGATTAATAATATAATAAATTACATGCACCTTCCTCTTTTCCCACTATATATTTTCATCAAGTAATGAACTCACCATCCTTTGGATTTTCTCTAGAGGTAATTATAATATATACTAAACCCTAAATCAATTCTATGAAACATCTCTAATTAAAATTTAAGACTACATAAAATTATGATTCTTTCATTACATTGTTAGTCACTTCCATCTACTAACGACCACATAGTTTCATAATGTGAATGCATCACTCATCACTAAAAAATCTCCCTTTTAAGAAACTCATAGACATAGGCCACACACAAATGGTGATCATACCACATATCCCAATTCCCCATAAGGATACTTTATCATTCTCATTTATTCTTTAAAATCATCACAACAACACTCCACAACCAAAATATTAAAATGACATTAACCATTTTGATTCCACAAATCCCATCCACCAGAGAACTATGCTGATAAAAATTAAAAATACCCATGGAATGATTTATTCTATAATCAGTAATATCACATGGATTGAATGGAGAAACACAAATGATTCCATAAAAAGGAATGATTACAATCACTTTATAATACCATCATTAATCTTCATAGTGAATTCCTTTCATTTTCCTAAATATAAATCTAATATAGAACATTTCCAGGAATTAGAACCTCTAAATTATATTGTCATATGTATATCAGTCATCCAAAACTGAGATAAAATGCACAATTTACATCACTTCAAATAATTCTTCATGAATTTTATTTTCATCAATCCAATTATGTAATGATTTCTAGGTAGATGAATTCTTCACTAATATCACCCTCAGGTCCCACTATGATTTCTCTATGCTACTCTAATAAAAAAAGTTAAAAAACATCAAAACATTCAATAGTGGCACTCTAATGAATGTGAAATCCGTATTATACCCTTTATCTTCCAATAGAATCCCACAAAATCACCATTATCACAGAAAAACTATTTAATATTACCACCAACCAAAAATAAAATAGATTGAATTTTTAAAAACATTGGTGAATTACTATATCATCCTTCAAGTATAAGATATAACAAAAAAATAAGAGTATTATATAGGCCAGTTTAGGTTATCTGCAATTCATCTTTTGGATCAAACACACAATGTACCGTATACTTCCATTTATCATGGATCTCCACCACATACAAAAAATATCAATGATTTATCTTCATATTGGAAATCTCTACCAACCACACCTCAAACATGAAATCATAATAAATGATTAACTGGTCGATATATGTCTCTTCAGTCATTCCCATGTAAGTTATCTTTGGATATAATAAAATTAAATCAAAAAAGAATGTCCTAGATCTATATGATGAATAAACCCACTATTGTGATCCTAATTCACATACTAAAGTCTTAATCATTTTTCATTAATAAGAGAAATTCCCCTGAGTATGTCAACCACCGCATCCATTATAAATTCCTTCATTGTGACTATATATGTTAGAAATACTTATTACTAATAATTTTATATGTCCCAACCAATTCTCACTTTTTCATAACTCTATAATCCATCTTATCAATCTGATACCAAACTATCATGTCCTAGCACAATGTTAAGTGAACTTCCCAAGACCACCTCCACTCGGCTAAGTGATATTGACGAGCATTGAGGTATCCACACAAACATGGGAGACGTTTCCTCTAAATTTATTTGTCTTTTATTATTATACCACCATAAACCATACATTCATGAAAAATAAGTTAAAAATAAAAACCATTCATAGAGAACCCAAATGTAATGAAATACTGAGGTACAAATAAAAAAAAGGATACAATTGATACATATTTATGCAAGTGAATTCCTAAACACTAATGGTTTTTGGATGGCCACCATATTGATCTTAACCCCACTAGCTACCAACAATTACCATTACCTATAGGAACTATATCCATCCATCCTTTTCATTAGTAAATCATTATGGACACAAAGTGAAAAAAAGTGTGCAAGTGGGGGAGTGTATATAGATACTGAAAATAGTAATCCCATTACATAAACTATAATAAAATATATATAGTGTTAATTTTCACAGAAGATAAAAAGGATATACAAATATAACGTCCCTAAAGTAATGAAAAATAGTGAAAATAAAATAAAAAACTTCCTCATCAATCTACCCATTACACACCACTATAACACTATCCAAATAACAAGGATTTATTGTATAATGCATTTGATAGTAGAGTCTAATCACACTTACCATCATAAATTTACTAGTCGGTAGTTCAACTAGGATTAAAAAACCATTAGAAAACAAAGGAAATATACACCCACAACTATCTTGATGCCACTAGGAGAAAATTCATCTCCAATTATCTTTCTTTTACTAGAGTAAGTACACATCACCATCGAAAGAAATAAAAATCTCTAAATCTAGCAGCATATAGATGTCTTGATATTATAAGAAAAAGACAACTCTAGGGAAAAAGATAAAAAACATTATCTGAAGACATATGCATCTCTAGGTATACTTGTTAATATATAGTACATTAAATCCAATAAAAGTGGACAGAGAGTATAGATAACAATAGTCCATCATCATCTACTTTGATCCATATACTATAGGGATGAAGTATCACCACTCGGTTGAATATCTATTATTAGAATCCCACACCAAATATACTTAATATAATACACATATTCACCCAAGCCAACTGTTATGTACATATATTGGGGAAATTAAATGAATTACCACTCTATAAACCATCATGTATTGAAGATAATGGAGGAACCACTCATCAATAACTATATCTATGAAATATCTTGCATATCTTATACAAAAGAAATTAGTGACTACTATTAGATACATATATAGGTTATCGCCTATCACGAACCAACCCGGGACGACCCTGAACCAGTCACCCGAGCCAGTCCGCGACATGGCCCGAGGGGCGTTCCCGATCCCCACGGGCTGACAACTAGTGTCAGGCATCAAAATTAAATAGGTGGGAACGATTTGGACCGAAATAAAATAACTAAGCAGCAGAAAATAAATAGAACAAAAGAAAATAAAAAAGATAACAACCAACAAAGCTGCTAACCTGACTACGGCCAAAACTCCACGTGACCCCGTGGGTCACTCTCCAATACCACAACCAACGTTGCTCAAGGCGAACAACTAAATCCGGAACCTGTAACAGAACTAAAAACAAGAAAACACTATAGGCGTGAGTATCAAAACTCAGTAGGTAGGCCCGACTAATTCTATTCCCAATGCACATACCATTAAACAAAGAATTTATCAATTCCAGGTTTGCACTAAATTTTATAAAATATGGTTTCCACACACACTTTCATTTCTAAAACAAGTAACATTCCATTTCCCTTTTAAATTTAGAACAATATTAATGCTAAAAGAAATAGGTGCATTGCATTTTTAAAACATTTTTGCGAACAATTTAGAAATCCAAACTTTAGTTTTTAGTCAAAAGAAAAATCACACACAACACACAACACACACTAAGGGCAATTGAAAAAGTGGCACACATGGGTCAGCAACCAAACTCGACCTCTCAATCGTCTGCCACATACAAATAAAAACTAAAAGAAACATGGGTCGAACCTAGGAGATCGTGAACAATCCAGAACATACTATACATCTGACTCATCTTGAAGGCATTCGCAAACTCGATGACGTCATAACGCCCATACTACTAACCGGTATAGCCCTGCATGGCCTAACCGAGTGGTCCAATCCCCATAGCAGCAATAAATCAGTATTCCCCTACTATGGGGCCACTATCCAGTGCATATTCTAAACTAGTGCAGCAATCGTTCTCAGAAGATTCACTCACTATGTCAGGTTCCCATGTCAACAGAAGCAATGAAAAGGGGTGCGTCCACAATGTAAATCAATCAGTCATGATGCACAAACATCACATACAGCTCACGCAATCAACACACACCAATGATCACCCCTGAATGGGTTTTCCAAAAGAATTTATTTTATTAAAGTGCCAGACGGGCCTTCACCAATTTTAAAGCAAATCCTCATTTCTCGAGAAAACCCAAAACACTTGTTCAGAAGAAATCATTTATCTTTAAAACTAGAAGTACATTTGAAATTCTGTGAATTATGTTTAAAGGCCAAATGAGCATTCCTTAACTACTGTGTGTACGCTGTCAAGAAAATGTCCCAAGTGTTCGGTATAAAATAAACGGCTCTTTTCACACTAAATAATCATTTAAAGTTTTATTATCTAATATTATTTCTCATTCATTAAAATTAATAAAACATCAAGAAATTAATAAATTCTAAATTTAAAGGAGAGTGTAGTGGGGGACCTAACTCGAATCATTGTCCAAACACGATGGCGTGTCATGCCTCAAACGGGCGCACCAGCACGTGCAAGCTGACGATCGCAGAATTTTGGAGTCACCTCGCCAATGCGCTGCGACAAACGCAAAACAATTGAAAGCCCATAACCATTGACTTAAGAAAAACCAGATGAACAACCAATACAAAAGAACCATCTCGACCTAACTTCAAAACACAACTTTCCCCATCTACATTAATTAATGGATTTCTTTCACCATTTATAAAACACCACTAAGTGACGTAAAAAGGGTTTACACCAAGAGCATGTCTTATTTTATTTAAACACACTACTTTAAAAACAAATGCATACTCAACACTTTCAAAAAACCACTTCTGCGCCATATAAACAATTAAATAAATCATTAAACAATTTATTAAATCATTTCAAGAAAAACCAAAAAGACTTCACACCAAAATACACATAAAATACCCCTTTTGAAACTAAACACACACCAAGAACCATTTCACACCCGAGTCTACATCACATGAATGACATGATAAATTATTTAAACATATCAAAGAAAATTATTAAAATAATTTAAAATTAATTTCAAGGGTGCGCAATAAGGAGAACAGACAAAAATAATAATTTCCCACTTGAATGCATGTCAAAACACTACAAAAATACATTACGCGCCACAAAATTTGGTCATAAAAACACATTTATAAAACCAAATAACATATTAAACTAAAAAATTGATGCGAGGGTATGGAACCACCTACGAGGTAGAAAACATCAACATCTCGGTGCAAAACCAAAAATGGACGTCAAACACACCGTAAGAAAACACGAAAAATTGCTAAAACAATGAACCGAACCAAAACAAATTTCTAAAAGCTACAATAGGATCAACAAGGGTGTCAAAGTGGTTCCAACTTAAATAAAAACACCACAAGATGGAATGAAATGTACCAGAGTGGGGAAGGGGTTCAGCTGCTAGTGGCGAGGGTGGCTGGAGCTGGCGAGGCCGGGGGTGCGGGGCCTGCTGGACATAAAAGGGGGACGGGAGGCCTGGAGGGCGGCTCACGGAAAACAGTGAAGGGGAGAACGCAGCGGGGGTCCTGGAGGGAGACGCGCGGGATGGTGTTGGGCGCTCCGTAGGGAACCAGAAGAGGAGTGATGCGGAGGAAAAATTGAGGGCCGATGAGAAGGCGGCCTAGCAAGGGAACCAGGTGAGAGCAGGGCAATAGAGAGCCGGCCGGGAGTGGCCGCGGCTGGCGTTCGATGAGGCTGAGGGTAGGGCGAGTGCAGAGGGTGAGGCGGCCAAATCGCAGGGAGGGGGCGTCTCGTGCTGGGAGGCGCCGCTACGCAGGGGGGCGAGTGCGGAGGTGGTGTGAGCGGGAGCCGACGGTGGAGACCTGCTGTGTCACCGCTAGAAGGAGGGGGGGGGGAATTGGTCTACTGTGCCGCTGGAAGGGGGTCTAGGTGCGGCGCGTAGGAACAGGGAAGAGGGGGGGGGGGGGTGTGAGGGATTTAGGTTAGGGTTTCATTCTTTTATTTTTTTCTTCTTATAATAATATTATTATTACAATATTAATAATAGTAATAATTAACATAATAACAATAATAATAATACTATAATAATATTAATAATCTTAATAATAATAATAGTAGCACAAGAATAAAAATAATAAATACAACAAAATGAAGATTAATAAAAATAAAAATAAAAATATAATGTTAATTACACCATATTATTAAAAATAATAAAAATATAAAAAGGGGGGAAAAATACCTGACACCTGGGCCGACTGCACGACGACCGCCAACCGCGCGGCGGCCGCACACGAGTCTGAAACCCAGTAAAGACATTAAAAGACAACAAATTTTAATCTGAGGCCCAGCCGGGACCTCAACGCGAACGCTCGTAACCAAGAAATAATATAAAAGGAAAGGGCGGTTGTGAAAATTCTCCCCACCACAGACACTTTCTGCCCCCAGAAAGTCACCTAGCAGAACGATGGACCAAACAAGAATCCATGCCCAATTGAAACTAAAAGGAACCACACCACAAGAGAATGAGAGAACATGAGAGGCTTCTCCCCACCACAAGAATTCAACTAGCACGGAAATTTAACACCTAAACATACCACCTCAGGAAGGGGGGTGACACGAGAACTCCCAACCGATCCAGACTAACCTCCATGCCACGAGCGAAACAAAACCTCCTCCAAACTTGGAGATCTCGACTCAGACCAAAGAAATCCCGAACACTACAAAAAAACTCCGAGAAGAACTTAACCCAAGCGGTAAACCCGAGCATAACCGCAATCCTGGACTCCTTCGTAGGAACTTATATCTCCAAACAAACACCACTAAACCAAGATTAACCCATGCAAGGTCCAAACCTACCTTTAAGGAAAACGCACGATTTAGAACACCATAATCAGACAAATGAGACTGTTTGGATTACAAACGAACACATTCATCCCAACCTCACGACGACACAATGAACCTACAACAATGCTAGAACTTTAACAGTGGAAGGACACTAACAGAAGGACTTTAAATGTTTCGATTCCAACACGGAACACGACCCGAACTGAGGCGTCACACCCCTGATAACTCCTGACTGCATACGTGCTTCACCCCAAGACCTATGGCTGGGGCTCTGATGGTTGAACATCTCCTGCCTCATAGTCAGGCACTGGAATCTTCTGGTCACAGTGTCTTCCCCAGACGGCGATTCCTGCAAAACTTCTCTAGATGACCTAGACACCTGCAATGATGGTACGTCTTCGGAGGGGTGTGACATGACGACTTGTATGCCCTAAATGTTCATATTGAAGGTACACCATTAGACAGTCCGACGAACTGTAAGTTAGAGCCACTGCAGAGAACTCTTTAGAAACAAAATCACCTGACACACTCTGCTCGTTAGATAGGGGACCTTCACGAGCGACTGGATACGGTGGATTGCCAACCGTTTGCACTCCGGAGACCAACTCAGCTAAGAACACCTCATGCAACAACTCTCAAAAGTGATGCTCCCAAAAAGGGAGGACTCGATCCTTGATCTCTAGACGAAGACCCCTGATGAAGGGAGGAGTCTTCATCAAATCCTGCAATGCTACCTCCAGAGAAAGACACATGTTCCTTGAAATTGTCAACACACACTTTCACCGTCTGTTGGCCCTGTTGAATATGCATGAGCTCTTCCACTTTCTTCATCTTCCCCTCTTCAAGTATAAACCATTGGATGAAGATGACTTTAAATAAATTCCACGTTATCCCAACTTGCAGTGATTATGGGGAGAAAAAATACTACTTGTCCAGAGTTGGACCTTTTAACAGACCCAAAACGACATGCACTCTAACAGCTTAGGGAGTTCCCAATACCCTGAAGATGTGTTCGACCTCTTCAAGCCACTGCACTATCTCTAACAGACTCCAATCACCATGAAGGACAGACAACATCCGAGAAAAACCAAAAACTGGTCATGAATCATCAAAACTCTGGGAACCTTTCTTTGTGACATTTCTGAACAACATATATAATTCCAAGTCAAAAAAATATCAATCGAAGCAACTTCAAAGAAATCAGCTTCATCCAAAACAACTAGCTCAAAAGAAACAAACAACCGCAAACACAACCCAAAATTCCCTGTCCAAAATTCCTGTTCCATTTTAGATTCCAAAACCACCTTTTTTTTTATTTCAAAACCACTTTCTTTCAAGACCACTTTCCAAATACCAAATCCACTTTTCAAACCAAAATCACTTTCCAAAATCATTTTCCTCTTTAAAATCCAATTTAGAAAACAAGGTCAAGCCTTTAATTTCAAAAAAACCCAGGTAATCCCATGAACCATTGCACATGTCTTCATCCACTTTCATTCATACACACCAACATGTACTTTCCACGCATCCTCTCACATGTGCAAACGTTCATAATGAGTACCTAAGGTTTCACCCCAAACCATTATTGACCAATTTCAAAGCAAACACCGGCTTTCAATATCAAAGGCTTTCAGTTTTAAAACCCATTTCATAAATTTAAAGTCATTTAAATGAAATCAGTCCCATTCTCAAAAACCCTTTTTCAATTCCAAAAACACACTTACACCAACCAGAACGAAAACGACACTCAACTTGAATCAAACCACCAGAGTGAGGGACTAGCGGTCACACTTAACCTGGAGCCATGGTAGTGGGCCATGCCCCAAGTAAGTGTCAAAAACTAGGAAGAATTCAAACTGTGTACCTAAACTCCACATGGGTCACTAATCCATGTGAGATCACGATGTAACATCAGTTTACCTCCGTTGTCATCCCTCAATCCAAAACAAACCAGAATGAGACAAAGAATCAACTCCTGGACAATCCCAGATGACTCGAGGTGCGGAACGGGCGAGGGTTAATGACATCTTTCCCGTACCTACCTCTTGAGTCCTGACAATCCTAATCTCCATCTACCGGACATACCAAATAACAAGAACCTCCTTTGATACCATTTTTTCATGAACCAACCCTGGACGACCCTGAACCAGTCACCCGAGTCGGTCTGCGACATGGCCCGAGGGGTGTTCCTGATCCCCACTGGCTGGAAACTAGTGCCGGGCATCAAAATTAAACAGGTGGGAACGATTTGGCCCAAAAGAAAATAACTAAGTAGCTATAAAATAAATAGAACAAAAGAAAATAAAAAGAGAACAACCAACAAAGATGCTAACCTGACTATGACCAAAACTCCACTTAACCCCATGGGTCACTCTCCAATACCACAACCAACGTTGCTCAAGGAGAACAATTGAAGCCGAAACCTACAACAGAACTAAAAACAAGAAAACACTATAGGCGTGAGTATTAAAACTCAGTAGGTAGGCCCGACTAATTATATTCCCAATGCACATACCATTAAACAAATAATTTATCAATTCCAGGTTTTCACTAAATTATATAAAATATGGTTTCCACACACACTTTCATTTCTAAAACAAGTAACAGTCCATTTCCCTTTTTAATTTAGAACAAGTTTAATGATGAAAGAAATAGGTGCATTGCATTTTTAAAACATTTTTGCGAACAATTTAGAAATCCAAACTTTAGTTGTTAGTCAAAAGGAAAATCACACACAACACACAACACACACTGAGGGAAATAGAAAAAGTGGAACACATGGGTTAGAAACCGAACTCGACCTCTCAATCGTCCACCACATACAAATAAACACTAAAAGAAACATGGGTCGAACCTAGGAGATCGTGAACAATCCAGAACATACTATACATCTGAATCATCCTGAAGGCATGCCCTAACTCGATGACATCATAATGCCCATACTACTACCCAGTATAGCCCTGCATGGACTAACCTAGGGGCCCAATCCCCATAGCCGCAATAATTCAGTATTCCCCTGCTATGGGGCCACTAGCCAGTGCGTATTCTAAACTAGTGCAACAATCGTTCTCAGAAGATTCACTCACTATGCCAGGTTCCCATGTCAACACAAGCAATAAAAAGGGGTGCGTCCATGATGTAAATCAATCAGCCACGATGCACAAACATCACATAAAGCTCATGCAATCAACACACACCAAAGATCACCCCTGAATGGGTTTTACAAAACAATTTATTTTATTAAAGTGCCAGACGGGCCTTCACAAATTTTAAAGCAAAACCTCATTTCTCGAGAAAACCCAAAACACTTGTTTAGAAGAAATCATTTATCTTTAAAAATAGAAGTATATTTGAAATTCTGTGAATTATGTTTAAAGGCCAAACGGGCATTCCTTCAATACTGGGTGTCCGATCATCAAGAAAATGTCCCAAGTGTTCGGTATAAAATAAACAGATCTTTTCACACTAAATAACCATTTAAAGTTTTATTATCTAATATTATTTCTCATTCATTAAAATTAATAAAAAATCAAGCAATTAATAAATTATAAATTTAAAGGAGAGTGCAGTGGGGGACCTACCTCGACTCGTTGTCCAAACACGATGGTGTGTCATGCCTCAAACGGGCGCACCAGCACATGCAAGCTGACAATCGCAGAATTGCGGAGTTACCTCACCAATGCGTTGCGACAAACACAAAACAATTGAAAGCCCATAACCGTTGACTTAAGACAAACCAGATGAACAACCAACGCAAAAGAACAAGCTTGACCTAACTTCAAAACACAACTCACACCATCTACATTAATTAATGGACTGCTTGCACCATTTATAAAACACCACTAAGTGACGCAAAAAGGGTTTACACCAAGAGCATGTCTTATTTTATATAAACACACTACTTTAAAAACAAATGCATACTCAACACTTTCAAAAAACCAATTATTCGCCATATAAAAAATTAAATAAATCATTAAACTATTTATTAAATCATTTCAAGAAAAACCAAAAAGACTTCACACCAAAATGCACATAAAATACCCCTTTTGAAACTAAACGCACACCAAGAACCATTTCACACCTGAGTCTGCATCACATGAATGACATGATAAATTATTTAAACATCTCAAATAACATTATTAAAATAATTTAAAATTTATTTCAAGGGTGAGCAACAAGGAGAACACACAAAAATAATAATTTCCCACTTGAATGCATTTCAAAACACTACAAAAATACATTACGCGCCACAAACTTTGATCATAAAAACACATTTATAAAACCAAATAACATATTAAACTAAAATATTGATGCAAGGGTATGGAACCACCTACGAGGTAGAAAACATCAACATATCGGTGTGAAACCAAAAATGGACGTCAAACGCACCGCAAGAAAACACAAAAAATTGCTAAAACAATGAACCGAACCAAAACAAATTTCTAAAAGCTACAATAGGATCAACAAGGGTGTCAAAGTGGTTCCAAATTAAATAAAAACACCACAAGATGGAATGAAATGTACCAGAGTAGGGAAGGGGTTCAACTGCTAGTGGCGAGGGTGGCTAGAGCTGGCGAGGCAGGGGGTGCTGGGCCTGCTGGACATCAAAGGGAGATGGGAGGCCTAGAGGGCGGCTCACAGAAAACGGTGAAGGGGGGAACGCAGTGGGGGTCCTGGAGGGAGACACGCGGGCCGGTGTTGGGCGCTCCATAGGGAACCAGAAGAGGAGTGATGCGGCGGGAAAATTGAGGGCCGATGAGAAGGCGACCTAGCAAGGGAACTGGGTGGGAGCAGGGCAATAGAGAGTCGGCCGGGAGTGGCCACGGCTGGCGTTCGGTGAGGATGAGGGTAGGGCGAGTGTGGAGGGTGAGGCGTCCAAATCATGGGGAGGGGGCGTCTCGCGCTGGGAGGTGCCGCTGCGCAGGGGGGGTGAGTGCGGAGGTGGTGTGAGCGGGAGCCAACAGGGGAGACCTGCTGTGTCACTGCTAGAAGGAGGTGGGGGGGGGGTGGGGGAAATTGGTCTGTTGCGCCGCTGGAAGGGGGTCTGGGTGCGGCGCACCGGAACAGGGAAGAGGGGGGCCGAGGGATTTAGGTTAGGGTTTCATTCTTTTTTTCTTCTTCTTATAATAATAATATTATTACAATATTAATAATAGTAATAATAAACATAATAACAATAATAATAATACTATAATAATATTAATAATCTTAATAATAATAATAGTAGCACAGGAATAAAAATAATAAATACAACGAAATGAAGATTAATAAAAATAAAAATAAAAATATAATGTTAATTACACCATATTATCAAAAATAATAAAAATATAAAAAGGGGGGAAAAATGCCCCACACCTGGGCCGACTGCGCAGTGACCGCCAACCGCGCGGCTGCTGTGCACGGGTCCGAAACCCAGTAAAGACGTTAAATGACAAAAAATTTTAATCCGGGGCTCAGCTCGGACCTCGGCGCGAACTCTCGGAACCAAGAAATAATAAAAAAGGAAAGGGCGGTTGTGACATCGCCTACCCAAATGAGTGGGTGACATTAAGTGTATTCACGGTTTTCTAAATATTATCATAGACGGAAGGGTGAGTACCATGAAACTCCATCACCATATCAAGTCACCATCAATATCCCTCAGTCACAAGCTGCATTACAACTCAATGTAGTTCATACACATAAAAAATCAATCATAAAAAGCTGAACCACTGATTAGTTATACAAGTATTCATACATAAAAATAGGGCTTATTAATTATCTTTAATGAATCCCATTTTTCAAATTTATAAGCATTAAATGATTAATCAGTTAAAGATTAATTTCATCATTAGATTTTACTATCAGAACTCATTACTACAACAATTATATTAATGTTCGTATTTCAAGATATTTTCAAGACAAAAATATCACCCCAAAGTAAATTTATTAGTTTCTTGGTCAATACCGCACCACCTTCATCCTTTTCATAAATATTATATAATTCTATAATATAAATTTCACTTTACCATCCATCATTATATTTCCATTATTCATATGAAATTAATTATTCCATAAAAAACATTTTATTCTCTAATATATATATGATTACATTGAATATATATTAGTTAAATATCACATAGATATCATTTTGGATAATATGATCAAATTGTTCACTAGACATCCTTAGTGTTAATATTCAATTAAATAGTTACCTTTGATTTTTTTACACCTCACCTTCCATTATCATAGACAAAAAGATAATTATTTTCCTTTAATTTACTATAATTGGATCTTGAAACATTTAGTTATTATCAATGCCACAAATTATCACATTCAATCAATTCATTATTTCATTATAAATCCCATAATTTCAATAAGTTTCATCGACACTATCCAAGAGGAATCATTTCAATTTCTAAATATCCTCCTTACATTTGTATAACCACTTATCTGAGTCACTAAGACATCAATGTCAACTAATCAGCCTGTCGAGTTCTATAATAAGTCATCCATGTTTCCACTTAATACTTATATTTTATGTTCATAACATGCCATTAGTAATTATTAATATTTTTATCCAATAAAAATATTTCACATAGTGAAATCATGAAAATACCATAATCAACCCATCAATCCTTGGTCGTGCGAGGTTAACTACCATACTAATAGAGTTCTCATTGACAATATTTGATTAAACATGATTTCCCTTTCTTATTTATACTTTTAATTAAATTATAATTATTTTATAATAACAATTTTCTTATTAATAATGATAATTTTATTATTTATATAATTACCCCATACTTGGTCACAATGGGTTCAGAGCATTGAGGGTAGTCTAATAGGAAATTCAGGGACAAATTTAGATTATTTAAACACCTATATTCATCTCTTAATCCTTTAGATAAAAAAGTGGTTCTATGTGGAAACACCACATGCTCTACATATGTTCCACACCCAAGTTAAATTATGCTTCTCACATGATCAAATTTGGACCATCATATCTTTGATTGAATGGTGGGGGTTACCAGACATGTGGTAACTGAGTCATGACACCCATGTGGAAACATTTACACATGGGTATTCATTCAATCTAAGGTCAAGATATCCCAATTTATCCTTGGGTTCAAAATCCACGGGGTGATGTGGCCACATACTACATAGATTCCAATTTTAATTACGCAATCAAAAAGTTGTATATAGACCCCAAAACTCATCAAACTACCTCATTTGGGGATGAACAAATATCTCATCCATGTTCTGATGAATTGATTTCACATAAAACCATGATCGTTCCACCATCACATTGTACTAGATGATATACACTCTATTTGGGATGACTATCCTTAATAGAGTATATTTGATGAAGAACTTAAATGATTGAATTCATCTATTTCACCCCACACTGGTGATTCCCTTTACCACGACCCCTGGTAGATTATAAGGGAGAGAAAGTTTTAGTTCATCACTAAACATTATTTGTATCTTTGTCTTGATGTGATAATAAAAAACATTAAAATAAATATTTTAAATAGGAAAATAGGGAAACTAAATTATAGAGATAAATTTTAATTGGTCCACACTTCTCTATAAGATAACATTGAATATATTTATCAAAAATATTTAAAACTTGTTCCATTAGATTCTCATTTTCAATACCAACACATGGGTATAATCTATATTTTACTAATTCCCTATATAGTTTAGTAGATGAATAAATCATAAAAAAATTAATGATTAAACCCTCTAGAATATTTATAGAAATTACAATAAAAATCAAACCCATGATATGTCATTAGAAATGTATAATGATATTAATAAATATAAATGAATCTTGATTTATGATTTTAAGGTTTGTGTATCCAAAATTTTGGGATTTTTTTGAATCTAAACATCTCACGAGATTTTCCTGAAACACATTCATCATATTTTGATCAAAACTATACCATTATTCAAATAATTGATTCCAGTTTTACATAAAATCATTTGAAAATGAAACAAATTTTTTATATAAATAATATTAGAGAGGGGATTCATAGAAAAAATTAAAATTGAAGTGTATAAAAATCTATATCCCATGGTGAATATAATATTATTCTTCAATAAAAACCCATATAGGGGCCACCATCAATGGATATTAAAATCCTATAAACCCATATATCCATCCTTAGTTCATCTAAAATATTAATATATGGTGTAGGATTATGGTTTCAAGTTATAAAAATTATATTTAATATTTTTAATAATTAATTAAAAATGTCTTTTAAGTGTTTCACACTAACTCAATGTCATCTAAAAATTACACAACAAAAATCCCAATTTAAAAACACATTTTCTGACTCAATAGTGTAGTATATATTCTAATAAAACATCCTATATATTTAGAATTTGAAAAAATTACCTTTTTAATAAAAACATAATATTTCTCACAAAACTGTTCAAGGTGATCAATCCTACAACTCATGAATTTTACTAAAAATTAAATAAGTTTTGATATTTTTAGTGAAACTAAAATGAGTTTTGGGTTTAGATCACATGAATGGGAGTAATTTGGTGTAATCAAGGTTTATTAAAAAACACTAGATAGAGAAAAATACTACTCTTGGATTTAATCACTAATTGCCTAAAAAATGTACCATGAAGACTGTGTCCTTTACTCTTGATGTTAATTTTATTAAATTGACCAAAATATTACATTTTAGAATTCCTTAAAACTTGTAGAATCCCACCCCTCCGAATTGGATTGAGTCAAGGACAATGTTCTACTCGACATTAGGCCATATCCCCAAGGTGCCAAAGGATTGAAATAAATGTCGAGGGCTTCTTGAATGGTGGGAGGAAGATTTTCCCTTTTGAATGAAAACACCCAACAAAACATGAAAATACCAAAATAACTACATGATGCATGTAAACAATGTTCTAAATTTCAAAAATACCAATGGAATAAATAAGAAACCAATGATAATACATAATCAGAGTAATAAGAGGAAGAATAAAAAAACCAAAGAAGATAGGACACAACTCCATAGATTCACACTAATCTTAATGTTCCAAGAACCACAAGGCCTATGAAGCATCACATTGAACCAATAAGGAAATGAGATTCTTTAACTTTACCTATGTCTTGGAATGAAACATATAAAAAAGAAAAAAAGTTCCAAATAAGGGGGTTAATAATAATACTCAGTATGTTCTTTCCAAATTACTTCCCTACACACATCACTATGATAGATATGTTAGCACAATTATGTAAAAAATACTATTTAAAGCCATTAAACAGTTCCATAATTAATTACAATCCAAACACATCCTTACCCAAATAAATTCCCCCAAAGAAACACAATCTCAAGGAAAGAAAACAACCAATTCAACCAAACATTTCATTAACAAAAATCCCCTTCCCCAAAGTTAGAAACCATTTAGACTAGCATGGCCGCACACATATCCCAACCATATTCCAAAGTTTCACATAGACATATGATCTCGGTCTTACCAATGATGGTGGAACTTCACATCTGAATCCATTCACATTTTATAGTGGTACTTCATTCCCACTTCCCTTTGGTTGTTGTCCTTTGTGCCCACTATCCATCCTTTCCCAACAATACTTAACTCCGTAAGCCAACCCCCATGCCAAAAACATCTATAAAGTAAAAACAAGAAGCCCATTTAAAAATGAAAAATCATAATAACATTCCATAAAATAATTATCATATAATATTAAGAATATTTTTCAATATTCAGGCCAAAAAAAAAATTTCAAACCAAACAACCATTTAATCCAAAACCATTCAATAAAATATCATTTATTAAAAACACAATTACGTTACATCCAAGCCTAATATCATTTAAAAAAACTCCCATTTTAATGGATTTTTTTGTAACTATATTTTTATAAAACAAAAAACCCTTTGATTTTAAAATCTAACACAAGCATATTTCACAACAAAACCCCATTTTACTTATACCACAAAGATACACAAAATGGGTTCCAAGAATTCATCGCACATCATAATCACAATGAATTTCATGCAAAACCAATTAATTTGAAAATAAATGCTTCTATTTCTATCAAAATGGATATGAGAGAGAGGTCACATACCGTATTGTTCCAGATAAATAGACCATCATCCAAAAACACCACAAATATGGGTAAAATCTCAACAAAAACCACCACATATCTCTTTTAATAACATCATCAAGACAAAATATCATCATTTTAGGGAAAAAATCCTAGATCTATAAGTGACATGTGTATATCTAGAAAAGTAAGAGAGATAGAGGACTATATCTAAGTGAATCCAAGAAAAAACCAAGAGAATATACTTACCTAAAGAGAACCACCATCAAATCAACAAGAAAACCCTTAAATTCACTTCTAAAATGAGTGGGAGAGGATTCCTAACCCTTCAAAACAAGAAATCACATGTGGGGTTTGAGTGGGGAGGAAATGGGTGTTATAGGGTAAATCCTAACTGACCACATTTTCAAAAACGAAATTTTTAATGCCGTGCATAGTTAGCTCACACGGCTTGAAAAACCTTGCGCTAATCATGTTGTTACTACTGCATCAAGAGGGACCCCACACATTTAGAAAAACCGTCCTTAGACCGTGCGAAATACCTTTGTCTCAAGTACATGACTTACCTGGGATTTCCATGAGGTTTAAAAAACTGTGCACCTTAACTGTGCATCATCCCCTTGCCCTATACCTCTAGTTTCAAGGTTACCTGGGTTTCTTGCACAGTTTCCACTAACCATGACCAACCGTGCACCACTACAAATGATCCCAAAACTTCCCAAAACCATTCCAAACTCTCCCAAACATTACCCAACCACATTAATCTCATAAAAATGCATAAATAAATGTTACATACCTCAATATAGGGGTACTATGTTCTCCCCAATGTTGGAATTTCCATCCTTGTAATGTAGAGAACCATCACTCTGCTGAAAGAGATTAGTCCATTACTCAACCATCTCTTTCTACAACTCTTATGTATCCTCTTGAAGATTAACATGTTTCAAAAAAAATGAAACTAGACCGATGCTTTTACCATGAATGAATTTATCTTGCATATCCACAATCCACACTAGCACATGCACAAATGAATCATTAGTCTCTAGATTAACAAGATCACAACAAATCATGTTTTCATGGTTCAGATGATACTTTTTCAACTATGGTACATTAAAAATATTATGCACCATACTAAAACATGGTGGAACGACCAACTGATAATACACTTCTCCAACTCTATAAAGTATTTCAAAAGGCCCAATATACCTCAGAGATAACTTGCCCTGCTTTCCAAATTGATGATTTCCCAACCTAGAAGAAATTCTCAAGAACACATGATTACCCACCACAAATGACAACAACCATCAATAATGGTCCGCATATGATTTATGAAGACTCTATATCATCTCCATTCTCTTCCTGATCGACATAATATTTTATATTTTCTCTTATACAAGGCTTGGAAAAACCAACAAAGTATCACCTATTTCCACCCAACATAATGGATAATGACATGGATGCCCATACTATTCTTAAAAAGGATACATGTGTATGGAGGCCTGATAACTGTTATTTTAGAATAACTCCACCAACTGCAAGTAATTTTCCCAGGAGCTGCTAAAATACATCACAGAAGCCTGTAACATATCTTCTAACATTTGTATCATACTATTAGATTGCTCATCTATTTGAGTAAGATATGTTGTACTCATCTTCAACTGAGTCCCTAGGGATTACTGCAAGGATTTCTTGAAGTGATGTGTAAACCTAAGATCTATATCTGATACATGAAGAACTAGAACACCATGCCTCTTTACAACCTCTCAGATATATATAATGGAAAGACCCTCCATCGTATGAGATTCATGAATAGGGGGAAATTAGTTGACTTTTTGAGTTGATCCACAATCACCCAAATGGAATCATGCTTTCAGATCCTTCTTCAGAGACCTATAATAAAATACACAGATATTTTTTACCACATCCATAGAGGGATTGGTAATGACTGAAACATACCTGCCGGCCGTTGATGCTCCACCTTGTCTTGCTGAAAATTCAAGAATCTCAATACATACTCGACCACATTCCTTTTCATAACAGCCCACCAAAACCATAATTTCAACACCTTATACATGATCTGAATTCTAGGATTGACATCCCATCTGGAATGATGATAAGAACTGGTAATTTTTTACTAAAAATCCAATAGTACTACTATCCGATTATGAAATCACAATAGAGAAAGTCCATCCAATTTTCATAACTAAATTGTATCCCCACCATTGAGTTTCAACCTCATCACCACACACTCTGAATCAAACATCAATGTCACTGTAACCAAATAAACCAAGTTAGGAACCAACGATACTAGGAAGAAAACTTCTACATCACACTAGTTTTCACATTCTAATCGCATGTCAGCTATAACCAACATCAACTGCCACTGATCTGATACATGTTTCCCTACTTTGGCATAATACTTTCTACTTATTGCATCTTCCACCAAATTTCCCTTACTCAGTGTGTACACCAAGTCGAATTCAAACATCTGGAGATACTCCATCCCTCTCCATTACCTCAAATTCTAATCACATTATAATAAAATATGCTTCAATCTCTCATGATCTCTATACACTATGAATTTCTCACCAATGAGATAATGGAACAATATTTTCAAAGCATGAACCACTGTAACCAACTCCAAATAATGTGTTGGGTAGTTATTATCATGAAAACTCAATTTTATTAACCCATATAAAGCCAAATGACCCCCTTGCATGAGAACACACCCCAATATGGATCCTAATGCATCACAATAAACCACTTACCCTTTTCCTAGTTCTTGAAAAACCAATATTTTTGCTGATGTAGGATGATCATTAGGCTCTTAAATAGATTTATGGAACTTCTCATTCCATTTAAATGGAATATTTTTTCTTTTTAAATCATTAATTGGAGAAGTTAATCATGATAAATTCATGATCAAATCCTCAATAATACCCAGAAAGACCAAGGAATATTCACATCTCAAAAACATTTTTCAGTGGTTTCTAAGAGTTAACCACCTCTATTTTCTCCGAATCCACTGAAACACCTCTCTTAAAAATAACATGGCAAAAAAAAACATACCTTTTTTCTCCATAAGTCACACTTTGAAACATTGTCATACAATCGATGGTCTCTCATGATTCCCAAAACTACTACCAAGTGTTTCTCATGCCCCACTGTGGTCATTGAATATACCAGTATATCATCCATAAATACCATAATGAATGGATCCAAATATCTTTGAAATATTCAAATCATAAATTCCATAATGAGAGTTGGTTCATTCGTAAGACCAAATGGAATTACCATATACTCATAATGGAAATATCTACTTCTAGAAAATATTTTGGGAATATCTTCCATCTGCACCTGAAACCGATGATATCCAAATTACAAGTCAATCTTGGAGAACAACTGATGTCTCCTCAATTTATCGACTAGGCCAACAATGTGTGGAAGGGGATATTAATTCTTTATCATAACTTGGTTATGACTACGATAATAATATGATATACAAAGAGTTACATCCACCTTTTTATCAAACAACACTAGTCTTGCCCACAGAGACATGCTAGGGTGAATGAACCCTTTTCTTTCTAGCTCCTCCATCTGCACATTCAATTCCCTAAATTATTCTAGTGCCTTCTGGTAAGACAGAAGTGAGATAGGGATGGACCCTGAACGGAGATCAATCATAAACTCAACTTTCCTCATGGATGGAAACCCTAATAATTCTTCAGGAAAGACATCCATAAAATGATCAAACACTACCGTAAAACTACTTCTATAAACCTCTTCCATTGATTCCAAAGACAATGCTGCTAATTGATAAAATTTCTTCCCAACTACTTGTTCCATAAATGCAATATCACCCACCTTTATATTTTTCTCAACTCTAAATATATGTTTGACTCCATCATCTATCGTAAAACTAACTGTTCGTACATAATAGTCAATGTCAGCCTTAAACATTGTTAACCAATCCATACCCATGGTTATATCATATGAATCCATATAATGCACTAAGTAGTCCCACATAAACTCAACCTCATCCAAAACAATACCAAATGATCTACAAATGAAGGTTCGACACTCTCTTTGACTGAGAAGAGTTTGATGTTTTCAAAAATAATGCATCATTTCTGCACACAAACCCAAAAAATCCACCACAATAGAAAAAATGAAATAATGAGAAACACCCATATCAAAAAAATAATCCATAAAAATGTAACTCCAATGAATCACACATATCTCCATGGATGGTCCTGACTGATCATCCACCACAACTTTCCCATCTCCAAACAATTGTTTTCTTACCACACTATTATCTATATTACCCTGGTGAAACACCCCTTTATAAAGAGTAATGATATTCCTAGAATCACGATGACTAACATGGATAATCTGATGAGGATTATTCTTTTTCCGCAATAACATTGAGGTATAGGATGGCTCTGACCCATGATGAGTGTCACAAACACCCTTCCCCTGAGAATCGTGACAAAAACACTGAAGATGCCCCATCTTTTTGTAGTTACGACACACTCAAGGATGTGTCATACAATCCCACTTCATGTGGATAGTTGAACCAAATGAAAAACATCCTAGAATAATCTAAGGATTTATAGGAATATTAACCGATTCTTTTTTTGGATTCTGTGGCACACTCCCACCCTCAAAATAAGTGTTCCTCTTATGCTGGATCCCCACGTTTGAGTTTCCACTATTTCTGATGGGTACTAACATGATTCCCCCACATGTTTCCCACAAGATATCCATTTCATATACTAATTATATATTCACTATTTCCTTATAATCACTTATACATAACACAAAAAAATTTCAATGAATTTAAATCTCAAAATCAAATTAAAATATTTGCACCTTCAAGGACGCAGTAGCTGCAACCTTAGGTAAAATCTAGACTAAGTTCATAAAATTAGCTGTATATTCTGGCATTGACATATTCTCCTAGTTCAAGATGAAGAAATATATTTTTCACATATTTTTTAATGTGCGAGGTTAGATTTTTTTTGTTAACCAATTCCTCAAAACCCTCCCATGTCATACCTTGGTCCGTTCTAGCTTAGAACACCAACTCCCACCATTGTCATGAAATATCTTCCAACATGTACATTACTAACTTCAATTTCAACTCTACCAGCATGCCTAGGAAATAGAATATTCAATTCAACCTATTAAACCACATTTCATCACTTTCTAGATTCGAAACTGCCCATAAAATCGGTGGATTCTATTTTTGAAACTGAACCGAGTGATCCACATGCCTCGACTCTTCTCTTTTATTCCCAAATTCCATAGATTTTAAAGCTTTCACTATTCTCTACACTAACTATTGGTTCACATCGGGTGAAGGTGAAACCACATTTTCCAAGGCATCCTATGGATGGTTTCTATGACATCGACCCAATTCCATTTATGTCAGCACAGGATTCACTATATGACTCACTCTATAGCAACTGAAGACTTACAATTTCAAATTATATCTCATTATAGATATCATAACATTTCTTTCCAAAATTTTTATTATACCATGTTCCACCATTTGAAAAATCCACTATGTTTTGAAAATCAACACTTTTTAAAAATAGCACAATCATTCACCTTTCAAATCCACACATTTGAAAACAATTTCTAGATTTTTCAAAAGTTAACAATTCATAACACACAAAAATAATTATCCGCCATTGAAATATGAAATCATAGTGGGAAGTCATTTATACCATACATCTGATTCTCGTCTCATTGGATACACTAATGACACTGAGATCATGCTCATATAAGTTTCTCCAAGTTACTTAAGTACCCAATTACCTGGTAACATGAATTTCAACATAAAAGGGTCAGCTATGTCCTTTTATTCTATACATTTCAAGTTTAAACAATCATACAACTTACTGAAATCCCAAATTAAGTAATAAATCAATAATGAATGTCAACACCAAGATAGAAAACCATTTCCAAGACTGAACAAGACTGAATTTACTTGTATGTCAAAGACCAAACAAGTTTATACCACTTGTAACATCCCATCCCTCCTCATTGTCTTAAGTAGATTCTGAAGTGCTACTCGGTCTTAGGAGGCATCCAAAAGGCTCTAAAGTCTTGAAATAATTGTCCAGGGATTCATGAACGGTGGGAGTATGATTTCCCATTTTAAATGAAAACACCCAACCAAACATTCCAATACAAAAATAACTTCATGGTTTATGTCAACAATGTTTTACATTTCAAAAATACTAAGGGACTAAAAAAAGAAACCCACAATAAAACATAATGAGAGTACCAAGAAGAATACTAACAACAAAACCCAAAGAAGCTATGACACAACTCTATAACTCCACCACAAGATTCATGCTCCAAGCAGGACATGGTCATCCAAGCATCATGATGAACCACTAAGTAAATGAGATTCTTTCTCGTTACCTATGCCTCATAATAAAACATCTACAAAAGAACCAATGTGACAAAGAAGGGGGTGAGTAATAATACTCATTAGGATCATCCTAAATGACACACCTACACACACCACTTGTATAGATCCATTATCAAATTTAGGTAAAAAATATTTAAATCCATTAAAACAGTTCAAAAATTAACAACCAGACAAACACATCCTTACCCAAAGAAAATCCCACAGTGAAACAAAATCTCAAGGAAATAAACCAACCAATGGAACCAAACATGTCATTAACCAAAATCCCCTCCCCCATTATCATAACCAATTCTGACTAGAGTGGATTCACGCATATCCTAACCATATGCCAAAGTTTCCAACACACACACACACACACACACAAACCTGAGATCGATGTTACCCTTGACGGAGGAACTTCACATCCGAATATATCAACTTTTTATAGTGGTATTCTACACCCACTTTTATTTGATGGTGGTACTTCATGCCTACTATCCATCCTTTCCCAACCATGCTTAACCTCATAAGCCAGCCCCCATTCCAACAACATCTATAAAGTCAAAACAAAAATCCCATTTACAATTTCCAATTCATAATAACATGCCAAACAATAATTACCCCATCATATAACAAACATCTGTCAATAATCATGCTAGGAAAATAATTTTCAACCAAACAACCCTTTAACGCAAAATCCTTCATAAAATATTATTTATTTAAAATACCATTATGTTACATCCATACCCAATCTCATTTCAATAAACCCACATGTTATTGAAAACCATTTCTTAAACTCATTTTCCATCAAACAACCGACCCTTAATTTTTAAAATCACCATTTTAAAATATAACATAAGATTATTTCACAACGAAACCCCATTTTCCCCAAAAACCACAAAGAAACAACAAACCGGTTCCAAGAAAGCTTCACAAATCATATTCACAACCACTTTCTAGTAAAAAAAATTAATTTGCAACTAAATCCTTTATGTTCTATCAAAGTGGACATGAGAGTGAAGACACCTACCAAGATCACCACAAATCCGGGTAAAATCTCTACCATTACCACCTTAGTTAGATTTTTCTAACATAAAAGCCCAAATATATTCATTTTAGGAGAAAAAACCATATATCTAGATGCAACATGTGTATATCTAGAAAACTGATAGAGATGGAGGACTATATCTTAGAGAACCTAAGAAATAACCAAGAGAGTTCACTTACATGAGGATAAACACCTTAAAACCACCAATAAAACCCTTTGATTCACATCCAAAATGAGTGGGATAGGCCTTCTAGAAACTAAGAACATGAAATCCAAAGTGGGGTTCGAGTGGGAGAGGAGATGAGTGTTATAGGTTAAATCTTGAGTGACACTATTTTTAAAAACATGAATTTTAATGTTTTAAATGGTTAGCTTGCATAGTTGGACAAATTGTGTGTAAACTGTGCTGCTGCTACTGCATCTGTAAGAAGATGAATCTTTTTTTTTTCCGTTATGGATCTTGATTTCGGGTTGTTTTTTAGGAAAATGGAAGAATTGGGCAGTTTCGGAGTACACGCCATGTACTTCCATGTACATGCCATGTACCATGTAGCCACAAAGAGCCGCATTTTGTCTATGTAATGGCCAAGTACATGGTAGTGTGGTGACCTGGAAGACAGATTATGTTAGGAACGATTAAGGCCCCTACATGGCATGTAGTTTTATATAATATGCCATGTAGTTTTATATTTATTTTATAAATTGGAGCGGGGTCACATCTCATTTTCGGAAAAGTATTTTCTTGGCCGTGGTTCAAATAGAAGTGTGACAGAACAACAGATGAACTCTGAACCTATCCTAATTCACCACCCAATCTCTGATTGAGAAACCATTATGTGCATTGGAATCCCACCAATGATTTATCAAAATCCCTAGGTCCCTTATTCCTGATTCATCATCTCTTTTGAGCTATTCAAGGTTGGGTGTTTTTCACCTTTTTGTTGATCTAACCTGATCTGGGTTGATTCAAGGGTCGATGTTCAATTATATCAATCATATGACATTGAGGTAGGTGGATTTTTCCTTTTATTGTTTGTATTTGGATTATATATGCTAAAAGTGTCACATACTCATGTTTGGGGTATTTAATGATTTGGAATTTAACCCTGTTATTACCTGTTATGGGTTTATTGATTGATAAAGGGTTATTAATTATGAGTAAGGTCAGATAACTTACTATTAGGACACCCTGTGGGTGCATTTCCCCTTGATTGATTATTTATAGTCATTTGGTCCAGAATTCCAGTGAGTCTTTCCTTGTTTCCATGACTTGTATTATTAGGATGGTGTTTATGATTATATTAAATGCCTGTGATATGCATTGTGAATGTTGACCAAAGGGATTGGACTAAGAGAGCTTCTCAAAGGGGTTAAACTGTGAGAGCTTCCCATATGTTCATTTATATTAGTTTAAATAAATCTTTTACCCAAGGGTTTAGACCATGAAAGCTAGCCCCAGTGGTCATTTATAATTTTTGATTCTATGTTAGATCAAAGGGGTGTGTCCATGAGAGCTTTCACAGAGGGTCATTATTTAATTGAATGATGTTGTGTTTGACCAAAGGGGATAGAATGTGCGAGCTTCCCAGAGAGTTATTATCTAATGAATTAATTTCATGTTTTACCAGGGATTTTAGAATCTTAGAACATTCCCAAGGGGTCATTTATGAATAATTGAATGATTTTGACACGTCTTCCAAGCCAAATCACAAGCTTGGATTCAGTCTTAATCAATTGTTTATATGGTCTTATGAGACATCTGTTTTGGTAACTTAGAGATTGGATATAGATCATAAGCTAGATCATAGGGTTACATGATTAAATATATGAATAATAAATGTTAGATGAAAGTAATTGAAAACTTTAAGATTGTTTTATTTTTAGTACTTCCTAGTTTATTTCTTCATTCTTTCACATTACCAGTTATATATATTCATTGATAGTTAGGCACAAATATTTTGGTGGTTTCCTAATGGGATTTTTCTCACACCCTATTGGGTAATAATTTTGGACCCAAACATATTATATAAATGAAGGTATAGATAAGGGAAATCACCCTTATTCATCAGGTACATTATTGTTGTTGGAGTTGGAGAGCATATGACCAAACAAAGGTCGTGATGCTGTTGGACTTTACTTGTTTCATTTGTACTTCAGTTTCTATATTTCTTTCAAGCATTGTGACTTGTTTAGATATTTTCTTAGATAAATATTCCATGAATCATATATATATATATATATTGTGGCTTCTATTTGATTTACTTTCAGTCTTCCACTGTTTACTTATGTTGTATCGTATTACTGCTTTCGCTGTTGTTTACTATTTTTTCCGTTGTGAATACTCTTCCAATGAGGGAGTAGTTTTTCCAATATCACACATTGGCCCTCACTACTAGTCTAAAGCCTATGGAATTTTGGGAAACACACTTGAGGTCATGTGACCAACCGATTTTGGGGCACCTTTGGGCGACACCCGAATCTAGGACATTACAAAGTGATATCAGATCAGTTTTCTTTTCTGATTTGTCCTATTGTTTGGAAACATTAGAAAGGTATAGGAAGGAAATGCAGTTTAGTAATTAGTTGTGCCTGGGAGTAGCTACCCTGTGTACATGGAAAAGAAAAATTACCTTGAATTGAATTATAATTTTTGGATTTTGAACTATTACGGTTGATTTGATTTCATCGTTGGGTGATGTACTTGTTTTGTGTTGTTAGTATTAATATCATTGTGGTTCTATTTTTTTTCAACCCAATGAGATGAGGGTATTCCATCTCATGCATCATATAAGAATTTTTTAGAAATCACATGTCATTTATTCTTGTCATGCAATTTAGATATATTTTCTGATTGCATTCTTTTGTGATAGATGTTACGCTAGATATGCATGTTGTTATGAAAGATTTCATGATGTAAATACCTACTATTTTGATAGGGTAATGGTACATGTAAAGTTTTATTTTGGTGGACACCATTCTTTGGTCCCAGACGTGTTATGGACCCTCTTGTATTGTAATTTGGATGGATCATGTTTGAACCTTAATTGATTTTTTTTGAGATATGATATGAACGGGGATGATAAACATTTATTCTTGTTGGATTATAGACTCTCATGGATCAGAACATGGAATTACTTTTCCAAATTTTAATATTTTGGGGTTCCAGAGAAGTTTCATAGGCTTACTGTTTGGAAAACCTAGAAAACATAACGTGCGATGTTATGAACACACGCCATGTGTTCTTCTATTCTGGAAGAAATGAACTTTATTAATTACACGTCGTGAACTATATGTACACTCCATGTAGTTGTCAAATTTTTGACTGATTGTGTGAGTAGAGACATGAGGTTGGTAAACTTTTGGTAGCCCGTGTACAAGTAGTACACACAGTTCTGAAACCGATCATTTATTCAGTCATGTGACTAAAAAAACGGGTGGATAAAACATTGTATTACATTCCATGTCTAGAATGTGAAATTTTTGTAGTGTTACACCAGAATAAACCATGTAGTTCTAGCCATGTAGAAGTACTTGGGAAGGAGAAAATATTCAAGTACACACTGTGAATCAAGAGGAACACGTCGTGTGTATGGGTGTTACACGACCTGGATGGAAGAGGTTCATGCCAATGTTAAGGATTAAGGTAACATGTCATGTAGTGGTTAAACATGCCATGCAACCCTCTTTTGTAAAACATGAATTTTACTTATCCTATTCTGGTCTTGCACTTCTAAGTTGTATCCCATGATAATCTCATACTGAGGTGTGCGCTTGACCTTGCAGAGTCATTCCTCCAACATGTCATCTGGTTTTATTCTAGGTAGAGAACAATGAATAGATACCAGAAATGGTAGATCATGGACTACCATCAGATCCTCCCATTTTTCTCATCATGGCACTAGCTGTTATACCAGACACAGGTTCTAATGCAAAGTTCCATGAAGGACTTATGTGGATGATGTAGAACTTTCATGGAGCACCACATCCTGCCCTGACTATTTAAGAGTTTACACAAGTGTTCCAACAACAACATCCTCCCAATTTTTTAGGGGATGGTGGACCTCAAGCTGCAGAGTCATGGTTAGAGACCATGCTTTCTATCTTTGAAGATCTGGAGATGCCTCTAAACAGGAGGGTGAATCTCTCAACTTATATGCTATGTGATATTGCCAATAGATGGTGTGATGTTGTTTCACATGTTGGATGACATTGGGATATGACTTGGGAAGAGTATTTGGGGACCTTCTAGGATAATTTCTACCCTGAGATGTTGTGAGACGACCGAGCCCAGGAGTTCATTCATTTGGAGAAGAGATTTATTTTAGTGATGGTTTATTATTCCCACTTTAAATAGCTTCAGTGATCCACATCTATTTTGGGAGGTGACAAGTTATCACTGGCTAGGCGATTTGAGGATGGTTTTAGGAACGAAATTTGATTGCAGGTGAATTTTTTAGTTTAAATTTAGTGACTACTATAGTAGACTAGGTGTTGATTACCGAGAACAATCTGAGGGAGTTTGGAGCTACGATCTATGGTAGTTCATCATCTAGGGGTGTTACTCTTTTGACCAATAACAGGAAGCATCGTAGGGATGTTTCTTTAAGTAGCCAAGTGGTGTTCTACCTGTGCTGAAAGAGTGGGCATATGGGACCGATTTTCTTAAAGGACCCAGTTGAGTACTAATATTGTGGTAGGTTGGGCCTCATTCAATGTCTTTCCATGAAGTCCTCAAAATTAGAGAGTGAGAAGGGATTTTTTATGAATCCACATACAAGAGTGGGGCCACTAGTTTCTCATCAGTCATGGAACTAGAATTCTTCAGGACATTTAGGCCGAGGAGGTGGTCGTGGCCATGGTATCCAGGCAACATGTTTTCAGAAACAGTAGGGTGGATAAATTCTAGATAGCTAGGCAGGGTCACATGTACATGGTACAAGTTAGACTTTTCTGATGGAATAGACCAAGTATGAGTAGGATCCCATACCCTCTACTGTTAGAAGTATGATTCTAGTTGCCCCAATTTTAGATTATACTCTTTTTGATATAGGGGATTCCTATAGTTTTATATCGGTTGACATTGTGGAGATCTTTGGGATCCATATCATTAATTTTGATTATGTTATGATGCTAGACACTCCTTTGGGGATTAAGTATGTTGGTGTATGTCAGTTCAAGGAGTTACCTCTTGATATTGGTAGTTGTCATTTCTTATTGGACCTCTATGTCTTAGATATGGCATGATTTGATGTCATTATCATAATGGATTGGTTGGTCTCTTTTCTGGCCTCTGATGACTACCATCACTGTAGGGTGAGTATTATGTAATAAGAGGGATGATATTTTATACATAAGGGATAATGGCATGTCCTGGAAAGAAGAGTTGGACCCGAGCATCATGTGTTAGGTGGTTTTACAGCCCAAATTGGTAGTTTATATTTGGATGACCAGGGGACATCCCAAATGGACTTTCCTGTAGTGGTGGATCATATCAGAGATGTCTTTACAAACAAATTTTCATGTTTACCTATGGAGTAATAGGTTTATTTCTCTATTGAGCTTGTTCAGGGAGAGGAATCGATGTCCATTCCTCCTTATAGGAATGCTACACAAGAATTACAGGAGATCAAGAAGCAGTTGGAGGTGTTTCATGAAAAAGGGTTTCATCCGACCCAGTACTTATCCTTGGGGTTAGCCTATCCTTTTTGAAAAGAAGGAATACATTAACCTCAGGATTTGTTTGGATTATCAGAAGGTGAACTAGTTGATGGTCAAGAACTAATATCCTTGGTCTAGGATTGATGATCTCATTGATTAGATTTAAGGATCTCAGTTGTTCTCGAAGATTGAATTGAGACCCGATTATCATCAATTGCATGTTAGAACATCATATATACCTCTTACATACATTTAGAGTAGGTATATTCTATATGAGTATTTGTTTATGACATTAGGTCTCATGAACGTGCCAAAAATTTTCATAGAACTGATGAACCAACTATTCCATACTTACATGGATTCTTGTGTGGTAGTCTTCATGGATGATATCTTAGTGTACTATCACACTCGACATGACCATTCCATAAATCTTGAGATCGTATTGAGTACATTGAGAGATCATAATTTATATTTTATGATCACAAAATGCCACTTTTGAATGGATCAGATTCACTTCTTGGGTCATTTCATCTTAGATACAGGAGTATCAGTAGACCTAGAGAAGGTGAGAGCAGTAGTTTCCTAGGATCATCTGAAGAATGTCTTTCAGGTACGAAGTTATTTGGGGCTAGATGGTTACTAAAAATTAATTATTATAAATATATCATGCTTTTCATCACCTCTGATGGGCCTGATTAAGAAGGGTGTGAATTACTTTTGGACAGATTCCTACGATCCATCCTTTCATGAGATAAAAGTGAGATTGAATTCAGCATCGATTCTGATTTTTCTAGAGCCAGGAAAGAGTTACACCATTTATTTCAATGCATCAAGTATTAGACTGGGTGTAGTGATTATGCAGGGAGAAGATTCATTGCATATGGGTCTCAGCAGTTGAGGCCACATAAGATGAACTACCTTGCGCACGATCTCTAGTAGGCTCCATTTGTTCATGATTTACACTATTGGATACATTAATTATTTGGAGAGAATTTTATGGTATAAATAGACCATAAAATCATCAATTATATCTTTACTCACTGGTATATGCATTTGAGATAGTGAAGGTGGGTTGTGTACCTTCATTATTTTGACATTGATCATCCCTACACGCCTGGGAATGACAATGCAGTGTATAATGCATTGAGTAAGAATACTCAGATACATGTAGTTCAGGAGGCTAGCCGTGAGTCACAGCTTATGTCATGTTCTATAAGATGCATTTGTAGGTTCATAACTAATAGTGGAAGATGTTTCATTCTTATTTACTTGTTACATATACTCTACTGGATTGAGTGCGAATGAGGAAGCTATTAGATTCTGAAGGCCTAGTCCTATAGAAGAGTGTACAGGAAAGGACCCTACTCTAAGGTGGACCATAGGAAAGGATGAGGTTTTTCATTTTCATGGGAGCGTTTGGGTGTTGGCAGACATATGTGAGAAGTTGTTGCGATATTTTCCTACCTCAGTATGGGAAGTTCTTCCTGGTGTCACTAATATGTATCGAAATATAGATTTTCTGTATTGGTGTCCAGACATGAAGAGGAATGTAGTAGGTTTTTTATGAGATGTTCCACCTGTCAGTAGGTGAAGGTGGGGCATCAGTGACAAGAAGGGATATTACAATAGTTACCCATTCCAGAGTGGAAGTGGAATGATGTCGTGATGGATTTCGTAAATGGTTTACCAAGGTCACCTCGAGGAAATGACGTTGTATGGGTTGTTATTGATAGACTTGCAAAGGGTTCACATTTCATGCTGATTAAGGAAACCATCAGTGTTTTTGATCATGGAAGGTTGTACATTAGAGATATTGTATGTTTACATGGGGTTCTGCACTCCATCGTTTCATCTGGGATGCTCGGTTTACTTCTCAGGTATGGTGGGGACTACAAAGGGCTTTGGGTACACATGTACTTCTGAGTACCACTTACCATCCCCAGATAGATATCCAGTCTGAGGGAATGATTCTGGTTTTGGAGGACATGCATCAAGAATACATCCTGGATTTCAGGGGCTCTTGGGAGAAACACATACCCCTGGTTGAGTTTTCCTAAAATAATATTTTTTAGGCAACAATTAAGATGGGACATTATGAGGCTTTGTACGTAGGCCATGAAAAACACCCCTGTGTTGGCTAGAGGCAGGAGAGGCAGCTATGCTGAGACCTCTTCTTGTACAGGAGACCACTAAGCAGGTGGAGTTGATTTAGAAGAGGATGGGTATGACAATGTCTCACTAGAAATATTATGTTTATCGATGGAGATGATCTCTGGAGTTCGAGGTCAGAGATCAGGTTTTCTTGAATGTCACACCGAGGTTGGGACACAGGTGGATTAGGATTCTAGTGAAGATTTAAATGAGATATATTCGATTGTTTAACATTTTGGAAAGATTCGGGCAAGATTCTTATTGGTTTCAATTACCTCAGTGGTACCAGGATATGCGTGAAATCATTCATGTTCCTTAGCTTTGATGTTACTTTTCATAACTGTATCACGTTTTCCAAATAGAGGAGGTTGAGTTAGAGGTGGATGCATCCATTGAGGAGAACTATATTTAGATTGTAGATCGAATCATGAAGGTTCTTCATGAACAACACATTCCTCTAGAATGGGTTCTATGGAAGCACAAGTGAGTGTAGGACGAGACTTGGGAGAGAGAGGATGATGTGCGATTGTAGTGGCTAGAGTAGTTCGTAAACTCTTCATCACCCCCTTGGAAGGGAAATTCAGGGATGAATTGATTTAAAGGTTGAAGTTTTTAAGAACCAAGATCTTCTTTTTAGGTATGGATCTTGATTTTGGGTTGTTTTGAGGAAAGATAATAAGTGGGGATTTTTTGAGTACACGTCGTGTACTTCCATGTACTTTCCATATACCAATTAGCTGCACACAACCACATTTTGACAGTGTAACTGTCGAGTGAATGGTTGTTTGGTGACTTGGAAGACCACTTATATCAGGGGCCCAGTTAGGGATTATAAATTTCTTGTAGTTTTAAAGAACACTCAATGTATTTTTATTTCTATTTGATAAATCAGATCGGGGTCACATATCATATATGGAAACGTATTCTTCTGGCCGTGGTTCATACAGGAGCGTGATGGAACGACTGATGAACTCCAAATCCCTCCCAATTCTCCACACAAGCTCCAATTGTGACACATTCAGGTGCATTGTAATCCCACTTATGAGTTCTCAGAACCCCTAGAGCCTCTCTGATTGATTCATCCCCTCTTGTGATCTATTCAAGGTTGGGTGTTTTTCACCTTTTTGTAGATCTAGGCCGATCTAGGATGATTCAAGGGCTGAAGTTCAAGTATATCAACCGTATGACAATGAGATAGGTGGTTTGTGCCTTTTGTTGTTTGTCATTGGATTTTATATGATAAAAGTTTCGCATAACCACGTGTGGGGTATTGATTGATTTGGAATTTAACCATGTTATTCACTGCTATGGTTTGATTGATTAATAATGGGTTATTGATTATGCGTATGGTTAGATACCTTGTTATTAGGACACCCCATGGGTGAATTTACCATTGATTGATTGTTTATGGTCCTTTGGTTCAGAATGACAGTTAGTCTTGCCGTGTTTTCCAATCCATATTTTTTTAAGATAGAGTTACTGATTATATGTAATTCTTGTGATATGAATTGTGAATGTTGACCAATGGGATTGGACTGTGAGAGCTTCCAAAAGGGGATAGGCTGTGAGAGCATCCCATGTGGTGGTTTATATTTTTTTAAAGGAGTATTTGACCAAAGGGATTAGACCGTGAGAGCTTGAACAAGTGGGAATTTATAATTTTTATTCTATGTTAGAACAAAGGGGTTAGACTGTGATTCATTTCCCAGAGGGTTGTTATTTAATTGATTGATGTTGTGTGTGACCAAAGGGGATAGAAAACGTGAGATTCAAAGAGGGTCATTATCTACTGAATTGATGTTATATTAGACCATTTGGGTTAGACTGTGAGAACTTCCCTAAGGGGTTTTTTATGAATAATTGAATGATTGGGATGTGTCTGCCAAGCCAAAGAAGAATCATGGATCTGGTCTCACTAGATTGTTTAGATGGTCTTATGAGACATCTGTTTTTGTTACTTACAAGGGGGATACAAATATTAAGCTAGATCCTAGGGTTACATGATTCAATGGATGAATAATAAATATTAAATTAATGTAATTGAAAACTGTAGGATTGTTTACTTTTGAGTACTTCTTAGTTTGTTGCTTCATTCTTGCATATTACCTATTATATATATTCACTGATTGTTAGGCACAGATCTTTTGGTGGTTGCTTACTAGAATTCGTCTAACCCCCTATTTGAGTCATGATTTTAGAACCAAAAATTTTATATGATTGTAGGTATAGATAAGGGAAAGCGCCCTTCTTCATCATGTACTTGATTTCTATTGGAGCTGAAGAGCATGGGACCAAGTAGTGTCTTGCAATGCTATTGCAATTTACTTGACTCATTTGGACTTTGGTTTTTGTATTTCTTTCAAGAAACTTGACTTGTTTAGATATTTTCTTAGATACATATTCCATGAATAATATATATATATATATATATATATATTGTGGCTTCTATTGGATTTACTTTTAGTCTTCCATTGTTTACTTCAGTTGTATGGTATTACAGCTTCTGATGTTGTTTACTATTTGTTTTCCATTGTGTATACTCTACCGATGAGGGTATAGTTTTCCCAATATGTCACCTTGTTTCTTACTGCTAGTTTACATCCTCTAGAGTTTGGGGAAATGCGCTTGAGGTCATGTGACCAACCAGGTTCGGGGTACCTTTTGGTGGCACCCAAATCTGGGACGTTACAGCCTCAAGAGGGACCCCACGTGGTTGTCCCACACGGTTAGAGAAACCATACTCGGACCATGAAAAATCCCATTATCTAATGTATCAAGATTTACCTGGGATGTCCACATGTCTTGGAAACTATGTACTTTAACAGTGTGTCATCCCCTAACCTTTCTCTTCTACTTTCATGATTACCTAGGTTTCTTTCATTTTTTCAACTAACTATGCTCAACCCGTTTACGCCTAGAAAAGCTTACAAACCATCCCAAAAACTTTCCAAACTCTCCAAAACCTTACCCAACAACTTTAATCTCATAGAAAGGCATAAAAAAGGTTACATACCTCAAACTGAGGGTACTACAAAAATGGAAAGTGTCTTTACTATAGCTAGATTGGAACCTCCATCAACTGCTTCATATTTAATAAAACAACGGAAGTCTGTTAGTGATAGAATAATATATTTATGATTTTTTTTAATTTATAAATAAAATTTTATTTGATCAATAATTTTAATTATTCTATTTTTTTATTTATATAAATAATTAAACAAAAATGTAAACCAATATTTCCCATAATACATTTTTATCTATGAATTCCTAATAATTTTTAAATATTGATGATTATATAAATAATGTTAATCATGCCAAAGAAAAATTAAATCATTAATATTATCATGGTCTTTCAAAATATTGGTTCTTTTTTCAATCAATGATGAAAAAAAATTAACCATAGATGGAGAAGTTTCGTGACTATTTATAAACTCATGTTATATAATACTACATTATCATATGATTTTATCTGTATAGTCTTCCTTTGGCTCAACACATGAACTGTCTATTCATGTGAACTCCCATAATCATCATTATTTTATTTAGTAATTATCATTAACTATCCAACATCTTAATTACAAATAAATAAATAAATAAAAATATAACCAAGCATACATTGTCTTATCAAAGCACATGATCATCAACTATGTAATATATAAAATAATTCTCAAATAATTAATTAATTTAAATTAAATAATTAAATTAAAGTAATATTAATTGATCTACAATAAGAATATTAAAATTCCTCATTAAAACTATAAAATAAAATTAACTTTATTTTAATATTTTTAATTTTAAAAATAAAATAGAATTTACTTATTCAATTTTAATTATATAAATTTATTCTATATGTTATTTTTAATAATATAAACAATATAAACATTAATGTGAAATTATATATATGTATATAGTTAAGGTTTAATTAAAAAATTGGTATGTTATTTAGTGAGGGTCGGCATGGCCCGAGGCACTTCCTATGGTCCAAGCCACAACTTGAGACATTCGTCAGATATCTAAGTGATGCATGGGTGATGTGTTGTTAACATAGATGGACCGAACATGACCAAAATTCTATGAAACTATTGTTTGAGGGATAATATGGATATTAGGTGTTATTATTGTAACGTCATGGCTTTAATCAAGGTACATACCAGTTAAATTTTTATTCCAAATCCTTAAATTGAACCAAGGTGCACACCTTCACACCCTATTATAGGTCCCAAGAAACTATTAAAATTATTTAAATAATTGCACAGGTTTTATGTAAAATATTACACCGCACCTTAGTGCAACGTTGGGGTTAAAAAAATTAGAAAAAATTAAAAAGGGATGAAAATAAATTTTTGACGAAATTAAAATAAATTAAAAAGGGATAAAATGAAATGTTAAAATAAAATAAGAAGGGGGCTATGAGAAAATAAAAAAAAATTAAATATGGAATTATCCCATTTTTATTATTTTTAATTCCTTTTCTTGTCCATCCCATTTATTTTATTTTTTTATTATTTATTTCCTTTTTAATTTTTTTCTTTCTTTTCATTTTATTATCTTCATTTATTTATTTCTTTATTTCTCTTTCCCTCATCCATCACCCTTGGTGCATCACCCCTCTAGCACCCCCCCACTTGAGGTGTTCCTCCTCCTCCTCCTCATATCCTTCTTCGGATGCCTGGTGCAACTCGATTTATCATCCATTTTCTTCACCATTAGGTGTGAAGTAAAGATCTTGTTAAGTCTAATGTTACACATCATGAATCGTACAATCTCATCCACTATCCGTCATGCAATCTACTGTGAAAGGTTTTTACCTGAAATTGTGGTTTTTATAAAATCATCTATTTTCTTCTATTTTATGTTAAATCAAAGATCATCGCATAGCATAGGATCCTCTATGGTTACGAGGTAGGGAATTTTATATCTTTACCCTCATTTAATTGTGTATTTTAAATCAAATGTTGTGATGCTCATCAGTGCCTACTGACGATGTTCAATTTTACCTATTCTAATTTAATTAAAATGCATGGCTTGTCTCGTTCACCCTTGTTTGAGATAAACCATCTTTTTTGAATTTTTGAAACATCATTGGACACCCCTTTGGGTGTGCTAATGAATTTTTTCTATTTTTGGTTATCCCGGAATAATTAATATTATTAATTTCATGCGTTTTGTAACCCCTCTTTGTTGATCTTTAAATTAATAAATCATTTTGGATAGTTGTGAACCATGAAACATGGGATTTTTTTTGGTTTTTATTTCTGATGACTTCCCTATTTAAATTCATACCATTCTATTTCTTTATAAAAGAAGAAAGTGTTTTTTCTTATTTTACTAATAATGTGTTTTGGATGTAACTGCTTTTCTTGGATGATTAATATGTATGTGGATTTAGTTGCTAAATTATTTTGTAGAAATTATATTTGTATTCTCCATGACATTTTCTTCCTTGAAAAAAAATTAAATTTAGGGCGCCGAGACAACATGGGTTCTATATTACGAACATCACATGGACTCTTCATTCTAGATTGGTTACACATTACGTAGGGAGGCGATGTCTTAGGATTTTCCAGATAAGAGTTCCCAAGTGTTTCTTTATAATCATCAGTGATACTGAGTCCCAAAGTGAAATTTTAGGACTAACCCATTGGAAAAGTGGCAACACCATGACTCAGGTGATACTCAACCCCTAATCTATGATCCTAGGTCGGACACATGATAAAACCATTTATCGAGTTATACTTGGTCTTTCAAATGATTTCCTTGGACGGGCTCAGTGGTATTGGATAAATTGAAGGATCTATCGTAGCGATAACTTTTGGGCGGTCTCAAACTCAAACTCTAAACTTTAATATAACACTAATTATAATGTGTTGAAGGTTTTATTTGATGCATCTTTGTGTTACTTGTGAATTGTTATACTTTTCTAGTGCATTGAGGAACACTTTGTTGACACATAAATTGGAACCAAGCTAAATAAAAAGCTTGGGGGTATGTTCCTTTTGTCAGCTTTCTTTTCCTCTAGACTATATAATTATGGATCCTTATTATTATAGAAACATTATTCATATTTCCATATAAGGATGAATAAGTTTGTATGGATAGTTGTCGCCAAAAACCTAGACCAAGTTATACTTATTTTATTTGGTTAATTTAATTTATTGAATTTATTGTATATTGGAACACTGATTTTTTTAAAGTATGAAATGGATAGGTTTAGATACCATGGGTGTCGGCCTACTGGTGTTTTATCTCACTCCCTACATGAGCACCATTTTATACCCGAGTATACTTTATGCTTGAATGTATGGATAATTAGAAGTGTGATGATTCTGGTGTTTGTGTGTGGATTTCTTCTTAGGATAAAGATATGGGGCAGAGGACTAAGCCTTTTCTTGATATGTAGTTGTTGAAATATTTTTCATTTCCATTAAAACTTTGATTTCGTGCTTGTATTCATATTTTCTATACTTTTACTTAAGTAAAGACATCATAACCTGACATCATTATGTATCTGGTTTATTTATCCGTTTCTAAACTAATTATTTATTCAGTTGGGATTATATATTTTCTTTTGCAACAATTTGATTTTTTATATTCTTATTTTACTTGTTATAAACTATTTTTATTATTCTATATATTAATTATTACATATTAGGGAATAATCTCCCCCACAGAAACGTTAAAAAGTACCTCGCTACTAGTCAACAACCTCTGGCGTTTGGGGAGATATGCTTGAGGTCATGTGACCAACCCAACTCGGAGCACCCTTCTAGTGGATCCAGGGATGAGGATGCAATAAATTGGTTTAATAGGTTATTTTTCCTTTTATATTACTATGTGGGTTAGATAGAATACTAGGATATAGGGATTTAGAACTTACACTATGCTTGGATGTTGCTAACCCATGTACAAGGGAAACCCAAATTCTTGGGTTGGGATTACAGTTATCGATTATTCCGATTATTGTTGATATGATTTCACCATTGGGTAACACCCAAGTTTTGTGTTGTTATTGATATTGGTATTATTGAGATAATGTTTTTTACCATTACAACCCAATGATTTGAGGGAAATGCATTTACATGCATCATATTAGGCACCATTGGGGTTAAAATGACTTGCATATTACCATGTCATATCTACTTTCAACATGCATCTTCCTATTTTCATGTGAGTGTTATTATTCCTAGTTGTAAAATTTTGAAGTTCCTATTAGTTAAATATAAATTTTTGCTAGTTTTTAGATGTTAACTTGACCTTACCATGAAAATGTGAGTTATGACTCATATTAGTGATCGTTTCGAGTTATTTTATTCATATCTAGACTCGACTCTTGAACCGGGATATCTATTCAGTTATGCTAAGAGGCAGGCTATGCACCAGTCCTCTATATCACATTCTAAACTGATGTTTCAAGTTTCATGGAGGCCTTGCACCTTCCCTTATTACTTCTGTGATTTTATATCTCTAAAAACTCTTTTTGTGTTCAGAATAGATGGAATACAACAATGCCTAGAGTTCCCCCTTGAGATAGTTGGGTGCCGTTTCATTTTATGTTTTTATATCCTCGATATTTCTGGAATTGACGTCATTCTTGGTATGAACTGGATCGATCCTTATCATGACCAAGTAGATTTTTATCATCGTCAGGTTTCCTTCACATCCCATGAGGGTGTCAGATATGTCCACAATGGAGAATGGGATATGAAGATAGATCGAGATGGACATTAATGTGCTGGACTCAGAAGAGTGATAGCTCAATTAGCAAGTCTCTTCCTGAGTGATCATGGAACATAGATAGTGGAATTCCCCACCCCCCATTTTGGATTATTTCAGGGACATCTTCTAGGATGATTTATCTTGCTTACCCCCAACGAGAGATGTGGAGTTCATTGTTGAGCTAGTGCCATGTGTGGAACTAGTGTCTATTCCCCCTTATAGTATGGAACCTAAAATGCAACATGAACTCAAAAATATTCTTGAAGACCTCAAGGCTAAGGGTTTTATCAATCCTAGAACATTCCTGTGGGGTTCACCAGTTATTTTTTCCAAGAATGTGGATGATACCCTCATATTTGGAATGGATTATCGTCGACTCATCCATCTCATGGTAAAGAATCGATATCCATTTCCTTGTATATAAGTAACCTTCGACCATCCTAGAGGACCAATTGTTTTTCCAAGGTTTATCTAAGGTTGGGATATCACTTGGTGAATGTGAAACCATATGAAATACCACATACAGTGTTACAAAGTAGGTATGGATTGTACGAGTATCTATTTATTCTATTTAGCCTCAGGAATGCACCATCAGTATTCATGGCTCTAATGAATCTGGTTTTTCACCCATACCTTGATTCAATTGTTGTGATTTTTGTTGACAAAATATTTGTGTATTCGCATTCCAGACACAGCCGTGAAACCCATATTTAGATCATGCTGATTACACTAAGAGATAACCAGCTATATGAAAATCTAAAAAAATTCCACTTTTGGATTGATAAGGTTCAATTCTTCTGTCATATAATATCTGAGGTAGGCATGTCAGTTGAACTTGAAAATGTGAAAATCATAGTTTCATGGTATAATCCTAAAAATGGTTTCAACTTATGTAGTTTCATGGGGAATGTTGGATATTACATGAATTTCATCCAATATATCTCCTGCTTAGTCATGCCTCTTACGTCCCTAACTAAGAAGGGTGTACAGTTCATATGGTTAGAATCTTGTAAAAAAACATTCAAGAGTTAAAGGGATGACTAACTTTAAATCCATTCCTAATTATGACAAATCCAGGTAGAAGCTATACTATTTACTGTTATGCTTTAGGAATCAAACTAGGTGTAGTTTTCATGCAGGGAAATTGAGTCATGGATTATGGAGCCCACTAGTTTAGAACTCATGAGAGGAACAATCCTACACATGACCTTGAGTTAATTATTGTGGATCGGGCTTTACACAATTATAGACCCTACTTGTTGGGTGTGAGGTCTGTTGTTTACACAGATCATAAAATCTTGAAATATATTTCCACACAATAAGACTTGAAATTAAGGCAGCGTAGGTGGGTCAAATACCTAATTTTTTTTTGATTTTGATCTTGGTTATACCCCTAGTAAGAGAAATTTTGTGGCTTACTCTTTGAGCTAGAATACAAAGAATCAATCCATCCAGGCAGCCACTAGTGAGTGGAAATGGATAACCTTGTTTTCTGAGATACATCTGGAGGTTCAAGAATAGCTCGGGAAACCAGTTCTAATAGCTCTTATAGTGGAATCCTCTCTTCTGGATTGATTTTGTATGAAATAGTTATCAAATCTTGAGGGGGTCATTTTGAGGGAAATCATCACAGGAGAGAACCCTCCTCATGGTTGAGTTGTTGATGGAAGTGAAACTATGATTTATCGTGGCCATGTATGGGTACCTTCAGATATTTGGGAAGAACTGAGGAAATAATCTCATAGATCAGTTTGGAAAATTCATCCTATACTTACAAATATGTACATAGACATGTTCCATCAGTACTGGTGGAAGGGTATGAAGAATCAAATAACGAGTTTCATCAATCGGTTCTCCACCTATCAGCAGGTGAAGGCAGAGAACTAATGAACAACTATTCTTTTATAGCCTATATCCATTCCTGAGTGGAAATGAAATGAAATCACCTTAGATTTCATTACAGTCTTGGAAATATCTCTTCAGGGCAGTGATGTAGTATTGGTGATTGTCAATAAATTGACCAAAATTGCACACTTCCTACCTATCTTAGAGAACTTATCTATTTATTACTTGGGAAGGTTGTATATTTTGAGGATAATATGTCTTCATGGAGCATATAATTATATTATCTCGAATAGAGATTCCCGATTTACTTCACAGTTCTAGCAAGGGTTGCAGAAAGTGATGCGTCTGCATGCACTCTTGAGTATGTCATATCACCCTTAGACCAATAGGCAGTCTGAGCGAGCCATATGACTGTTAGAAGATATGCTACGGGCCTATATCCTTGATTTTGGAGTCTTTCTGGAGAAAAATAGTCCTCTTATTGAGTTTACCTATAATGAAATCTTTCATGCGACAATTCAAATGGCTCTATAAGATCCCCTATATGGTAGACCATGTCGTTCACCTTTATGATGGCTCGAAGCAGGTGAGGCGGCTATGTTAGGTCCACACCTCATCCAAGAGACTTCTGAGTAAGTTTAGGTGATTCAAATCATATGACCATAGCTCAGTCCAGATAGAAATTTTATACAGATCATCATCATAAAACTCTTGAGTTTAATGTGGGACATCAGGCCTTTCTGTGTGTTTTCCAAGGTGGGGTCACATGTGAATCATGAGACAAGGGATGTTATCACCGAGATATGTCATACCTTTCAAGATAGTGGAGATAGTTAGGCCGGTAGTCTATAATTTATTATTACCTCAAATGTACCATTACATTCATGATTTTTTCCATGTATCTCATCATTGACAGTATCCTCCATACACATCTATTTTGTTTGATCCTGATGACATCCCGCTAGACGAGTATGAATCCTTTGAGGAGCGTCTGATCAGTATCTTTGACCATATCATGAAGGTTTTCCAGGGTTGGTCAGTTCCAATGGTCCGAGAACTATGAAAACATTGATGTGTTCAGGATTAGACCTTGGAGTGGGGGACTGATGTGCGTGCTCAATGGCTGGAGCTTTTATCAGATGACATTCCACTACCCTCGAAAGGGAAACTCGGTGATGAGTTGTCTTAAGTAGGGGAGGTTGTAATCTCTCATCATTAATCAAGGTAAATACCATTTAAATTTTTATTCCATATCCTTAATGAAACCCAGGGTGCACATATGTGCACCCTGTTATTAGCCCCCCATAGCTATTAAAATTATTTAAATAATGTCACATGTTTATTGTAAAATATAACACCGCACCCTAGTGTAGCTTTGGGGTTAAAATAATTAAAATAAATTTAAATGGGATAAAAAAAATTTAAAAGAAAATTACAATAAAGTAAAAATGGATAAAAATAAATTTTAAAATAAAATAAGAAGGGGCTTACGAGAAAAGTAAAAAAAATAATTAAAATGGGTATTAACCCATTTTTATTATTTTTAATTCCTTTTCTTTTTCATCCCTTTTATTTTATTTTATTCTTATTTATTTCCTTTTTCTTTTTTTCTTTTTAGTTTCTTTCTTACTTCCTTTATTTTTGACTCTCTTTATCTCCTCCCTCTCTCTTTGTGTGTCGCTCCTGTACCCCCCCCCCCTTTGAGGTGTGCCTCCTCCTCTCCTCCTTCAGATGCCTACTAAGACTCCATTTCTCATCTATTTTCTTCTCTATTAGGTGTGCAGTAAATATATCGATAAGGAAAATGTTACACATCAAGAATAGTAGGATATCATTATCTATCCATCATGAAATCTGTTGTGGAACTTTTTTACCCAAAATTAGGGTTTTTCTAAAATAAAATGTTTTCATCAGTTTTAGTTCAATTCAAAGATCGTCAAGGAGTGTAGGATCATCTATGGTAATGAGTTAGGTAATCTACACTATTTCCCCTCATTTCATTTCCTATTTTAAATTTAAAATTGTTCCACTCATCTGTGCCTACCAACAATGTTCAATTTTACCTATTTAAATTTTAATAAACTTCTTGGCTTGCCTGTGGCACCATCATTTGAGATAAACTAGATTGTTTAAATTGTTGCTACATAATTAGATACCCCCTTTGGATTTTCCAAATAATTTGGTCTATTTTCCATTAGCCAATAATAATTAATGTTTTTAATTTCATGCATTTCATAACCACTAATTGTTGAGATTTAAATTAATAAACTATTATGAATAGTTGTGAACCATGAATCTTGGGTTTCTATTGATGTTTATCCCCGATGAATTACCTATTTAAATTATTATAGTGTTATTCCTTTATAAAAGAGATATTTTTTATTATTTCATTGATAAATTGTTTTGGTTGTAACAATGTATCTTGACATATCAATAAGTATGTTTCTTTAGTTTCTAAATTATTTTGTTGCAATTATAAATGCATTCTATGTGAAATTTTCTTCATTGAAATCTAATTAAATTCAGGGTGGTGGGGAAATGTGGGTTTCATATTAAGGGCCACACATGGACTCTCTATTCCTGATTGGTTCAAAATTATTCCATCGAGGCATTGTCTTAGGCTCTTCCAGATAAGGGTTTCCCTGGGTTATTATATTCTCATGAGTGATAATGATTCCCAAAGGGACATTTGAGGAAAAAGATATTGAAAAAGTGGATACGCCATTTCTCATGTGATACTTGACCCATTCTATGTGATATTGGGACAAAATCATGATAAATCCATGCCTCAAGAGACACTTGGTCTATTGGAATATTATCTTGGATGGGCTCAGTGGCATTGAATAAATTGAAGGATGTACTATAGATATTCCTTTGGGATAAGCATAGGCTCCAACTCTAAACATTAATATAATACTAATGATAATGTGTGGTTGTTTCTATTTGATGAAGCTTTGGATTACTTATGAATTGTGATACTTTTCTGGTGCTTTGAAGCAAACTTTATTGACACATAAAGTATACCCAAGCTAAAGCACAATCTTGGGGGTATGTTTCTTTTGTATTCTTTCTATTTCACTATCCATTATAATATATATATATATATATATATATATATATATGTTTTCATCCTAATTATTATGGGAACTTTAATCAGATTTCAGGATTAGGCCGAAGCAGGTGGTATGGATGGGTGCCATTGAGAACCTGGACCAAGTTTTACTTATTTTATTTCATTTAATTAACTACTTTCATTTATCATATATTGGCACACTAATTTTTTTCATAGCACAAAATGGAATGTTTTAGACACCGTGGGTGTGGGCCTACTAGAATTTTATATCACTCCTTGCTCTGGTTCTTTTTGTTACCTAATTAGACTTTATGCTCACAACTATGGATAATGGGAAACATGATGCTTCCTGTGTTTGAGTGTTTCTTGGTAATTAGGATAGAGATTTGGGGAATAGGACTGAGCCTTTGATCTAGATGCAGTTGTTACACTTTGTGTTGTTTTCATTAGAACTTTGATTTCATTCTTTTATTCCTGTTTTCCACACTTTTACTTTAGTATAGACATCATAGTATGACATCATTGTATATCTGGTTTATTTATCTTCTTTCACATTTATTATTTATTCAGTTTGGATTATTTATTTTATTCTTCTATAGTTTGATATTTTTTATTCAACCACTACTTATTATAAACATTTTTTCTTCCACTTTATATTACCAATTTCCAATGATGGAATAGTCTCCCACATAGACACATTAAAAAGGACCTTGCTGCTAGTCAGAAGCCTCTGGTGTTTGGGGAGATGTGTTTGAGGTCATGTGGCCAACCCAGCTCAGAGCACCTTTCTAGTGGCTCCCAAGATGGGAATGTTATAATAATTATGTTATAATTTTTCTATTCTCATGAAATTTGAAATAGATTTGATTATAGAATTATCCATTTAATGTATAAGTAGATAATTATACATAAATTTAGTGAACCAAGTTAAAACAATTAATCAAAAATTAAACATGAAAACTATGATACCATGTGATGCATAATAACACAAAAAATGTTGGTGTTGTGGGTTTAAAATTTAATAATTAATTTTAATTATAATTCCATGATTTGAAAATTTGGATCATCATGTTAATTTTTGATCAAATATTAAAAAATAGTTACATCAAGTAGATATCATTCTATTTGATTATCTCTTAATGATTTTGTCTTCCATTTTCAAGGATACAAATTTTAATCCCTTCAGAAATAACCACTTATGCTCCATGAGGCTCAATAAATAGCTATTGATCCCCAAGTACTAACATGAAGAATTTACCTCAGTATGATAACACTATTTTTTGTTATGGGATTGCTCATTAATATTTCACTAAATATAAACATGAATTATGGGAGATATCTATTTTGGTTTTGTAATGACCCAAACTTTTGTTAATGAAAATCCGTCTTGATCTAATTAAATGTCTTAATATGTGAAATGGTTATAAAACATATGAACTTCTTTTGTTTTATGTTTTTAGATTTTAAAATACCATTAAGAATTGTGACCGTTGCTATTGTAGCTGTTGAAAATTGATCACATGATTAGTATAAATATGGTCTTTAACAAATCCAATTTACTCAGACAAAGGAAGCAATGTCCTAATCCAGTAGACATGCCCCATATGAAGCCCATTTGTTGGAACTCAGAAAGGAGGTGGTGTCATTGGGATTCGATCTTGACCAAGAACTATCCGAGCTTGATCACGTTAATCTTGAGCGGAACCACCTACGGGAGAAGTGGAAGTTGATAGAGATTACCACCCGAGCGATGTTATCTGAGCTGCCCCAAGAGCCTGTCACCATCGCACACCTCACCCTTCGGTCTTATGCGGGTTTTTTAATGGGTTATGTAATAATACCCTAGTACTATGGTTATGTACAATAATTTTTTATATAATAATTATTATAGTTTCATTTTATTATTGTTACTTTGTAAATAGTTTTTAAAGCACAAATAATATTTTTAGTTAATATTCAACTAAGAAATCTATTTTGATGAATTAATGGATTGTTAAATTAAATAATATTTTTATAAAATATTTTTATTATTATTAAATTATTTTTTATTAAATATAAAATATCGTATAATTTTATGAATGCAATTGTAATTTTTATTAAGTTTTGAAGGCCATTTTTGTCAAAACCCATGAATTTTTGATAAATGTCAGTTTTTATTTTAAAAGTGAAAATTAACATATTTAGAAAATTATTTAAAGAAAATGAATATTATTTCTCGAATCAGGACATCGAAATTATCCAACGGTGAATTTTTCATAATTTTCTAAGACATTCAAATTTTTGGGTAAAAATTAAATACCGTTTAAATATATAATTTGTCTTATGACATCATAATGACCCAATAGTGATTTAATAAAATACTATAAACCTTATGTTCGGTAAATATATGTTTTACAATTAAAATAACATGATTTTGGTTTTGTTTGATTTATTTTACAAATCTTTAGTGGACCCTTCAAGACTTATTAAACATTTTGTCTTTTTAAATTGTTTTCCTTGGGAGTGTGACTCACCTCCACATAATCAACTCTATTGTTTTAAGATATTTGGAAATTGGCCTTATAAAATATTTTTTTCCACTCCCCTTTGGAAAAAACCATGGGCAAAAACCATGGGCTAGTTTGTGGTTTTGATTAGTTTAAAGTGAGGTGTCCCAAACCTAAATAATAAACAATTCCCTCTTCTTTCCCATATAAACCCACCCAAGATCCCACTTCCTCCTGACTCAAATCCTTTATAGTTCGTCCAACCTCTGACCTCCTCTTTCTATAATCCCCAAAATGTGCCCCAATCTCCCAAGAATCCTCTCACAAGCCTCTCTCAAGCCTTTTAAAGCACACTTCCAAGTAAGGGTTTTCTTCCTTTCTCATTTTTGTCCAATATTCATTAAGTTTTTATTCCCTTTTAATTTCAATTATAAATGTTAGGGTATTATTTTGCAACTTCCCCATACTTCCCTTATTATTTTTGAATTATGGGATATCCCTTTCTCTCTCATTAAATTCCTCCCATGTACACCTGTTACTATGCCGAAATTCCGAAAGGAATTTCTCTCTCCTCATTTACATTTAAGAAATTATTTTTTATCATGAATCTAAATTACCTTACATTTGTTGGGAAATATATCTAGATGGCCCCCTTACTTTCCATGTCATTTAAATTTGATGATACACCCCTTTCTCTCTCATCAACCATTTTTATGAGTTCTTATGTCACGCAATTATGCTGCTGAAATTACACCACATTTTTCCAAGCCAAAGTCATTGTATAGTGAATGTCATGACCATTTCTCTATCAAGGATATTCACCTTTATGAACATTTACTTATTGTTTAAAGAGATTCAAGTATGTATTCCACTTTATTTTATCATGGAATAAATGATTATGTTGAATGATTCAATATTTTATGATCGATGTGGCACACTTATGTATGAAGTGAAATGTTTAAGAAGGGTGAACCCTGATAGCACTCCAATACATTTGGTAAAGTATAGTATCATGATAAGTCATGTGAAATGGATTTTGACTCATTCTAATTCAAGTTCAATTAGGGTTTAATTGTGCTTCAGGTTTAATGAGGGTTTAGTCATGCTCCATGTGCAATGAGCCTTGGCTCATGCTAATTCCATGTTAAGTGTTGTTGCCACATTTCCATGTTTTGATTATCATGCTTTATCATGACTTTATGTTTATGTTTCTATTATGCTCTATTGATATGCCTATTGTCTAACATGTATTTTCTTCCTCATGTTATTCCATGTTTATTCCCTTACTGTATTTTATATCTCACCCATTTATTATGCATGTCCTCAGGTTATCCCATGCAATGATAAGTACGAGGGAATATAGTGGTCATGTAAAAGAAGTTTTAAATAAAGATGTTTTATTTAATGTTTTAAGTTGTTATGTAATGATCCTAAGCCTCAAAGACACTAGACCTCTCGATCTTCTATGTTTTATCAAGTGATGTTTATGTAATAAATTATGTATAATTGTATATTAAAAAAATAGGGTTGTCATAGTTGGTATTAGAGGTTAGGTTTAGTTATTTTTGGGATTAGGATTAGAAAACCCTAGTGATTCCTTAAGGATAAGAATAAGTATAATAAAAACATCCCTAAGGTTTGGTGAGTATTGAGTAAGTGGTATATCAAACAAATATATCCCTGTCTGGATATGAGAAGGTAGAGGTGGCTCTGGCACAGATGTATCCTAGGGGTAAAACCTAAAAACACCACTTTGAGCTAGAATAAAATAGGAACTGGTGCATGACAATGGGCCTCACTGCACTCTTGGTTACGACACTCTTGAGGGATTTTCTTTGGTAGATTCACAAGCTTAGTACAAACCATTTTTAAGGGACAAAAAAAGCCTATAAGAATATAAGTTAAGAAATAGATTAGGGATAACCTAGATTTAAACCTATGAAATCACAAGTTAGGATATAATTCTTTATAAATTTATACTTTTATGTTCAAAGTTTCCTTTTTTGGCTGAATGTATAATTATTTAAAACCTATAATTATATGTTATTTTTATTTGTAAAAGGTGGGAAATAGAAGAACACGTTCCAACAACCAATATGATAGGAAATGAGAAGATTACCCTAATGATATACCTGATATGACAGGAGTGGGTGCTTAAAAATTCATGATAGTACTTGATCAGCTGGCTCGAGTTATGAATAATAACTTGAATCATGCGGAAGTCCCTCTTCCTCTACGGAAAGATAAAGTTGTCGTATAATCCTTCATGCGGAAAAGTCCTCACATTAGTGGATCTTCTGATCCCCTCCTCACGGAACAATGGATTAACTCCATTGAAAAGATATTCTCTTTCATCTAGTGCTCGAAAGAGGAAAAAGTTGTACTGGAGGACTATCGTTTTGATGGGGAAGTTGATCAGTGGTGGAAACTGATCTAGAATAAAAAGTCCCAAGAGGAAATTGATTCCATGAATTAGGAGTAATTTAAGAGGATGTTTTTCAACAAATATTTTCCTCAAACCCACTGTCTCAAGACAGAAATATAGTTCCTCAAACTCAAGCAGAAGGAAGATGAGTCTATCAGTATGTATGAGGCAAACTTTATAATGCTGGCAAGGTATGCCTATGACATTGTCATTAACACCAAAAGCAAGTTGGATCGCTTCTTTAGCGGTCTAAATCCAAGTCTATGAAAAGCGTTGGCAATTCAAGACTTTGATAGTAATAAGGATATTTTCCGTTGTGCCCTCAAGGTTGAAATGTAGATTGGAGACTCTCAGTGTTCTATTGGGACCAGTGACAAGAAGAGGAAAATAGAGAGCAACATGGGTGGTCCATCAAAAAAATCCCATGATAGAAAGAAGCCTGACTTCTCCCCTTGCAAAAATTATGGGAAGAAACATCCTGGTAACTTTCTCAAGGGAACCAGGAATTACTTTAAATGTGGAAAGTTTGGTCATCTGGCCAAGAACTGCCGAAGGGATATGAAAAATCCCACTAATATTGAAGAAGAAAGGAAGGTTCATATCAATACTCACCCGACAGTGCAGTGTTGCAACTGCAAGAAGCTTGGGAATTATGCAAACAATTTCCTTAAGCCGAGGGTTATCGAAGGCAATCAACAACAACCTCTAAGGCAACAAGGAAGAGACTATGATATCACTACCACTGAGGTGGAGACAAACAACTATGTGGTGATAGGTACGCTAGTTATTCATTCAAGAATAGTGAATGTTCTATTTATTCTGGTTCTACGCATTCTTTTATATCTTGAATGTTTAGTAGAACAATTAAAACACCACCTCAAAATTTGGAGGAAAAGTTATCTATGAGAACAACGAATGGGGAAATAGTTGCATCCATGGTTTATAAATCCTCCCCGGTTAACATTTGTGGACTGAACCTCCCAGAAAATCTCGTCATACTTACTTTAGTAGAGTTTGACGCTATCTTGGGCATGGATTTCCAGTCTCTGTACAAATCCACTATCAACTAATGGGAAAGGGAGATCACTCTTCACATCCCGAAGCATCCTATAATTCTTTAAAAATGAAAGGAGGAAGATAAATCTCTTTTCAAATCTTCGTCTCAAGTGTGGATATTTATGCCTTATGAGCAAGCATATCTTGGTCAAATGATTGAGACAAAGGAGAGAATCATGCTTGAAGACATGCCCATCATGAGGGATTATACTGATGTATTCCATAAAGAGTTTTCTGGTATTCCTCTGGACTGAGAGGTTGAGTTCTCAATTGAACTTATCCCTGGATCTCTACCAATATCAAAGACACCATAAATAATGGCCACCGTAGAGTTTGAAGAGTTGAATAAGTAGTTACAAGAGAATATTGAGAAGGGTTTTATACGCCTGAGTGCTTCACTGTGGGGTGCACCGGTCATATTCGTCAAGAAGATGGATAGATCAATGCGCCTCTATATTGATTATCATGAGCTCAATAAAATCATGATAAGGAACAATTATCCCCCGTCAGAGATAGATGACTTGTTAGATCAACTTTGTGGGGTGAGTTATTTCTCTAAGGTAGACCTTCGGTCGAGATATCACCAATTAAAGGTGAGGAAGGAAGATATTCCCAAGACTTCCTTTCGAACAATGTATAAACACTATGTGTTCATAGTGATGCCCTTCGGACTCACTAATGATCTAGAAATTTTCATGGATTTAATGAATAGAGTCTTTAGAGATTACCTCGACAAATTTGTGGTAGTCTTTATTGATGATATTCTGATTAACTCCAAGATCAAGGAGGAACATGAGGAGCATTTGAAAAATGTGTTAAAGACATTATGGAGGGATAAGTTGTATGCAATGTATAGTAAATGTGAGTTCTAGATGGAGGAAGTATCATTCTTGGGGCATGTTATCACCAGCAAAGGGATATCTGTGGACCCTACCAAGATGAAGGCAATTAAAGAGTGGCCCAGACCATCATCTGTAACAGAGATCCACAGTTTTTTGGGTCAAGCTGGGTATTATCGACGATTTGTGAATAACTTTTCACGATTGTCAAACCCAATGACCATGCTGACATAGAAGGGAGTAAAGTTTATCTGGACACAAGAATGTGATGATTGTTTCAAGGAGTTGAAAGAGAGGCTAATCACAGCACCAGTACTCACACTCCCTACAAGTAGAGAACTCTTTGTGGTGTATAGTGATGCTTCTAAGAAGGGCATAGGCTGTGTGATGATGTAAAATGATAAAGTGATAGCCTATGCCTCAAGGCAGTTTAAAATCCATGAGAAAAACTATCTAACTCATGATCTGGAGTTGGCAGCTATGATCTTTGCCTGGAAAATATGGCAGTATTATCTCTATGAGGAGAAATGTGGGATATATATTGACCACAAGAGTCTCAAATATATATTCACATAGAAATATCATAATATGCGCCAGTGAATATGGATAGAACTCATCAAGGATTATGACTTCTCAATCCACTACCATCCCGGTAAGACAAATAATGTAACACCCCGAGATTTTATGAAAAATATTCCTTTTAATTTCACTAATGTCTTGTGTTGTACGCTACACCAAAAGGAGCTTGCACAACACGCATCCTCGATTTGCCTTTCATTACATGCAATCACGACCTTCCTCGATAGCATGTGTAGTACGCAATAACGAGTTTCACTAAACAACAATACGCTATTAAAATATTATTAAAACTAGCCGTTATGAATAGTAATAACCACTTTTTGAAATTTTGTATATTTTATTTTTCAGAATGGAATTCATTTTTGGATTCATAATATCAAAATTATCTTAGGGTGAAATTTTGGTACTTTTCGGATAACTTTTATTTTCTGATGAATAGTGAAAATTACTAAATTTTAATTAAAAACAACTTTTTTAATCGAAATAATTAATAGTGATAAATTATTAATTTGAGTGGTTTCAAAGTGTATTTAGAATATATTTTTACAATTTAATACAATGTTGGTCATTGGATGTAATTTCACATTTAAACCAGACATAAACAAGTGTCAATCTTTTGATAGATATTGTTTCTTAAAAACACGCTATTTGTTTTAACAGCGGGATTTAATTATAAAATTAATTAATGCAACTTCTATGTTATGAATTTGGCAAAATATACTTCATTTTTGAATTTGGAATATGAAATATATCTTAGGATGAAATTTTGGCATTGTTCTGAAAGACATCAATTTTTGATGAATAGTGAAACTACTAAGTGGTAGTTAAAAAACTGAATTTTTCATAAAACTTAATTTTACCGCTTCTGTGAATGGAATTTCAAAAATCCGAGAGACACAGTTGATGTCAGTAAGTAAAATGTGGTTCAATGAGATGAAAATATTTTTTGGTGAATAGTAACTTTTTACTTTTATTTACCACGGTTAAAAGTAAATAGGGTAATTAAGGGTAAGAATGATATTAATATTACCCTAACACATGTCCTAATTCTATTGGACAAGTGTATCTCGACCAAAAACAACCTTAAGTGTAAAATATTATCATTTAGGACCACTTGGATTAGATTAGGACATTTATTATTAATTTATTTAAAGAAGGGTTAAAATAGTTAAAATCAAAGTTTAATAAGTAAATCATTTTTAATATGGGGTTATACATAAGATAAATTCGACTATAAATATTAATTATAAAGATAAAATGATTTACTACATAATGGTATTTTATTTATAATTTTTAGACATTAAATAATTTAATTTATTTATGACAGAATGATGATGCAGTAATTATCTTATTAATGAAATATTGACATAATTGATGTTATAAACACAAAAATAAATGTAATTTGAGCCTTTTTATGAATCCCACTAATTTTCTAGGTTACTATGATATATTAGTGTTGATTTAATCAACTTGGTTTGAACATATAATTCTGTTATAACTTTCACAAAAATCATATATCAAATAGTGTCAAAATTGACACAAAATAGTTTTTAAATAAAATATTATATTATTAATTGTTATTTTATTCCTAAAAATCTAAGGTTAGGCCAAATGACTTAGATAAGGATATATATATTAATAATAAACAATTTGGGGTTCGTTTGGCATGTTATAGTAAGTCTATTAACCATATAGTGAAAGAAAACAAAAAGACACGGTAAAAGTTAAATTATTTAACTTAGAGTTAAATCTAATTGATAAGGTTAAAATAATACCCTAAACTTGTATAAATCCTATTGGTTGATAGGATTTCGACCCATACCCACTTTAGCTTCGAAATAAGACCCTTTGTAACCATTATAAACCGATTTTGACTTTAATATAAAATAATATTTTGAGATATTCCTAAGGTGCCCCTCTCCTCCCTTATAAAAGGGCACCTCCTCCCCCTCCTCCTCACACAACTTTGAGCCTTCAAGCTCGGACAAACCCTGAAATTTTCTCCTCTCCACTTCCCTAGAATAATACTAGAGGTCCTGGTCTTCTTCAAAGACCAATCTTAGTTCCCTAAGTGGAGGATTCAAAGAGGCGTTCCAAAGAAGAGGTAATATCCATTACCGATCTTTTCAATTTCTTTCTTCTTCAACTTCTTCTTCTTTAGTTGTTTAATGATAAAGTAATAACATCAGTATTACTTACATACTAATATGTTATTATAAATATTAAACAACCCTAATTCACCTTCTATCCATCCTACGGAAAAATGAAATCACCGCGCGTGCGTACGTACGGAATACCGTCTCCACGCCGTGGTGTAATCTATTTTCCACCATCACCTTAAAAGGATGGGTATAATGGTGTAATGAGTAACTATTTATGATTATTATAAAGTAATATTGATACTGAAATAATATATATATACTCCAATACAGTTCCACGATCATAGGAACGATATCATCACTCGTGTGTACGTACGGAATACCGTCTCCACGATGTGATGCGACTCATTCTACATGATCATCATTACATAGTAATTATATAAATAAATTGAATGAATAAATATGATAGATGTTACACTAATACCATTCTGTATATAAGGTATCTATAACCTTAAAATAAGAATAAGAATTTATTCATCAAAACACGCATAAGAACAAAAGGCAACAAGGACCCGAGGAACAAGTAACAATGAAATATTACTAACAAGAAGCTAAGAATATGACCATATATGATATCATATCAATATGTATGATTCTGGAATAAGTCAATAACATTATTTGAACCATTATAAAGGAGCTTCGGACACGTACAAATCAAATCGGACCTAAGGTAAGGGAAATATCACAATCTCATTTTTTTCCAAGATTGTTTATACTTTGAAATTTACTAGGGTGTATTTTATCATCCACATCCATGTTTCATCAATATGTAATGTTATTTCCATCCACCTAAAATTGTTTAAATCCAATTTTACCCTTCGGTGAGTTTTTAGTAAAGAATATGAAAGGAATCTTTTGTCGTTTTTTTTCGTACGAGGTACTTTTTGACTTTTCCGACAAAAGTACGAAGAATGTTTTTTTTAACTTATACGGAATGAATGGATTTTTAAAACATTATTTACAAGAAGATTCCTTTACAAGTTTTCAAGTTTATTTTTAATAAACTTATTTTAGTTTAATGTTTTATGACATGTTAAGAAAGGAAAAATGTTTTTGAAGTAGAAAGGATATTTTCCTCAAGAATGGAGTTCAAGAGTTTTATCAAAATTATTTTCCATCTAAGACAATATAGGGTTCTGTTTCTATCCCAATTATTACATGGATTTGATTATGTTGTGATGTAAATATTCTTATGAATTCCTTTATCTTATATGAATTGTTTTATGATGTCACGATGTTTAAGATTTCCATTTTTATTACATGGGTTATGTAATGATGTATGATTTATGATTTTGTGGCACATATATGAATGGTATCATTATGAGATGGGTGGGACCTATATCTCCCTCCAATGCATTGGGTAAAGATTTTATATCTCATGAGATAGACATGGCTGGAATGGTAGGTTATACCGGTTCAGTGAAATAGGACTGAAATGAGGGTGACTCGGTTCAGAAAGGGACTTTGTCCACTAAGATAGTCTTGGCAATGAGTCTTGACTAACAAGAAATGATTCTATATGATTATGTGTGTATGCCACAAAGTTTCATGTTTTAAGTTATGATTATTGGGATTTCATTTCACTACTATGATTTATCCCATGTTATGAAATTATGCTCTCTCTCTTTTGCAGGATAAGATTTCCAAAAGTTATGTTCTTATGAATATGATGTGATTGATTTTTCTTTTGTTTACCCTTACTGAGCATTTGAGCTCACCCTTTTATGTTTTCTTTTCCCCAGGATATAAAGAAAGGTTTTAGGTAAAAAAAAAGAGGAAGATCTTTATGGGATATATTGGAGATCTTTCACCACGATTAGAAGATTACGTTCCGAGTTTCCAAAGACACTAAACTATTACGATCCTTGTGTGTGTGTTTTTTGTTATGTACTAAGTATTCCGCAAAAGTAATGTAATCTCAATGTACGTCAAGCTTCGGGTCTCTACAGTTGGTATCAGAGGGAGGTTTAGTCAACCTTTGGAAACTAGGATGCGAAAACGTTAATGAGATCCCTAGAGATATTTCTAAGGTATGTCTAGGGATGTCCCTAAGGTTAAGTATACGTATAGGTTATAGTACTAGAATTATGCTAACGATCATAGAATTAAACCTAAGATGTTATATATTGAAGGTACTCCCCCTTTATTATGTTGTTTTCCCTAACATGATTTTTGCCTCTCACACTATTCTTTTTGGGTTTTAGACGATGGCTGGAACCCGAAAGAACCGTGTTGATCAATGCAATGGACAGTGAAATGATTTTCCTCCTGAACAAACAAATGTTATGAGAGATGGAGTGAAAAATATTATTGCTATACTTACACAAGCTATGAATCATTCTGGACTTCCAAATGAGCAGATAAGGGAACAATATTCTATTGAGTCCTTCATGAGGCAACGTCCACCTTCTTTCAGTGGGTCTTCCGATCCACTTGTTGCTGAACAATGGATCAGTACTACTGAAAAGATATTTTTAGTTCTTCAATGTTCTGAACATGATAAAGTCATCTTAGCAGTATATCGTTTGTAAGGTGAAGCTGATCAATGGTGGAATCTTATCAAGAATACGAGGCCAAGAGATGAAATTGAGTCCATGGAATGGGACGAGTTCAAGAACTTGTTTTTCAGTAAGTACTTCCCTCGTATTCTTCGAACAAAGATGGAAAAGAAGTTTCTTGAGATGAAGCAAAGGGATGATGAATCTGTTGGTACCTATGAAGCAAATTTTACAAGACTTGCAAGGTATGCTTCTGGTATTATCATCCAACCTGAAAGTAAAGTTGATCGATTTTTCAGTGGCTTAAAACCAAGTCTTCGAAGGGAATTAGCTATAAGAGACTTCAGTAGCTATGAAGAAATTGTGCGTTGTGCTATCAAGGTAGAAATGGAAGTTGGTGTTCCATATCCATCTCATGGTTTTGACAAGAAACGAAAGATGGAGTTCAAGGAGAAATCTCAGAATAATGGTGAAAAGAAGATGAATGTTTCTTTATGCACAAATTGTGGAAAGAAGAATGGTGGAGATTGTCTTAAAGGGACTAGAAAATGTTTTAAGTGTGGAAAATAAGGTCATCGAGCAGCTGAGTGTCGAAGTAATGGAAAAAGGGTTTCTAATGATGTGAATAAAGCAAACACTGCAGAGAACGCACCACCAACACTTCAATGCTTCAAGTGCAAGGAAATGGGGAATTATGCTAATAAATGCCCTAATCCAAGGGTTAGTGATGATCAACATGATCAACCACTGAAGGCAAAGGACAAAGGGAAGTCACATGAGATCACCATTGGCGACGTTGAATATGATAACGATGTGGTGGAATGATTAAGTGTTTATGTAATGGGATTCCAAAATAATGTTGTATCATAAAGTATTGGAATATTTATGTATTGGTCTAATATGGTATTCAAAGTAATTGAGATATTTTTGAAAATAAGATGATATGCACATAATGAAGGGAAAACGAGAAAATGAAATGTTTAACAGTATTCATGAGCTCATGATTGATATAAGGACTAAGTGATATCATGGTTTGAGTATATAGAATTTTGAGGATTTTGGTATGTGGAAAGTGTTAACTTTTAACTGAATTCATGTTTTCACTAAGGTATTCAAGAGAATACATGATTAAGGACTTTGAATGTAACCAACAAAACATATCTTATGATATATGGGGATCGACGATGGTGTTAAATCTCTGGTAATCGTTTTCACTATGTTATGAGAGTGGACTACAGTATTATGGATAAGCCTGAAGATTGGAATGGATTATGTTGGATATACGTTAGTATTGTTTAAGGATAGAAGTTTTTTTCGATATTATTGATGGGATGTTATAGTAATATAGTTTTAGAAAAAGGACAACCTGCAGGACGGGCGACAGCCCATCGCGTCGGACAAGGCTGTGGAAATCGAACCCACAATCGAAGTGCGACTGGCCTTTATCACCTACCACTGGCCTACAGGAAGTCCCTGTTTAGTAGAAACTAGTTTTATTATATTAAGCAGTATGATATATGAAGTATAAGTCCATTTTAGGAACCATATATGATTAATCTCACTATAGATCGACTTATGTATATAATTTTTGCTAACCTTCTGTTTGAGACAGATGGAATGACCCGTCATTCTATCACATGATCTGCTAACACTACACGAATAACAAATTCAACTTCATTTATTTAAGAGATGAAGTAGAAATTGTTCAAGGCACGAACACCAGTGAGATTGTACCAAAATAAAGTAAGTATTTATTCTAATTCAAATTTTCAACTTTAGGGAAATGATCTTGAAAACCAAAAAATGTTGTCCTAGTGATCTTATACCTGATGAATCAGATGGTACCTTATATCATCACAAATCTATGGATTTGTGATTACTGTCTTTTCCATAGCCATGTTCTCTACCACTCTCCATCAGAACATGATGGTTAGATTTCTCTTCCAAATCCATATTTTCACCTATGTGGAAACCCAGTGATTAGTTTATTTGGGTAACCGTTAAGTTTCATACTTTTGTTTTTAAAGATTGGTTTTGGTATTCCTTTTTACGATGTGGGTTTCTATTAAAGAAACTTTCGAATAGTAAACCATTTATAACCCCGATGAATTTCGAGGGCGAAATTCATTTTAAGGGGGGTAGAATGTAACACCCCGAGATTTTATGAAAAATATTCTTTTTAATTTCACTAATGTCTTGTGTTGTAAGCTACACCAAAAGGAGCTTGCACATCACGCATCCTTGAGTTGTCTTGCATTACACGCAATCACGACCTTCCTCGATAGCGTGTGTAGTTTGCAATAACGAGTTTCACTAAACAACAATACGCTATTAAAATATTATTAAAACTAGTCGTTATGAATAGTAATAACCACTTTTTGAAATTTTGTATATTTTATTTTTAAGAATGGAATTCATTTTTGGATTCATAATATCGAAATTAGCTTAGGGTGAAATTTTGGTACTTTTCGGATAACTTTTATTTTCTGATGAATAGTGAAAATTACTAAATTTTAATTAAAAACAACTTTTTTAATCGAAATAATTAATAGTGATAAATTATTAATTTGAGTGGTTTCAAAGTATATTTAGAATATATTTTTACAATTTAATACAATGTTGGTCATTGGATGTAATTTAACATTTAAACCAGACATAAACAAGTGTCAATCTTTTGATAGATATTGTTTCTTAAAAACACGCTATTTGTTTTAACAGTGGGATTTAATTATAAAATTAATTAATGAAACTTCTATGTTATGAATTTGGTAAAATAGACTTCATTTTTGAATTTGGAATATGAAATATAGCTTAGGATTAAATTTTGGCATTGTTCTGAAAAGCATCAATTTTTGATGAATAGTGAAACTACTAAGTGGTAGTTAAAAAAACTGAATTTTTCATAAAACTTAATTTTACCGCTTCTGTGAATGGAATTTCAAAACTCCGAGAGACACGGTTGATGTCAGTAAGTAAAATGTGGTTCAATGAGATGAAAATAATTTTTGGTGAATAGTAACTTTTTACTTTTATTTACCACGGTTAAAAGTAAATAGAGTAATTAAGGGTAAGAATGATATTAATATTACCCTAACACATGTCCAAATTCTATTGGACAAGTGTATCTCGACCAAAAACAACCTTAAGTGTAAAATATTATCATTTAGGCCCACTTGTATTAGATTAGGACATTTATTATTAATTTATTTAAAGAAGGGTTAAAATAGGTAAAATCAAAGTTTAATAAGTAAATCATTTTTAATATGGGGTTATACATAAGATAAATTCGACTATAAATATTCATTAGAAAGATAAAATGATTTCCTACATAATGGTATTTTATTTATAATTTTTAGACATTAAATAATTTAATTTATTTATGACACAATGATGATGCAGTAATTATCTTATTAATGAAATATTGACATAATTGATGTTATAAACACAAAAATAAATGTAATTTGAGCCTTTTTATGAATCCCACTAATTTTATAGGTTACTATGATATATTATTGTTGATTTAATCAACTTGTTTCGAACATATAATTCTGTTATGACTTTCACAAAAATCATATATCAAATAGTGTCAAAATTGACACAAAATAGTTTTTAAATGAAATATTATATTATTAATTTTTATTTTATTCCTAAAAATCTAAGGTTCGGCCAAATGACTTAGATAAGGATATATATATTAATAATAAACAATTTGGGGTTCTTTTGGCATGTTATAGTAAGTCTATTAACCATATAGTGAAAGAAAATAAAAAGACACGGTAAAAGTTAAATTATTTAACTTAGAGTTAAATCTAATTGATAAGGTTAAAATAATACCCTAAACTTGTCTAAATCCTATTGGTTGATAGGATTTCGACCCATCCCCACTTTAGCTTCGAAATAAGACCCTTTTAAACCATTATAAACCGATTTTGACTTTAATATAAAATAATATTTTGAGATATTCCTAAGGTGCCCCTCTCCTCCCTTATAAAAGGGAACCTCCTCCCCCTCCTCCTCACACAACTTTGAGCCTTCAAGCTCGGCCAAACCCTGACATTTTCTCCTCTACACTTCCCTAGAATAATCCTAGATGTCCTGGTCTTCTTCAAAGACCAATCTTAGTTCCCTAAGTGGAGGATTCAAAGAGGCGTTCCAAAGAAGAGGTAATATCCATTACCGATCTTTTCAATTTCTTTCTTCTTCAACTTATTCTTCTTTAGTTGTTTCATGATAAAGTAATAACATCAGTATTACTTACATACTGATATGTTATTATAAATATGAAACAACCCTAATTCACCTTCTATCCATCCTACGGAAAAATGAAATCACCGCGCGTGCGTACGTACGGAATACCGTCTCCACGCCGTGGTGTAATCTATTTTCCACCATCACCTTACAAGGATGGGTATAATGGTGTAATGAGTAACTATTTATGATTATTATAAAGTAATATTGATACTGAAATAATATATATATACTCCAATACAGTTCCATGATCATAGGAACGATATCATCACTCGTGTGTACGTACGGAATACCGTCTCCACGATGTGATGCGACTCGTTCTACATGATCATCATTACATAGTAATTATATAAATGAATTGAATGAATAAATATGATATATGTTACACTAATAACATTCTGGATATAAGGTATCTATAACCTTAAAATAATAATAAGAATTTATTCGGCAAAACACGCATAAGAACAAAAGGCAATAAGGACCCGAGTAACAAGTAACAATGAAATATTACTAACAAGAAGCTAAAAATATGACCATATATGATATCATATCAATATGTATGATTATGGAATAAGTCAATAACATTATTTAGACCATTATATAGGAGCTTCGGACACGTACAAAGCAAATCGTACCTAAGGTAAGGGAAATATCACAATCTCATTTTTATCCGAGATTGTTTATACTTTGAAATTTACTGGGGTGTATTTTATCATCCACATCCATGTTTCATCAATATGTAATGTTATTTCCATCCACCTAAAATTTTTTAAATCCAATTTTACCCTTCGGTGAGTTTTTAGTAAAGAATATGAAAGGAATCTTTTGTCGTTTTTTTCGTACGAGGTACTTTTTGACTTTTCCGACAAAAGTACGAAGAATGTTTTTTTTAACTTATACGGAATGAATGGATTTTTAAAACATTATTTCCAAGAAGATTAATTTACAAGTTTTCAATTTTATTTTTAATAAACTTCTTTTAGTTTAAAGTTTTATGACATGTTAAGAAAGGAAAAATGTTTTTGAAGTAGAAAGGATATTTTCCTCAAGAATGGAGTTCAAGAGTTTTATCAAAATTATTTTCCATATAAGACAATATAGGGTTCTGTTTCTATCCCAATTATTACATGGATTTGATTATGTTGTGATGGAAATATTCTTATGAATTCCTTTATCTTATATGAATTGTTTTATGATGTCACGATGTTTAAGATTCCCATTTTTATTACATGGGTTATGTAATGATGTATGATTTATGATTTTGTGGCACACATAAGAATGGTATCATTATGAGATGGGTGGGACCTATATCTCCCTCCAATGAATTGGGTAAAGATTTTATATCTCATGAGATAGACATGGCTGGAATGGTAGGTTATACCGGTTCAGTGAAATAAGACTGAAACGAGGGTGACTCGGTTCAGAAAGGGACTTTGTCCACTAAGATAGTCTTGGCAATGAGTCTTGACTAACAAGAAATGATTCTCTATGATTATGTGTGTATGCCACAAAGTTTCATGTTTTAAGTTATGATTATTGGGATTTCATTTCACTACTATGATTTATCCCATGTTATGAAATTATGCTCTCTCTCTTTTGCAGGATAAGATTTCCAAAAGTTATGTTCTTATGAATATGATGTGATTGATTTTTCTTTTGTTTACCCTTACTGAGCATTTGAGCTCACCCTTTTATGTTTTCTTTTCCCCAGGATATAAAGAAAGGTTTTAGGTAAAAAAAAAGTGGAAGATCTTTATGGGAGATATTGGAGATCTTTCACCACGATTAGAATATTACGTTCCGACTTTCCAAAGACACTAAACTATTACGATCCTTGTGTGTGTGTTTTTTGTTATGTACTAAGTATTCCGCAAAAGTAATGTAATCTCAATGTACGTCAAGCTTCGGGTCTCTACAAATAAGGTGGCAGATGCCTTAAGTAGATAGGATTCTACATCTTTATGAATGATGAGAAATGAAAATGATATGATATTCTTATATTTTCAAAGGATGGATATTGGAATCATTAAGGTAGGAACATCATCAATCCTTTCTCAAATGATTGCTCAACCACCCCTCTTGGAGAGAATAATGGATGCTCAAAGAAAAGATGTGGAAATTTAGAAAAGGGTGGAAGCTATTAGAAATGGGAAATCCTATGATTTCAAATTTTAGGAGGATGGTGTTGTAAGATTTAGGATGCAATTATGTGTACCATCCGATCCAGAGATAATGAAGGACATATTGAATGATGAACATATTTCTACCTTCTCTATCTACCCAGGAAGCACAAATGTGTTTCTAGATCTCCGAGAAAACTTTTTGTGGGACAATATGAAAAGGGAGATTGCCAAGTATACATCAAAGTGTCTGGTATGTCAGCAAGTGAAGGCTGAGAGATAAATGTCTAAGGAGATGATGCAACAACTACCCATAACATCATGGAAGTAGGAGAACATTACCATGGACTTTGTCACTAGAAATCCAAGGACATCCAGAGGAAATAATTCTATATGGTTTGTTGTGAATCATCTTACAAAGACAACTCACTTCATCACGATTTGAGAGGACTTCTCTTTGGATCAACTTGTGTAGATTTATGTCAAAGAAGTGGTAAGGCTGCATGGAGTACCACTATCTATTGTGTCCGATCGAGATCTAAGATTCACCTCTATGTTTTGGAAGAGTCTTCAACATGATCTAGATAATGATTTGAACTTCAGTACGGCTTATCATCCTCAAACTGATGGACAATATGATTGGACTATCCAAAAACTTGAGGAAATGTTGAGAGCATGCTCAACGGACTTCAAAGGAGGATGGGATCAACATCTTCCTCTAGTTGAGTTCTCTTATAATAACAGTTTCCACCCGATCATCCAAATGGCACCTTATGAATCCTTGTATGGGAATAGGTGCAGAACACTAGCATGTTTGGATGAAGTCGGTGAGTGTAAGCTGCTAGGACCAGAAATGGTCGATGAAATAGTGGAGAAGGTAAAAACCATTCAATAGCATATCAAGGAAGCCCATAGTCTACAGAAGAGTTATGCAGATAACCGTTGAAGAGACCTTGAGTTTAAAGTTGCAGACATGGTATTTCTACGCATATATCCATAGAATAAGTCCATGAGGTTTGGAAATAAAGGGATGTTAAGTCCTAGGTACATCGGCCCCTTCGAGATTCTTGATCGTGTCGGGGCTGTGGCCTATCGACTAGAACTTCCACCTACCATGGACAAAGTGCATGATATCTTTCATGTATCCCTCTTAAGAAAGTACATACTAGACCCTTCACATGTACTCTCTTCAGAGGCAGTACATCTAGAGGATGATATTTCCTATGAGGAAAAGCTAGTGAAGATTGTGGATCATAGAGACAAAGTTTTACACAATAAGACTACTCATTTGGTCAAGGTACTACGGTGAAAAAATAAGTATAAAGAGGAAATATGGGAACTAGAGGAAGTAATGAAGGAAAATTACACACTTCTATTTGTGTCCTAGAATGTAAAATGAAATTTCGAGGGTGATATTTCTTAAGGGGGGAAGATTGTAATGAACCAAACTTTTGTTAATAAAAATACCTCTTGATCTAATTAAATGTCTTAATATGTGAAATGGTTATACAACATATGCACTTATATTGTTTTATGTTTTTGGATTTTAAAATACCATTAAGAATTGTGACCACTTCTATTGTAGCCATTGAACAGTGATCACATGATTAGTATAAATATGGGCTTTAACAAATCCAATTTACTCAGAAAAAGGAAGTGATGGCCTCATCCTGTAGACTTTCCCCGTATGAAGCCCATTTTTCAGAGCTCGGAATAGAGGTGGAATCATTGGGCTTTGATCTTGACCAATCTCAAGATGAGCTTGAACACGTTAAGCATGAGTAGAACTGCTTATAGGAGAAGTGGATGTTGATAGAGATTACCACTCGAGTGATGTTACCCGAGCCACCCCAAGAGTCTGTCACTATCGCACACCTCACCCTTCAGTATTATGAGAGTTTTTAAGGATTTATGTAACAAGACCCTAGTACTATGGTTATGAACATTATTTTTTTATATAATAATTAATATACTTTCATTTTATTATTGTTACTTTGTAAATAGTTTTTAAAGAACAAATAGTATTTTTAGTTAATATTCAACTAAGAAATATATTTTGATGAATTAATGGATTTTTAAATTAAATAATATTTTAATAATTTTTTTTTATTATTATTAAATTAATTTTTATTAAATATAAATGATCGTATAATTTTATGAAGGAAATTGTAAATTTTATTAAGGTTTGAAAGCCATTTTTGTCAAAACCCATGAATTTGTGATAAATGTCGGTTTTTATTTTAAAAGTGAAAATTAACTTATTTAGAAAATTATTTATATAAAATGAAAATTATTTCTTGAATTATGATGCCAAAATTATCCAACAGTGAATTTTTCTTAATTTTTTGAGACAGTCAAATTTTTGGGTAAAAATTAAATACCGTTTAAATATATAATGTGTTTTATGACATCATAATGACCCAATAGTGATGTAATAAAATAATATAAACCTCATGTTCGGCCAATATATATTTTACCATTAAAATAATGTGATTTTGGTTTTGTTTGATTTATTATACAAAGCTTTAGTGGACCCTTCAAGACTTATTAAACATTTTTTCTTTTAAATTGTTTTCATTGGGAGTGTGACTCACCTCCACATAAGCAACCCTATTATTTTAAGAATTTAGGACTTTAGCCTTATAAAATATAGTTTTCCACTACCTTTTTTAAAAAACCATTGGAAAAACCCATGGTCTGGTTTGTGGTTTTGATTAGTTTAATGTGAGGTATCCCAAACCTAAATAATAAACAATTTCCTCTCCTTTCCTATATAAACCCACCCAAGCTCCCACTTCCTCCTCACTCAAAGCCTTTTTAGTTCGTCCAAAATCTGACCCACTCTTTCTATAATTCTCCCAAGGTTCCCCAAGATCTCAAGAAGCCTCTCTCAAGCCTCTCTCAAGCCTTTGGAAGCACACATCCATGTAAGGGTTTTCTTCCTTTCTCAATTTTGTCAAATATTTTTTAAGTTGTTATGCCCTTTTAATTTCAATTATAAATGTTGGGGTATGGTTTTGAATCTCCCCAATACTGACCTCTTTATGTTTTAATTATGGGAGACCCCTTTATGTCTCATTAAATGCCTCCCATATACACCCGTTACTGTGCTGAAATTCCAAAAGGAATTTCTCTCTCCTCATTTACATTCAACAATTCTTTTGTATCATGATTCTAAATTCAATTACATTTTTTGGGACATGTATCTAGATGAACCCTTACTATCCATGTCATGTAAATATGACTAGAAACCTCTTTCTCTCTCATCAACCATTTTTATGAGTTCTTATGTCACACCATTATGCTGCCGAAATTACACCACATTTTTTCAAACCAAAGTCATTGTGTAGTGAATATCATGACCATTTCTCTATCAATGGTATTCACCTTTATGAAAATTTAATTATTGTTTAAAGAGATTCAAGTATGTATTCTACATTCTTTTATCTTGTAATAAATTATTATGTTGAATGATTAAATATTTTATGATCTATGTGGCACACTTATGCATGTAGTGAAATGTTTAAGAAGGGTGCTACCTGATAGCCCTCCAATACATTGGGTAAAGTATAGTATCATGATACATCATGTGAAATGGGTGTTGACTTATTCTAATTCATGTGCAATGAGGTTTTACTCATTCTTCATGTGCAATGATGGTTTACTCATGCTCCATGTTCAATGAGCCTTGGCTCATGCTAATTCCATGTTAAGTGTTGTTGCCATATTTCCATGTTATAATTATCATGCTTTTATCATGACTTTATGTTTATTCTTCTCTTGTGCTATATTAATATGCATATTTTCTAACATTTATTGTATTACTCTTTTTATTAAATGTTTATTCCCTTACTAGGATTTATATCTCACCCTTTTCTTATGCATGTCCTCAGGTTATCCCAAGCAATGCTAAGTACGAGAGAATGTAGTGGTCATATAAAAGAAGTTTTCAATAAAGATGTTGAATTTCATGTTTTAAGTAGTTATGTAATGATCCTAATCTCCAAATATAGTATAACTCTCTATATTCTATGTTTTATCAAGTGAATTTTATGTAATAAATTATGTTTAATTGTGTAATAAAAAAACAGGGTTGTTATAGGTTTCATGGAGAAAAGATATTTACGGAATGTAAACTTTATTGAACCTTGTTGATGACATAATACATGAATGGTTTAGAAATTAGAAACTACAAAAAATGTAATACCCTATGATTTTATTATTTATTTCACTTTAAATATGACTGATGTCTTTGAAATATTTCATTACACACAAAACTGGGTTTTAATTAACCGTGACATGCTTTTGATATATTATTATTAAATATAATAGTTGTCATCTAGTCATTGGAATTAAGGGTATGAATAATACTAAGCATATTTTAAATATTTATTTTAAAAACACTTTGAAAATAAATTAATAGTTATTAATTGGTTAGAAATTAATATAAAATCATTGTATAGTATGAAAATGACGTTTTTCTAGAAAACAATTTTTTTGCATGAAATAAGATTTTACGTTAATAATTTAAATTAATAATTATTAATTAATAATTTTATTTTTATTTTTAGATAACACATTCATCAATATATTTTCATATTTATCTAATTTTTTGTACTTGGAAATGAATAAGAATAAATTAATTTTTATGCATAAAAATGCATTATTTCTTAAAATGATCTTCATTATGTTTTGTAAAATTATTTTAAAATGTATTTCTACCACTTCTATAAATTTAATACTATAAAAAAGTTTCTATAATTGAAATCATAATTCCATAATTTATTAATTAGTTAAATTTCATTTTTAGTCATTCTGAATATTAACTGTATAAGGGTTCAACCATAAAAATTAAATAGTCTTGAGTTTTAGTCAAGAATTTACATTTGTTCAATTTGAAGATCTCTTCAGGTTTAGTGTTTTACTAAATAATTCCATAAATCATACATTAAAAACCCATACAATAAAAAGTGGATAGTTCTGATTAGTTTCTATTTTTCCCCACCATACAAAACTCTTTTAAAAAAATATTATTTTATTCATTGAAATTATACATGACTTTATAAATTTACATAAAAATCCTATGAAAAAAATTTAAACACATAGTATGATCAAAAGAATCTCAGTAAGGGATATAAAATAAAGGAAACTACCAGTCTAGAGGTTTGATAAGAACTCATATAATGTTTACCTATATCATCAATTTTCTTTGAGCATATGAAAAAATTATAACTTGAAAAAATACATAATTTTAAAAAAATAAAATCATTACAAACAACAGTAAGAAATTAAATACCCTTCTTTGAAACTTATTGAATAACATTTATAACCCATTTTAACCCTGGGATAGAAGTAACTCAAGAACAATTAAATTCATAGGATAAACACTTTGGTAACTACCTTCTTATTTACTATAAATAGAAGGAACATTACATAATTAATTGGAACACTATATGGGAACACCCATTGTTCAATATATAATGGGCTCACCTGAATCTATTTGGTCCACCCCATTGTATAATTTGTAATGGGTTTACTAGGCTTTATCAATGTTGTCCCTTCGTATAAGAAGTAATGGGCTCACTCAATGTTATTTGGACCTCCCCAATGTGTAATGATCAAATACCATACCTTGTATAATTTTTTTTTGTGATTTCACTTTTCCATCATAAAACATTTTACAAAATCATTTAATCTTATAACAAATCAATTTTGGATATCAAAATGCACCATTCCTTTAAAAACACCATTTCAATATAGAAATACCCTTTTATTTTGAAACACCATTTTCAGTACAACAATACTGAAAAAATGAAAAATGATATTTCATTTAATGAAACATGAAATCTTGCAAACGAATCTAGAAATCACATAATGGTCACAGTGGTAGATAAGTTATTATCACCGTGTACATTAAGAGTATATTTCGTTGTTTGTCAAAATGTTCCATATAAAACACACAAAAATATTCTTTTTGAAAACCAATGAAAATAAATTATAAAATTTACATTATATATATTTTATTTCTCTATAAAAAATTTCAATAATAATTATAAAACCATGAACATTCTAGAGAAATACTTTTTGAAGGAAGACATTAAAAGGTTATTTATTTAGAAGAAAATTCCATTATCACTTTGTTAATAATTAATTCATAAGCCTCATGAAATAATAACGTTATAAAAACATTAAATACCATTATAATTGATAATAAAATGATATTTAATTTCAAATGTGATATATATAAGCCTTATAAGAGAATATATTAGTACAGAATCAAGATACTCCACAATGAAAGGAGTTTAGATGAAGCACCCTATCTTGAATCTGACTTGTCACATGTGATTTTATATTATTAAATAATAAAGATATATTAATTATTTACATTCTCAATAATTTTTTTTATAGTTTATTAATAATTTTATTTCACTTACTAAAAATTAATATTGAATTACTTAGTTAAATTAGGTTTAAGAGGATGTTTTTCCCATATTCAGCTTATGTTTCAAAAAAAACTTTGGTAGGTAAATGATGGTCAAAGGGTTCATTATTTGAAGATATGAATAATAATAATAATGAAAAAATTATCATATTTAGACAAAATTTATTCTTTTATAACAAAAATATAGAAGTTAGTTATGAATAATTGACTAACATTAAGATCATGGTGACGACAGTCTGTACATATGCATGAGTAACTTTTCCATTTTGTAATGGTGATTATAGAAATAAGGTTGATAAAATTTATCTTTAAATAATTATAATAACATAATAAATTGAATAATATTTATATATATATACTTATATATATCCTTCATGGGACATGGTGATGAAAAAAAGTCCCAACATCGCTTCAAGGAGGCAGTAGTCCACATGTCCACGAATGATGTTATCACTTTTAGTGAGTGAAAATTCAAGAACGAAAATCAAATATTATAATCTATAAATGATAAAAAAATTATTACGGTAATATATATATATTTTTTATATCACAAATATTCATTATATGTACCCTTATTACCTTATATGTAATGAATTACTAAAAACGAATCACATCCCTTCACGAGGTGGTAGTCCATTGTACACAAGAACCAAATTATCACATGCCTAAAATAAAATTAATTCATAGGAATAAATATTTTATAAATAATATAAATAAACATTAAATCCATAATTATACCAATACATGATATCTGGTAATGGAAAAATTAATGACATCGATTTGTGAGGCTGTATTCCACCGTACACATGAATGATGGTTTCATAACCCACTATATGGAAGTGTGTATTATTATTGGTCATACCCTAAACATAAAAAAATATAATTATATGTAATATAATAATGATATTATATCATTATGGTATTATAATAATTTAATGGTGTGGAGAAAGAAAAAAGGATAAAAAATACTTGTTGATGAACTATACCTCTTCTTATGTTATCTCCCTTTAGATTACACCAATGGCCTTTCTTGGTAATTTTTTTTAAAAAAAGTGAGACTTATAGGAATATGGGGGGGGGTATTATTGAATTTATTTGGGATGGTATTGTTGGTGTGATGAGAGTTGGAGAGGGGCGACCTTTTATAAGTGTGTTGAGTGACACACTTATAATGTTTTTGAAATATTGTATTCCAACCACATTGTTTCATATAAAAAAGTACTAATAGTTTACTAAATTTGAAACTATAATGTATAATGTTGAAATATTTCCTTATAATGGGATTTTTATATGTTTATGGGTCTTGTTCTCCCTTTAGTTTAATGTTAAACTACAAAGTAATCTCGATTTAACAATAATCATTGTAATTAATTTCAATTTTATTCACCAATATATTTTTTCAAAAAGTATGTTGGAATTATTTTAAATTATAAATAATTTTCATTAAAAATATGGAATAAATTTTTCCAAATTTAATTCACTGAAGTGGAAAAATGTAATTAAATATTAATCCTATATATTTTTCAAGACAATGGGTTTTTAACAAGATATTTTTTAGAACAATATGATTCTATATTAACTCTATGATTAATAATAATAATTTCATGAAGATAAATAAATATTTAGTGATATATAATATATAACTTTCATTCAAAACACTACATTAATGATAATTTAAATTTAATTAAAAGGTGAAAGATTAGAAATTTTAATTTTTTTTAGAAAAACCCCGTCATTAAACTCAAAGAATCATTTTTTAAAACCAATATAAAGTTGATTAAAAATTAATTTAGGGGATTAAATTTAACTATGTAATAATTATGTTACATGGAAACATATTCAAAACATATTGTTACACATAAATTACTTAATTTATTTAAATGAATATACTTTTTCAAAAAAATATATATTATACTCAATTTACTAAAAAAATAAATATTTTCAAAGAAATCCTAAAATTTAACACAATGTAATTTTTATATGATGATTTTATTAAATTTTGTCATTTTATAAAATTAAAATTATAACATATAGATTTTAGTATTTAAAAATTACATTATAATAAAATTATTTAATTTGAACTACTTATTTTTTGATTAAAAATTACTGAATATTTTTATAACTAATGTATATACCAAATTCATAATATAAATATGAAAATTATATATTGTATAATTACCTAGGTTATTATATCCTTCCCCATATTTTTAATTTCATCCTCAAAATTTTATTAACTTATTAAAAAAATGGGTATATATTCCCCTCATAGCATTTTCAGATTCTCAAGTTTCCAATTTAACAATATGGATTTCCCCTAAAATCGTATCCTTTTGAATAACTAAATTATGAAACACTTACTCTAAATAGTCATTTATTTTAACTAGAATATCCTCATATTAAATATTCTCTTCCAAAAAATATAAATTATGTCTCAAAAAATGACTTGAATCCAGAAAATATCTCAATTTTATTGAATTATGAAACATGTTATATACCTATCATAAAATCAGGGGAAATGCCACTCGATAGGAAACCCATCCAAACCATATATAAGATATAATAAGGTATAATGAACAATTAATTTATCATTATTTTCTTACCAGAGCACTAAAAAAATTTTCATAGAGAAACTTTAAGAAAGAAAATATCACCTACATGAATGAAATATCTTTCTTCCAGTTATCCACATAACTTTCCAGACTTTTGTGAGATGTACATATGTTATACTAAATCAAAAAAACCTTCTCTGTAATTTTCAATACCAAATCTGGGCCTATCAAATTCATTTTACTTTATTTGTCCAAAAATATTGCATTTGACACTGCTTTCCATATTATTCCACAAAAGGTTCCATCTCTATGTATGATCTAAAACTTTTTTTACAAGAACACTCAATGATATAATTTTATTGATCAGAATAGACCTAGTAATACATTGGAAGAAATGAAACATATATTTTATGTTTTGAATTTTCTACAAATATTATACATAAAATTGAGGATGAAAAGTTGTACTAAAATTCAATACAGTTCCCAAGGACTTATGAAGACCTTTTTAAAAATTAGATTTGAACCCAAGATCACAGTTTGATACAATTGAGAGAATTAGTCTATGCAACCTAACTATCTCTTTTATATATATTTTAGAAATATGATCTAATTAAATATTATCTTTAATGGGAAGTAGATGTTCTGATTTAGTTAATAGATCAACAATATCTCAAATCACATTATTACCTTGATATGTATTTGGAAATCCAACCATGAGATCCCTTGATATATTTTTTGATTTCCACTATGTAATTGGAAAAGGTTAAAGAATTCACTTCAGTAGATATCATTTAATTTAACCTGTTGACATGTTAAACACTTCACAGTGAATTCTGAAATATCAATTTTTATTCCATCCCACTAGTAATTGTCATAAAGGTTTCTATACTTCATGATTATACCATAATGAATGGAATATAATGAACTATAAGCTTCACTCAATAACTATCTCTTAAACTAGGAACCATAAGACACACATAGTCTTTTTCAAAATCATAAAACACATTCTTCATCAATATAAAAATAAAGAAACATATCCTTCTTAATGGATTATAACTTTTCCTGAAAAAATTGATCCTCATTCCAAGGGATCTTAAATTTTTATGACAATGTAAACTGTATTGGAACCAAAAAAAAAATAGAATATATCCCTACTTACAAAACATATAGGCCAAAATTCATCAAATTATTCACCAAAGGGTCACATTAAAAATCTAACATGGTTAATGTAGCATCAATTTATTAACACATAGCATTAACCTCTTTATTTTCTCTTTTAGGTTGGTAATGAATTAGGAAATCAGAATTCTTAATTAGTTCCATCCATATTCTCCATCCCATGTTCATTTCTTTCTATGTTCATATATATTTTAAACATTTATGATCAATATATACTTCACACCTTACACCATAAAAATTATGCCTCTAATTTTTAAAATAAAAACCATAGAAACTAATTACAAATCATGAATAGGGAAATTTAAATCACAAGGTTTCAACTTATGTGAAGAATAATAAGTTCAATAATCATCCAACATTATCAATAAACCAAGTCATTTTAATGAACCGTCACTATAGATGAGGAATTATCCATTTCTGGAAGGTAGGTCCAAAACTAAAGAATTAAAAAATATTTATCATAGTTCCTAAATGAAATAATCACATAGATTTATCAAAATTAATTGAAATAATATTTGAGTTAACTTACATAGTGGGATAGAAAACTGAGTTTTTTCTAAAAAAAACACAAGTAGTAAACTACTAAACTAATAAAGACATAAATATCACTAATATTTATGGGTGATTTCTATTTCTCAGTAAATTTTTCTATAGTATGGAAAAATTTTATGTCATCTTTAGAAATGAAATTTCCATGTAAATAATTTTTTTACAACTAAAATTAATTTTTTTATTATTCCCGCAATTTTTCATTCCTTTTATGGTTTAAAAAAAACCCTTATGTGTATTTAATGTTCCTCTTCAATTTTACAATAAATTGAAATTTCATCAATAAAAAAACCACAATATTTACCATGAATAAATGATAAATTCAATTCATATGTTCTATAAATATAATATACACATTAGATAATCCATACAACATAACAAAAAAATCATTGTCCCCATATATTGTCTAAAACACAATATTCAAATTTCTTCTTCCAATAATTTAAATTGATGGTACCCTGACCTTAGGTAATCCTTTGAAAAATAATGTTCTACATAGTAAGGATGAATCAAGTAATAAATATGATAAAAAGGATACTTTTTCTTAATAATTACTTTATTCAAGTCTCTATAATCAATGTTAACTCTTATTTAACCATCATTCTTTTCATCAAACACAATAAGAGCACCCCATGGTGAAGTGGTAGGTCAAATGAAACCTTTATATAATAAATCATGTAACTTATTTTTTAATTCTAAAAGTTACACCTGATACATTCGATAATGGGGTTTATAAACATTATTTTTTACGATATTAATTCAACTATAAAATTGACCTCTCAGTCAGGAAGAAAAAGTTAATTAATCTGAAAAAAAATCCATGAATTCATTTAATACTGGAACATCATGAGTTTGAATAGTTTATTTGTTTTGAATAATAAGTGTTAGGAAAATTTCACTACCATCTCCCACAATATTATCAACATCATGTAAAGTTTTCAAAGGCATGAAATCATTGAACAAAACTTTATTAGAACTAAAATATAACATATCATGGTAAAATAAAACCCAATCCATTCTAGGAAGGATTTAAAACTCTCATATGGCTAGTTCAATATTATTTAGATGAAAAACCATGCCACCAATAAGAACAAGAATATTCTTTTAAAAATTGGTTATTTAACACGTTAAACATTATTTTTCATAAAAATGTTCATACTTAATTTAATTAGGTGATATTACCAATTTACTTATAGATTTATAAAAAATTAATGAATCCAAAGATCTAAAGTCAAATAGGGTATTGGAATAATTCAAATAAACATGTAACATATCTTTCACCAATTCACTTGATGGACCAACATTAACTAAAATAATATAAAATTACTTTTCTATACCTTTCTATTTCTGATCGTGATGATTTCCATGATGTGAAACTGACTTCAGACATATATTAGTATAATAAAATAAGTTATTGCAACTAAAACATGTCATAATTGGATGGATATCATCTACCCCATTCTATATTTGTTCAATCTTCTTTTATTTACATTCAAGTGCCTTGATACTAAACATACCACACTTGAAACACTTCCAAAATCCCATAAAGTAGTCCTTGAAATGTTTTTTTTCCACACTTCAAACAATTTTGGGTATTTCCTGTAGAATTAATAGCTGATTGTTTCTCTGTGGAATACTAGATAGACCTTTTATTACTATTATAATGTCGACGAACATATGTGTTAGTAGACACTATCTCAACATTCTCCACTCAACAAACCACTTTCCCTTAACTTTTAAATTCTAATGCGGCCAATTATCTTCATAAAATTGGTTTCAAACCTAAGTAAAATTTATTAATTTTACTATCAGTGACTTGAAAAAAATATGTCATAAACCAATCTAATCTTGTGAAAATAATTCACATTACACTATAGAATCTTTATCTTTCTACCTTAATTAGTGGAACTATTTTTCCATTTCGAGTCAAACAACTATAGGGAAATATTTTATAAAAAAATAACCATGAATTTGTACCATTCCATGGAATCAAGATCATATTTTTCTCTTCTATTATTAACTAGAGATCACCATCGATCCTCCTAACCTTCATAATGATAAATGGAATGAGTTACCATTTGATGTTTTTTATATACCATGACTTTAAATATCCTTTTGACAGCATTGATCAATCCTTCAGCTATCATAGGGTCATATGATCCACCAAAACATAGAGGATTTTTACTCATGAAATTCTCCACAATAGACATGTTCCATCATGGTAGATTGGGTTCTTAGCTTACATGGATACCAACACCATTTATACCTTGTGTCAACTAATCCATTAATGCAACAAACTATCATGTTATGGTTCTAACAATCTATAAATAAAGATTTCAAAGAATATTTTCCTCAGGGTTTATTCCCACTATATCATCCATGTTTCCACTATTGAAAAAAATTATTAATAGAATTTATTTATGTAAAGAAACATAGTAATATTTTAAATCAATATAATTTTAAAATGGCCATATGATAAATTTTTTAAAGAGAATGATATTACCATTATCTTAACATAAAATGTTATTTAAGCTGATAGCTGATACAAACTATAAGGACCCAACCTTAAACATTACATAATCATGAGTTTTAGTTAATAATTTACTTTCTTTCACATTGAGTATATTTTCATATTTATAGTATTATATAATTAGGCCATAAATAATACATTACATTACCACAAAATAAAAAGTGTACAATTCTGACTATTATCCATTATTTCCACCATATAAAACTCATTAAAATAAATCATTATTTAATTCCTAAAAACTCTTCATGAAATTAAACAAGTCTTAATCATTTCACTTTACCATCCTATTAAAAACATTAATAAACTTGGTATGATCAAAAAAAGTTCATTAAGGGATATAAAATAAAGGAAAATAGTTCATCTAGTAGAAACATGAAAAATCATATAATGTTTAACACTATGAAAAATATTATTTAATAATACAAAGTAAAACATTTTCACTTGAAAAAATGAAATATATTACTCAAATAAAGTCATTAAAACTCAAATCATGAATTTAAAACACTTCTTGGAAACATAGAAAATAAAATTCACAACCCATTTTAAACTTGTGTCAAAAGTATCTAGAAAGAAATTAAATACATAATGGGAAACCTTTGTTAACTCCCACATATTTTCTATTAATACATGAGATATTACCCAGTGAATTTGAGCACTATATGGGTGAACCCATCATTTAATTTATAACTGGATCACCTAGTGCTAATTGGATCGCCCGTATAAGTTGTAATGAGATATCCCAACACTATCTAGACCTCTCCATTTTATATGATATAATGGGATCACCCAATGAAATCCGAGCCACTCTATTGTATAATTTTCAAGTTCCATATCATGAATAAAAAATTTTACTCTTTCACTTTTCCATCATGAATAATTTTAAAAACACATTTAATCTCATAAGAAATCACTTTTGGATATCAAAATACAATTTAATTTAAAAAACAACTTTATAATATAGAAATAACATTTTTGATTCAAAATATATTTTCAATACCAAAAAAACCCTAAAGGGTAACTGGTTTTTCATTTAAATAACCCTAAAATCAATCAATGTAATCCAAATGAATCACATAATGGTCATGGTGGTGGAAAATTCACTATCAGCATGTACATTAAGAGTTCAGTTTATTGTTTGTTATATTGTTTTTTCTAAAACACATGAAAAGATTAATAATGAATATTTTTGAAAATAAAATATAAAATTTACTTTATAAATATATTATACCCATATAAAAAATTTCAAAAATCATTTTTAAAACATGAATAAGGATGATAAAGATATTTTGAATGAAAACTTTAAATGTGGATTTATTTTTATGAAAATTCCCTTATCACTTTGGAAATATTTAAATCATAAGACCAATGAAAGAATAAATTTATAAAAAAAATATTAAATAGCATTAGAATAGATAAATTAATGAAATTAAATTTCAAAGGGTACGTACATAAACCTTATAAAAGAAGATATGTGTATAAAATCAAGATATTCTTCAATAAATGGAGACTGAGACGATGTCCCTTACTTTGAGTATGACATGTCACATGTGTATTTATATTATTGAATTATAAAAATGTGTTAATTATTTAAAGTCATGATAAATTTTTTATATCTTACTATTGATTTTATTTCACTTATTTTCACTTTATATAGAACTACTTAATCAATTAGGTTTTAGTTGGATGTTTTAACCATAATCAGTTTAAGTTAGAAAAATGACTTTGGCAGGTTGACTATGGTCAAAGAGGTCATTATTTAAATATATATAATAATAATTAAATAATTATAATATTTATTCATAAATTTTACTCTTAAAAATAATAATCTATGATAGTTATAAACAACAAACTAACATTGCGATCATGGAGATGGTAGGTCATACGTAAGCATAAGTAACGTTTCTATTTTTTAATGATCATTATAGAAAGAAGGTGTGTAAAATTTATATTTAAAAAATTATAATTATATCATCAATACCATAATATATGTATATATGAACTTATATATGTCATTATTTTGATATGGTGATGAAAAAAGGAATCACATTGCTTTGAGGAGACAGTAGTACACACGTCCACGAACGACATTACCCCTTTTATCATGAGTGATGAGGTAAGAATGATTATTATATATTATAAATGAAGAATAATAAATATGTAGCTTCTTAGTTGGAATCATCCCATATGGGGTCTCGGTGAGGTCTCGAGTTCGAGTATCGCTAAGTACTTCCCTGCATTGTGTGTTTCTTGATTTTCTATGTAATATAGCCCATTTCTCAAAGTAAATTGAGGGTTCAAACTCAAATTTTTAAAAAATAAAAATAAAAATAATAAATTAATCAATATCATAAATAAAAAATATTTCATTTATATAACATATATTCATTATATTTACAATTATTAAATTATATGTAACACATTAATAAAAATGAATCACATCGCTTCACAAGGCGGTTTGCCGTCGTACCAAAAAATGATGGTATCGTACCTATTTTATATTGGAATATAAAGAAGGTATATATGATATAATGAGTAAATATTTATAATTATGTTATAAATATCCAATATAAAATTTATATCCCTTATTATACCCAACTATGATAGGCGGTAATGGAGAAATTAAGGAGATCATTTCACGGTGCGGTAGTCTTCCATACACATGAATGATGACTTTAAAACCCATTTGATGGATGTTTTTGTTTTTCAAGTATGTAAAATAAAAATAAAAACCTCTCACTATAAGTAATATATATATTCTATTATATCCTAAATTTATATGAAGAATTTAAGGGGTGGAGGAAGAAATAAAACAAAAAAAAAACTCCTTGATAACAATTACCTCTTATCAGGGTATCACCCTTCAGTTTGATAAATGGCCTTACTTAGTTTGATTTATGACCGTTGTGAGGAATATACAATGAGGTTAGTGGATTTTTGAATTTATTTTGGTATTTATTGGATTAAAATTTTCTTTTTGAATGTTTGAGGATATGAGGAGAGGGGGAGGAATTTTATTAGTGTGGTGACTGGAACACTTGTAAATGTTTCGAGAGACTATATTCCATCCACATTTTTTTCCATGTCATAAATACCCAATAATGCAAAAAACTATATCTTATAAGTTATATGGTGAAAAAATTCCCATAAAATGGTGTTGGACATGTTTCTAGGTCATTTTGACCCTTATGTTTAAAGTTTAACCAATATATAAACTCATTTTACATTAATCTCTATAATTAAATTAACTTATATAATTGATCAAGAATTAAGATGTATTTATTATAAATTATAAATTTTTATGATTCAAAATAATGGATACATTTTAAAAAAATCAATTCATATATGTGGAATAGATTAATTTAATATTAATCCCGCTGATTCAATCAGACAACGATATTTTTTAAACAGTATTTTTATAGATTAACACGATTCAATATTAACTCTATGAATAAGTATAATAATTGATTAAAAATAAATTAATATTTAGTTATTATATATATATATATATAATTTAAAAAATTCCCTATTTTGTATTGTATTAATTAATATAAAAGGAGAAACATTATGAATTTTAAAATAGTTTTTAGAAAAATACATCTTTAAACCCAAAAACAAACTTATATTAAAAAAATTATAAATATTATTTTAAATTACCCAAGTGGATTAAATATATCTAAATAATAATTAGGTTACTTGAAAATATAGTAAAAAAATACTGGGACTCTCAAATTACATAAATTATTAAAAATAAAACACTTTTAATAAAATAATAATTTTCAATATTGATTAAAAATCATTATTTTCTGATAATTTCCCATATTTAAACCAAAGGTATCTTTTGGTATGATTATTTTCAAAATTATATTAATTTTATCAAATTTTAATTATAAAATTTATATATTAATATTTTATATAAAACATATTAATAAAGGTGTTTAATTAAAATAGTTTGTGTTTTGATTGAATTTTTTTTGATATTTTTATAACTAACATAACTATATAATTTAAAATATAAATATAAAAATGATTTTTCATATAATTACCTAATTTTTTATAGACTGAGGTAAAAATTCATTACGTTTATTATGGTTAAAATCATAATGAGAGTTTAAAATAAAGGTATAAGAGTTAAAATAAACTCAAATCTTGTCTAAATCCTATTGGTTATGCGGATTTAGACCCACCATTACCATATTTTAGAATTTTAGTTTTATTGAGGATACATACACTTGAATTAAACATAATGAAATTGTAATGTTTTATATATTTACAATATTTTTACTCAACTCACTTATAAAATTAAATCTCCTCCCATCTCTTTTCTACACTAATCATTTCCCTTTGATTGACGAATGTAATGTATTAGGTGTTATGAGAAATTTACATTAATCCTATAATTATAATGATTGTTTATATCTTCCTTAAAAAGGGTTAATACTTGACTAGATATTGGGCCATACAAAATATTAACAAACATAACAAGAATTTATTCAATTATATAGTTACATTACAATGAATGTACATGAAACCATGTATCACATACAATGTACTATTTCACATCACTCATAATTACAACCATTGAAACTTTAAAAATTAAAAGAGCGTAACAAATTGAAAATAAAAATATCTTTAGAACTAGAAACTACCCTAAACCGCCATTGCCTGTAAGAATCACTATTAGTGCAACAAACACGATAATGAGGAGTTTGAATAGACTAATTTTTGTCAGGTTACATATCAAAGAATGAAATATATTCATTATAAATATGTTCATTATAAATATGGTCACTGAAAATATGGTGTTTGAAAATCTGATCATTGTAGATGTTGTCATTGGCCATATATCTAATATGTATACTGATGTTGTGTATTTTTATGTAGTAAAATTATAATAATATAACTCATAAGGAAATAAAAATATGATATTAAAATATAATAATTAAATATATTCATGAATTAAATATAAATATAAATATTATTATTAAAATATTATACAATGTATAAATAAAATTAAAATTAATATTTTTATATCAGTGGAGTAGTAAAATTAAATTTTAAAATATAAAAAATAATACTTTAAATTTTAATTGGTAAAGCGCATTTAGTGTAAAAGTATTTTTTTTTATAATAGCCATTTTTTAATTATTTATATTTTAACTTAAAATATTAAATTGGAAACTTTTAAAATGTTATTATTTTTGAACTAGTATATTAACATATAATAAATTATAAATTTATAATATAAAAATAATGATTAAAACCAACATTTTTCCATAAGAGATGACTTTTATGATATTTTTAATTTTTATTTTAAAAATTTATATCATTATTTTTCAATAATAATTAGATAAATAAATCTCAATTTTTTATTTTATAATATATATATTATATTATGATATATAATTTATATTTAAAAAAACATTTTTAGTTGAATAGTTCTATATACTCATATAGATAATTTTAAACCATTATTCATATATAAGTATGACACTAAATTTATGAAACATATTTATTTAAAAAATATGAATTTTATAATATAAATTAATGATTTAAAAATATGTTTAATAGTTCAAAACCCAATATTTTATATTTAAAAATTCATGTAATATTTTTTTCAAACATTTTTTTAATTAATTTCACATTTACTATATTAAAATTAATTGCTTAACTTTTTTTAAAATGAATATGAATAAATAGATTCCATATTTTTATCCAGTGGGTAAAAATGAAATAATCTGTACCACTTTATTTTTAGGTCATAAATATTATTTTACCTTAGTATAACAATTGTTACTATAGTAAACGATTAAATGGTAAAGATAATTACTCAAGGGATAAAGGGTTTGAAACATGTTTGAAACATGGATCGAATTGAGTGGTTGGTATATTAAAAAACATATCTCACCCTCCCCCAACTTAAGTTATTTTTTTCAAGCTGTATAACATGTTTAACATGTAGTCCTTTTATATTAAATTGAAATATTTTAAAAAATATCATTCCCACAACTTAAAATGGGACCTCTCGCTGACCCTTCAATACCAATATAAAAATTAGGTTTTTTTTTTCTAAAACTAAACCCTATTTCATTACCCTATTATCATATTTCACTCTCATTATATTCTGGTCACATGATATTAGCCTTATACCTTCCTTTCCCAAGAATCGCTCAAGAAAAACCCAAAGTTCTCAACATATGTTCAATCATTTCAGTAACATATTTTCCTTTTACATTTCCATTTCGAATTTATTTTTCCAAATATAATTTAAAGAATTATATATTTATAATATACCAAATATTTCTTATATTGTGGAAATAACACTAACCATCTCACCACTTTCAATAAGAAAACCAAAAATATTAATCATGCAAATTTGAGGACTATCGCCTCCACAACATAATGAGTTTTGATTTCATTTAATTACTTAGAAGAATGATCCTAAAAAGTAATTTAATATATAAGTATGATACTTATAAAATGTATTAGGTTATAAATATATTTAATATAATTACACATATATGATTCCATGTTTTGAAACAGTTCATAAAATATAAATGAATTTTTATTTTTATTTGGTGGATATAAAAAAACAAAAAATGCACTTCAAATTAAATTATGATATTGGGAACCAATTAAAGTAATTTTTTGGATGGATTTTAAGGCCTGATATTTTTCACTAAAGACAATGAGATCATTGGGAGCATGGGGATTCAAGAGCCCATTTCTTGGAAGGAAAAAGTTAGGTTTAGAGTTAGCTCACATTTAGGGATACTCGTGAACCTCACACCTTATAGTCATGTCAGGGTGCACATATTACGTAAAACATATCTCTTAAAAGTGAATGATCAAGTGAAAATATGTAGACAATTACATATTTTAGGTTCATGTATTACATATAGCTTGTATAATTTTTTTATATCCATGTTTGGGGGGAACCTTTTAGATATTATCTCCACATTGGTTGCACAAGGATTCTCAGACAATGAACCTAGCCATGAAAGTCCTTGTGCCTTTGGATAGTGGTTTTTCACAATTGGTACATGATGATCCAAATTCGCAACCACTTAAAATAATGTGAATTTACTATTTTCTCATCCAATATTTAATTGTTTTTCCTACATTCTTCTATCACTTCCTATGCACAACATCTATTTGAGCTCCCCCAGGGCTCTACCCATAGGCTATAATGGTTCTCCATCATCTAAGATATGAATCAATCATCAGTGATTACATTGTATCACACTCGGTTAGTCCATGAATCATCATTCTTCTTATATACTTTTCTTTCTTATTAATTTATGTTATTTAAATGGGAGTTCAAATGCCATATTTTTAGAGTGTTTATCTATTATCCTTATTTATCACATTGTACATTGAATGAAAGTATCATACCAAATGAGTGAATATTCCATGGTATATGTTATGTGTTTTATATATTTTATCTAAAAGTTTCACTTGTTTATAAAGTGTTCTAATGATGCCTCATGTCAAAAATTTCACATGTTTCTTTTTTTATAAAAATGGTGACATGAGTTGATCACCCATTTCATGCCCCAAGAAAGTTTATAAAATCCAAAAGACTTAGTACAAACATGAGGTGTAAATAGCTTATACTAGCAGAGATTGATGGAATACAAGAAAAGATAACCAAGAAGAAAAGGATATGATTTAAACCGGTCCCTATACCACCACTTGAGGTGTGTTAAAATATCTCCCAAATAATTTTTTTAAATTTATTTAAATGTAATGTTAATGGTAAGACCATGTCAATTTTCCCATATTGAGTTATGAAGTATGGCCATGAATAAATAAAGGGAATTTAATTAATTTTGAGAATCCTAGAATTAAATATATAGGACCCTGACAATGAGTCCCATGAAATTATCAAATGTTGATGAAATCATTTTAAGAAATCCATTTGGATGTGTGATATTAAATGTTTCATAGGATTATGTTTCATCCTATGTGACCAAAAGACCTCCAAATATATGATGGATTGTCTCTAATAATTTAATGATTAATGGTATGACAAATTGTAAATTACCATGGGAAATATTAGATGGAATATTTATAGTTATTAAATTTAGTGTTACTTATTACTAGTCCTTACTTGAGTGAAAATTGGAGTCTGATATGGAATGCGATATATGTTATTTTAAGGAATATGGAATTGAGTGAACTGTGAATGATTTATCAATGTTATACATGATGCTCCAAATAATTTAATTGTATTTATGGACCAAGGATTGATTTTGGGATGGAGGATGACCATGTACTATGCCTACCTAATGGATTTGGGCCATTTGATTATTTATTCTTTTTCTAGTCTAGTTTGATTGTATTTAATAAATACTATATTTTGACTACTTGTTTTATAACTCGTCAAGTTCATGCATGGTTTTATTATTTAGTGTTGTCATATTTATCTATTATTATTAGAAGTAATATATTATAATATTATGTAATCATTGATATATTTTTGTTTCTTTCATATTTAATAATTATCCAATGGGTATAGTATCACCATTGTACAACCTTTATACCCTCACTACTAGTCAATAGCCTCTAGAAAATGGGGAGGTGAAATTGAGCCTTTTTCATCAATTGGTCCAGTTATTATTTATCGAGTGAACTCAATTAGGATGTGTGAAAGGGGTATCAGAGAATTTATTTTTCATTTCATACTATTTTATGATTCAAGATAAGATACTAGGCGTGAGTAAGAACATGATAAATAGCTTGTGTCGGGTAACAACTAACCCACACACGATGGAAAGATCATGTTTCAAAGGATGGGACTATTGTTGCTATTTTTCATTATTATATTCAATTATTATTTCACCTTGAGTGGTTGATTTATTTTCACTAGCTACTCATTTCTGAGATTTTCCACTTGGAATGGTATGGAAAGATATAGGTTGTGTTAATGCATCATTTTCAGGCACATAATATTCAAATTTCATTAGAATTATTATCTATGTACCATAATTATGTGTTTTGAAACTTATATGAATCTATTCTATGTTAATGTGATATATTTATATGTTATATAATGATATATGGTTGGATAAGTAACGTGTTTGTATCAACCCATATTATTTTCCCATATATCACGATGGTTATATTATTTTTTACTAGCTATAAATTAATTTTTTTTACATAAAATGCTTTTAAAATGGTTAACAAGTTATCATGAAAGAAATTTTTAAATGTTAATGAAATTGTATTAAATAAATAAATTCCAATTATTAATTATGGATGCTAGTTAAATATTGTGTCAATTATAACATATAATGGATTGTACCATCATAAATTGGGAATGGTGACCCCTGTAAAAAAATATTTTTATGCTTCACCCGACCCTTGTAGGTGATTTTTAACATAATATGCCTATGACACAACCCTGTAGATGGTGTGTTGAAATTATAATTATTTAGCTATTTATGGTATTCAATTAAATGGGATTACAATTATAATTTATATATTTTTTCCTCCATTAATTGGGAATGGATAAAAATATAACTAGACCTAGTATTCGAATGAAGGGACCCTCATAGGCCACCTTTATCTTTATAATTCATGGTATATAACTCTGGGGGTATGATTATGAAAAGTAATTATGGGTATTTGGTGATTTAATATAAACTAATACCCTGATTCATATAAATTAATGGTGGAATTTTACTTAACATATTCCCCATTGAATGATAAAATCCATTTTAGTTGTTTAAAGGCCTTTATAATATGAGTTTTTTGTTAAATAATATTCCATCTATAAGATACAGTGTTCATTCCTCTATATCCTTGAATAAAAATTTCCTTTAATGAAGCCTGGTTGTGTGAAATTATGGATAAATGAGTTGTTTAAAGTGGTAATAATGAAATAATTTTCCTATAATTCCTTGAGGAGTTGGTTAAATAATGTTCCTAATGTAGTTCAAAAAATATATACCTCTATCAATGGCACATGATATATCTTTATTTGAGCCTCTTAATTACTTTAAATAAAAGATTATTTTTATAAAGTAATAAATAAAAACTTATCCTTGGTTTTGATAATGATTAATCCCTTTTAAGGGATATATTTAGATATCTATGATTGGTAGCATGTATGGAATTTTGGATGTTTCTCGTAAGGTTCAGGGTCATGCGTACATTAATTTGGACAAATAGGTTATGTGGTATAGACTTGTTAAAGTTTAGGCATTCATCTAGTTTAAAATATGAGGCATTGTGTTAATATGAGGGGTAAACACATTTTCGTAGTTCCCATGGAGATAAAAAGCTAGTATACTTTTTGAGCTGATATATTAGGGATGTTATGTTCAATTATTTGATTGTTTTAGTTGTGTCGTACTCTTATTTAAATGATACCCTAGGTGGGTGGGTTTTTTTGGTAAATTGAACCTAAATGGGTTATTTTCATATGTAGATAACTGATGAGTGTTATATTTTATCATTTTATATTGAAATTGTGATAATCTAGGGAGAAATATAATTTAAAGAATATTATAGAGAAGTATGGCCTAATAGGATGATTCTTGGTAGTTGATTCCATTAAACACATGCTAACATATTTATACCCTTATCAATCAATGATATTTTTACCTGACATAGTTTTCTTATCTTTGGAATGAGTTTTTAGGCATGTTTGATGTAGTGTAATGTAATCCCTTGAGTGGATTATGGATCTCGGGTGAGATTTCTTAGTTCTAGGTAGACATAAAATGAGGCCATGTAATGTGTTTCCAAGCATAGGGATTTGTAGGAGACCTAGATGCACTTTGTTTTGATTAAATCCATGGTTAGTCACCTATGTTTAGTTTAATCGAGGGTAAACTACATGGGAGGATGGAGATGGTTTATGGATTCCTTAAATGTGATGATATTGGATTTTTGATCATTTATAGATAAATTCATAATAGGTTATCATGTTTTACAAAGTATACATGGTGACTCCTACTATTTTTGAGGATACACCAGGGATTATTTTCTCTGAAGACTGTCATGGATAGACATAGATGTTTCCTTACATACCCTAGTTGACCAGTAGTTGTGAAATTAACACTGGAATTTCTAAATTGATTCCCTAAGGTGGGAGGAAGTCTAATTTGGATGAAAAATCACACACATGATAATTTATTATGGAGGGTTTGGTGTGGTTCCCAATTCATAACATTGGATTCCCTATTTTTTCTTGGTGGTTTCCAACATGTTTTTTATGGAACTAAAATATCCCAATTACTCCCTTGTTTAATATTTTTCATGATCCTTATTTCTAAATTCTAGAGTTCATTGTTAGATATCTTCAATAACACTTATGGACATACATTGGTCAACATGATGGGATTTAGGTCTCATATTACCTTTTTAGGGGAATTAATTCTTATTCTCAAACTTTCATATAGATTTGTGAAATATTTATGAATTACTTATTAAATACCAAATATAACACATGTGGACCTTAAATTAAAAATAAATTATTATCAAGTATGGATTTTAGAATTAACTATATGTATACAATTTTATTCATTGATTATGAATCCTATATGAATCTGAGGTTCCCCACTGATGAAACAATTTTTTATATGTGGATTATAGATTCTTTGTTCATTAATTTTTATTATGTTGGTTTTAAGCCACACAGCAGGGGGCTCTGAAAATTTTCATCATCTCGGGAGATGAATATTTTTAGGTTAATATCTTTTCAACGAGGTGGGATTCCTATATATACCTTTTATTGGAATAAGAACCCATAAATTTTGGTTCCACTTAACATGACAAATCATACATTTTATGTTCATTTGATCGAGGATCAAACCATGTAGTTAAAAATTATGTGGAAATTATGTATAGGAGAATGGTTCCTAGTCAAGGAAAAGTTTGGGACATATATATAAGTGTCAAAAATGAACTTGAATATATTTTTCCTCCTAGGGTGTAGGTAAAACTACTGAAGAATTAGAAAATAAAGAATCCATGTAATTTTTGGGAGTTGGGTTTGAACCTCATGGAGGCTTCCTATCTATCCCATTAATAAAGTAATCAAATCTTATCTATTTTTTTATATTATGGCTTAAAAATATGGAGTCCATTTTAAGGTTTTTTAATAGTTTATATGAACCTTTGAGTTAGATATAAGTCTTTGAGGACTAACACCTATGGAGGTCCTCCGATGGTTTTTCTCAAAGGGTATATTCCCCATTGGGATGGATACCTACATTTAAGTACCTACACTAATGGTGGAACTTTAATGGTTTGTATCATAGTGGATATGTCTCTTTAATATGGATATATGTATTTGAGGACCCAAACCTATGGAGGTCCTTTAAATGTTTGTCTCTCATGGGATATTGTCCTTTGGGATGGATACATGGCTTTATGGGACCACATTATTAGGGGAATTTAGGGAAGGAGATAGGAAAATCTGGAAAATTATTCTATACTAACATATGTATATTATCATGTTGATTTCAAGATATTCACTAAAATCTAATCCCATTTGAGTTATTATACCTTTGATAAACTAGTGTAAGTGGAACATCTATAAAACCACGCAATCTCTTTCATCCACTAGTGGATGATACTTAGACTATAGGGGAGAGAAAAATATTTTATGTGCCCATATCCTCTATTATTTTCAAGAACTAATTTTAGGATATATGTAACTATGAAAATAATTCCCATAGGAATGACTTGGGGCTTACTCTACAAGGGTTTCTCTACTTTCTGTTTCATAGATGATATAAAGATATAAAATTTTCCCTCATTATAGGGAGAGAGAGGTGGATCCCCTCACTTCCTAAAATTGGGAGTCCCTTGGTGCTACCACCATGGTTTAGGTCTTCATTAATGTGGGAATGTATAATTGAAAACATTGTGGGTATCACACCCATTAGTTAGGAAAAATGAACGACCTTTGTTACCATGGGAATGTATAATCGAGAAGACATTGTGATGTTCCCTATAATCAAATTATTTGTATCTAGGGAATTAATGAGAGGATTTGGCTTAGTCCCCCAAAGATTAAGGACCAAAGGAAGAGGTTCCCTACCAATGGTGGCATAAAAAGGCACAAAATAATGTCTCATATAGGAGTATATTTTTTTTATAGAATATGGGTTTCATAGTTAGGTCATGGGAGAGAAGGATGTCCTTCAAGCAGGGTGGACCTAGGCGGACAGATGGTGTATCCTGAAAGGCGGAATAGGGAAAACAAAAGGTATCCTTGGGTGATGGACAACCAAGAAAATAACACTTGGTTGGGGCCTTGATCTAGGCTTCAAGTGTCTCATTAATAACATCTAGATGACTGGTTATCAAATTTATAGATCAAGAAGGGGACTTATCCCTAGCATTCTAGGACTTGGCGAGATGGATCAAAGATTTAGTTTTTGACTAAAATACTAGGGGAAATATTATATCTCTATCCTCATTAATATTATATTCTACAAAGGATTAAGGAACTACCTAATGGTTTAGAGGAATTGGTTTATGTAATAGGTATTGAAGAGATTTGAGGCTTCCTCGACACTTCCAATAATTTAAAATGAGATTCCCATGTGACCTATTTATTGGAAAATTCGGTACATAGGTCGAAGGAGGTGGTTCACACAAGTGGATCATGAAATTTACTCACTTAGGTAAGAGATATGGGAGTTATTGGGCAAGCCTGATGGGTCTCATAGGTAGGACTAGTACGAGTCTTTGAAAAAAGGAGGGGTTTGTGTGTGTGAGCTGGGAAATAGATGTGCAACTTGTGTGATAGAGATGGGTAAAATAACTACACAAGATCTCATCTTAATTCGTTGGAAATATTCAACTTATAACAACCATAAATTTTGAAGTGTTAGTATTTTTAGTCTCCATGAGAATTAAAATAGATACTTTTAAAACAAAATACACGTTATTATTATGTGCTTACACCCTATTGTGGTGTTTCTAGATGCCATGAAGTTCACAGAAGAACCTAAAAAATGGGTTTTAAGGTGTTGATACATTTTTATTTACAATTTAAAAAACATATGGATTACTCATGGAGTTAGGTTATCAACACCATTCTATATGGTTGGGAAATATTTTTGAGGAACCTCTATCCTTTTATACATTAGAGTTATTATGTAACATAGTAATATAATATTCTTTCTTTTTAGTAACAGAGACACATTTCTACTCAAACTAGACATTTTCATTGTAATTGAGGATAATATCATCAATGGTATAAAAAATTTCATGGAACACAATTTTTTATTCCAATAAAATCCCCCACTTATAATTTTATTCATTTATAATGAAATTATTTTGATTCTAACGTAAATGTAGAGATCTTTGACACATTCTAAAATTATTTCATGGGATTTTTAACAATATAAACTATAATAGGATGCTATAATTTATTACAAGGTATGCGGACCTAGAAAGAGTAGTTTAACTATTTATAGAGTCATATGAAGGCTCCAAAAAACATTGTGTCATTTTATCATCTACCTAATTTATTCCTAAGTTGAATACCAATAAAAATTAGTGAGTAATAAATGGATTTTTTTTATGCTTCCCTTTTTAGGTTTTCAACCTAACCATCTCAATGACTCTTTTTTAATTGGTCAATTATTTCCTAAACTGTACAGAGTGAACATCTAGTGAGTTGTAAATCAATATTTTATCCTTGGTTCCCATGGAATATTTTTAGACTCATGGTTAATAAGTATCATTGAATTGGATTTTGAAAGTCTTGAAATCTATAATAATGATAATATTGGTTTAGGTTGAATAGCATTTACCATGAGTTATGGGATAATTACCCAAGCTAGTCTTACTTACTGAGAATGTTTTGACATTATTATGATCCAAAAATGGGGAATTTGATTAATTATTTTTAAAATCCAGATCTAAAACATGATATGGGACAAATATATATGGAGTGAACATGGGAAATGTTCAAAAACCAGATTCTAGTGCATTATTTTTTGGGATTACAGAGATATAAGAGGTTTATCCTAAGGAATAATGTGACTTTGGATCATAGGCCTTTCAGTGGGGACTTATGAAAATCCAAAATAGGGAGTATCAATGCATAGTAAGAAGAAGGTGTACCCAAGTATCATAAGTTCTATTATTGATGGTCAAGGGGGTTTGTAGTGATCAAAATTTCATAGGACCACAAAGGGTGGTTTATGGAAGGAATGTTTCTCATAATGAGGGGAACATCTATGCTAGAACAATCCATGAATGATGAACCCATACTATACACATTTTATTTTCATGTAAAGAACTAAATTATATTTTGAACATAATATTAGAAAGGAGTATTCCTAGGAGTTATCATAACATCCTGAACTGATGGGGGTTCTATCCATGAATTGGGTGACAAAAATGTTTCAGCTACTTTAGCAGTTGGGCCTATAATATAGAATATATGCATAATCATTTATCTTGATGGAATGATAATCATGTTGTATATTTTAATTTTTGGTGATTTGGTGGATGACCAACATTTATAGAAAATTCTCTCCCAATTAGGGTTAAATCATCGAGAAGTTTATTATCATTAAAACAAGACATGGACCATGAAGTTTAATTTCCCACTATAAGGATTTTGAGGGCTATAATTTAACTTCATTTAGCATTGATTTAATGACTGGTGATTTTCCATTTCACGGTGTTTTTTCCAAGAATGTTCCATCATCTCCATGTATGATGATGGAAAGATATAAGCTTCAATTGAGGGTCTTATATATCTTAAAACATATATAGGAATCATATGAAAGAAATGTCTGTGGAGCATGTTCAAAAATTTGTATGCGACATGATATTGTCAAGGCTTACAAAGATATAAGATGTTTATATTGAGGACGAATATTCCTCTAATTGATAAGAATTTTGGTAGTGACTTCTACAAATCCAATATAGGGATTATCAATTCATTAACAAACAATAACATTCTCAGTTTGATAGGGATTTTGGGGATGACTTATTAAAATATAAACATGGAAGTACCAAATCATAGTAAACAAAATCTATCCTCATGTTTTAGAAATTCTATTACTGATTGAGATGGAATGCTTATGGAGATTGAAAATTTCCTGGACATATATTTCGGTCTGTGTAAGGATGATTTTTGGGAATAGATGAAGAATTTCATGTTTAAATCACCCATGAATGGTAGAGAAATGTATTGTATACATGTTTAACCCATATATAAGGAAGGGTGTTTTTTTGTTGTGAGTCCCAATACATAGAATTTGGGAATTGTTACATAACTTGTTATGATGACAATCAATCAATACATATTTTTAGGAAATATTACCCACACTAAATGAATTCTTATATATATAAGGGTATTTGGTGAATACAGGATCATGATCAGGGTATAAACATATACTGGAGTCTCATGAGAAAATATATTTCACACATATGAGAGTGAGGGTTTTTGGTATCATTGTTCGACCAGGATATAGGATCTGGGTATCATTATATATATTATTAAAGTGATAATCAATCCTCATGTAATTCTTAGATTTAAATCATGAAAGAGATATAAACCATGCAGTTTAACGTCATGTGGTATTGAAGTACAAGTTCTCTATTAAGTTTTTAAAGTAGTACCATACTTACCCTAACATGAACTAATACACATTGATCAGGTAGAAAATAATTTATCAAAACCCATAATTCCATGTGATCTATACTCTATGGGGAAAACAAGGAGTGGAAAATGTTCATTTCACCACACAAAGGTGATTAGAAGGAACAGGAGTGGAATTTGATCATGTATCGGAATGACCAGGATGTAGGATCTATGAATCTCAACAAATCTCATTATAATGAGAATCATGTTGTATGTTGTTTTGGGTAACCTTGAATTTTAACATCACAGAGAAAGGATGATATTTACCCAATGTTTAAAAGAAGAATTAAATCCCTATAAATATTCTCCAGGAATTTGAGGAATCGTCTTGTGAGGGTAATACCATGTTTGTGACATGAGGCTTCCTAATCTATTTACCCAAGGTATCCTATGCTTGTTACACAGGATAAGACTAAATTTTAATATCATGCACTGAATATGTTTTCATATAGTTTAACTTATTTTTACCGGAATGATAAGGGTGTCTTGTAGTTTTAATTCATACGGCTAGGACCCAAAATCAAGGAAAGGGAAATTGATATAAGTTCTATAGATCCATGGATGTTTTGACATACTTTAGATGTGAAAAAGTAACTTTCAAACCATGTTCTTGGTGGTTTTCATATCATGAGGACTGATATGGGACAAGAACACAAGGAGTGACTACATACAACGTTTGAAAAGAGGGTTATAACAAAATATCATCATCTTTTAAGAAAATAGAATGGGTTTCTCCTAAGTACAAATGCACCTAAAACTGCTAGGATATATTCAAGTATTTAGAAAATAGAATGGATTTATCCTAAGTAAAAATGTACCTATAGCTGGTAGGACCTTTTTGGATAATTATATAAATCCAAATTGGTTTTTATGAATGCATAATGAAAAAACTGAATTCTCTAGATGGAATTTCCTTTTATGGGTGACTTATGAAATTCTATGCAATGGTGTATCAATACATAGGAAAAATAAACCTATCCTCGAGAATATAAAATTATATCATTGATGTGAAAGGAAATTGTATGGATATTTGAATTCCACATGATAAGGGGTATGATGTAATGAAGGTCTATTTATGAGAATAATGGATCCATTTGGACTAGGATTGGATCTGGAGAGTGCAGTCAACAATATAGATCATTGTTTACTTGATGTATTGGGTGATTTTACTTTACATCATAACTATGACCAAGACATAAAGTCTGATAATCAATACATATACCATTGAGATGAGAATCACACCATAATTATTTATATAGTGGAGGTGTGGTGGATGATGAACACTAAGGATTGTGATATGCTCAAACATGGAATGAAATGTTATGTAGTTATATTTTCTGAAACAAGGATGTGAACCATGTTGTTTTATGTCAGTAGCAAGGATGTTTTAATATTTCTTAAAATATTATGATTATGATGTTAGACTATGCAGTTTAGAGTCTTACATTTTGGACTATGATGTCATATAGTTATAGGTTGTAAGACTACGATCATTTGGAGTTCCTTTTAAGGTATTACAACTAGGACCAAATGTCATGTAGTTTATCATCTTTAAAAAAGGATTAAATATGTGACATTTATGGTAATGAATAAAATACCAATGATTATATATTGATTAAAATCATGAAAAAAAGATATTGTTATATAGTTTAATGTCTTGTGACTAGAATTTTAGGTTTTATAGTATACAATGTTAATTATTGGACTATGATATCTTGTATTTTTAGGTTCTATGATTAGGACCATATGGTGTGTATTTTATGGTATTGAATCATAGACCAAATATCATTTAGTTTATCATCATGAAAAAAGGATGAAATATGTTCAATTTATGGGTGTGCATACATGTGTGATGTTGTTATGTAGTTTAACATCATGCATCAAACACGTGAATTATGGATTTATAACATTAATTATTTATTGAAAAATAATTAATTAGTAGGGTTGTATCAAGAACCCCATCCCTGAAAGTCCAAGTATAATCTTTTCTTGATTAGACCACATTTATTATATAAGGTCCGCCAAACATTGGTTCATTATTTGGAGGATTCTTCCCTGGTATCGTTAGGGTCCTAAGGACCATTAATAGCTCTATTTGGAGGAATGGTAAAAATAATAATTTCTTGTAAAAATACCATGTTTTATAATTAGGGTGGAATTCAATGGGATTAAAAATAAAGATAAATTTTTCATCGATTCAGTCCAACTCATCCAACTATTTTTGGGATTTCTTATTTTTTGATAATTAATCACAGATGGCCACAAAAAGTGAGGGAAATTATAACTCAATGGGGGACTTATTTTTTCCCATATATTAGTGAATATGAGGTTTCCCATGTGGTTGTTCTAGTTGTATCTTTGTAGGACCAAAAGGAATACAATATATTTTTAGGATATGTCTTTTGATCTTCAACCACCATATGATAGAGTATGATTGATGATGTAATTTTGATGGCCTTTATCTGTCAATTATCCACTGAAATATAGTGAGAAAAATGGTTGGAATTGATATTATACCATGGATATAACATCTCTAACTCTACATAATTTAAATTGGTGTCACTTTTCATCAGTTTCATGTGATTGACACAAACTCCAGTGATAAAATTGGCTTTCAAGAAGCTAACCTTGATTTTGGTCATGAATTATTTTTGCGGTACAAATTCAACCCATTTAATGTAATATTGGATAGTAGTGAGGACATATTTTAATTGAACAACACTATCTGGAGGATATGACTCCATGAAATCCACTCCCCATAGTAAAAATGGCTAAGATTATTTCGATGCATGAAGTAATTTCAGGGGCTGATGGATGACGATTACATGCAGTTGGTAGAAATAGAAATTTTTATTGAATTTTGTTCAATACTACATAATTTAAGGCTAGTAGTATCCAAGCCTTTGTATTTGATTGAAAAGCCTAATCTATGATTGGTGGGAACTACATGCTATCATATGTTCTTCTTTCTCGATAGCCATAGTCTCTTATCTATCTATGCACCTAATAAATACTCCATTGAATCAGCATTTAAAGAGTACTTTATGGTGATTTATTTCTTCATAAATAATGATGCTGGTCACACATAATTGGGATTCATGTATTCTAGATTTGTCTAATTAGAGAACACCATTGTGAAGGTAGTCTACAATGGGATTTTTTTCTATGTAGTTATAGGATATCTTGGTTCAAATATGGAATTAAAATTGATTATTTATTGAATTCTGACGAAATAAAAATGAGACAATATTATGGTGAGAAATATTGATGAATGCTTCATACCATTCTAGATATCTCAAATCCCTAGATTCATTCACCAATATGTCTTCCTAGGAATTATATGATTTTGGTACATGATTCAATGTTGGTTCTGATGGGAATTACACCATTAGTCCTTAGACATATTTGAGAAGAGATATTAGATCATCTTTTTTGATATCATAATCCATGTAGATCTTCCTGATTAGAAACTCAGAATCATCTTTCACCTTCAAGTGGTCTACTAGAATTTGATGTTCCAATTATATACCTACAATGAAGTCTTGATATTCTAAATCATTGTTTATAAAACATTATTTTAATAAAAAAAATTTAAGCAAGACAAACATTACTAGAGATATGAGAATGAATCATAACTGAACTTTTTAGAGATTTGGGTCTTCTATCATCTTCTCAGTTGGGATTTTGGATGAACTGTCAAAATAAATTTCCCATATGTGTGTGTGTGGGGGGGGAATATTGAATATATAATATCTATTAATCATTAAATTCTATGTTCAATTGATTATCATTTTAAAGTTCATATTCTGCAAAGAAGTGTATAAAATCTTATCCTTTTACCAAGTCTGAGTCACACATGGAGTATCAAACTGCTACTATAAACAACACACTCTGCCAAACGTCTAGTCAACATAATATATCTTAGGTTTTATTCTAGTTGGTTGTTGTGATAGATAAAATGGATCTTGTGGTGGTTCATTTAGTAACCTTGCTTCTAAACCAATAAAATTTACACTAGACAACAATTCTTGATATATAAATAACATGTCTCCATATTGTACATAGTTTTACTGAGATAATAAAGGATGTTTTCATTCCCATCATTATTGTTTTGGGAAATGAAATATCTTAGTGATCATTATAGGGTTGTCACATAAAAATGAGCTACTTCCCCTTAGTAGGAGGAATCAATACTGGTGGTATCAATATATATTTATTGACACTATCAGATGCTTCCTGAGAGTACTTAGTCCATTGATATGTGACCCCTTTTTTTATTAACCTATTGAAGGAAAAACACTTTCCTGTGAGGTTAACTAAATTTTTTCAAATGTAGGAGAGGTTACCATATAATCCCCTAAAATATTCTAGGTTTCTAGGAGGTTATATATATTAAGGATAACCTTTTTATTCACATGATCTACTTCTATACCATGATGGAATAACACGAAACCGAGAAACATTCTTGTGGTAACTACGAACGTTCCTTTTAAGGGGTTCATTTATAGGTTTTGATATTGTAGTTTGTTAAAGATGGTCTGAAGATAATACAAGTGTTCAAAACACTATCGATACATAACCACCATATCATCTACATACGATTTGATAGAAATTAGTAGGAAATGTTGAAGATGTGATTCATGTAACATTAGTATGTAGGACCATAATTCATTAAAAAAAGGGAATTACCTGAGAGAAATATACCAGTTGTGATGATGTAAATGAAATGGATTTTTTTTATTCAGGGTCCATTCATATTTGATTATTTCTTTAATATACATCCATGAAGGAGAGGGCTTGATATCCAGCCATTTCATTGATCAGAAGTTCCATAATAGGCAATGGGAAGTCATCTCTCATATAGTTTCTTTTGATATGTCGGAATTTGATGTAGTAAAAGATTATAGCATTCTTATTCATTAAAAATAATATATTGTCTTTTTATTTGTGATACTAGACTTTAAGAATGAATATGTCCTTGATAATCTTGTTGAAATCAACCTCAATTTTGGTAGTATGAGTTAGGTGTGTCTTTATGGCTTCCTATTTTCATCCCGAGTGGTATTTTTGAATGAATAGGTGGTGATTGGCCACCATAGGGTCAAGGATTAGAAATTTAATTTAATTCAAATAATAATTCCCTGATGTTGATTCAAAAAAGTGTGATATACCACTTCTTTATTAGAATACATTCCCACACTAATGAATGTTGATCAATAGTTCTCTACTTAACCCATGATTATTTTTTTGAGTTGGTGAATTGTAGTAGAGAAACCATCCTTGAATGCTGAAGATGAATCCATGAGGTCCTCCATCTATTTCTCTTCCCCCTTATCTTACACTTCATCTTCCTCTTCTACATTACTTCTAGCGGGGCAGGTGATGAAGGAAATTTATCAATGTTAGGAGAAAATTCAACATTTTAACATCTAAAAGGTCAAGTAGATTTATCTTACCCAACTGATGATGTGGGGTTTCTTTGAATACCTAGAGGTGAGAAGAGGGATAGATAATGAGTATCTATACTCTCTCCTAGTGACATAATGACTTATTTTTACTTAATGTATGTGGTCAAGATTTTGTTAAGATTAGGTGATGAAATGATGGAATCCTCACCTGAGATTTTACAATTATCTAGAGAGTCAGTGAAATTTTCAGTGTTGTTGGGTTTAATAATCATGAATAATAACATGAAGTTTGTTGAATAAATTTTTAATCTTGGCCAGTGACTTCAATCTGATTTATGATAAGAACATATTCATCACTGAGCTATTTTAATGTATTGGATAGGGTCATTTATTGACCATTTAGGGAAGTGACATGAGTGACACCATCATTCATGGTTTGTTACCTTCCATCTAGTAGTATCCCATGTCAATATATTGTGATTCAAAGTATTCAAGTAGGGATTTATTAGCATTAAACATCCCAATTGATCATTAATTCAATATTTTAGGCATTGGTGCTGTGATGAGGGGAAATTACACATGATCAGGTAACAAAGTCCTTCATTGAAATTTTTTGAAATCAGTATCATGCCAAACAACTAGAAACATTATTTCAAATACAAGGTTTCTGAAATATTATCTATTTTTTATTCTACATAGGGTATTTTTTAACTCTTTTGTTAACATGTTGTGTTATTGAGAAAGTGGAAAATTTTTCCTAGCTGTAACCCAATTAACGAATTGTCTTGAATTGAATGAGTTTGAATTATTATCCATTATTAACAAAATCTAATCTAAAATCAATATTTTTTATTCTTACAGAAATATATGAGGACCTGACATGTCATTTTATGAAAATATATTCATATTTATTCAGGAAATATTTTATCATGTGGAATTATTCAGGATCGATCTTTGTAAGATATATTTCAGTAGTACTAACCATGACGTCAAACACTAGAGGTCTCATAAACACCTCCCTGAGAGACTCACGAAGAACTTTCGGTAGAAATAGAGAATACAAGATTGATAACAAGGCCAAAATTGGGACTAGTTTCTTTATAATGTCATACTTGTGGGATAATGGTCTTCAGTTCCCAACACGAGGCATATCTCTCTTTGGATATTTAGAAACTAAAGCACTTGAAGTCAACTTATTAGTCCTTTGAACATGAGTTAAAGGGACCCATATCCTTGGGTGATTAGGAAAAATATGTCTTTCTAGTTGCTGAGTTTGATTGGATAACTATGTCCACTCTAATGGATCTTTTAGGATATCCAGGTCAGGGTGACCCCTAAAAGATGTGGGGGAAATTTTATTTTTCCTCTAGGCCCTTTGGTGGGCTCTCCCATGAGTTTTAGTGATATTGATAGTCAAATAAGGGATGTGGCCAGGATATTGAGTTCTAACATGACTTTGTCTTTCCCTATATCATTATATCCAGTGAACTCTCCCTCTAGACACCCAATCGAGTTTCAGGAACATGGGTTTGTGGTTAAACGGATCATTGGATAAGGGATCCATTTTGCGAAATAGATTAATAGAACCAAATATTAATTTTTCCATTGGTGAGGATTCTATCTCACATGTCAAATTGTGTTTTATCATTTAGTGGGGTGGTACATGTAGTTTAAAGACTAATGGAATTAAATATGATAGAATCAATGATAAAATTTTTCCTTAGTACAAATTCATATTCCTTTTTTTGTTTCCCATCCTTCCAGCCATGTTTCTTTTTAAGAGACTAGATTTTAGAAGAAAACGGTACTGGCTATGTCAATTTTTCCATAGTGGATCTAGCTGGGGAATATTTGGTTGTTTTATCTATGCTTAGAGGATAACATGAGTATATTTGTTTTTATTTCTAGTCATCTAATTAATGAAATTCTAGAAATTCATCTTGGTAACATCCAACCACTAACTATCTTCCTACTGATTGGTGGATAAAACACACACTACCTGTATGGGTTGTATTCCCATATTCACATTCCTAGAGTCCACCATTTTTTAGGTTGTCTTTAAAAGTAAATAATTCCTCGAAAGTGTGTGGAAATGTCCAATGCAAGGGGAAATATTTCTGGAGATCATCGAGAATAGCCTAATTAGGCCTCTTGGGCATTAGAAACATGAGAACGTTTTTTTGAAAGACGTGATGATAGAGTTAGGGAATTTCTCATCCCAAAATGAATAATTTTTTTTCCTATTTACTCAATATAGTTTTTCCACTTCTCCTTTTGTTCTTCTTGAAAAGGAAAATATTGTTTCTGATACTCATGAGGGGTGACTAAAAATATGGTGTGGTATTTTGGGTTGGATCTAGTGTAAGAGATAGATGAATCATGACAGTTATAGCCTCTTTTTTCACTTTCCCATCCCACGATCTAATAAAATTATTCAGGACTTATCCTCTGTTAAAAAGATGGATTCTTCAATTATTTTAATAACTATCAAATGATCCTCTAACCCACTTGTATATTTCATAGGGATGTGTGGTTTTCACAACTCACTATGAATATCCTCTATACAAATAGGAAATAAATCTTCTTGGGGAATACATAGGTTTAAGGATTAGGTCATTGACTTCCATAAAGAAATGAAATCAAAGACCCTATCATTCAATCACTATTTTTATCTTGAAAGGACAATGACTATTTTATTCTATATAATTTAGAATAATTCAAAGATAAACTACCAATAGAGATCCTCCCATCATGTGATTGACCAAGACAGCAAGCTAGTGTACTATATGAATGTTTTCCCTTGCAACGTTTAATTGAATCACCTAAGTTTCATATATTCTTATTATACAGCTGTTTCCCTAATCGGATCCCAAATGGGCCATGAAATTTATTTAAGGTTTCTCTAGGTCCCCTTATTATTTTGAAATTAAAAATTTTATTTTCTAAAAGTTTTGTGGGATAGGGGTTGAATCCACCCAGTAGGGATTATAGTTTCTTTTTGGTTGTTCCGATGCATAGGGTTCCTCTATGTCTTCAAATTTAGATTCCAATGACTCATTAGTATTGGAAATACCTTAAGAGAGATCTTGTTGATGTGGATTTTTAACAGGTGGAATAACATGTATGGCTATATGTGGTAGATTAATTTATACTCACGGTGGGTAACCTATATTGGATGGTCCATATGGATTTGTCTAACCTAACCCTGGTTGTGGAACCAATGAAGGGAACTCTTGATATCTTGAAATTTTTGGGTTCAAATATATTGGTATTCTTTATCCTACATTGAATGGATGTTTTGGATCCATTTCTATTTCTAAGGTGAAACCAATTGGTTGAGGTATGCTGGATTGGAGACCTATTTGAGTTTTAACTTGTAAAATATATATAGTAGGGATACTTCCTCAGATTAAATTTGCATTTATTTTTCTCAAATCCTTTATCTCTTCCTCCTATTGAGAAAATATTTCCTCAACTATGAAGAGTTCATCCTTTCTAGTATGTGGGCGAGGAATGAAATTACCTTTATCCTTTTCTTTTTAGGATTCTCATCGAGTCAGAAGTAGTTGTGAAATCAAGGGAATCCCCAAATTCATAAAAATTCTCTGGTTTTGGCTATTTAAACCTTCATCTTCAACCATTACAGTGTCAACCAAAATTCAAATAGAAAGTTCCTTATACTATTCCCTTTTATCATCCTCATGTTCTGTAGCATCTTCATGGTTGGTTCAAATAGTGTTCACTGATGCATAACACATTTATATAATTTCATTAGCCATATTAAGAGGTTGATTTTTATTATGACCACCACAAGGCCATTTCCTTTCCTTTCCATTCCTCTTAAAATAATCTGATGGATGATGACATGAAGGGAATATCCATACAATTTCATCATGTGGTTTTCAATGGAGGAATTTGATTCATAATGTAGGGTGAGTTGGAATGATCCATTTTTTGGCCCTCCCCCTAAACAAGAAAACATAGAATTCTCTTGAGGAGGATGAGGTTGAGGTAAAAGATCTCCCAACCTTATGATCTTGATCCGCTTCTTTTCTATTTTAAAAACCTTTCATTCTTGGATTTTTTCTCTCAGTGGTTGTGTAAAAAATACCCTATACTTGTGGGATGGGATTGTTCCTCGACTGTCGTGGATACTACTATCATGTCATTTATCATGATTTTATAGAACATCATTTATATATGACTAATTGAATACAAACATTTTTATTTATTTTGTCGAATAAAAAACTCAAAAATATATATCATGAGGGTATAAAGTAGTGAAGTCCCAAAGAATCATTAACAATAAATATGATTCCCTCCATGGGACATGAACCCAAGTTAAAGAATTAAAATATACTATGAATCGAGGGAGCTATGAATGCAATGAAATCAACTACCATGTTGCCTTCCCACCAAGTATGAGTGATCTCTGTGTGGGAGCCCATAAGCTGTTTTCACTTCCTGATAATGTAAAAATTATTCTAGGGATAGTTTTTCATTCCTAATAATAAATTATAGAGGATTATTGAGTCTATCTCCACCGCCTTAAGGTTACGTGCCTTTGTTTTCATAACTCCAGCCCGGAGAGCATGGTAAGGGCCTCCTCTTTCACTACATCACATTGACCATACCAGGAAGAGAAGGAAGATAATATGAAAACCTTTATATCCCTAATAACACCTCCACCATGCATCTCCCCACTGAGAAGAGACCTATCCATGTTTATTTTGAAAAAGCAACTGGGACGATGACAATGGACCAATACCCCTACCCCTTACTGGTCTGATTAGTAACAACATGATTTAAGAGAGAAGGCCTAACCGAAAGGGAATCCTAGCAGTCAGCACACATGATGACCAAGTCCAGCTACATATTCCTCATTTTGAAGGTGATTCTAGTATGAGATCCTATTGCATTACTGTGGAGAGCATCGTTCTGATCCTTCTATACGATCCAGCAATCCACCATAAGGATAACAACCCGACCTTTCCTCTTGGCCCCCCGATCACCCGCCCTTTGGAACCACAAGCTGAAAAAATCGTTGAGTGTGTCTCTTTGATTATCCCAGCCTTTGAGGACACCATATGCCTGCCACACCCATCTTGCCCAATCGCTGCCTACAAAGAGGTGCCCCGATGATTCCAGATTTGGATCCCTGCAATAATAACACATGGATGCCAAGATCACTCCCACGTGTTGAATCATATCATCCATGGTTAAATCATTATGTCTTAGTCTCCACAATAGGAAATTGAATTTGGATGGAACCTCCTAGAAACATAGCATCCCCCTTCAAATATATTGTAATTTTGAAAGGATTTGATTCCCTTAATTTTGAGGTTTTCTCAATTTATTTGGATACATAATTCATGAGTCTTTTGATTGTTTCATTTGTTATGGATTGATTCCTTCAAGAGTTGTTCAGGGTCAATTTTTTCTAAGCATACCTTCTATTGTGAATAGATCCCATTTCTAGAGGCCAACCTGATGCTAGCACATTATATGATTTCCCATTTGGTAGAATTTTCCAATTATGGAGAGAGATGAAATAAAACACCCAAAATTTGGTCATTCCATTGATATGAACAAGAAATGGGGAATCGATGATAAGATTATGCTACTCTTTTTAACACATTGAGAAGCTAATCCCTATTTCTCAACATTGGGCTTCATGAAACTAGGATGGACACCAAGATGAATTTTATGGTGTATCCCTCCTATTACATTCATGTTTCTTGGATAGTCATCATAATTTAAGAATTTTGATTTTATGTGACAAAGAGGGTCCAATATACTTAGGTGGATGTAGTGCACATAATATTATGACAACAACACTAAAATATTCTATTGAAGAGTGGATAAAGGTGAAAACATGACTTAAATATTTTCATTATTCACATATCTCTTTATTAGAAATATAACTTATTCATATTTTGAAATAAGTTCCTCAATCTGATCCAAACAATGTCTATGTTTCTCTAATGATTTATTAAAAGAAACAAGATTGGAAATGATTTAAACTATCACATTAGAAGGTAGTCAATCTATGGGTTATTTAGAAAACAACTTTTTCCCTAGGTTATCTCCCAGTTGAGAAAGGATGTAACTTTTACATGATGAGGAAATAGGAAACATTGGACTAATTTTCTAATGTTTTGTGTGATAGGAGGTCTTTATAATAATTAATTTGGCAAGGAGAGGTCATCATTGATGAAGTAAAGTCTCTCTTCTAGGTGGAACTTTATAGATAATGTGATCATGGGGGGGGGATACCATCATGACATGACAACTGATTTCATGGAGAATTCATGTAATGTGTACCCTAGGGAGGAAATTTAGGGAGAATGATATCAAAAGGATGGTCTCCTTACTGTTTGATATTGTATCCATATAGAGGGTTTCTACGATTCTCATCTAAAGATGGGTTCGCATGATCAATTTCATTGTGGACATGAAGTTGGCCATAATGGTATGTTGTTTGGGGAGGACATCTGGAACAACTAGTTGAAAAGCCTCAGGGAGTTCCTTATCAACTAAAACTATTATTTATATAACTTGGTAATGGATGAGTTAAATCAAGTGTATCCATAGATAAATGTTTAATGTATTTAAGATCTCCATAATTGAGCAGAGTGGGATTGTATTCTGGCTCTTCATTTTCTAATGTCCTTTGGTATGATTTTTTTTGGTTGCTATCTTGAGGGTGACTGGGGCACCATTATATGGTTGTCGACTTCCACATAAGTAATATTGTGTGATTATATTTTACATCACTATAGAAATTTATTGACAAGTCTCCATAATTTTCCTAGGGATATGTTTCTTCCCTATAGTGACCTCTAGGATGGACCGATGACCTCTAGTTGGAACATGTGTATGATTTTGATCCAGTTTCCCATATATCATGGTATTTTCACAATACTGTCGTATATGGGATCAAAGATATGTGTCTTCTCCAGAGTGACCCATTTATTGTGTTGATGAGTAACCCCAATTATGGGGATATAGTTGTGTGTCCTTGCCCCAACCACCAACTCTATCATCATTATATCCTAGAAGGTATTATGACATGGGAAAGAATTTTTAATTTCCATTTATCCATTGTTAATTTATTCTTGGTGACTTTAATGGCTGGAATGGAGACATATTACCATTTTTTTGTTGAATCAAGGGTGTGTGCCTACTCCAGTCCACCATTTTATTTTTATTTATACTGAAGTTAATCAGGTGTGGGGGTAGAGATAAGGGTATACCTATATTTTTTGTAGGTATTTGATATCTAGTTTCTTCGAATACTACAAGGTTAGGAAATAAGGATTGGTGGATACAGGTATGTGTGTTTACTTTCTCATTGGATGCCTCTATATTTTTTTGGTGGGATTCTCTACATACTTTCAAACTATATAGTTAGTCTTAGTAGATTTGGTCAGGTGTGTGTGCATGCTCATGGATTTCCACTGTATTTTCTTGGAGGTATTTTTTAAAGGGAATAAAGGATGGATCATGTTTTTTATTTATTGGTTTCTTCACTTGGTGGGATATCATGAGTTAGAGGGTTTGTGGGACATGTGATAGACCTAAAAGAAACACCCTCATCCTTCTAAGGGTCTATTTTTTGCGACGTTGGTGGAGGTGGTAGATGGAAGGATCCTATAATGTTTCGGTTCCAGAAGCCGCCCAGAGGTACACCGCACATGGTTTGTCACATGGCCTAAAGTGCATTTCTCTGAACGCTAGAGGCTGCTGACTAGTAGTGAGAGCCTTAGGTGTGATAGGTAGTAAACTATTCCCTCATTTTCAAGTAACACAGTGGAAATGAAACAGATAACAATAACGGAAGTGATAGTAACACCATACAATAGTAAATAGTGGAAGACTAATGAAATAAATAACTACAACACATATATAAATGATGCATGATACATATGTCTAGGAAAACAACCACACAAGTCATAATGCTAGAATATAGTGCTAGACCAAAGTACTAAAGAAAAATAGGTAAATAACTCCCCATCATCACAAGCCTCAGTATGGCACCATGCTCTCTAGCTCCAAAGTAGCCATGTACCTGAAGTAGAAGGGTGCTTTCCCTTATCTAGACCTGCAACAATATAATCTATTTGGGCCCAAAATAATGACCCAAATATGGTGTGAGACTAATCCCAGTAGGAAAACACCCAAATATTTGTGCCTAACAGTCAGAGAATATATTTGGAAGGAAATAAGCAAAAGAAGCAGTAAACAAGGAAGTACACAAAAGGAAACAATTCCACCATTTCAAATAAATTCAATTTCATATATAATGTAAATAGAGAATCACAAACAAGTAAAACTCTGGGAAGTACTCACAACCTAATCCCTCTAATTCAACCTAAACAAACACAAGAAACCCTCTAGGAAGTACTCATAGTCTAACCACTTTGGTTCAGCTTTAGCAAAGACTCCATGAGGAAGTTCTCACCATCAATTCCCTCTATGGTATCGTATCAGTAACTAATAGGAACTCTTAGGAAGCACTAAGCGTCCAATTCCCCCTATAGCCCATATCGAGGAAACTAAATACACTCCGAGGGAGAAAAAATTCCATCACCCCTATGGTATCACAACGTAATAGTAAAATAGACACTCTGGGGAATCCCTTAGCGTCCATTCCCCCTATTGTCTACTACACCAGGTTCCCACAGCCCTGTGTAAGTCAATCATGCAAAAACAATACATGGAATCCAAATTAAACCTCTATAACTACTTGGCTAAACAATCTACAGCATATCAAAGCATGTAAGATAAAAACTACTCCATCATAACAAAACTAGTCATGGAAAGTAAACAGCAAGACAAGAAAAGCTAGAACCAACAGTCAAAGTCATGAAAACATGGGAAAACACATCCATTTCAAGGTAAAAAACCCTATTTACAATCACCAAACCTCTACTCAAGCACACAAGGCATATCAAGAAAATAACAGGGCTAAAACCCTAAACACAAGATACCCTGAACATGGGTATTGGGAACTTTTGCACATATAACTCAAAGACTACCTACGGAAAGGCACAAAACACATACCTCAGTGTTGTACAGATGATATATATGAACCAATGGACTTGAATCACCATAGAAAACCATATATCTACAAAAAAAAATAAAAACATTCAACTTAGGATATCTCACAAAAGAGGAGGAATCAAGAAACAAGGATCTAGAAGAAGGAAGATCTTACTGTGGTTATTCCAACACAATTGACGGCGGTCGATTCGGAGAAAAGATGGTGAGTCAGGGGATCAAAGAAGAATAGGCAATCTCATTCACTCCTAGAGGAGACAAGCCGAGAAGAAGTGCGTTCTTTCAATTAGACGCAACCCTGACCCGTTTAATAAAATAAAAAGAAAGTACACGGCGTGTACTTTAGAAGTACACGGTGTGTACTTTCCTTAATCGGCCCCCACTTTAGGCTGTCTCCAGATCACCAAACATGGCCATGGGCTTGGCCAATACACGGCTAGCACACAGTCACCCCTGGAAACTAGGTACAAGACATGTACTTATAAGTACACTGCGTTTACTCCTGAAATTTCCAGAAAAAACTATTTTTCTAAAAAACAACCACAAAATAAATACATACCTAAAAAGAAGATCTAGGTTCTTAAAAACTTCCCCCATTAGAGAAATTCATCCACGAATTACCCTAGAAAGGCGGCGTAGAAGAAGAATCCTCGAACAGCTCTGTCCACTGTAATCATACATCAGCCTCCCTCTCCCATGTATCATCATGTACTCGCATGTGCTTCCATAGCACTCATATCGGAGGAACATATAGGCCATAGAGAACCTTCACACTATGATCAACAATATGGATAGGGTGCTCCTTGAATGAGGAATCCACCTCTAGCTCAACCTCCTCAGGTTAAAAAACATGAGACGGGTCTGAGAACAAACGTCGTAGCTGAGAAACATGGAAGACATCATGCATAGCCTAATACCTATGAGGTAACTAAAATTGATAGGAAATCAGCTCAACTCTCTCAAATACCCCAAAAAACCCAACATATCTCGACGAAAGCTTTCCCTATCTCCCAATCCTTATATGTCCCATCCTCGGTGTGACACATAGGTAAACCTGATCTCCGACCTCAAACTCCAGAGGTCATCTACGTCGATCGGCATAAGACTTCTATCATGACTGTCCAGTAGCCATCTTCTTCCGAATCAACTCTATCTACTCTGTGATCTCCTGTACAAGATGAGGTCCCATCATAGTTGCCTCTCCTACCTCCAGACAACATAAGGGTTCTTGGCATGGCCTACTGTAAAAATCCTCTTAAGGTTCCATCTGGATAGTTTCTTGAAAACTATTAGTGTAGGAAAACTCCACAAGAGATATGTGCTTCTCCCAAGAACCTCTAAAGTCTAGTATTCATGCCCGAAGCATGCCCTCCAGAACCTGAATCATACGCTTAGACAGGCCATCTGTCTGGGGATAGTAAGATGTACTCAAAAGTACCTTTGTACCCAAAGCCTTCTAAAGACTCTGCTAGACCCGAGAAGAAAAATGTGAATCCCTCTCCGAAACAATGGAGTGTGGAACCCCAAGTAAGCATAAAATCTCTTAGATGTATATCATTCATAGATCATCAACAATAAAGGTCTCCTTGATCAACAAAAAGCGAGCAACCTTCATGAGTCTGTCAATGAGAACCCAAACTGCATCATTTCCTCAAGGAGACCTAGGTAGACCTATCACAAATTACATCACGACATCATTCCACTTATACTCAAGAATAGGTAACTACTGCAAAATACATTCTGGTCACTGATGCTCCGCCTTCACCTACTGACAGGTGGAACACCTCATCATAAAACTAGCAACATCTCTCTTCATACCTAGCCACCAATACTGATGGTGTAAATCACGATACATCTTGGTGACACCAGGTTGAACTTCCCAAACAGAGGAATGAATGTCCCGCATAAACTCCTCATGTACGACTGCTGACACCCATACACACCCATGAAAACGCAAGATCTCATCCTCACCTATGGTCCATCTAGGAATAAGGTCCATTCTTGAAACACTTTCCTATAGGACTAGGCCTTCGGAATATGATAGCTACCTCATTCTCACTCGATCAATTATAGTATAGTTAACATCTATAGAAGAAATAAATGTTTTCCCCTGACTGTCATGAACCTTCAAATTCATCTCAAAGAATAGAGATATAAGATGCCACTCACTGCTAGCCTTCTGGACTGCCTGTATCTGACTCCTCCTGCTCTATGCATCAGCCATAGCATTTCCTTTCCCAGGCATGTAGGCAAGCTCAAAGTCAAAGGACTGAAGGTACATGACCCATCTTTGTAGTCTCAGATTCAGATCATGATGAGTGAAGATATACTTGAGACTCTTATGGTTAGTGAAAACCACAAAATGCTCTCCCAATAGGTAGTGTCTCCAATATCGTAAAGCATGAACACCAATAGATAACTCGAGATCATGTGTTAGGTAGTTCCTCTCATGTGGCCTCAACTACGGAGACCTATATGCAATGACTCCACCCCCCTACACAAGCATGGCTCCCAACCCAATACTTGAAGCATCATAGTAAATAGTATAGTTCTTTCCTGGATCTGTAAAAACTAGTATCGGTGTAGAAGTCAACCTCTGTTTCAGCTCTTGAAATACTGACTCACAAGAATCTGACCACAAGTACTTCACACCCTTCTTAGTCAGGCCCGTCAGTGGCACTTCTTAGCGTGAAAAGTCCTATAAAAACACATGTAGTAATGATCCATCCCAAGAAAACTCCGTACCAAAAAGTTGTTCTTTGACTGCACTAAGGAAACTTCTGCTCTCACTTTCTCTTGTTCCACTGATACTCTTCTCTCTAAGATAGTATGACCCATGAAGTGAATCTTGTCCATCCATAAGATGCATTTTGAGAGATTATAATATAACTGATTCTCTCTCAATGTACTCATAACGATATCAATATTAGTGGCACAATCATGTCGAGTGTGAGAGTACACCAAGATATCATCCACGAAGACTACCACAAGGGAATCCAAGAATGGATGGAACACTTAGTTAACCAGTTCCATGAAGAATACTGGCACGTTCGTGAGATTGAATGGCATAACCACATACTCTTATAGACCATACCTGCTCCGGAAGGGTATAATAGGTATATGAGATGGTCTAACACACAACTGATGGTAATCGGACCTCAAGTAAATCTCTAAGAACACCTAGGATTCTTGATGTTGATCAGAGAGATCATCAATCCTTGTAAAGGGATATCGGTTCTTGACTGTCAACTGGTTCAGCTTCTGATAATCCACACAATATCAGAGGGTATCATCCTCCTTCTTCACAAACAGGAAAGATGAACCCTAGGGAGAAGTACTAGGTCAGCTGAAACCATTTGCCTGAAACTCCTCCAACTACTTTTTGAGCTCTTGTAACTCTGGTGTAGCCATCCTATAAGGAGGAATGGACATTGGTGCCACTAATTTCACAAGCTCAATAGAAGATTATAACTCTTGCTTCAGAGGAAAACCTGAAAAGTCTTTTGGAAAGACATCCCTGAAACAATCCACCACTGGAGGAAAGTCCATCTGTGAAGTCCTATAGTAATATAGATATAGACTAGAATTATGATCTATAACTCCTCCCAACCCATGATGCTCGAGTCCTGCTCTGCTCGAATAAACATCCCATTCACCTTTATGAAGAAACGATCCACCCTCTGGTGATGTGAAACTCACCCTACGGTGATAGCAGTCGACAACAACTTATAAGGGAACTAACCAATCCATTCTAAGAATAACATCATATCCTATCATCTCTAAGACATAGAGGTCCCATATGAAGTGAAACCCACCAAACTCAAAGGGTAACTCCTTGCACTGACATACACAATCCTTTCTTTTCCCCAATGGAGTGTTTAGCGTCAAGATATCAGAAGAGGAAAAGATACAGAGCCCAAGTCTCTCCACAAAAATAATAGATATAAAGCTATGAGAAGCCCCTCTATTAAAAAGATAAGAAGCTAAAAATAAGGCAACTAGGATCATACCTCGAACTGTAGAGGGTCCTGGATCTTGTTCCTATTGGGTCTGCTCCACTGAAAAATTCTGGCCTATACCATAACCCTGCAAACCTGCCTGAGCACCCTGAGCTGATCCACCTTTTTTTTACTAAAATCATTTCACCTGGATACCATGGATGTGACCTCCAACTCAAAATGAATGTATGTAAGAACTCCAATTCTCAGACTGGGGAGAAACTGGTGGCGCGACTGTTGGATGAGGAGTTATAGAAGAAATCCTAGCACTAGCTGTTGGTGAGAAGATCTGACGGAAGAGCTGAAGGTGACCCATATTTCCACAATATCGGCACTCGACTGGGTCTCTAAGGCAATTTGGCATTGTATTCTAGCTCTTCCCACATTGGTAGCACACCACTTGGATACCTGATGATGCCTCTCATCTCCTTGGATCTCTACGCATAGACTCCCTGCGGCGCTTCCTACTAACGTCCAGAGAAGCAATAACTCTGGATGCAGATCCTCCCTGGCCCACAGCTCCAAAATCCCTTAGGTTGCATTCTGTGATCAGTTCCTGGTTGACTATAGATGTGATAGAAGTCAACTTGAATATGTTCACCCGAGATCAAGTGTCGTTCCTGAGACCATCCTCAAACTTCCTTTCTATGAATAACTCATCACCTCTTGGGATGAGCATGACATGTTGTAGCTCTGTGAAGTAAGAAGAATAATCCATAACAGAAATAGTACCCTACTCCAGACTCAATGAAATCTCAGGTTTTATCAGCCCTCAAAGTCTCTAGGTAAAAGTAGTCGAAGAAGGAATACTGGAACTCATCCCAGGCTGTAAACTACAGGCATCCCACCTGTGAGATCACATCCCACCATCTCTTGGTAGAATCCCCTAACATGTACATAGAAAGCTTCACCCTCCTCTATGGAGGAATCTACAGATGCTCGAAGATATAAATAATGGATTCTATGCATGAATATGTAGCTTGATGTCCTCCATCCCATGTGAAGGTGGGAGGATGTTGCTGCTGGAAAACCCGCGTCAGCTCTTCCATAGAAGGGGTAGGATGTGGTACTCTACAGAAGGTATGCATGAACCTCATAAAGCCCTCTTGGAACTATGCATTATTACCTTTTTCCGGAATGATGGATGGTGCTAAGACTGGTACAGCTGAAGGATCTTCAGATAGTCCCTGGTCAGCCATATCCGGTGTGTAATCGCTACCTTGTAACTGGCGTACAACTGGAGGACCTCTTTGTGGCATGAATCTTCAGGGTCAAGCACACACCTCAGCTTAGGATTATCAAGGAATGAAAACTAGGAGTTCAATAAGGTAACATGAGAAAGAAATCATTCATGTTTTTCAAAACATGTATACACAGTGTGTATAACACCTATACGACGTGTTCCCTTAATCCTTCATATGGGTGTGTAATTCTACCAAAACTGGTCATGTAACACTTCATACACATGATGTATTGTCCAAACACAAGGCGAGTACTTGGATCCTCTTCCCCTTCCTGAGTTCTTATACACAACTAACCCACACAGTTCTCCTAAAACAAGACTACATGAAGTTTTCTCCTTGAACATGATGTGTACCACTTATGTTTCAACTGTCTGTGTCATTCGACACACAGTCAGAGACATTGTTGACTTTTCACGGTGTGTTTGTGCTAGAAATAGTGCGTACTAGAAAGGACTTTACCAACCCGTGTTGTTAGTCACATGGTCGGTTACACGTCTCACTCTACACAGCGTGTTCCTGATGGAAACAACATGTACTTACTAGTTTTTCATCCCCCAATGTCTTTAGTCACATTGCTGGATACAAGTCCTTACAACCCGGAATGTACAACAGGTACATGACGTGTTTCCCTAAATGAAATTTTCACCCCTGTGTCTCTACCCACACAGTTAGTGACACGGTTAGAGACTACACGGCGTGTACAGAAGTACATGACATGTACTTAAGAAAAGCAGTTACTTCCCGAATAGAAAGGATACAGGGCATGTATTTAATATTACAAGCCGTGTATTCTAGGTTTTTCCAGACAATAAGCCTCAGAAAATACGTCGGAACTCGAAAAAATAATGAAACACCATTAATGTTCCAAATGTCGATCTGTGAGGGCCCATACTCCCTGTAAATCAAAGCTTGGCATCTCATACATGTCATATACAAGAATAAAAGTGTAATGATCCACCAAATTCTGATCCATTAGGGCCCATAACACCTCAAGAACCAAATTTTGGCATTCATTCAAAGAAAAACTCACACAATTCAAAACCCTATAAAAAATTAGGTATTCTATAAAGGAATCTATCACAAAAACATGCATATATAACACAACATCTATCACAACAACATGAAATCACTAATGCACCCTAATGGCATGGGAAGAATGCATGACATGTGATCTTTAGCAAGTGGCTATGTGATGCATGAGATAACACACCCTAATCACATCGGGTTGCAATAGAAATAGAACCTCAATATTATCAATGATAATAGCACAAAACATGTGAATCAAAAAATGGTGAAAATCAAATCAACTGTAAAATTTCAAAACCAGAAGACTCACAATATTCGAGGTAAATTGGATTTTCCCTTAACACGGGTTAGCTATTCCCAGGAACAACATATTACCAAGTACCCATTCCTTCGTATCCCTGGATATAGGCTCCAAAAAGTAATTCAATAACAAATTAAACCCTCTGATTCCACTTTGTAACATCCTGATTCCGGAAGCCACCCAGAGGCGCCCCGTACCCAGTTGGTCACATGGCCTCAAGCGCATTTACCCAAATGTCACAGGCTTCCGACTAGCAGTGAGGGACTTGGGTGTGATTGTGGGGAAACTATTCCCTCATTAGCAGAGTAAAACAACAGAAATGAAATAGATAACAATAGTGGAAGCAATAATAATACCATACAACAGTAAAAAATGGAAGATAGAATAAATAAATAACTGGAGAACATATATCAATGATGAATGATACATATGTCGTGGAAAATATCCAAACAAGTCAAAAAGCTAGAATACATTACTAAACCAAAGTACAAAATAAAAACAATTAAACAACTCCTCAGCATCACATGCCTCAGCTTGGACCCATGCTCTCTAGATCCAAAGAAGTCAAGTACCTGAAGTTGAAGGGTGCCTACCCTTATCTAGACCTGCAACAATATAATCTATTTGGGCCCAAAAGCATAACCCAAATAGGGTGTGAGGCTAATCATAGTAGTAAAACCCCAAAATATCTCTTCCTAATAGTTAGTGAATATATATGGAAGGCAATAAGAAAAAGAATCAGTAAATAAGGAAGTACTCAAAAGTAAAAAATTCCACAGTTTCAAATGAATTCAATTTCATATATCAAGTAAACAGATAATCAAAAATAGTTAAACCTATGGGAATTACTCAGATCCTAAACCCTATGGTTCCACCAAAACAAAAACAAGAAACCCTTTGGGAAGTACTCACAGTCTAACCCATTTGGTTCCACTTTAGAAAAGACTCTCTAAGGAAGCACCCATCGTCAATTCCCCCTGTGGTATTATATTGGTTACTAATAGGAACTCTGAGGAAGAAATCAATGTCCAATTCCCACTGTGGCCTATATCAAGGAAACTAAAGACACTTTGAGGGAGAACAAAGTTCACCCCCCCTATGGTCTTGCAACATAACAGTAAAACAAACACTCTGGGGAAGCCCTTAGTTTCCATTTCCCCTATGGTCTATTACACCATGTTCCCATAGCCCTGTGTAAGTCAATTGTGAACAAAAGATACATAGAAGACAAAGTAAACGTCAAGAACAACTTGGATAAAAAATCTACAGCATATCATAGCATGTAAGATAACAACTATTCCATCCTAACAAAACTAGTCATGGAAAGTAAATAGCCAGACATGCAAAGATAGACCAAAGAGTCAAAATCATAAAAAGAAGGGAAAATACATCCATTGAAAGGTAAATAACCCTATTTATAATCATCAAACCTCTAATCAGGCACAAAATGTATAGCATGAAAATAAAAGGGCTAAAACCATAAATACGCAATACCTTAAATGAGGGTATTGGGCACTTTTGCACATATAACTCAAAAAGTAACTACGGAAAAGCACAAACCACATACCACGACATTGTACGGATGATATTATTGAATCTCAAGCCTTGAATCACCCTATAATGCTGTAGATCTATAAAAATGTTAAAAAAATTTCCATAGAGGATATCTCATGAAAGACGAGCAATCAGGAAACGAGGCACTAGAAGAAGTAAGAGATTACCGTGGTGATTCCAACACAATTGACGACAGTCGATTCAGAGAACATATAACAATTTTGGGGCTTAGAGTAGAATCGGTGGTCTTGTTAACTCCTGGATGAGACAGGCTGAGAAGAAGTGCATTATTTCAATTAGACGTGACTTCAGTCCATTTAATGAAATAAAAAGAAAGTACACATCATGTACTTTAAAAGTACACAATGTGTACTTACCTTAACCGACCCATGATTTAGGTGGTCTCCAGGTCAACGCACATGGCCTTGTGCTCGGCCATTACACAACCAATACACAATCACCTGTGGAAACCAGGTACACAGTGTGTACTTATAAGTACATGGGGTGTACTCTTGAAATTTCGAGAAAAAACAGTTTTTCTCAAAAACAACCAGAAAAGAAAGACATACCAGAAAAGAAGATCTGGGTTCTTAAAGATCCCTTTCACAAGACCCCTGTGTTATTTGGATGAGGTAATCAGTGACCACTTGTTCAGCCTCTTAAAAATAATTGAGTAACATGTTGTGGCATTCCAAGGATTGGATCCCAAAATGGTTTGATATAAAAACTAGGGTTGTTAACTTTTGAGACACCAACCATCATTGAGTGCACATTTGGTGAGGCTACATGAGATTTAGGGTTTTTTTGGAGGCCTCTATGGTTGGGATATTACCATTTATTTTGTACTCTCAATTCAGTGAATAAGAGTCCTAATATTGATGACATTGGGTTGGAATAAATGTCCTCAGTTTAAACGAGGACCCAACTTATTCTGTAGTGACATATTATGTCTTCTTGAACTGGTAAGATTCCATTTTGATCAAATAGAGTTTTTTTAATGTTCATGAATACATCTGAAAAGAATAAATTTGAAACCGTCATCAATTAAGAATCCCAAGAAATGAAGACAATGATGATTGTATCCGGTCTATGTTTGGCCTAATTTAATTTTGTGCATGAAAGGGGCCTAACATGTTAGTTACATAGTAATTTTGGTTAATTATTCACATCGATTTCACCATTTATATTTTTTACAAAAAATATATAACCCTACAATTGGTTTTTGGGGTGTTAGGTATGTTTTAAAATTCTTCCAGTTGGGTTTTCCATTTTTTTGAATGAGGTTTCCAATGTTTTTTTGTGGAATCAAAAACTACAGAGGCCTACCTTAATATAAATTTTTCATGAATCTACATTAAAAATGTCGGTGGTAAATGGTAGAAAACTTCAAAGACACCTAGGGACACACATTTTTTATAGGATGGGTGGATGGTCTCATCACACCTTTTTAGGGGAATTATTTTTTACATTGGACTCTCTTATAGGTTTAATACATAATGATTATTAAATCCAAAATATTCTATGTGACACCCATAAATTAAAATAAATTATTTTAATGTATGTAATTTATAATCATCTGTGTATAACTGAGGATCATCATGGACAGAGACATTTGTATGTATCTTTGGTTTCCCACTGATGGTACCCTTTTATATGTATAGATTAAAGATTATTTGGTAATTTTTATTATGATGATAGTTTTAAGCTACATAGTGGGGAACTATAGAATTTATCATCATCCATGAATAGAGGAGTTATTTTGATGTTTGGACTGCACACATGATATGGGATTCCAACATATCCCTATGAAAGGAATTATATCCCACATAGTTCATTTCCACTTAACGGGACATGTCATACCTTTTAAGGATATGTGATAATGACCAAACCACGATGTTTAATGTCATGGGGAAAGTAAATCCTGGATAAAGGTTCCTAGAAAAGGGTTGGTGAGGAAAATACAATAAATCAAGACAAGGTATCTAGAAGGGATGTAGCCTCCCATGCTGGATGTGCCCATATTGGGGACTTCCTCTAGAAATAATCGATGTGATTTTGGGGTGTTATGTTTGAACCTCATGGAAGCTTCCTACATATCTCTTTTAAACTATAGTAAAAGACCATGTAGTTTGGTATGTTGAGGACTACACCCATTGATTCCCTTTTAAGGGTTGTCTTATAGGGGAAATGTCCCTTTAAGAAGGATACATGGTTTTGTGGACCTAAACCAATAGATTCCCTCTAAAGGTTTGTATCACTATGGATATGACTCTTTGATATAGATACATGGATTTGATGACTAAAAACTATGGAGGACCTCTAATGTTTTAGCTCATAGGTTAGTCAGATCATTCAAATGAATAGATATCATTGAGATCCCACCTCAATTGGGGCCCTTATAGAAAGAGATAGGAAAATAAAAAAAGGATTCTCAGATGAGACATGTATTTGATCATTTAGATATCATGAAAATCACTAAACTATAATCCCACATGATCCATGATTGGTGTGAGAATCAAGAGTAATGTGAAAACATATAAAACTATAAAATTACCTTAATACACTAGTGGATTTGGCTAGGGATATTAGAGAGAGAAATTTTATTGATGTTGGCATATACTCTCTTGTTTTCAAGCCTCAAGGTCTAGGAGTTAAACACCCATGAAGATACAAAAAAAAGAAAGACTAGGGTATTTATCTAAAAGGGTTGAACTATTCCAAATTTTAGAGAATATAAGTGACCAAAAAGTCACTATCCCTCAAAAAATGGAATGGAAGATGAATCCCCTCACCATTTTAAACGGGTATGTCCCTAGAACCACCACCAAGGATGGATTCCTCATTAACAACTAAATTTATAATTGAAAACATTTTGAGGATCCCACTTATTAGGTCAGAAAATGGAAGAAATCTATTACCATGGTAATGTATAATCGAGTGGACCCACTGTTGTTCCCTATGCTATAATTATATTTATATGGGGGATATATGGGAGGATTCATATTGGTACCCCATAGATGAGGAATAAAATGGAACAGGATCCCCACCATTGGTGTTAAGAAAAATGGGCCCAGAGGAGGGATTACCTAGGTGAGGCTTCAATAGATATAATGTGGATAGCAAAAGTTAGTTCATACGTGAGTAAGATATAATTCTCATAGGTTAGACCAGGGTAGAAAAAAGGTGTCTTATGTTTGGTGGACCAGGGTAGACAATATGGTTCTTTGGGTTATAGACAACCTTGAAAAAAAACATGTTCGATGCATTGATCTAGGATCTGATGGTCTCATTAGGTGTCTTTGGAAAACTGATGCTCATGTTTGGGGCACAAGAATGGGAATTTGACCCAGTGTGCTATGAATAAGGGATATGGATCATGAAATTATTTTTTGTTTGAAAAAACAGGGGAACTATAATCTCTATATCCTTATTAATTTATCCTCCCTCAAGGCTTAAGGAATTACCAGAAGGTTCAGATGACTTTGGTGAATGTCTACGGAGAGAAGATATTTGAGGAATCATTTAATCTTTTTGTTGTTTCAAATTATAAGACCAAGGGAAATATTTATAATAATACTTAGGACCTTTTCTAAAGGAGATAGTTTGCACAAGTGGTTCATGAAATTCACTAATTAAGGTGAGACCTATGTGAGTTATTATACACACATGTTAGGATGAGAAGGTTGAACGTTTTTATGTCTAAGAACAAATGCGTGGCTTGCACATGTGAGATGTTAAGGAGATTCATAACTTGCACTATGGGGCTGGGTGTGCTACCTACAAAAGATATCAACACCCTTTATAAAAAACTGGTTGGATTCCGATAGAAATAACTCTTGAACCATATGTTCATTGGGCTCAATGATCATTCAAGTCAACAGGTTCAAAGAAAACTACACCTTTTGATACATATTATACACCCTAACATGGTATTTCATGATTCCAAAAAGTTTTTATAATATCATAAAAATGGTTTTTAATTCATAGAAACCATTTTAACATAAAATTTAAAAACCCACTGACAACTCTCTAAGGGTGGCTCTCACCACCATTCCACTGGATTGTAAACAGTTTATAGGGAATCTCCATCCATTGGTATGTGTCTATTTTTTTATCACATGTAAATGTAATCTAATTATTATTCCAACATGGATAAAAATTTCTAATAAATCATGAAATTTGATTCATAAGTGAGGATAATATCATCATTCATGTGGAAAAGTTCATGGAATGAATTTTTCAATGGCTAAATGTTCCAAAAATCATGGCATAAAGAGGTGCCTATTTTTGGAGATTATTTCTAAGGTATCTTGCTAAATTATGAAAATTAATGATCCATATAACATTGTTATCTAGGCCTTTTCAATGAAAAACACAAAGTAGAATGAGTCGGGTCTTTAATCAAGTGGTAAGGGAACTACACCTTTTTTATGGAATGTTTAGTTTATGCTAGTTTTAGGTGGTAACTGGTTAATGTGGGATGTTAGTGAGTGGACAGGTAAATTTCGAGGTTCAATGGATTGGATTTAGACACTTAAGGAGATGGTGAGCTAAATCTTTGGGTAAATTATTGAATTTTTCCTCTTATGAGGAATTTTTTTGAAATAACATAGGCTCTAAGAGATAATTAATCCATGGGGAAAACTTGACATGAGTTTTATGGATATTTGGTGTTGGGGGTGGTTTAATAAAGTATAAAATAGTTCATTAGAGTTTAATTCAGGAGATTCAGAAACCCATATCAATGGAATCTTAGTGTACTCATATTCTTGAGATGATCATGAACAATATATTGACTTCATCTTAGGTTCAGTGAGAGACAATCAACTACACTTAGACCTAACTATAAATATTTTAATGGTTTAGTGAATTGATTCCTTATTAGTTGTGCTTGAGGAGTGGTATAAGATAATCCATATAATGGGGAGCACACTATTGGCTATTTGAGGGTGGTGACCCTCATTATAATTTTAAAATTATACTAACGCCAATGGATCCATTCATAGGAAGCAGTAATGAGTGATGGATGATGTTTTGGTAAGAGATCAAGGATGAATAAGTTATTCGATATGAGAGTTGTTATATTCCATGGTATATGATTCATAGACTATGGTAATTGGAATATTCATTTCATTGGTACAATGACATGGATTCTCCTAAGATGGGAAGCAGGATGTCGGTTATTGGAGTGTGAATCTATTCTGATAAGGGTTGTGAGGCATTGAGACTAGTCTTGTAATGATTTTTTTGGTACTCGTATATCATTGGATAAATGGAACCTTTTATGGCTAAATTTATTGGTTAAATGTTAGGTGTAGGCTTAGATAAGGACTTGGGTGGAGTTTGAGAGATTGAGTCAATCCCATATATATTATAATGATCCAAGGATACTGGATAAAAAATGAAATGTTTCTTGTGTTGTGTAAGGAGGAAGGATTTTTTAAAGAGATCATTTAACTAGGATGTGGATCCAAAAGTTGGGTACATGCTTCAGTGAGTGTTCGTAGAATGATATCAGTACACCTTGGGGTAAGGGATTTTTGAATCCAATTTTTGTGACATGTCATCTACTGAAGACAATATTTTTTGAAGCGACTATTATATGGTTGTTCGACATGATTTTACTCAAATATATTAATGTGGTGTATGAGGAACCAAATTAAGAATATTGTTAGAATGACATGGGTGGAGGGTAAAGGTAAACTAGGGATTCTCAAGTAAAATACAACATGACATGATTAATGGGGACAACTATAATTTGACCGCATTGGTTAAATCGATGACCAGAGGTACTATCCCCTTATGGGATCAGGATTATTAAGTTAATAATAATGTAGAGAGATTTTTAAGGGTTCTAAATATGTGTTTCAATTGTAAATTTCGGTGGTGAGCATAGCATCAATTTTAATTTTCTAATAAATATCGAAACCTATAATGGGAAGGACTATAAGATGGTTGATGAGAGAGGTGTGAACATTATCATGTATCATGTTAATTGGAGTTTGGTATGTTATATCTAATTGTTTCAAAGGTATTTATGAGTGTTAGATTGAGTTTTTTTGTTTAGGTACCATATTCTCTAAGTGTTGTTTGGAAGAACGTTGGTAATTAAGAACAAAAGAAACCATTTGAATAGGATATTCACAACCCATGTAGGTTGGGTGATATTTATATTATCTTATAGGGATTATTAGGGATGAGAAATTCAAAGGTGTGGAGGTTTTAATATCATGTTATTTGAACCAGTTGACAAAATATATAAGAATTTTAATTTTTATTTGGTGGATGCGAAAAAAATAAACCGAACTTTGGATTGAAATTATGTGAGTTTTAACACATCAAAATTTTCTTTTTAGATAGGTTTTATGGCCTGAGTGTTGTATTGGAAGCTCAAATAAGATTATAAATAACCGTCCTTCAAAAGCCTAGTTTTTGGAAGGAAAAGGGATACACACATTTACCACATGATTTGTGTTAACCATGATCATCAAACTATGTGGCTCTATAGGGGTGTCACATAGTTTGTAAAAAAATGAAATATGGGCTGCATGATCGTGTGGAAATCTATAGAAAATTACCAAGGTGATGTGTATGTATTTTGAAAGACTTATCAAACCATGAATCTGGTGAAGCTTTTGGACAGTATCTCCACACGATCTATACATGGTTTTTCAAAACATTCTTCTAGCCATGTGAAGCTATGTGCCTTTAGATAGTGGGTATAAACGGTTAATGCATGGGTATCCAAAAGATTTTAGAAAAATTGTGAAACGCTTTATATAGTGTGAAATTACTATTTTACTCTCCACCATTTGATTATTTTCTAACTTATATCTCCCTCACATACCACACACAACTGCCACTCAAGCTCTTCATTGGATATCTGCATATGATTTGATGACTCTCCCTCATTGGAGCTCTGAATCGATCTCCATCAGTTCTGTTAGATCACCCTGGATTGCTCTACATTTTTTCTTCCTTCTTATATCATATTATTTTACCCCCTTAGATATTATTACCATGAAATCTCATGTAACCAATTTTTGGGAATTTTTCTATTCATTAGATTCCTCTCATCTAAGCTTAAATTAGAGGATAATATCAAAAGAGTAAAGATTACTTGGTATTAAATAGTTGTTAATATTATTTTCCCTAAATGTATTTCTTGTTTTCAATGTTCTTATAATGTTTTTCCAACCAAAATTCCCATGAATTTCTCTTAAATTAAGAAATTCATTAAATTAAACTTACAGATTATAACCTTTTTGTTCATTAAACCCTTTTTCATTATTGTAGGTAATCTACCCCAACTAGAACCACCCATTTAGGTATGTTTATATAGTATACATGATCATTAAAGTTTATATATATTAAACCAACTCTTTAGGAGTGTTAAATTATTTTTCAAATGAGTTATTTAAATTGATATAAATTTAATGCGAATGTTAATACCATATCACTTAACCCATGTTGAGTTATGAAGTAGCCCCTTGGATTAAAAAAGGTAGTTGGATTGAACGTGATACTCCTAGAATTAAATTGCATCAACCAAGACTATATATCCCATGATGTTATCATAGTATGATGACATCATTTTGAACCACCCTTTAGGTGTGTGATTTTAAACATTTTCTATGATCAAGTTTTTCCGATGTAAAAAAACACCCATATAAGGTTTGTTTGATTATATCTGATAAATGAATAATTAAGTGTATGATTGAATTATTAATTTCCATTATGGATTTCTTATATCTTATGTTTAGTTATTAAATTTAATATGCTTTCTTACTAGTCATTCCATGAGTGATACTTGGATTCCGACATGAAATAACCTGGGTGGGCATGTAAGGTATGTCGAATTTAGTGATTTAAGACTGATTTAACAATGATGGAAATAAAATCCCCTATCATTTATTTGAATTAATTGGGAATGGAATTCCTCATTATCAGATATTGTGATTCTTATAATTATTGAAATTTCTGTGCAGGATAATTTTCACAATTTATTGGAAATTATGGATATGATGTTCTTTATTGTTTATCAGAATAAATGGAGAAGACATTCCAAATCAATTATTATGAATTCATGGGAATGAAATTCATTATTAATTTTTTTAATTAATTCTCATGAAGTTTTATATTGATTATTTGGATTTATAAAATAGGATGATTGATATTATTATAAAATAATACATGTGTAGATGCAATCTGACTTAGTTTGAAGTAGGTTTGGTTGGTCAGGTGTCCCATGAGGAATATGAGATTAAAAATGTTATTTATACATATTTTCTTTACTATCATTATTTATTATCCTTTCACACTATTAAATTTCATATTCATAGACTAAATTTTCATTAGACACTATAGGTTGTGTCTTACTAAATTTTATTCACACCATGTACATGCCACCATTCAGGACCTATATAGATCTATTTGGTGGAGGTTAGGAATCTGGTTGGGCCTCTTTTGTGATACACTTTTTGGAATAGGACTTGATGTAGACCTGGGGGAGGAGAATATACTCAGGCTACCAAATGGAGTTGGTTATTTTGTTTATTTATTATTTTGTAATTATAGTAATGTTGTATTTATTAACCACTTTATATTTACATATTTTATTATAAATTAGTATGTTCATTCATGGTTGAATTATTTGGAATTGTTTGGGTTATATTTTATTATTATCTATTACTTGTTATTATCTTATAATACCATTTATCAATATATTCTTCTGTTGTATTTATTACTAATCTTGAGGGAATATTCTCCCCACTGTACCTCCTTTAGACCCTCATTTACAGTCAATATACTCTTTATTATGTGGTGGAATTCTTGGGTCCTTATCACCAAATAGTCCAATTATTTTTTATCAAGTTAATGAGGTTAAAATGTTACAAATCATCATTATATTCTATTGGAAATGAAATCATCATCGATGTGTACATGCGAACTACTGCCTCCACGAAATGATGTATTATATTTTTCACTAAAACCATAATGGATGGCTATAAATTAAAATTACTGAGTATATATGATATATATGATTATTAAATATTATAAATATGGTTTTTATGGATAATAAAAAATCAATAATATTTATTAGTTAATCTATTAGTATCTATAAATAACCTGCATCCAATTTTTCCCCTATTTTTTTTCAAAAAATATAAGAAAACTATAATATAATGAGATTAAAACTCAATAGGTAACTAAAAAAATTCCAATAGATTATAAACTATTTTAATGATGAACTTATAACTAATAATGGGTACCAAAATAGAAATCATAAAGCATGTGTGAGAAAATTAATGTTATTAACACCCAATAGTAAAAAATAAGGGATAACTTTGTAATAAATTCATAATAAATGATAATAAATGTAGTATATAAAATGTTAATGTATATGAATAAGTTTAAAAAATATATTTTCATTCTAGTTTTGTTTTTATAAGATTTTAGATAAATTTAAACTAACTGAGAATAACATTTATGGGTATTATTAAATCAAACCTTTTTCTTGAGTCATAACCACTCAATGTAGATTTTCATCTTTTAAGATAGAATTATTATTTATAAGAAAAATTTATGTTGTATTTCCATCTTATTTTCTAGGTAAGTCTTGTTTCACACCATAGTCTTAGTCCATTTTCAATATATTATTTTATAAAAAAAAAGTAATTTGGGTAAGAATAACTCCCTTCACTTTTAAAGGGTTTTTCATTTCATGTTCAGGTTTTTTTATATCCTTGAAAAGTTCTCATTACCAGAGTGGAAAATTAATTTTTTTCCTCTAGCGATCCTTATATTACCCTATATTCATTTGAAAATGATTTTGTTAAACTTTTATCGACGTGGGTATAAAATAAAGGCATTTTAAAATATTTTAAATATTTTTCCTTACTAAAATATTATATTATTCCTTTTTTACATAAATGTTTTACATGTGTTTTATTTTATATCTAGTTATCTCTATTGGAATTTGTTTTGATGTAATGTTTTAATAATCTTTATTTTTATCTTCAAAAAAGTTTCTGGATAGTGAGATGAATATCACATCCTTTAAGATTATATTTAGATTCATTTTCTTTAATTAAAATACTCTTGGTTATTTCTCTTCCATTTTCAAATGGTTATTCCCCAATGTTGTATTTTTTCATAAATCACTATATATTTTCTCTTCATAAAAAATAATTTTAGGATATTTGTTTTGCATCAAATGATATTTTTTTGTGATTCTATTTAGAAATGTTATGAAACCCGTTTTATTCACATTAGTTATTTATGATAAGATGAATGGTTTGATTTTAAGAGGACTTCATATGTATGGATGGTGGTGGATGGGGTCATATATCTCCTTACATTGTATTGGTTAAAGCTTTATATCACATGAGATAGTCATGGGGATCGATTAAGGAATTATCTCTCTGCTATGGTAATTTAATAACGAATGATCTCTCTACTATGGGAATCAATTAGGGATTATTTATCCAATATGTTATGAAAATAAGGTTGTGATGATTTCTCCACTATGATATACATACCAATTATTATGTTTTTATACCTATTTTTCCAATCTATTCTACATTTCCAAGATGTTCTAAATGTTTAGGATATTCCATGCTCTAAATATATTTATCTTTTTATGTTGTCAATTCATGTTTTGTATGATTTTCATTACATACTTCTAATACATGTCTTTGAAAACCTTTCCTCGGTCTTATTTTCATATACCATGATCCATAATGAAAAATCATGATTTGTGATGGTAAATTATGTTACCTTTATCTCTTTATCCGATCCTTCTCTATTAATCATGTTTACCATAATTTTTATGATTTAATGGTCATGATTAGTTTAGAATATTCTCTTACAATGAATTCATGCTAACCCCTTTCTTATGTTTTTATTTACTGATAATGAAGACGATTACAAAATATGATTTTTCCAAAAGTGGGTATAGAAGAGGAAAGAAATGGAGAAATGTACATAAATTTTGTAAGATAATAAATTTATGTAGCTATCCTCCAAGACACTAAACCTTAAATTCCTTGGGTTGTGCAACTATTTTTGAGATGTATTAATTTAAACATGGAATCAAAATAATATTTATTTATTATTAGCATGGGTATTTGCAATATGTATTAAAGATGGGTTTTCAAATTTGTGGATTAGTTTAGAGAACCGTATTGAAACCCTTTTAGACGAGTCGATGTATAGGAGGATATCCTGAAATGTTTGAAAAGTATTAGGTATATTGTTTTACTAGTAGAACATTACTCTATAGATATAGGAAAGTTGATATCACAACCCAAACCAATGTGACTCAAGCTGTTACTCCCTAATCCCGCCTCCAATAGGCAAGGGGCTGGCATCCAACACCGAGTATGAATTCACACACATCGGATGCCTCAGCCAATCATACTTGTACACATGCACCCACAAATACCACGATGAGACAATTCAGAGATAAATAAAAATTGAAAAGAAATGTATGCATACATCTATCCCAACCATAGTACAACAGAAGTACATAAATGGAAAATACTGGGCCCACCAAAAGAAAAATGAAAAATGAAAAATATTCTCAGAATGATGGGATGGTTGACAAAAGCACCCACTAGAAAGCTCTTTTCCCTAGCTCCATAAAACACCCCGGTCGGTCTAGATCACTAATCTTCTCCTGCTTTGGGTCCTCCTGGGACTCCATCGAAAGGCATGTGGTCTACAAAAGACAAAAGACATTTGTGGGAAAAGCCTATATAGGGTTGAGGTTAAAGATACTTGGTAGGAACCTTTAAACCCCAAAAGAAAAAGGAGAAACTAAAAGGCCACAATCTGCTCATCCCAGCCAGGGGAACCCAAACGAGAGAGAAACACCATCTTGAGACCATCCATGGCTAAGAATGACTAGTCATCTCCAACCACATAGTGTGTCAACCTAGAAGGGACAACACTGCAAAGAAACCTTGAAATAATACAAGATATACTCGTCATACGCACAAATCCTCACGAGGTTCCGATCTCTTAGTCAGGGTCAAATTCTACTCAAGGATATAAGAAAACACATAATCAGAAGAACACACTCCATGAGATCTGTTATCCCAAATGACACTATTTTGAGAGATACACTCCATTGGGTCTCACACCACCTTCCAATATGGCCCATCTAAGAGAACATGATCATCGGAAATCACCATTATGAATGGCATTTTGAATCAAAGTGGAAACACCAAACTCCTCGAATAGGGGGTCACTCATAGGGTCTGCTAGGGGATATGACAACCCAATTTGGTAACATGATGATTTATTAGTTAGATGATCACTTCAAGGATATAATGGGTTATACTACAACCCAATTTTACATTCTAGAAATCACATAAATCAGATACAGGATCGTCGCCCATGTAAAGGTGGTCACGATGATGTGAAAAACCTCATCTGGTATAACTCGTCATACCAATGGTACCACAAACACTACCAAAACAACATGCTGAGTAGGGGATCATATAATCAAGGATAATGAAACCATACAATTGACACCCACTTTGTAGGGGATCATATTCCTGATGAGACCACAAAACCTATAGGACTGTACTATTAGATAGTGGATCACCGCCCATGTATATGTCATCACGGTGATACCAAGAACCTGATCTAGGGAGGAGAAGCTATAGGATCCTACCCTAGACTCACTGTAGGGACTCAAAAACTCTATCTAAACTCATACTATCATGGGGATCACAAAAATGTACTAGGGTTTTAATTCCACATGAACCCTCATTGGAATGAACCAAGGGAGTTCACTCAACCACAAATGGTCCAAATGTTGCTAACCCATGTGACCTGAAATATCGCCTCACCCCACACCTCCTTGGTCCAAACTGAGGACACCATCATGTTCTATGTAGAAAAACATACAAGATAGACTATTTACTTACCTGAAATGGAAAATCACGGAAAACATCATTATTCACTACAACAAATACAAATAGGTCATGTGGGGCCCAAACCTCAATCCTAGAACTCAATGAATGAATTGCATTGTTGTTATCCTCACAGAAAAAAACATGGGATTGACAACTCATTCTTCCAAAATAAACACCTTATAATGAAGTCACCTTCACCATGAATGCCCAGACCAGTCCTCATTGGGCTCACAATCAGGTTTCGTATTAAGCACTCGAAATTTGTCTAGAAATTTCTTCCTTACCATCAGGGTCCGAACACAACTTAAGGCGCATCAATCAGACACTCCATGTATAAGTTAGGGGGGGGTCAAAGTTGAATAATAAAAAAATATTATTATTATTTCAACGTTTTTTGGACCTGGGCCATAAAAATGACTATTTAAATTCCCAAACTGACCTCAAAGGGTCCATCTCAATGAGAAAGTCATGTCATCATAGAAGGCTCACAAATAGAACACTCAATTTACAAATTATAGTGGGGTTTAAAGAACCCCCAGTCCTAAATGGCTAGACCAGCCCACCCTATGCTTCCAAGATTCCCCTATGGCCCCGTCAGCTTCAATTGGCCTATCGTTTCCCTAAGGTGGTCTGCCGTTGTCCCATGGCGCTACCCTAATGCGACCCACCGGTGGTCCCAAAAGTGATCCCAGACCAATTCTGGGACCCTCAGGACCAGATCTACACATACACGATGATAAATAAAAAAACAAACCATAAATAGGATCATGGTTTTAAAACTTAAAACACCTACCTAATTGGTGAATCGACGAATCTTCAGGTGAAAAACGAGGCTCGTGACACACTGATGCTTGATATATTGAAGATAAATGTCAAAATTGGTTGCTGGAGACTCCTACTTGGTTCGTTCAATGAAAGGATAATGGTATCGAGAATTTTGCGTAAAAATAGGGAGAGGGGGAGGATGTGATTGATTTTAGTTTTTTAAAATCAATTTTCCCATTTAACTCCCCAATAACATGCCTCTAACCTGACACATGACACTGAATAAAATTATCTCATGCCTAGGGTAAACACGACATTCCGGACTCAACTGCATTCTTAGAAATTTTGATCTGAGACTCTGTTTAGGAGTTATTCGATCTGAAATCCAAAATAAATTAATTTATTTTATTTATGAAAATACCCTCAAGAACTTTTCCTACACTAGGCCCACACCGAAAAACTTATACCCCAACTAGGTTAAACGACATGCTCCAGATGTAACCATGGCCTTGGATTTCTGATCTAAGATACCTTTTGAGAGATACCTCTTTTATGCAATGTTCATATTATAAACATACATAATATTTTTATAAAATTTATTTTGGGAACTCAAGGCTACACAATCTCACACCATCTTCTCACCTACCTCTCTAAATATTCTAAAAAAATCCCAAATCATTGCAGCGATAAATTCAAGTCACTACACCCTCTCTACCTTAAGACTTTTCTTCCTTGAAAAGTCAAATCTAGACAAAAAATAAAGGAACTTAACTCAAAACCGAGTCTCCTATGCTAGTGAGTTCACCAAAACACCATAAATCCACCAAGGGTTATTGTGCTTCCAATGAGCACAAACTCTAGAAAACCCATGACCACACCCAAGTCCAACTCAACTAGGATGAAATCATGCAACTTGGAAAATGTCTCCTCAATTGCATCCGATGCAAAACACTAGGAATCAGTTTCATCTACTATCATTGATTCTAGTATAAATTTTCCCTCGCTATCATGATGCAAAAAACATAAAAACCCATTCTAGACTTCACAAGTAAACGAAAATCATTCACCACAACTTGATAATATCCACTCTGGGAATCACTGACATACCCACATGGATTTTATCACATCTCAAGAACGTGTCATATTGGGGAAAGATTTCCCTATCCTTGTGAGCCTGAAGCTACATTTAACCAGACCACACTCTCGTATCTCATCATACGGGGTACAACGAACAAACAGAACTTCCTAAGAACACTATGGTTCCTACCAGTCCCTTCATGCAAAACCCTGAACACACCACCCATACCCGAATACACAAGTTGATGGGACTCAACCACTGCACCTTGACATTTTTCTCTTTGGGCGACACTGAATCACCTACACGATTTTCACCACATCACAAAAACCCATCTCAGTGGGAAAAGGATCCATATTTCTCATTTATTCGAAGTGACAAAGTGAAACACCATACAAAACATCGATCAAAAAACGGAATGGAAAGAGTACCTCCTACCAGTGTCTATCAAAACTACTGTAGAAAGTAACAAGGACATATATCATACCTCTATCCATCTACATTGCCGCTAGGATGATGACCTCTAATAGTATAGTTGTCCTTTACCACATCCTATAGCTTCCTAATCCTGGAATGGACCACCTAGGGGTGGTGGTGGTGGAAATCATACCTCCTACCACCTTCCACTGCTACACCCGCTCTTCTGCCACGTCTTCCTACCTTCAGACCTCTGTTACCAAAATGATGCCTCTGTGAAGGTAGCTGTCGACCATCTCCCTCTTAGCAGCCCAACGGATCGGAGAATATATAACAAGATATCCCTAACCATCACAATATTAACACTTCCTCTATTATTGATGACCATAAGTGACATGAGAGCCCTAAGCATAAAATCCTTCATCCTGGGGTCACCTCCTGAATCATTGTGCACGCCCGAACCCTTGAGTATGCTGTCATCTACAAGCTACCAAACCTGCTACTGAGGTCTCAGCTCCTGCATGCCTAGCACTGAGGGTCGAAAACTGCTCCAAAAAAATATCTCCATGACCAAGGCCCACTCCAGCACTACAACATATGTGGTAGTTCACAATGGTACCATAGATTCCTTGCTTGATGTAATGTTCTCGAAATAACGGATTTCGAACTATATCCAGGGAGTGATGCAATATGTCTTTAAACTATGCAGAGTACTACTCAATGGTACTTATCTTCTTACAAAGCTGTAGAAGCTCCTAGATATGCACCGACATTAGCATGTCTAGATAAAAAACCTCCCTGAAGAGCTGCTAAAACTCTTCCCAAGTGAGCATCTCCTCACCATGGGTCTTCGTCACAAGAACCCACCATCTCCCGACTAAACCATGAAAATGTCTACTTCTAGGACCACTATCTGATCGGGAGGTTTCCTCACTAGGAATAAAACATGAGTGACTACCGAAATCTGGTCATTAAGTGTGTAGGGGTCTGGGAAATCCTGAAACCTTAGACATGGATTCCTCTAGAACTCAGGTAGTGCACTTAGCCTACGCGCATCCTTGACTTTCACTGCTAGAACAACCAATTGCTCGATAGGTGGTGGCTCAACTGGTGGACCACCTAGTGGTCTGGACTCAAAACCCATACGCTTTTCCATAGCCTCTACACAAGATAGATCATCACCAAAATACATACGTGGAACCCTGTTTGGCTACCATCTTGGAGGCATCCTGAAATAACATCAAGACAATCCACAGTTAAAGAGTATATCTGGGGAGCTAACTCAAGAAGGACATGAAAACCCAAAAACTCAGTCTTATATGATGAATGTACCCTTATATATCTATGACCAGTATAATAAAGTCTCGAGTCGAAAGGCAGGTTATTAGAGTCTTGGGGAATGGATACGTCAGCCACCACACCAACACTAGAGTCCCTAGCCTAAAAAATAAACTCGAAAGACTATAACATTGTCGTTATATAACTGAAATCAATATCATGACTGTGGTCCAAAACTGAAACCCCTATGATACCACTCTATCATGAACTGACCCAACATGGTTCGAGCCACAACTTCCCAGGCCCACCTCTAATTGGCTAGGGGCTGGTGTCCAGTGCTGAGTATACAACCACCCACATGTGAGGCCTTAGTCAATCGTACATATACACACACCCACAAATACCTCCATGAAACAGTGCATAGATAAATAAAAATTGAAATGAAATGCATGCATAAATCTATTCCAACCCGAGTACATCAGAAGTATAGAAATGGGAAATACATGGCCCATTAAAAGAAAACTACAAAATCGGCCAGCCTACTAGGAAGGAGGAGATCGCTAACAAAGGACCCAATGGAAAGCTTCTCATCCCAGCTCAGGTAAGAACCCCAGTCGGTCTAGCATAGTAATATCCACAAATTCTAGGTTCTCCTGGGACTCTGTTGAAAGGAATGTGGTCTACACAAGACACAAGACCTGTGTGGGAAAATCCCGTACAATGGTGAGTATATAGATACTCATTAGGTGCACTAAAATCCCCAATAGACAAAGAAGAAACAGAAAGGAAACAATATGGTCATCCCAACTAGAGGGAACCCAAAAGAGAGAGAAACTCTATCTTGATATCATCCTCATCTAAACATGACTATTCATCTTGAACCACATAGTGCATCAACCCATAAGGGACAACTCCACAAAGAAAACAAAAAGGAACACTAGATATACTCCTATCAGGCACCAAGCCGCATGAGGTTGTGATCTCATAGACAATGTCATATTCTACTAAGGCTCTAAGGAAACACATAACTAGGAGAACACACCCCATGAGCTCTATCATCCCATATGACACTCATTCGAGAGATACACTCTACTGGATCTCACACTGCCATGCCAGATTTCCCATCTAATAGAACATGCTCATCAGACATCGCTGTTAAGAACAACACATCGAAACTCGATGGAAACACCAAACTCCTTGAATAAGGGATAACTCATAGGGTCCTCTAGGGGATACAAGAAACCAAGATGGTAGCTCAAAGATATCTCAGTTAGGGGATCACCCCCAAGATCCACTTGGGGATACTACACCCCAATCTGACATTCCAAAAGATATAGGATCATCACCCAAGTAAAGGTTGTCATGAAGATTTCAAAAACCACATCTAGTATAAGTCTCGAAGTAGGGGATCATACCGATGGTACCAAAAACCCTACCAAAACCACATGGTGAGTAGGGGATCTTATAATCAACGATACCTAAACCCTAATATTGTCGGCCACTATGTAGGAGATCATATTCTTAAGGATTACACAAAAACAACAGGAATATCCTACAAGATAGGGGATTATCACCCATGTATATATAGTCACAACAGAACCAAGAAATTGATCTAGGGAAGTCAAGATAGAGGATCCTACCCTAGCCTCACTGGAGTGATGCCACAACTCTATCTAAATCATCCCGTCGAGGGGATAAAAAAATAGTAATGGGGATGTAATGCCACACGAACCCTCATAGGAATGAACCAAGGGAGTTCACTCAACCTATGATGGTCCAAATGTCGCTAAACCAAGATACCCACAACATTGCCTCACTCCACACCTCATAGACCCAAAATAAGGTCACCATCACATTCTATGTGGAATAACACACACGATAGACTATATAATCGCCCAAAACGGACAACCAATTAATAGGGAACAAATCACCGCAACAAGCCTGAACGATTAAAGTGGGGACCATGAATTGAACATGGAACTCATAAAATGGATTGTTCCATTTTGATCCTCATGAAAAAACACATGGTATCGACAACTTATTCATCCAGATTGGATAGCCGTTGAAAAAGTCACCTTCACCGCAAACACCGAGATCGGGCCCCATGGGGACGACACCCCAATTTAGGATTAAGCATTTGAAATTTATCTAGAAAAGTATGCATTTCCATTAGGGATACAAAACCACCAAATTTGCATCAATCAGATGATATGTGCAGAAATTATTATGGGTCAAACAAGAATAATAATGAAATTTTATTATTATTTGAATGATTTGTGGCCCCGGGCCACGAACCTGATTATTTAAATTCCCAAACAGGCCTCAAAGGGATAACATTGATGAAAAAGTCACATCACCATAGATGGATCACAAAACAGACACCCAGTCTGAAAATTTCGGGGGTTAAAGAACCCCCAACAAAAAATGGCTGGACCGGCCTGCACTGGCCGGTCCGCCCCGCCTGGGCCGGCCCACTTGGCCGCCACTAGCACCAGCCCTCCCCAATCCAGTTTCCCTTATCCATATGTTTCTCCATTCCACTAGGACAACCCTATGGACCTGATTTCTTTTGCTGGCCCACCGCCGCCCAGCGATGGTCCGCCGCCCTCCTGCAGCACCGGTGGACCTTCTACAGACCACCAGGATCACCCTGGGGGTCCAAAAAACACTCCAAGACCTATTCTGGGTCCCTCAGGACCATATCTACATAGAGAATATTATAAAACGTAAAAAATAAAATCATAATCAGGATTAGGTTTTTAAAATAAAAACCACCTACCTTGTTGGAGAATCGCTCAATATTCGGGTGCAGAATGATGCTCGCGACGTAATAATTCTTGATCTGCCGATGATCGATGTGGAAATCGTTTACTGGTGGCTAATCCTTGGTTCGTTAATCAAATGGATAAGGGAATATAGACTCTATAATAGTGACAAGGAATGGGGGGGGGGGGGTGGGTGGGTATGAGGTGATTGATATTATTTTATTTTTTAAAAAATCAATTTATTCATTTAACTCCGTGTCAACACGCCTTCGAACCGACACCCGACACCGACTAAAATTATGTCATGCCTAGGGTAAAAACAAAGTTTCAAACTAAATTTCCATCTTAAAAATTTGATCTGAGTCACTATTCATGAGTTATTTGGGCCAATTTCCAAAATAATTTAATTTAATTTATTTATGAAAAATCCCTCGATAATGTTTTCTACAGTAGGCCCACTCTGACAAATCATATACCCTACTGAGGGTAAATGGTACACTCCATATGAAATTGTGGCCTTATATCTATGATCCAAGATACCTTTTGGGAGATAAATCATTTCTTTCATGTGAATAATATAAAATTACTTTATATTTTTATAAAATTTATTACAGTCACTCCAGGCCATGGAATCACACACTGTATTCACATATAACTCTTGAAATATTCTTATTAATCATCTAAAGTATGACTGGGAAAAACCCAAGTCTATACAGTTGAAGATTCTGTAGTACACATGCACCAATGTTTAATCAACTTAAAAATGGTTGTTTGATCATTGACCCAATCATCACCCAAATACAAGACAATTTGGTCTAAGTCTACACACCTAACTTGACACTCCCATGGGATATGTATTGGTTGATCACATGATATTTTTAAACCATTATAATGGATTTATTTCCTTGTTACATTGAGGGATTCAGTTGAGAAGTGAAGGAAAACCCAAAATTATGTACCATAGGTTAAACTAATATTTATATAGGTTGAACTAAAGAAAAAATATGCAAATATGATTATTTAAAAGAATAATATATTGTAAGGTTGAATTCCTTTTACGATTATGAAAATTAAACCGTATTATTAATGTTTCATCACTCATGTTAAAATGTTTGGTTTTAAAAATAAATTTATTTAGAGGGAACCAAGGGAGTGAGGGACATTGAAGAGATTCCCTATAGTGACACATGATTAACATACATGGATATTACATCAATTTAGATTAATATTTAGTACATTATAATAATATTTGTCTGAGGACCATAACAGTTTAGTGTCTTTGGAAACATGGATAAAAATATCATCAATCTTGGTGAAATATCATCAACATCTCCCCTAAATATATCCACCTTTAGTACTTCTACCTAAAACCATTCTTCATAAACTTGGGAAAGGAATCAAAAGAAATGGTGATCTAACATGCTCAATAAGAGTAAACAAGAGTGATATGTAATAAAAAACATGAGAATAAAGGGTATGAAATTGTGATCATAAAATTATAAGATCATACCCTATATAACAAGAGTAAACATGAATCATAATGAAATAAAACAACATAATACATAATATCCTAAAATTGATATATGGAATGAAATTGTGTCATACACATCAACTTATAACTTTATGAACATGTATAAATAGTAACAGGTTCACTCATTAAGTACATGAAATCATGAACTTGTATAAAATTATGGACATGAAAACCAGATCCACAAATAAAATTATGGACATGAAAACCAAGTCCATGCACATAATTATGGATAAGAAAACGAGGTCCACACATATAATTACAGATAAGAAAACTAGGTCCATGCATAAAATTATAGACCTAAAAATCACATCCATGCCTAGAATTGTGAACAAAAAATTAGGTTCATACATAACATATATACCTCATGAGCTTTCCATATTTACAAAATGTATCTTAGGGAGATATAGGTCCCACCCATCTCATAATGAAATCATAAATACATGTTCTAGAAGGTCATAAACAATCATATCATAACCAATGTAATTGAATTGGTGTCATAAATATGTAATCATATAATAACCTATGAAAAAGAGATAGGGTTCAAAATAATTTCATTAAAATCATTACTTGGGAAAATAAGGGGTTTTTATAAACACCATTCCATCAAAACATAAACCATTAAGAGAAATAATATGAATGGTATTCTTGAATAATAACAAAGTATGTAATTTTAGGTGGGTAAGGATTCAGAAAGATCACTTGGAACATAAAAATAACTTTTTAAAACATAAAAATTTTAAAAACCCTTTTCTCTAAAACAACTTTGAAAACATATAAAGGAATCATGAAAATAATTTATAACAGTTCTGGAGGAAAATATCCTTTCATTGTTGAAATAGTTTTCTTTTCTTAAAATGGAGAGAAATTTTAAAAGAAAACATTTTATTTGAAAATAACCATAAATTTTTGTAGGGGGATCTTCAAGGTATGAAAGCATAAAAATCCATTCATTCCATATATGCTAAAATACATTCCCCTAATACTTTTCTTGGAAAAGTAAAAAAATTACCTCATTTGAAAAAACAATGAAAGATTCCTTTCAAACTATGATAAAAAAAGTTAAAATGGGTAAAAATAACATTATACATCCATATAATAATATTAAAATCTTTTATGTAAATATTTATTTAAAACATGGACATGGATGATAAATATTCCACAATTGATACTTAATATGAAACAATCCCAAATATAGAAGAGATTGTGAAATCAGTACTCATCACATTATAATAAATAAAACATATGACCCATATGTGAATGAAAATTATAAGAATATATAAATATCATAATCTGTTGGATAATACTCATAAAAGACATTAATGGGTAGTATATTCACCACATAGAAGAAACTAGTAGTGTATGAGGCATGTGTCTCACACAAATAAAGGTGAGACAAAAATCCAATTACCTTGTGTCCGAACTCTCGTCGTACTCATAAATGCTTCATGTAAAATAAATATACATTTATTATAAATTTTATAATGAATTATATTCTTATATATAATAAAAAGTATTTTTTTATTATCAACTTATTTTACCCTCTTGTTAAAGATCTTATGTTATAGTTTCACTTCGGGTAATATTCACTTTGTTCTTCGTATTTGTCTTAATTTTTTATGTCATTGATCCTTATACTTATAAAATGATTTAAGAATATAAATAATGATATAAATATAATATAAATCCATTATTTTTATATTACAATAATCTCTATCATAAATAAGTATGAAAATGAATACACCGTTCATGGAGACAAGAAGTTGTACTTACGCATGAACATTGTTTCCGTTTTAATTGTCCTATTGAAAAAATATATGTAAATAAAATATGTATATATATGTATGTATATATATTTAATTTATAAAGTATAGTTATTATATCATATATATCATATAATTTCACTTATCCCATCCTTAATAAATTCTATGTGGTGTGTGAACAAATCACTTCGCTTTGAGGGGGTGGTAGTCCACACTTCCTCAAACGAGATTATCGTATTTACACCAAATGTAAAGTCAAAAATATATGTGTTGTAAAAATTAATATATAAGTGTAAATAAATAATAAATATTATATATAAAATATATATATAGTGTTTCCATCATAATGTCCATCTTGATTGGTGGTAAAGGAAAAATGAACAATCTTTGTTTTGTGAGGCAGTTGTTCACTGTACATTGAAATAGTATGTTCGATATCGATTAGATGGAGGTGTGTGTAAGTGTTTGTAGAAACCTAAGAATAAAAACATAATAGTAGTTTTAGGATTTTTTTTCATAATAGAATGAAATATAGATAGTGGAGGGGGTGGATAAGGAAAATAAAGGAAAGAAGCTTGAGAGAAGAAGTTACCTCTAAATCAGGTAACTCATTTTGGTTTGTTTCAAAAGGATTTTTTGAGTTTCCTTCTACCCCAGGGAGGGATTATAGGAATATGGGAGGGAAATTGTGAGTATAAATGTGTAGGGTTTAGATGAGCCAAAAGGCTTTATAGGTGTGAATAGAGGAGAAGGAGAAGTTCCCTTTTATAAGTGAGGCGAGAGACAGTTTTGGAAAATCATAAAATATTAATTTATTATAAATTTATTTTAGTATTAAAATAGATCCAAAGTGATATATTTAAAGTATAAGATGATTATGGGTGTAAATCCCCTCAACCAATGAATTTTATACATGTTTATCTCATAAAAGTTTCCTTATCTTTTTGGATTTAACACTTAGTTAAATAGTTTAACTCTTGTCATGTCTTCTTGTATTTTTTCACTATAGGGTTAATATATTTACTATAAAATGAAAAAATAAAATCAATTGTATCATTAATAAAATATTTGAATTTATACTAGTTAGTTTGATTAACCATAGATTTTTATGACATTTAAATCATTTAATAAAATTGTATTTATTTTAAAATATCATTTATGTCAATTTTAATACTAATCGGTATTTTCTTTTTTAAAAATATCAATCAAATATGATATGTTAGAAAAAATAATTAAAAAAAATACGTAAATTTTATAAGTTATATATATAATTTTTTGATTTAAATTTTTAAGTAATATTATAGTTATTTTAATAGTTTAATATCATTTATTTGATATATCAATTAGTTAAACAATTACCGCATCATTATTATAAAAGCTTTTAATTAAGTTAATTTTTATATAAAAACTAAAAATAAATTATCATGATGAATATAAATTTTTTATCTTTCTAATGAATAATTTTAGTCGAACTTATCTTATGTATATCCATATATTAAAACTTATTTAGTTAACAACTTTTGAATATGACACTTTTAACTCTTCTTTAAATAAAATTTAATAACTATATTATTCTAACAAAAGTGTTTGTAAAAGGATAATATTTTTGAAATGAGGATTATTTGGGTCTAGAAACACATATAAATTGGAATTAGGAAAAGTGTTAGAGTAATTTTATAATATTATAATATTATTATTACCTTTAATTACCCTATTTACCTTTAGCCATGGTAAATAAGATTCAAAACATACAATTCACCAATAATTATTTTGAAAATATGAGACCACACTATTCATACAGATTAAAACCATTAATGTCCATTTCTCAAAATTAAATTCACAAATGTGGGAAAATTACATTTACTCCTATTAACATAAATATGGCTAGAAAGCAGGCAAAAGAGACGTTCAAAAGATCAATATTTTTTTTATCTAATTCTATTATAAAAATGTTTCCAAAGACCTAAATTGGATTAATATATGTATTATTTATCTACCATGACATTAAAATAAATTTAAAATAAAATAATTATTTAAATGAAAATGTTGGGTTTTAAACAAAAATGCAGTATTTTCACTATTCATCAAAAATTGAAACATTTCATAAAAATATCAAAAAATAACCCTAACTTAATTATGAAATTATGAATTCAAAAATTATGTCTATTTTACAAATAATAAATTTCTATTAGTTTATAAAATTAATTTTATTATTTTTCACAAAAGGACATAAAAAGTAGTTTTTTATGAAAATAATAGTTTTAGTCACAAAAATACTTTACCATAAATTACCTTTTTCATTATAAAAACCATTATAAGTAATATTTTAAAAGTAGTTATTAATATTCATATTACAATTTTAATGTATATATTATAAAAATATTATTTAAATTAATATAATTGTAATATGTTGTTTCGCAGAAACTCAGTGTTGCGTGTAATGCAAGCCAAGTCGGTGTTGCGTGTAGAGCTAGATTACCATGGTATTGCGTAAAACATAATAAAAACATAGTGATTTTCTATAATAAAAAAAAATCTTTATTTAGTGTTTTTTAAGTGAAAATATCAAAATATTAAATTAATTCAACAAAAAAATTCCCAAAATCTCAGGATGTTACATTACCACATGAAAAACCTCTCAAAATGAGAAATATTTTGAGAGACCTTATGATTATCCCAAATTAGCTATCAAGAAACAATATTATTAATTTTAATATATTAGAACTCCCAAACACACTAAATAAGAGAAATATAGAGTCTCATGAATGATCATGTGATGAATATGATGAAGAACTACTTAATTTCTTGAATTTCAAAAATTTGGAATGAATCACCAAGGGGTGTAAATAAAGGGGAATGAAAGATTCGTTACTTAAAGAATAGGTGTAAATTAAATAATAATATCTTAAGGAAAAATTTAATAGTTCAATTAACACTATGGAAAAACATAATGTACACCCTAAGAATCCACTTGTAGCTCAATGTTTTAGATGAGGAGAATTAATTAACTATTCCATTTAGTGAACTAATCAATGGAATTGGGATGAAAATCGATATCAATTATGTCACAACCCAACCCATACTGGGGCACAAGCCGCAACTACTCCAAGCCCACCTCCATAGGCCCAGGACTGGAGACTAGTTCCAAAGGCCCAACAAACTAGGGGAGGCATTTGCCTATGAAACTGTACACACACACGCGCAACCAACTCAATGAAAAAGTATATATGAAAAGAAAATCAAGATAAAAGACTACTATATAAAGGGAACCAAACATATATGCATTTACCTCTAAACAGTTCAAGTACAAGAAAAGTAAAACTTAAAGGGAAATGGGAAAATATACACACCCAACTAGAAAAGTGCCAAAACCTGGCAATAGGTGAAAAAGTAAACAACTGGGAGAGTCCCACTCCTGAATCCCAAGATACCCCCATCCCACATTGTCCAATCACCCTGTTTCCCAAAGCTCCTCTTATATCACGATCAACCTATCTGTCATCTATAAGGGCACACCCGATGTGGGAAAAGCCCGAGAAGGGGGGAGTATAAGAATACTTAGTAGGATTACCTAAAGGATCTAGGGAGCATCATGATAGGTACTAAAGAGGGGAGTAGTAAGAGAGAACAAGGTACAACAAGTGTAAACAGAAAGAGTACAACTCCACCCAATGATATTTATGCTCCCTCAAAGAAACCCAAACGAGAGAGTAAGTAGATCTCCATCTCACAAATCAACCAATGAAAGTGAGTAGCCAATAGTCCCAAGGTAAAAACCATCTACAATTCCCAACACCTCGTTACATATTTCCAATAAGACCAAGTCAATGGGGATCAAATCACCACACCTTGATACTAACCACATAGGGAGGAACAGACTCATCTGCATGGTTTTAGGTCACGTCACAAGGATGTGTCTCAATGGGGAAACTACCCCTCTTCCTTGCGAGTCCTTTGGTAAGTCAAACCATGCCACACCACTGTGCCGTTTGGTCGAGGGTATTCTCTAAACCATCAGGGACTACGCTACATGACATGCGAGGAGGGTCATCCTGATATGTCTCCAAGGACTAAACATTGGGTCATCCTAGTTTCTCCTTGGATACTATACTCCTGGGTCAACTCGGTATCTCCTTGGGGACTATACTACCAGGCCCAATATAAGGGTCAACTCAAAACTACACTGGTCATCCCTACTAGATAGTACCTCTCAGAAAGCATTTAGGAACACTGGCCATCCCTATTGGATGGTACCTCTCAAAAAAAAGCATTGAAGAACTCTGATCAACCCTATTGGATAGAATCTCTTGGAAAAATCATCAACCCTAGTGGATGGTACCTCTCGAAAAAATCATCAAGGAACTATGTTCATCCCTCTAGATGGCGCCTCTCAGAAAAAGAATCAGGAAACTATGATCATCCCTGTTGGATGACACCTCTTGGAAAAAGCATCAATGAACTTTGATCAACCATGGTAGATGGTACCTCATGTAAATATGACACTTCAGTCATCAAGAGCCACCCTGGATAGGCCTCACACTCAGAACATCTCATATTGTATCTCAGAAGACTCTACGGAGGGAACCATCACATTCTACATGGTAAAATGCCCTGGATAGGCTATTCATAAGAAAAATTCCAAGTCCAAAAGAAGGATATATGAGAGATAGAAAATTTTTAAAGTTGTACAAAAGTTCTTGTGGGCCCCATATGTTGTGTTACCATGCCTCTTCACCTGGTCATGTACCTATCCATACTCGGGTACAAAATTGAATATCAAGTACCCCTAGCCTTGCTTGTGTACTCCCAGAGTACATGAAATATCTATCCAAAAGGTTGATGAGTGCACATTGATCATAGTTAAACTAAATGGAGAAAATGTACTTTTACTGATAGGCCTCCTCAAATGGCACTAGATAACCAAATAGATCAAATTGTTACGATTCATGGAGAAAAACACACAAGATCGACTATTTATTATCCCTTAATGGACATCCGATGTAAAAGTCAAATTTCACCTCATTGTGCTTGAATGGAATCACATGGGACCCGTGACTTGGTCCTAAATGAAAATATATGGATCACACTATTGCAAACATCTTAGAAAAACAGATGGGATCGACCACTCGTTCACTCAGAATAGATACTTGGTGAAAAAGTTACAATCCACCGTAATGCATGCGAACAGACTTTGTTGGTCCATACCTCAACTTTGTTTTAAAAACCTTCAATTATTCCGGAAAAGTCGACCACAAATCTAGGGTCACGACGCCGCTGACAGCTCTCCAATCGAATGTCGCACACATGAGTTTTGGTGGGTTGAATATTTAATAATAATATAAAATCTATTATTTCACGAACGCTTCGAGTAACCAATCCCAAAACTCAGAAAAAGATATCCAATATTGGAATCGGAATGTCTGTCTTGAAGTTAAGGTCACACTACCACTGACAGTTTGTGAAACCAATGTTGTACAAAGAAGTTACAGTCCAAAAACAATTTTCTCAATTAAAATAACAACAACATTATCATATTATTATTATTTTTAATTTATTTCCTTAAATCTTCATATCCAAAATGCCATGCACCACCAAAAAAATAGGTGGCTCCCTTGCTTTGTCTCCATTCCCCCAGCACACCCCACTCTTCCATGATTTAATTATGATTATTTTTTCATCTCTTATAATTCCTCTCCCCACTCTTATTATTCCCCAAATTTCACGCCGCCTCTCCCTGTGAACCCTAGAGGTTATCCTTTCACGCACCCCTATCCACACATGAATCCTCCCTGAACGATGTCTCTGATTTTGTGTGCACAACATCTGTAGGTCACATGCAGACGACCTTTCCCGAAATCGACCAACTGACTCTTCCACTTCGGACCACCACCATCACTGCCTCGTCGTTGGCCGCTACTGGCACTGCCTAACCATTGAACCTGAGCGGTGTCTTCCCTCACCATCTACCTCGCCCATAAGCCACTTCTAGCCAACGCCCACAGGCCTTGCCTGACCACCTCAGCCTCGCCACACGCCCTGCTGCACACCACCTCTACTGCTCTACCTCCTTGCCCACCTCAGACACGTCGGACTGCCTTCTCTATGCTAGGCCACCCAATATAATCCTTCTGAGTTGCATTTCGGCTTCAATATTACTCAAAATTAAGAGAGGAATGTAGATCCACAATCCTCAGGTCAAGATCTCAGTATCGGTATTCCACACTCAATGAAACATTGAGTTTTTCACGCGCTTAATTACTTGGCGACATAGAACATGTGGATAACATGCAAAGAAGGAATAAAAAAAGACCAAGGTCTAAATTTTGATCAATGGAAGTTTTTTTGGCCATCATTTTCAAGAATCAAGAACATGAGGAATTGAAAAAATAGATATTTATCATACTTCAATAATTTCAATTTCAAGAAAAATAATAAGAAATTGATCAACCAATCATTTTTAGATCCATGAATTAATTCATTATTTTAAATTTTGTTTGTCATAAAAATTCAACCAGGGTAAGGAATCCACAATGATAAGTCCTACCAAGATTGAATCCATTGTCATTTATGAAGATCACACTTGCGCAACGATCAGAATATGTTATTGTGTACGTTGCGCTTCGATTCGCCTGGATCTAAGGATTCATTGTTATTTTTTCAACGTTCGCCTTCGGGGAAGAGATGAGAGGATATGAGTTTCTATTATTATCCAAACTGAATTATAAGGACAAACCCTCTAAAAAAATAATTTATGAACTCTCATTAGGTTAAAATAAATTAATCAAAAAATTAAATAAAAAATTATTTAATTATTTAATTAATTGTCCGCGCTGGAATATAAGACAATATCCTAACACCGAAAAAGGTTACACCCCGCCTATGGTGAAGCCTATGTTCTGAACTCAATTGTGGTCTTATATTTCTCATCCTAGCTCATTTCCATAAGTTATTCGTGTTTGAGATATTAAATGAATAAATTAATAATTTAATTCATACATTTAACATACCGTTAATGAGCGAGGGTTCCAAACGTTATATACCGACTCATTTTATATCACTCCTAGGGTAAACACCATGTTCTAGACACAAACATAGTCTAAGATTTCAGATTTGATAAACTGTTCAAGAGATGCCCCATTTTACTAAATCAACTGTGCGTGTGTAATATAAAATATATTCAATATTTTTATACAATTAATTCTGGGCACACCGGGCCTCAGAATCGCTCTTATTATTATCACCCACCTCTAGAATAATATTTAGAAATACTGTAAAGTCATTGAGGTAAAATCCATGGTCTCTACATTATTCCCTCCTTCAAGATTTTCTTCCTCGAAAAGGCAAACTAGGAAAACAACTTGGGATACCAAGCCCGCACTTATCTCTCTCACTCCCAGGGAAACATGTACGTTTCTATGATTCCCAAGAATATGGACCAAAGGGATGGTCCACCCTCATAAGTCTTTCTTTAGTTAATTATTTTTCTAGGGACACACATGTATGTCCTCAGTTGTGACATGTGGAAGACGTCGTGTACCCAATCCAACAATTTGCAGTATGGCAAGGTGGTATACAACCTCAACATCTCCTTGCACAATATATAATGGATTGATAGGACTTGGGGAATATTTTTCCTCTCCAATAGAACCTCTACATCCCATGTCACAACTAGAATGACTATTTTTCACTGGAAAAAGGTCTCGTGATTCCCTCCTTCAGAATATCCATATGGTGAAACACACAAGGATATCTGGTCATGCAGGATTTCACAGTCGATGCATCACGACTGAGACTATCTTACACACATGAGAAGTGATTGAGTTAACACTGTTGACTGAAGAAAAGCTTTACCCTACTAATCCATAAGGGTCAGTTGTAGGGAAGTTAACTTCTCTGAAACTCCCCGCACTAGGTGAGCCTGGGACTTCCCGCACTTCCCACTAAGGGAATCTGCTACACAACCACATCTTGAGTGCACATGTCAGTGGGACTCTTCCTCCACATATCTTCTGTTCTTTTTGGGCCCAATATTACCATGTTCCTGAGAACGATCATGATAAGATCTCCTATGTTGAGATCTCATCATTTGGCACCTACTAGTTGAAGTAGATGTCTCAACTCTGTTGCACTAACTTCCACAACCAGCATTATGGCATTCTTATGACAAAAATATCTTTGTCACCAACACTTGATCCAACACCTCATCATAAGTGGGGATGCACAAGGGAACTATTATAGCATAGATCTCTCTATAGAGACCCTGATCGAACTTTCATTCTCAGAAATATCCAGCATGGATCATGTCTCGAGATTATTATGCAAGGTCTGTGAACCTATTTGCATACTCATTCACTATCATCCTTTCCTACCGTAGCTGTAGGAGCTCCTAAAGTCGAATGGAGTTCAAGTAGGATTGGTAAAACTCCTCACGAAATATCTGCTGGAATTTGTCCCATGATAGTGCCAACTCGTCATATAGCTGAGTAAACAAGCTCCACCAACGTCCAACTTCTCTGGGGAAAAATTGTGTCTTCCAAAGTGTCCATCTGATCTTCTAGTGTCTATAAAATCTTGAAGGGGTAGACCCTCGACTCTAGATAATCCTTCGTTGTCCAAGGGTCTTTCTCACCATAGAACCTCAATAGTCTCTAGCACTGAAACTCGCAAAGTGTGCTCAGACTAAAAACATCCTCAACCCGCCCTGCTAGTGCTATCTACTGATCAATAGGTAGGGCTTCTCCTACCTACCCAACTAGATAAAGGGGATTGTATGATGGGTCCTGAACTGAGGCCTCATCGCTCATGGGATCATCGTCACGAACCGTAGCTAGTATCATAGCTGTCTATCGTCATAGAGACATCCTGAAAGTTTTCAAGGAGTATCACAGTCAAATGAGAAGATATATATATATATATATATACATAAACAGAAGTGGGGATCTGACATAAGAATGATAGTCAAGGACTCAATCCTATATGATTCATCTTCCGTTGTTCCCTATAACAACTGTGTTAGGGTACCAAGTCGACAATTGGGTTATCTAGGTCCAGGTTAATGGATACATTGGCTGCCCATACTATCACTGGACTCCCTGGCATGAGAGACTCTCTCGAAACACTTCGACATTTTTTCCCTAAACCAAACAAATAACTTTTTCAGGAAACATTTGAAAAACATCCCAAGGGTCAAACCACCTCTGATACCACTTCCTCATGACCAGAACAGCACCAAGGCTTGAGCCGTAACTACCCCAAGCACGCCTCCATAGGCCAGGGGATGGAGACTAGCACTGAAGGCACAACAAACTAGGTGAGTCCTTTTCCTAATAAATTTTACACACACACACACGTTGACAACCTAATGCAAAAGTGCTGAGGAAAAGAAAAGAAAGATATAACACTACTATATAAAAGGATCCAAACATATATTCATTAACCTTTAAACAATACATGTACATTAAAAGTAAAACTCAAAGGGAAAGGGGAAAATATACACAACCAACTAGAAAAGTACCACAACCCAACAATAGGTGAAAAAATAGCTGGGAGAGTGTCACTCCTAAATCCCACGCTACAACCACCACACACAGTTTAAGAACCATGTATCCCTAAGATCCTCTGATATCACAATCAACATATTCATCTTCTGTAAGGGAAAACCAAATTCAGGCAAAGCCCAAGAAGGGGTGAGTATAAGAATACTCAGGTGGATACCCCAAAGGCTCTAGGGAGCAACAAGAGAGGTAATGAAGAGGAGATCAGTAACAGAGAACAAGTTATAACAAGAGTGAATGGAAAGAGTAAAAATCCAACCAATAGTATATATTCTCGCTCAATGAAACCTAAATGAGGGATTAAGGGGATCTCCATCTCACAGATCCTCCTAGGAAAGTGAGTATCCAATGGTCCTAGGGTAAAAAGCATCTGCAATGCCCAACACCTCATCACATCTACTCAGGAATCCCAATTCAATGGGGCTCAAATCACCACACCTCGATACCATCCACTTTGGGTAGCACTAACTCATCCACATGGTTTTACGTTGCATTACAAGGATGCGACTCTGTGGGTAAAGTGCCCCTCTTCCTTATGGGTCTTTAGGTAAGTCGAACCATGCCTCGCCACTATGCTACATGGTTGGGGGTCTTCTATGAACCATCAGGGACTACGCTACCCATCCCACTATAAAGGTCAGACTAATATCTCATCAGGGATTACACTATGGGTCAACCCGGTATCTCATCGGGTACAACACTCTGGTTCAGTTAGTATCTCCTCCGGGACTGCACTACCTGGCCTCATGGGAGGTTCAACCAAAAATTTAATTGGTTATTTCTAGTGGATGGTACATCTCAAAAAGATTTGAGGAATATTTTCCATCCATGATGGATCATAACTTTTAGAAAAAAGCACCGAGTAACTCTGATAAACCCTACTAGATGAAAGCACTCAGAAAAATCACCAACCTTGCTGGATGTCACCTCTTAGAAAAAGAATATAGGAAATCTAATCATCCCAGTTGAATAGAACCTCTTGGAAAAATAATCAAGAAAATTTTATCATCCCTACTGGATGGAACCTCTCAGAAAAAATCATTGAGGAACTTTGATCAGCCCTACTTGATGGTACCTCTCGAAAAAACGCCGTTGTAGTCATCGGGTGCCGCCACGGATAAGCGTCACACCCAGAACATCTCACATCATATATCATACGCAAATATAGAGGGAACCATCTCATTCTTTGTGAAGAAAAACTCAGGATATGAAACTCATATTCCAATGTATGAGTCCAAAAGATGGAGATACAAGAGATATAAAATTTGTAATGTGGTACACGGTGCGTGTGGGACCACACGTCGTGTGGCCCCACCTCTTCGTCTTGCTGTATACCTATCCATACTCAGGTACTAAAATACAAATCAAGTACCCCTAGCTATTATAATATACTCCCATATTACATGACATCTCTATCCAAAAGGATGACAAGCTCACATTTCTCATTGTTAAACTGAAGGGAGAAAACATACTTTTACTGGAAGGTCTCCGCAAATGGCATTAGATAACAAAACAGATCACACCATTGTTATCCTTGGAGAAAAATGAACAATATAGGATATTAATTTACCATGAATAGACATCTGATAGAGATGTCTTATATCACCAAATTTTTCTTCATTGAAATCATGTGACACCCATGACTTGGTCCCAAAACAAATTATACGGATCACGCCGTTGCGATCCTCTCAAAAAAACACACGGGATCGACTAATCATTCACCTAGAATAGATACCTAGTGAAAATGTCGCATTCCATGGTAATGAGTGTGAAATGGAATCATGGGGTCCGTACCTCAACCTTGTTTTAAACACCTGAAATTAGTCTTCGAAAGTCTGCCTCAATGTCAGGGTCACGATGCCACTAACGGCTCGCCAATCGGACGTCGCATGTAGGATTTATGGCAGGTCAAAGATTTAATAATAATATTAAATCTATTATTTCACAAGAGTTTTAGGTACCTAATTCGAAAACTCAAAAATTAAATCCAATATCAAACTCGAAATGTCCATCTCAAAGTCAGGGTCACACTACTGCTGATTGTTTGTTAAACCAATGTCGCACGAAGATGTTTCGGTCAAAACACTGTTTTCCCAATGAAAATAATAATAACATTATTATATTATTATTATTTTTAATTTAATTCTTTAAATCATTGCATTCAAAATTCCACAAACCACAAAAAAAAGGCACCTATCTTGCTTTGACTCCATTCCCAGCATGCCCCCACTCTTCCATGATTTTGATATTTTTATTATTATTTCATCTCCTTATAATTCCTCTCTCCAATCTTCTTCTTCCCCAAATTTCATGAAGCCTCTCCCTATGAACACTAGTGTCCAGAAATTCATTCACCACCACACACCCATGTCCGCACACTACTCCTCCCTGAACAGTTTCCTTGATTTCACACACACATCATACATAGGTCACATGCAGACTGCTTTCCAAGAAATTGACCAACTGACTCTTCCACATTGGACCACCACCATCACTACCTCATCGTTGGCCGCTACAGGCACTGCCTCATCGTCGAACCCGAATGACGCCATCCCTCACTGTCTACCTCACCTAAAATCTGCCATGAGCCTTCGCCCCGTTGGCCTTGCCTGACCGCCTCAGCCTTGCCGCACAACCTGCCGCACACCACATCTACCACGCTGCCTTCTTTCTCAACTCGGTCTCATCAGACCACTAGCTCAGCGCCAGGACACCCCCTGGAATCTTTCCACGCGCCATTCCAGATTTGAGCTAACTCAAAAATAAGAGAAATATTTGGATCCATAGTCCTCAGGTCGATATCTCAGTGTCATTATGCCACACTGAATGAAACATTATGTTTTCGACACACTTAATTATTTTGTGACGGAGAACACGCGAATAACACCAGAAGAATGAATAAGAAAAGATCAAGGTCTAAGTGTGGTTCAATGAACGTGTTTGTTTGGACATCGTCATTGAGAATCAAGAACCTGAGGAATTGAAAAATATATATTTATCATACTTCAATAATATCAATTTCAAGATAAACAATATGAAATTTATTCAACCAATCATTTTTCGATCTGTGAATTAATTCATTATTTTAATTCGAGTTAGTCATGAAAATTCAACCGGGGTAAGGAATCCAAAAAGATAAGTCCTACCTGGATTTGATCCATTCTTGTTGATGATTATCAAACTTGCACAACTATCAGAAGAATTTGTTGTGTTCGTCGCGCTTTTATTCGCCTGGATCCAAGGCTTCATTGTTCTTTGTTTGTTGTTTGTCAATGGGGAGGAGAGGAGAGGAGATGAGTTTCCATCGTTATCCAAACTGAATTATGAGGCCAAAACCTTTAAAAAAATAATTTATAACCTCTCATTAGGTTAAAATATATTAATCAGATAATTAATTAAAAAATTAAAAAATTATTTAATTAATCATTCTGGCTGACACATAAACCAATATCTGGACGCTGACAAAGATTATACCCTTACTAGGGTAAATTATATGTTCTAAACTCAATGGTGGTCTCAGATTTCTCATCTGAGACCCCATCCATATGTTAATTGGGTTTAAAAAATTAAATGAAATTAATAATTTAATTCATCCATTTAACATACCGTCAATGAGCGAGAGGTCCGAACATCCCGTTCCGACACATTTTATGCCGTGCCTAGGGTAAATACTGCATTCCAAACCCAACCATGGTCTCATGTTTCAGATTCGATAAAACTTTTAAGAGATATACCATTTTTCATAATCAATTACATGTTCCTAATATAAAATATATTCAATATTTGTATCCAATTAATTTCGGGCACACTGGGACTCAAAATCACATGTCGTCTCAGCACCCAACTCTTGAATAATATTTAGAAATATTACAAAGACTTACATGGAAAAACCAGGGTCTCTAAAAATTACCACCGAGACCATGGGATCATGAAAAATACTATGAAGTTTCTATTTTAAAAGTTCATAGTTATAGTTATGTAGTGATAGGTATACTTATTCATCATTCTTAATTTGCATATGTCTTATGTCATGTATGTTTTCAAAAATTATTAATTATAAAAATAAAAAAACATAGTTGTATCATTATAGTGTCCAAGGTATATAAATATTATTATTGGATTTTAGGATTCTGATTCATGAAAGTCTTATTATCCTTCCATCATATAAATTTCATGTCTTTTGGGAATTGATTTCTCTCTCTACATAGTGGAAAATTTATTTGTTGAAATTATGATATGAAATTTCAAATAAAAATATGTTATTATATGGTTCAAGGATGATTAATGAAAAACTATTGGATCAAATGGTTGAAAAAATAATCAGAATATGGTATAAACATATTTTGAGGAAATGTTAAATTCCCTATGTTTGTAAGGTTCACATTTCTCAAGAAATTACACCTTGATTCATGAATACATTTTTGATACACTTATCAATTATCATTAATAAGTGATAAATAATATGGGGTGGATGCAATTTATTTAAGTGGGGTTAATTCATCTCTCAAGGTTTTACTGACCATTAGTTATTTCCTATAATTATAAATAATTTTTAGATAATATTTCAAGAGAACTAAAAAATGATTAGAGATTGATCTGTACAAAATGTGAACAAATATAACTTCAATTTATTCAACTATAATGGATCATTACAATAAAGGTTAATGAATCCATATATCAAATACAATGTATTTTTAGACATAATTGTTGATTTTATCTATTAAGACAACACAAATTAAAAGGGGACAATAAATTGAAAATATAAATATATTTGTAACGAGAAAATCACCTAGATCATCATCACCTTTATGAATAATCATTAGTATAACAAAAAAAAACAAAGAAAATGAATACCAAGAAATGAGAAATCATATAACGATGTCTAAAATAAAAAATATAGAAATGGTAATTTTGAATATAATAAGATTATTTATTTTATATAAATATGAGACAAATTTGTCCATTGGAAATATGGGTTTCACAAATATTGTTGTTTAATATATGATTAATGAAAATATGGTTGGTATTGATGTATTAATTATTCATATATCAAATATTTACACTGAATTTGTGTGTTGTTTAGTAAGTATTTTAAAATAATATTACACTCAATGTAATATAAATATGAAATTAAAATATTATAAATATATATAAATATTTATTCATTCATTATATATCAACATTTAAAAAATTATTAAAATATAATATGATTTATATGTAAAATTCAAAGAAATAACTTAATACGATGGAGTTGTAAAATTATATTTTATAAAATAAATTACTAATTTTAATGGTATTTGTTAAAGAAAATTTTATATAAAAGTGAAAACTTTTTATTTTTCAAAGAAATTGTTTTATGTATTGTATGTTTTATAAAAATAGATTAAATATGACACATTAGAAATATTATTATGTATGGACTAATATATTTACGCCTCATAGAATATAATTTTTTTGAAATAATATTAAAAACACTTAATATTTAATAACACCAATTTCTAATCAAGGTTGTTTTATTTATATTTTTTATTCTAATTTTAATTTTTTAAATATTATAATATTAATTATATAAATTTAAAAACATTATTTTTAATTTAAATATTAAAAAAGTTAAAATTTTATATATTTTTATAAAAACCTCACTTTTTATGTGGATAGTGAAATATACGTATAGTTTACCTTTTATTTAATTATTAGTATATTATTATGACATATAATTTTATGAAAAATTATAAATTAATTTTTTTTTATAATTTACATTATACATTATAAAATATTTATTATATTTTTGAAACCAATAATTGATATTTTAGAACTTAAGTTACATTTTTCGCAAAAAACGTTTAAAAAGAATTATGCATTTACTATATTCAAAATAATTTTTAAAAAATTTACAAGGTGAATGAAAATAAATGGAATTTCAATTTAGAATGTAAGGGTAAAAATTATCTAATAAAGATCATTTTATTTTAATGGTATAATGATTAAGTTACCCGATGTAAAAAAATGTTACTACAATAAAAACTTAAATTGAATAGGTATTAATTCAAGAGATACAGGGTTCAAAACACATAATATGCATGTTTATAATTGTGTTTTTGATAAATTATCAAACTTATCTCACCCTCCACTCAATTTATCTATATTTTTGGATCCACTGGAAGTGTTTAGCATGTTATCCCTTTATATTAAGTTGAAATATTTATAGAAATTGTAACATCACATTACGTTTTTAGGTACTTTTGATGTTTCTAAGTACCTCTATTTTGGATTAATGGCTTGGGGTGCGTTTGGGTGAACTTTTAATGAAAACTAAAGGACAATGAGTTTTGCACAGTTTGTGCACGGTTTTTCGTACCCCCAGTTTCTGGTATATACCACTTTCATGATGGTTTTAATGGTTTTAAAGTAAGGGTGATGAATGAGAGAGTCAGGAGAACTTTAAAAGATGTTTTGAGGCAAAGGGGAAGTTGCACGGGTGGTGCACGGGTTGTCTAAACCGTGCGGCCAAACTGTGCGTAGTGGGTCTTGGAGGCAGTAGCTTCCGCACGGGCAGCACACGGTTTACCTAACCGTGCGGCCAAACCGTGCATGGAGTGTCTGCTGAGGCGGTGATTAACACATAGTTAGTGCACATTTTGTCTAACTGTGCAGGAAAACCGTGCGACCACTTAAATGAGATCCCATAAAAGTGGATCTCACTTGTTTTTGCCTCTTAAGTGCCTTGTTTTCCTCCTAAGCGGCCCTAACTTGTGATTTTTCTTCTCCTAAGGATAGATAAGGTTCTCCCATCATTCCGGAGGCGATCCAAAGACTTATATTGGTGAATCGAAAATGGATTCTTGTGGTATGTGATCGTTCTTCATCGTTCTTGATTGGTTTCTTAGATCTACTTAGATCTACTTCTCCTCTTTTCTCGGTTTCTTAGATCTATGCCCGTTATGGGTAGATCTAAGTGTGCGGATGCCAAATATGATGTGATTTGGTCTTGATATTGCTAGTAGAAGAGATCTAAGGTAGGTTTTTGAAGAAGCAACCCAGTTTTCTTGAGTGTTCTTCGACCGTTGTGGTTTTCGTCAAAACCTTTGAGGTAGGTGGTTTCGTCCTGACTTTCCAAATTGATTATCCTTGAATTTTCTTGATTTATTTCAATTTTCGATTTTAATTCAATTTCTCACATTTTCTTTCAATTAAATTGATAAAAACTCGATTCTAGTGAATCGAGATATTTGAAATGGTTTTGGCATGAATATTTGGAAAATGCCAATTCCATTGAATTGGGTGTGTTTATGGAAATTGGCTGATTTAAATTGTTTAATTTAAATTTTGTATTTGATGGAAATTATTTCAATTAAATTGATGAATTTAATTGTGGAAATAAATTGTGTAATTATGGAATTTATTTTGAATGGATTTCAAACTGGTGAAAATGGATTAAAATTATTTGATAGAAACCCATTGGTTTTATCTTGTGAAAAAAGAATGTTTTTGAATAAAACCTATTTTGGTTTTAAATGGAAAGAAATTGTCACTTTAAAAATTGAATAATGGGATTGATCATATTTTTAAGCCTTCTTAAAATATTTCTCCCATCATGTAAGAGCGCTTGCAAGCCTTAGGTAGTTAGTGAGTTATTTGGATACACTCTACGCTACGACAATGTTCTAAAACATACTTGTAGTGGGTCACATCCCTGATGGGTTGGTGACGAGTCTCCTTTGGCCATTTTCATAGGGACGTGTGTATACACATTTTTCTAAGTTCACATAGAGAGTGTGGAATCCTATAACTGGTTAATACTATCGTACTTTTTGTAAGATGACCATGTTACTCGCTTGTTTATTTATATTTGAGATATAAATGCATGCCAATGCTTTGGAACTGCTTTACATGCCTACTGAATTTATATAATTTTTTTTTATATAAATGTTTTATTTAAACCATTATTTTAGAAATATTCCATCATTTGTAAAATCTTTACTTAAAATATTTATTTCCATCATTTGAAAATGTATAACATTTTTTTTAAAATATACTTTTGAATTGACAAACCTGTTTATTTGAAAATTTAAAGCTTTTCTTTGGATAATCTATATTTGGAATCTATTATAGAATCTCTGGTGGTATACTACTAGGCTTAGGCTCACACCCTACTTTTTCCTTCAGGTGTTTGTAGACTTCCTTCTTCCAGGTTCGAGCAAAGGGAAGAGATATCTTGGAGGTGGATCCAGCTATTGATCTTTGGTCTTGGTGAGTTGTGTCCTTAGGAACCTTGGGGGTGTTTTTCTTTTTTTAGTACTTGGGTTGTAATACTTTAGGATTTTTATGCCTCTTTGTATTCAGGTACATTACTTCCAGTGGAGTTTCTTTTTGTTATGCATATTGTCTTGTTTCTTTTCTTCCGCATTGTTAGTGGAAAAATCATTCACACTTGCATGTTATGTGATGCCAGGTGCTAGTTGCCGACCCGTGGGGATCAGGAACATCCTTCGGGCTATGTCAGGGCCAGCTCGGTTATCGGGTTACCAGGGTACCTAGGCTGGTTCGTGACAAAATGGTATCAAAGGAGGTTAAGAATCTTTCCTTGATGAAAGTATGCATTTGAGTATTCTTGTCGGGACTTAGGAGGTAGTTGTGATTGAGTGCCTCGCCATATCTCACCACAATGAACCTTAAGTCACCAGGGTTGGTTAGGGAAATATGACTTGTGGACTAGTTCTAGTATTTTCCCTATTTTGATTTGGATAGAGTGGAATCCAAATCTTGTTATCCCTTATATTAAGAATAATTTTCCTTGTTACTCTGTTTGAGTGTTAATATAATGTATTTTTATGTTTTGTAGCATCATGACTCCGAGAAGATGTGGTAATCAGATCCAAAAAGAGGCTACAACTGAATCTCAGCAAGCAAGTCCTATTGTGGATCCGAGTCTGGTTGAGGTGATTGTTCGCGCTGTCCAAGCTTTAGGACAGGCACCACCTCCAGTTCCTATTCAGGCTCCGGCTATGGATCCTCATAGTGATATTCTCTGAAATCATTCTCAAGAGTTCCTATGCTAGAATCCACCAGTTTTCAAAGGCTCCACTGACCCTCAACATGCTGAGGAATGGTTGAGTAATATTGAGCATCTGTTTGGGTTCTTGGAGACATTTGATGTGATCAAGGTGAAGTGTGCCACCTTTGTGCTGGAGGGACCAAGAAGAATATGGTGGGACACGATGGTGATGGCTGGGAAACATGAGGGTTAGGAGTGGAAAGACTTTAGGGTTCTTTTCACTAGCCAGTTCTATCCAGAATCAATGGTGTTGGACAAGGCCGTGGAGTTTTTCAAGCTTTAGCAGGCCAACAAAACCGTGATTGAGTACTCAAATCACTTTTCTGAGTTGTTACAGTTTTCTACTGAGATTGTATCTAATGAGAAGATGAAGGCTCAAAGATTAAAGTTGGATCTTCGATCAGATATCCATTCTCAGGTTTTCTTACTAAAGCTACCCACTTATACTGATGTGATGGATAGGGCAATGATGGTTGAGATAGACCTGGCAGGAAAGTCTGGGTTGAAGGAAGTTACTTTCCCTCCTAGTGGTAGTTTTGGTTCCTTTAAAGGAAAATGGAAGAGAGACATTTCTCATGGTAGTTCTCGACAACAGAGTCATTGCAGACCTTCAGTAGCACTAGGAGGGGCTTCATTGACTTGCTATAAGTGTGGAAATCCAGGACATTCTAAGAGGGTTTGCACTGAGACACCCAAGAACTGTAGTTCCTGTGGATGTTTAGATCACTTACAGAGATTCTTTCATCACTTATCTACCCCACGTAGTGGAACAGGATCATCAGCACCTCTAGAAACTACGGGGAAATCAAATGCTTCACGTACAAAAGGGTTCCAGCCACAGGCTTCTGGAATGAAGCTTCTTCACGCAGTGGAAGAGTTGCTAGAGGTAGCTGATATAGGTCATGTAACTATGAGAGGGGCCATTACTATAGCTTCATCTTTAGTGACTGCCCTTTTTGATACTGGTGCATCTCACTCATTTATTTCAACCCATATTTTTAATCTGTTTAATCTACCTATAGAGCTTTTATCCTGTGTGATGGATATTACTACACCCCTTGGTATAATGAGAGAGAGGGGTCTTTGTAGTCCTACTTGTGTCTTCTCTCTATCATATGTTGATCTTGCTTGGAGTTTTTTGTTTCTCGACATGAAATCTTTTGACGTCATTTTTAGGATGGATTGGTTCATTTCCAATAAATCCCTGATGAATTTTTATCTTTGACGGGTCTATCTTACTACACCCAATGGTGTGCCTCTTGTTTTTAAAGGAGAATGAGACCCAAGGTCAAGAAGAGATGTACCCTCTTATCTAGAGTTGAGGAAAGTTATATCAGTGTTTTCTTTTGATATAGAGAGAGATTCAATGTGTGAAGATCCTCCTTCAGTCATCGCTGAGTTTCCCGACGTGTTTCCTTTTGACTTCTCTGGTTTTCCACCAGTAAAGGAGGTTGATTTTTTTTGTTGACTTAATGCCTGGTACTCAACCAGTTTCTATTCCCTCTTATCGAATGGCTCCAACATAACTAAAATAACTGAAGTCTCAGTTAGACGACCTTCTTGAGAATGGTTTTATACACACAAGTGTGTCACCTTGGGCAGCACCAGTTCTCTTCCCCAATAAGGCTTATGGTTCTCTTCTCTTATGTGTTGATTAACGAAAACTCAATTGAGTTATGATAAAGAACAAATATCCGTTACCACGGATTGATGATTTTTTTGATCAATTGAAATGGGAAAAGTGGTTTTGAAAAATTGATCTTTGATCTGGTTACCATCAGTTGAGGATAAAAGAATCCGATATTCAGAAGACCGCTTTTTCGGAGTAGGTATGGCCATTATGAGTACCTTGTTATGCCCTTCGGCCTAACAAATGCTCCTGAAGTTTTCATGGATTTGATGAACAAGGTTTTCTGTGAGTATCTATATAATTTTGTGGTGTTCTTTGTGGATGACATTCTTGTCCACTCCAAGTCTGAGGAGGATCATGTGCATCATCTGAGAACAGTTTTGAGTCTTCTAAGGAATCACCGACTTTATGCCAAGCATTCAAAGTGCGATTTCTGGATTTGGGAAGTAAATTTCTTGGTACATGTCAGGTCAAAACAAGGAATATCAATTGATCCTGAGATAGGGAAGGCTGTTATGACTTGGTAACAACCAAGAAATGTTTTTGAGATTCGGAGCTTCTTGGGCTTAGCAGGATATTATCACTGATTTATTAAAGAATTATCAAAGTTAACTTCTCCAATGACTGCTATGACTTGAAAGGGAGTGAAGTTTTCTTTTAATGATAAATTTCAGAGTTATTTTGTTGAGATAAAGAATATTTTGACTACTATGCTAGTGTTAAATCTTCATGAGGCTGGGATAGGTTACATGGTCTTCTGTGATGCATCGGGTTCAGGTTTGGGATGTATCCCTATGCAAGGTAATCATGTTGTTGCCTATGGATCTCGTTAGCTTAAGACTCTTGATAAGAACTATCCTACACATGACCTTGAAATTTTAGCTGTAATGCACGCACTTAAGTGTTGGAGACATTAACTTTATGGAGAAAGGTTTATTGTGTATTCAGAACACAAGATCTTGATTTATATCTTCTCTAAAAAATATTTGAATCTTATCCATTTGTGTTGGGTGGATTACCTGAAATATTTAGACTTTGACATTGCCTATACCCCTGGGAAAGGGAATGTAGTTGCATAAGTGTTAAGCAGGAAACATCCATCACATGCTATGAAAGAATCTTCAGAAGAGTGCAGTTTGATGGATCTTTTTTCTCAGTTGCATATTGGAGTTCAGTGGAAGGGGAATGAAGTTTCTTTAGCCACTGTCCAGTTGAAATCTACTCATTTCGAGTTAATTCTTCAGGAACAAAAACTGAATGATGAATTCCATAGCATTAGGGACTCTATTTATAATGGGGAGACCGACACCCAGTTTTAATTCTCTAAAGAGGGTGTTCTGTGTTATTGAAACCTTTACGTTGTGCTGTTATCGGCAATGAAGGATGTGATGGGGGTTTTCCATAACTCTCAGTGGGATGTGCACCCAGGAACCGTGAAGATGTTCTATGACTTGTGGCCACAGTTCTGGTGGCTAGGTATGAGACGAGACATTGCTGATTTTGTATCTCATTGCTATACATGCCACCAGGTGAAAGCTGAGCACCATAAACCTTCGGGTTTACTTAAACCACTTCCAGTCCCTACATGGAAGTGGGATGAAATCTCTTTAGAATTTGTGGTTGGGTTACCTCAAACCCAGAGGAAGAATAACACGATATGTGTTGTGATCGATAGGCTAACCATGTCGGCTCACATTATACCTATTCGATATACAACCAAAGTTGAGGAGTTGGTAAATATCTATGTGAAAGAAATTTTTCGTTTTCATGGAGTTCCATCTTCTATAGTCTTTGATAGGGATCCTCAGTATACTTATTGATTTTGGAGAGGCCTTCTGGAGGCACTGGGATCTCAGGTCCATTTTAGCATGACCTACCATCCATAGTTAGTTGTCCAAATAGAGAGAGCTATTCAAATCCTTGAGGATATGCTCCATGCATGTGTTCTCGACTTCGTTGGGTTTTGGGATGATCATCTAGGGCTAGTTGAGTTTTCTTATAACAACAGTTATTAGACTGCGGTCAAAATGGCTCCTTTTGAGGCATTGTATGGCTATCCTTGTAAATCTCATTTATTTTGGTCAGAGATTGGTGAAAGTTCCTTGGTCGGACTGAGTTCGGTCCAAGAGACGACAGCTAAGATCCAATTTATTCATCAGAGAATGTTGAAAATACAGAGTTGGTACAAGTCTTATGTTGATCGTCGTTGTAGACCTTTAGATTTCTCAGTTGGTGACGAGGTGTTCTTGAAAGTGTCACCCTGATTAGGTTGTCGATGGATTGGGAGGCAAGGAAAGCTTGCTCCTTGTTTTGTGGGACCTTTTGGGGTTTTTGGTCATGTAGGTAACGTTGCTTACCGTCTAACTCTACAACCACAGCTGACATCGATACATAAATTGTTCCATGTATTGTAGCTACGAAACTATCTCTCTGATCCATCTCATGTTTTGAGCTTGAGTGATCTTGAGATTGAACTAGATTTATCTGTGACTGAATGACCAATCAGGTTTGTTGATTCTAAGACCAAGGTACTTTGTGGGAGAAAGATACCTCTGGTCCGTGTTCTAGGGCAGCATGGGTCTGATTCTCTTGAGACGTGGGAATGGGAGACACTAATGAGAGAGAAGTGGCCTCATCTTTTTAATGTGGAGGTTTCTTCATAGGCTTTCTGGGGATATAAATATCTTATGGTGGGGAGGTTGTAACATCACGTTACATTTTTAGGTAATTTTGATGTTTATAAGTACCTCTGTTTTAGAGTAATGACTTGGGGTGCGTTTGGGTGAAATTTTAAGGAAACATAAAGGAAAATGAGTTGTGCACAGTTTTTGCATGGTTTGTAGTACCCCCAGTTTCTGGTATTTAACCTTTTCTTGATGATTTTAATGGTTTTAAAGTAAGGGTGACGAATGAGAGAGTCGAGAGAACTTTAAAAGATGTTTTGAGGAAAAGGGGAAGTCGCACGGGTGGCACACAGGTTGTCTAAACCGTGCGGCCAAACCGTGCGTAGTTGGTCTTGGAGGCAGTAGCTTCCGCACGGGTGGTGCACAGTTTGTCTAACCATGCAGCCAAACCATACATGGAGTGTCTTCCAAGGTAGTGGTTAACTCATGGTTAGCGCACGATTTGTCTAACTGTGTGGGAAAACCATGCGACCACTTAAATTAGATCCTATAAAAGTGGATCTCACTCATTTTTTCCTCTTAAGTACCTTTTTTTCCTCCTAAGAAGCCCTAGCTCGGGATTTTGCTTCTCCTAAGGTTAGAGAAGGTTCTCCCATCATTCTGGAGGCGATCCAAATACTTCTCTTGGTGAATCGAAACCGGATTCTTGAGGTATGTGATCATTCTTCATCCTTCTTGATCGGTTTCTTAGATCTACTAAGATCTACTTCTCCTCTTTTCTCGGTTTCTTAGATCTATGCCCATTATGGGTAGATCTAAGTGTGTGGATGCCAAATATGATGAGATTTGGTCTTGATCTTGCTAGGAGAAGAGATCTAAGGAGGGGTTTTGAAGAATCAACCCAGTTTTCTCGAGCGTTCTTTGACCATTGTGGTTTTCATCAAAACATTTGAGGTAGGTGGTTCCGTCCCGACTTGCCAAATCGGTTATCATTGAATTTTCTTGATTTATTTCAATTGTTGATTTAAATTCAATTTCTCAAATTTTCTTTCAATTAAATTGATAAAAACTCGATTCCAGTGAATCAAGATATTTGAAATTGTTTTGGCATGGAAATTTGGAAAACCCCAATTCCATTGAATTGGGTGTGTTTATGGAAATTGGCCAATTTAAATTGTTGAATTTAAATTGTAGATTTGATGGAAATGATTTCAATTAAATTGTTGAATTTAATTGTGGAAATAAATTGTGTAATGATGGAATTGTTTTTAATGGATTTTAAACTGGTGAAAATGGATTAAAAGGATTTGATAGAAAATCCTTGGTTTTATCTTGTGAAAAAGGCATGTTTTTGAATAAAACCTATTTTGGTTTTAAATGGAAAGAAATTGGAACTTTTGAAATGGAATAATGCGATTGATCATATTTTTATGTATTCTTAAAATCGTTTGCCCATCATGTAAGAGCGCATGAAAGCCTTAGGTAGTTAGTGAGTTATTTGGATACACTCTACGCTACGACAACGTTCTAAAACATACTTGTGGTGGGTCACATCCCCGACAAGTTGGTGATGAGTCTCCTTTGGCCAGTGTCATAGGGACGTGTGTATACACATTTTGATGATTCCACATAGAGAGTGCAGAATCCTATAACTGGTTAATACTATCATACTTTTTGGCAGATAGCCATGTAGCTCGCTTGTTTATTTATATTTGAGATATAAATGTATGCCAATGCTTTTGAAATACTTTACATGCCTTCTGAATTTATATAAAATGTTTTATATAAATGTTTTATTTAAGCCATTGTTTTATAAATATTCCATCATTTTGTAAAATCCTTACTTAAAATATTTATTTCCATCATTTGAAAATGTATAACATGTTTTGTTAAAATATGCTTTTGAATTGCCAAACCTGTTTATTTGAAAATTGAAAGCTTTTCTTTGGATAATCTATATTTGGCATCTGTTATGAAATCTATGGTGGTATCCTACTGGGCTTAGGCTCACACCCTTCTTTTTCCTTCGGGTGTTTGTAGACTTCCTTCTTCCAGGTTCGAGCAAAGGGAAGGGATCTCTTGGAGGTGGACCCAACTGTTGATCTTTGGTCTTGGTGAGTTGTATTCTTAGGGACCTTGGGGCTATTTTCCTTTATTAGTACTTGGGTTTTAGTACTTTGGGATTTTTATGCCTCTTTGTATTATGGTACATTACTCCCAGTGGAGTTTCTTTTTGTTATGCATACTGTCTTGTTTCTTTTCTTCTGCATTGTTAGTGGAAAAATCATTCCCACTTTCATGTTATGTGATGCCAAGTGCTAGTTGTCGACCCGTGGGTACCCAGGCTGGTTCGTGACAGAAATTTTATTCTCAGCACTTATAAAAGGGGCCTCTAAATGTATTTAATTTCCCAGAATTTCCATATAATTTTTTTAATTAATGGAATTATTTTAAGACCGCGAAATCTGATGGTGCGTGATTCTGAGGCCGGAAGTGCCCGTAATGATACGTCAAAGTTTTGTTGAATTTTAATTAGCGTGCATAATCAGTTTTCCTGAAAAAGTAGAATAACTCTTAAACAATAACTCAGATCAGAAATCCGAGGGAACCGTTGCTTTCAGGATGGCAGGTTTACCCTAGGATTGACTTAAGTTTAGTCTGCACTCCTTTGAGAAAACCAAAAAATGGTATAACCGTTAATAAAATAATTAAATAAATTATTTTATTTTTCAAATGCTTATATCTCACCAACGGTAGCTCAGATTGAAAATCCGATACAACCGTTGAACTCGTGACGACATGCTTTATTTAAGAAGATACTAACTTTGGCCGGCGCGGGCCACCAGTGAAAGTTAGTTTTTGGCCTTAAATAAAACAATTAAGTAACATATATTTTATTGTAAAATCCATAACATTTAAATGGTAACTCAGATTGGAAATCCGAGAGTACCGTTGGGTTCATTGGGGCGTTTTCCACCTAGGTAGAGCCTAACCTTGACCGACGCTGGTTGAGGGTGACTGATAATAATTTTCCAAACTTTTTTTCAGGTACGTACAATAAACACGTGAGCGGAATTTTCTAACTTTTGAACCGATGCTCAGAATTGAAATCTGAGGGCACCGTTGAACTCGCATCGCTGATATTTGCTTAAGGAGACCATCACCTTCACCGCAGTAGGTCGAGGGTGAATGTTAGTACTTGGGTTTTTCATGAAAGAATAAAATAAAAATAAAATTGGGCAACATTTTATTTTTATTTGAAACACCCATGTGGTTGTGGAGAAGTGGGGACCACCAGACCTAAACCTCCCATGAGAGGTTATGGTGGTAGGGACCACCCGAACAAACCTATCATGATAGGTTATGATGATGGGAACCACCCGAGACTTGAAACCTCTGGAACTTCCCTCATAAGTGTGAGAAACCTCTTGAATTCCCTCCAACCTTAATTGTGCCAACCTAAAAAATAATTAATTATGCCAACCTATGTAATTAATTATCCCAATTTGAAATTATGCCAACATATTCTATAATGTTGGGTAATTAATTTTTGGTGGAATTGGGGGAATCTCTTGGAAAAAGGGAGAAACTTGGAGCCTTGGGAGAAATCTCTCCAATGAAGAACGCCAACGAAGAACTCCAAAAGAGAATGCCAATGAAGAACTCAAACGAAGAACGCCATATATGAACGTTCATCGGAAATCAAGGAAGATGATGATGTGTGTTCCCTTCATCGAAGCGTGGTTTCAGAATCAATGATCGTTGGCACCCCCTCCATCTTCTTTGACATATTTCTCATGGCATTCGTCGACGAATCAAATGAGGTAGGGGTTTAAATTGAGTATTATTATATTACCATGTTATTACCTTCTAAAAAAAAGAACGCGGATCAACTCATTATCAAGTTAATTAGTGGATGTTTTCTTTTATGGGATGGAAATAATTTATTATAGGGGAATTGTAGAATAGATGACTAAATTTCTCTCATTTTTGTTCTTTATAATTCTTCATGAATCAAGGAAGAAATTATAGCCGCTTGCTACCACCCTAACGCAGAGAGTGCGGGCCAAAAAAACAAGGCACGTCCTCTCCGCAAGTCTTGATTCTTGGTGTTTTCTTCGTAATGGAAAAATGTGACAAAAGCGATGAAGGAGACGAAGGAAACGATGCTGCCCCACAGCCACCGCCGCCCGCAACCCCCGCCGCCTGGTGATCCACCTCTCTGCGCCTTCCGCACCCTGCAGCACCACCGCCGGCTGCCTCCGTGCCATCTGCAGCCGAACGCCCGTGGCCTCACTGCCCTACCCCACAACCTCGGCATGACACCCCATGGCCTCGCCGAGCCGCGGACTGAACTGCCACAGTTCGAGCCACCGCCGCAGCCGCCATCCGAGCCAAGCCTCCGCCACCGTCCGGGCTGAACCTCCATAGTACGAGACACTGCCACTATCTGAGCTTCCATTGTGCCGTCTGCGACCCTCCGAGCAGTCCTGTGGCCTTCCGCGCCACCCTGCTTCCCTCCTAGCCGCCGCGGCCCTCAAACCTCTCCCGTGGCTGAGACACCCAGCGGTCTCGTGCCGCCCTCCGCAGAGCGGCCCCGGGCCGGGCCGAGCTGCCCCACGCCCTCGTGGCACCCCTCAGTCAAGACGCCCTCCCGGGCCGAGCCAGACTTAGTGGGTCAGGCCGGGTCGGGCCGGGTCAGTCCGACCGGGTCGGACTGGACCCGGGCCCACTATGACCCATTTACTTTCTTCGGCCATATCTTTGGCACCAGACGTCCGTTTGAAAAACCGTCAGCGGCGCTGGAAATCTTGGAGTGAAACGGTCCCTTTGAGTGTACCCCCACAATAATTTTATATTAAGATGGGGTATAATTAGGTTGGATCGAGCACGAATCCAACCAGACCCCCGGGACTAAAAGGCTAATAACTCACAGACCGGGCGTCCTATTGATGCACCGTCTGTTGCGTTGAGACCCCTATGACGTGACAGAAATTTGGGATGCTTTTCCAAGGACTTCGTGGTAGTTGTATTATCGAACAGTAGCTTGTGGAGCGGATCCTCCTAGAGACGAGTGATCATAGTGCGGGAACCAAATGGCTGGCTGAGACTTGACGACTGTTGACTGTTTCGACTCAGAGTGACTCGACTGGCCCAGTGGGGAGCGCCTTGGTGACACGGTAGACCCACAATAGGGAGCGCCTTGGTGACAAGGCATACCCACGATACTCAATAGGAGGAGTACCTCAGCAGGCCACGAGGGGGAGCACCTTAGTGACGTGGCAGACCCACGGTGGGGAGCGCCTTATTGACGTGGCAGACCCACAGTGGGGAGTGCCTCTGTGTGACGTGGAAAAACCATAGTACTTGACGGGAGGAGTACCTCAACAGTCCTAGGTTAGTGGGAACCGCCTCTGTGTGATGTTTCAGGCCCACAATACACGATAGAGGAGGAGTTCTCTAGCAGCCGAGGTGTTTGATGTTGTGACTGGGAATGTTACTTGATACTACCCCTAGAGTAAATCCTGGTGTTAGCTGAGTCAGTACCTCTTTGATTTCATATTGATTGAGATGGATTATTTTATAACTTATGTATATGTATTGGCATATACCTAAGTAAGGTTATCTGTTGATTTCATATTTTTTGATTTATCCTTGATGGATTTTGTGAGACCTAGAGGGTCTCGGGGTCCCTACTGAGTACCGTTATACTCACACATACATGAGATATGCCTGCACCTTGTTGTGTAGGTTGCAGATGACGAACAATGCTGACTGAGGCTAGGAGTACCAGGACTAGATGGTGCCTATAGGTGGACCATACAGCGTGACGGTACAGAGAGGATATGGGTGGATGTGGAGTACTGAGGAGACGATATGTACCTACCCTTCAGGTAGGAACCTCAGAGGATGATCCAGTAGCTGTCTCTTCTCTTTCTTCAGTTGTATTGTATTTCAGATTTACTTGTAACTTTACTATTGGGCTTGTATTACGACCCTTTTTTTACTTTCAGTACTCTTTTGGTTATACATTTTTCTTGTGTTTGTATCTTGCTATGTTCTTGGTTACATGAGTTTTTAGGTTATAAAGGCAATTCCATCCCAATTTTAGGGAATACTCCTTTGGTGCTAGTCTCCAACCCCTGGCCTATGGAAGGTGGGCTTGGGGTTAGTCACAAAACGGGCCCTGGGGAATGGTTCATAAAAAATTGGTATCAGAGGATTCAGTTCTACCTAATAACTAGGAATATAATCTTTTCTATGAGGAAATAGTGTTAAGGGTAATGAGTGCAATTTTCTATCCAGGGAGTCCAGTGTTGGTGCGACGGCTGACGTATCCATACACCAAGACCTTGACTTTTTATTTCTGACTCAGTGCATAAAAAAACTGATTCCATGTGTGTTTTGAAAAGTTTTATTGTGTTTTCTTGAGTCAGATCACCAGGTACAACTAAATGACTATGGATCACCTGTTCCTTATCAAGATGCCGATGCGTATACTGCCAGCTAGGATTCCCAAGAGAGTACATGATGACGACCCACCGAGAGACGAGTCTCTGGTGCAGGGCCCTCTTACTATGTTGGCACTTCCTAGGTGGTGTATCAGCAGCAGCACCACCCATTGGGAAGCAGTTACCACATGCCGCACTGGCGGACGGTGCACACCGACTGAGTGAATTGCATGAGTTCTAGTAATAGAGGCCTTCGTGGTTTCGAGGAAAGATAGATTCCCATGCAGCTGAGGGCTGAATCGAGGCGATTTCTAGGTTTTCTGCCTAGTTCAGACACAAGTAGAGAAAATGGTGATATTAGCTACTAGCCTTTTTCAGTGAGTGACCATGAGGATGGTTTGCATAATGATAAGGCTTCATTACATGGACCATTTACCGAGATGCTACCTTCAAGTAGTGTGTCAGCTATATCACTTTCTGTTGGTCAGAAATTACAACCGATAGTACCAGTAGAGGACACATATAGGATTAGTTACTTATTTGTGATTCAAAATTATATACCCTTCAGGTTCCGAGGTGAGCCTAACTCATAGACAGCTGAGGACTAGCTTAAAGAGGTGGCTGAGAGTTCTCTAGAGCTTCTACAGCTTTGGCAGGATGACATGTCGGTAGCTGAGTATTCATCGAGGCATACCGATCATTCCTGGTACTTGATGAATACAATATGATTAGTGCTTCAGAGATCGGACCTCTGAGCGATGTGTATTTAGGTACATCCGAGCTAGCACTATTTATTTATGCATTCCTACTTATGTAAGGGTTCTAGAGAGAACCTTTGTGGGTGAATATTATTTGGCTGAGTGGATGCAGCCAGTGAATGTTAGTAATGGGAAAGAAGGAAAATGGAGCCAGTCTCAGAGACTTGGGAATGTAAGATGTCTCATGAATAGTATGTGACGTGGATAGATGAATATGTAGGGCAGAAGACGTAGAAGTAGAGCTAGGAGAGTAGCATGTGGTGGTGTACATTTCCGCATGTCACAACCACCCCCAGTTTTGTGGACCCCATGAGGCTCAGGGAGCTGAAGGATAGGGGAAGGGAGTAGCTGCATGCGGTCAAGGAGTGTGACCCAAGGGCTCTAGGAATGATTCGAGGTACAATATGTGTCTACTACAAGCTTCCGTATCAATAGACATAAGTAACAATCATTCCATCCTTTGAAGAATCTTATCCAAGACCTAGAGTTTCTAATTAAACCTTTGACTTAAAACTCATGTTAGGGGATATATTTGGTAGGAGACTCGATAATCACACTTACATCGATGGTGTGATATGACCCTTGAGGTGAGAGTTTTGGTTGGAACCTTTTGGTGGTACCATCGAGGCCTTACGACGTTAGTTTGGGTATGTAATGGACATCCACCATTCATTCTCAGACTGAATGTATTAGGAGAAAAGTATGTGGTTTTCTACAACATTGGCATGATGTTTTAATTAGTTGGAGAAAAAGGAAACTCATGTAGCATAGGATAAACTCATGCATAGGAGGGTGTGGCTGATCACTCATGAGTCGGCCAGTCTCACCCTCATGGCATCAAAAGTTTTGAGTTTTTAGTTCCCAACAGGAGACAAAGGCTGGAGTTGCATTGGATCCAGTGAAGATTGAGGTGGTAATTGCTTGGGAGCCACCTAGAATTGTGACAGAGCAATAGTGTTTCCTAGGTTTGGCCAGTTACTACCGGAGGTTTGTGCCAGATTTCGGTAGAGTTGCAGCACCACATTCAGTTTTGATAAAGAAGGGGTAACCCTTTGTGTGGCTGGAGGGATGCAAGTAGAGTTTTCAGGAGCTGAGGTAGAGGCTGAATAGTGCCCCCATATTGAGGCTTCCAGAAGAGGGCGTAGGGTACGTAGTCTACTTTGACAAATCAGGGACCAGACTCAGATGTGTCCTGATGTAGGAGCATGCAATGATCGCATATGGTTCTCTACAGATGAGACAAAATGAGAAGAACTACACTACCCATATCCCAGAGTTTTCAGTAGTGGTCTTTGCCTTGAAGATGTGGTGGCACTATCTGATGGGATAATATTTTATAGTCTACTTGGATCACAAGAGTCTCAGGTATATCTTCTCACAGAAGGACCTAAACCTGAGACGACGATGTTGGCTTTAGTTCCTCCAGGACTATGACTTTGAGATAGTCTATGATCTTGAAAATGGAAACGTTGTAGCTGATGTACTCAGCAGGAGATATGGTATACAACTGCTAGGTGAGGCGACAGAGCAAATGACCACTTTGAAGATATCCTTTGTGGATAGAGATGGGGAAGCTTTTCTTTAGTATCTTACAGTCACTCCCCCACTTCTTCAGCGAGTCAGGGAGGAGCAATGTGGGGACGCTGAATACCAGGTGTGACGTGCTCAGATATCCATAGGACATGCACCTGATTGATTTTCTTAAGGTGGGGAGCACGTCATCCTCTTTAGAGGACGTACTATGGTACCCGTGTTTCTTAGGGAGGAAGTGATAAGGGAGTTCTACACATCCCCTCTAGCGGTACATCCAGGAGTGGCAAAGATGTACCAGGACCTCCGACGACAGCACTGGTGTCCAGGGATGAAGAAAGAAGTTGAATATTTTGTATCATGATGCCTCAATTGATAGAAAACGAAAAATTCTCATAGAAGGAAGAAGTCTTATGCCGACAGGAGGAGGGATATCATGTCTACCTACGGGTCTCACCTCGACGAGGTTTGCGGAGATTTGGCCGAGGGGGAAAGTTATCATCACAGTATATCAATCCTATCCTGATCCTTCAGAGGGTGGGAGAGGTGGCATACCACTTGGCTCTTCCACCGTAGTTCGAGAGGGTGTGCGACATCTTCCACGTATCCCAGGTGATGGGATACATGCATGACCCATATCACATCATCGACCACGCCGAGCTGGACTTAGACGATGGGGCATAATTTACAGAGGTTCCAGTGGAGATTGAGGATCTAAAGGCAAAAGTACTTTGTGGGTGATCGATACCTTTGGTGCATGTACATTGGAATCACAAGAACCACCAGGAGATTACATGGGATAGGAAAGCTCAGATTCATGCTCAGTACCCTATTTTGGTTGTTTTTCCTTTTTTGTGGATTTTAGGGATGAAAATCCCTAAGGTTGAGATAATTAAATGTCCTATACATTCTGTATAATGGTTTTTAGTTAATGGAATTATTTTGAGACCACAAAATCTGATGGTGCATGATTCCGAGGCCCAGAGTGCTCGTAATGATCCGTCAAAGTTTGGTTGAGTTTTAAATAGTGCGTGTAATAAATTTTCCTAAAAAAGATGAATTAACTATTAAACGGTAACTCAGATAAGAAATAAGAGGGCACCATTGCATTCAGGATGGTGGGTTTACCCTAGGTGCGACTTAAGTTTAGTCGACGCGAGCCTCCTATTAGAAAACCCAAAAATGGCATAACCGTAAATAAAATAATTAAATAAATTAATTATTTTTCAAATGCTTATAACCCACAAATGGTAACTCGGATTGAAAATTAGAGACCAATGATGAACTTGTGAGGGCATTCTTTATTTAAGGAAATACTAACTTTGTCTAGCGCGGGCCACCGGTGAAAGTTAGTTTTTTGCCTTAAATAAAATAAATAATTGAAAATTATTTTATTGTAAAATCCATAACTTTTAAACGGTAACTCGGATTGGAAATCTGAGAGTACCGTTGGGGTTTTTGGGGAATTTTCACCTAGGAATATCCTAACCTCAACTGGCTCATGTAGAGGGTGACTAATAATAATTCTCCAAACTTTTTTTCGGGTAAGTATAGTAAACATCTGAGAAGCGTTTTATAACTTATGAACCTGTGTTCAGAATTGAAATCAAAGGGCACCATTGAACTCGTAGTGCTGATATTCACATAAGGAAACCTTCACCTCGACCGCAGTAGGTTGAGGGTGAAAGTTAGTATTTGGGTTTTTCGTGAATTAGCAAAAAAAGTGCAACATTTTATTTTTATTTGAAATACTCATGTGGTTGTAGAGAAGTGGGGACCAATAGACCTAAACCTCCCATGATAGGTTATGGTGGTAAGGACCACCCGAACTAACACCTCATGAGTGGTTGTGATGGTGGGGACCACCCAAGGCTTGAAACCTCTTGAACTCCCCTCAAAAGTGTGAGAAACCTCTTGGACTCACTAAAACCTTACTTGTTCCAACCCAACAAATAATTAATTATGCCAACCTATGTAATTAATTATCATAATTTGAAATTATGACAACATATTCTATAATGTTGGATAATTCATTTTTGGTGGAATTGGGGGAAAATCTTGGAAAAAGGGAGAAAATTGGATCCTTGGTAGAAAGCTCTCCAACGAAGAATGCCAATGAAGAACACCAATGAAGAATGCCATCGAAGAATGTTCTTCGGAAATCAAGGAAGAGGACGACGTGCGATCCCTTTATCGAAGCGTGGTTTCGGAAGCAACGATTGTTGGCACCCCCCTCCATCTTCTTCGACTTCTTTCTCGAGACCTCCGTCGACGAATCAAATAAGGTAGGGGTTTAAATTGAGTATGATTATATTCCCATTTTCTTCCCATCTAAAACAAAGAACGCGGATAAAATCATTATCAAGTTGATCCGCGGATGTTTTCTTTTATGGGTTGGGAATAATTTATTGCAGAGTAATTGTTGGGTGGGTGATTGAATTTATCTCATTTCTGTTCTTGATAATTCTTCATGAATCCAAGAAGGAATTTTAGCCGCTTGCTAACACCCTAACTCAGAGATTGTGGGAAAAACAAACAAGGCTCGTACTCTCCATAAATCTTGGTTCTTGGTGTGTTCTTCGCAATGGAAAAAGGCAACAAGGGCGATGAATGCAACGACGTCGCCCCGTGACCATCGCTACCCTGTGCTCCGCCACTCCGTGGGCTCCACGCCACGCGGCATTGCTACCCATGGCCTTCGTGACGTCTGCGGCCGAATACTCGTGGCCTCGTCGCGCCACCCCGAGACATTGCTGAGCCGCTGACTGAGCCGCCGTAGTCCGAGCCGCCACCGCTGTCGCCGCCCGAGCTGAGCCGCTGCCACCATTCGGCCTGATCTGCCGAGCCGCCACAGTCTGAGCCACCGCCGCCACTATCTGAGCTACCGACCAAGCCGCTGCCACACCGTATGCGGCCCTATGCCCCGCCCCACGGCCATCCGCGCCGCCCCGCAACCCTCTGTACCGCCCGGCAGCCCTCTGTGCTGCCCCACAGCCCTCGCGGCACCCCCGCAACCGAGACACCCCACGATCTCATGCCTCCATCAGCCGAGATGCCATGTGCCCTCGTGGCACCCCTCGAATGAGCTGCCCTCGCGACCCAAACCGGGTCAGCCCAGGCCGGGTCGGCTCGGGTCAGTCCGACTGGGTAGGACCGGAACAGGGCCCACTACGACCCATTTACTTTTTTCGGCCATATCTTTGGAACCAAACGTCCATTTGAAAAACCTTCAACAGTGCTGGAAATCGTGGAGAGAGACAGTCCCTTTGAGTATACCCCAATGCAATTTTGGATTAAGATGGGGTATGGTCAGGTTGGATTGAGCACAAATCCAACCAGGCCCTCCGGAACTAAAAGGCTAATAACTCACAGACCGAGTGTTCGATTGATGTGATGTCTTTTGCGTTGAGACCCCTATGACGTGGCAGACCTTGGAGATGATTCTTCGCAGGGCTTCATGGCAGTTGGAGTATTGACCAGTAGATCGTGGAGTGGATACTCCCAGAGACGAGCGATCATAGTTTGGGAACCCAGTGGCTGGATGAGACTTGATGACTACTGACCATTTTGACTCGGAGTGACACGACTGGCCCAGTGGGGAGCACCTTGGTGACGTGGCAGACCCACAATACTCGATAGGATGAGCACCTTAGATGGCCACGAGGGGGAGCGCCTTGGTGACCAGCAGACCCACGGTGGGGAGCACCTCTATGTGACGCTTCAGACCCATGATACTTGACATGAGGAGTAGCTCAGTAGTACAAGGTTAGTGGGAAGTGACTCTGTGTGACGCGGAATGCCCACTATACTCAAAATAGGAGGATTTATCCAGTAGCCATGGTGTTAGATGTTGTGACGTGGAATGTTACTTGATACTACCCCTAGAATAAATCTGGTGGTGAGATGAATCTGTACCTCTGTGTTTTTCTTCATGATTTAGATGAATTACTTGATAACTTAGGTATATGTATGGGCATATACCTATGTAAGGTTATCTGTTGATTTCATACATTTTGATTTATCGTTGATGGATTTTGTGATACCTAGAGGGTCTAGGGGTCCCTAATGATTATCGTTATACTCACCCCTACATGGGCTATGCCCACACCTTTTTGTGTTAGTTGCATATGACAGACAACGCTGATTGAGGCTGAGAGTACCAGGACTGGATGGTGCCCAGAGGTAGACCATACGACGTGACGGTATGCAGAGGAGATGGGTGGACGTGGAGTTCTGAGGAGACGATCTGTACCTACCCTTAAGGTAGGAACCTTGGAGGATGATCCACTAGCTATCTCTTCTCTTTCTTCAGTTGTATTGTATTTCAGTTGTACTTGTACCTTTACTGTTGGGCTTGTATTCAGAACCCATTTTTTATTTTCAACACACTTTTGGTTATACAGTTTTCTTGTGTTTGTATCTCTTTGTGTGCTTGGTTATTTGAGTTTGTAGGTTATAAAGGCAATTCCTTCTCAGTTTTAGGGAATACGCCTTTGGTGCTAGTTGCCAGCCCCTGGCATATAGGAGGCGGGCTTGGGGTTAGTCACGGCACGGGCCCTATGGGACGGGTCATGACAATACAAATTGAATACCACTCAAAATATTTTATGACCTCCTTAAAAAATACCCTATTTTTATACTCTATCATCCATTTTCATTCTCATATCATTCTTTTCAAAATATATTAGCCTAATCTCTCCCATTCAATGGAATCCACCAAGATATAACCATTATTCTTAATATAAGTTCAATATTTTTTCTATCATATATTAAATTTATCTATCCATTTAAAATGTATCATAAAAAATATTTAATTATGACTTAATTAATAATACTATTCTTAATGTTTCTATATTTATTTAAAAAAATGTAACCACCTCTCCCATCCACTTTCATAAAAGTGAAAACGTCAATCGTGTGTATGTGAGGACTACCACCACTATGATAAAACATGTTTCATTTTACTTCATTATAATAAAAGACTTTTACTAATAAGGATTTTAATATATAAGTATTATATTTATTTCATTTTTATGTTTTTAATATAATAATTTTTTTAAACATTTCTCCAATTCTATGTGAATTGTAATCATCATCCCATCATATGTTTGGACTACAACCTCTCTAGAATAGTGTAAACTATTTTTCATTAACTCCATCGTGGATGGTTATAAAAAATAATTATTGAGTATATATGATAACTATAAATGATTAAATACATAAATATGGTTATTTATGTATAACACTGAAATTAAAGATCTATATTAGGTAATTTACCAATTCTGATAAATAACCAGGAACCAATTCATCGCCAATCTCGTTTTCATGTGATAAAGGAAAAAATAGTATAATTTGATTATGAAATTATAGGTCATTATAAAATATAATTTATATTATATTATAAAAACTTATTGTGATAAATGTTTATCCATTAATGGGTCAAAAAACCAATTTAATAAAGCATCTTGGAAAGAATTAATGATATCAACACCTGAAATTAAAAATTCGCAATAGTTGACTATCATATAAATAATAAAAGATTATATATAATCAATTTAATGGGAAATGTATAATAATGAGGTTATAATGTATATTATTTAGATAATTATGATTTTTTACAGGAGGTTACTGTGATTTTGACTAATCTTGAATAAAGGTATGTGGTTTTCTTGGTTCAAATATTTTTCTTGATTCATAATCACTCCACTTCGATTATGATCTTTCAAGATGGAATTATTTTAACCTATGAGAAAATTATGTTTTATTTCAATACTATTTTAAGAGAAAATCATTTATTATAATGTTTTATTCTTCCTTGATGAATGTATTGTTCGATAAAAAATATAATTCTGTCAAGAATTATTCCCACCACTTTTGATTTATTTTCTACTAAATATCCATTATTTTGCATCATTAAAATGTTATATTTTCCATTTTATAAAATCATAATACTTTTATCTAAATTGACCCTTATATTTCCCTTTATTCCTTTCGAAACAATGTTTTTTTAATATTTTAACGATTTAGTTTTTTGATAAATGCCTTTCACAATATTTTAAATTATTTTCCATAACATAGTATTTTATCATTCTATTCTTCTTAAAATTTTGAAATATTTTTTATTTCATATAACATAGTATTAATTTTAGTTTTAATGAAAAACTATAATAAATATTCACTTCAACTTTTTAAAAATGGATTTTTGAAATTGACATGAAAATCATATCATTTTAGTTGTGTTAAGAAACATTTTATTTAAATTTTTTTGGTGATTTATCTTCCATTTTAGAATTATTTTTTCCCAATGGAGTTATGGTTAATAAATTTTCATGTATGTGCTCTTATAATATACTTATTTTGGGATTTATGTAGTTTGGTATAAAATTATCTTGTTTTTATAAGTAATGATTTGGAAATGTTATAAAACCAAACATATTCTCAATGGTTATTTATGATAAGAGGAATGATTTGATTTTAAATGGAACTTATTTTTGTGAATAATGAGGGTTTGGATCCTATATCACCCTCTAATGTATTGTTTACAGTTTTATATATGATGAGATAACTATGGAAATAAATAAATTCTCTCTCCACTATGGGAATTGAGTAAGTTATGCTTTCCCTAATATGGATATCTAATATGGAAGCCTGATCTACTATGTTATAGGAATCGGGTGGTGATTCTTGTTCTAATATTATAATTTTACCAATGATTTTCTTTTGAAACATATTTTCCCTAATTTATGATTTAATTCCATATAATTCTGACATTTTATCATATTCCACATCCTAATGATATTATTTATGTTATGAGTTCATTTATTGTTTAATTTTCATTATATACATTTATGACATGTTTTTAAAGACCATTTATGTGTTTTATGTTATAATGAAATGATCTATAATGATGATTTTTTTTTGTGATTATTGACTTATGATCCCCTGATCTTTTTATCTAATATTTATCCTTTACTCATTTTTTCCCTCTTGTCTATGATCTAACTATTATGACTAGTTGATAAGTTTACCTTATTGAGAATTTGATCTCACTCATATTTTATGTTTCCAATCCCCATGGTTATAAAGATGATTATAACATATGATATGTCTATAATAGTGTTTAAAGGAGGAAAACTATAAAGAAATATTCACAACATTTTAAAAATAGGATGCTTATGTAGTTAGTCTCTAATATATTAATCCTTTTGGTCCTTGGGCTGTCTTTCTATTTTGGAGATGTATTAATATAACCATGGAATCAATGTAATATTTATGTAATCTTATATTTGGTCACCATTTACTTTATCTACCAAAATAGTCTCCTAGAATCCTTATCCATAGACATTGGGATCTCGTCTTCCAAAAAGACCCATCCATGAATCGTTAAGGTGATTTTCAGAGGATGGTATCCAATGAAGGGGAATGTTTTCTTACCGATATTATTCAAATACCATATTTCTTAAACCTAATACAAGTGATGAATCATCCCAAATACCCTAGCACCCCGTTACTCCTACTGACATAGACATAGACCAAAGGGAATTCCCTATCTCCATTCATTCGAGAATATCACACGGAATCATACATGAATAAATAGGAAATGGTTATTCCCCAAAACATTAGAAGATATAAAATATAGAAATCGGTATATCAAGACTCCTCGAGGAGAAAGTACTAGAATTAGGAACATAAAATAGTACACAAGAATATAAATAAAAAAATCAATTAAACATCAACCCAATGTACCACCAAGAACCTAAAAAAAGTTAAAAAACCTGATTTAACAAGTGGACCTCACTTCAACCATTTACCATCATCACACTATGGTCCCAAGGATAAGGAACATCTACACCCTCTAAGTGGCACTTTTCTTTTGCTAAAACATGGAATAAGAAAATCTAAAAATGGATGAACGTAAAGGTAGGGTGTGAGATATAAATCCCACTAGGGTATAACCATTTCTGCCATAATATATTCTATAACAATTAACCAAACATGATTTAAATATAAATAAAATAGGTAATGATATAATTTATCATTTTAAAATTTAAAAAAAATCATGATTTTATTTCAATCGATGGAAAACATTTCAATCACTGATTGAATAATAATTTTTTATAAAATCATTTATGTCAATCATTTTCCTTGAGTAATAAAGTTCTAAAATAAATGGAATATGTAATCAAATCATACACAACAAGTTTCACAGTCTTCTTACCTAAAGTATATTAGTTTTTGGCTATATGATCCTCACACATCTCAAAAAAATTTCTACACACATTCATAAGGCTCAATCCAAATAGAAATCATCAGTATCCCATCAGGGATAATTCTATAAAACATAAATTATTTAGAGTTTTCATCATAAATCCATTTTTATGGGATTAAGATTCTAGAGTTATTGGCACAAATAACCAATTAACTATGCATGATCGTATGTTCTCAATCAATCAATAAATCTAGGAAAATCATCTCATTTCAAATCATTCGTCATTTATTATTATATTTCATGATTTTCACATTTGATATGCAAATTAAATTTCAAAACCAAGACTTTGGTTTTTCATTATTTTGATAATATTCAATCCAAAACCATTCATTAGTTTTCATCATATCAATTTAATCCATTTTCTAAAAACAAATCTCATATTATTTCATCAACTCCATCATTCTCAATATTCAACCTATAATTACAATTTCCATTCTTATCAAATTTGGGTTTAAAAAAAATTGAAATATATTAAAAAAAACAAATCAATTCCATGTTTCAATTACATATAAAATTTCTAATGGAACTAACCTTTAATGATGGAAATCAAACAGTCAACACCAACCATATGAATTCCAAGGATGATAAATGGAAATGAGGATATTTGAATTGATCTAGAATCATTTTTATCAATACAAGGATTAGATATAACAAAACATAGTTTAGATCCATTAAAAAATGATGATCTAACACCCTCTAAGGAGGATATAAAGAATTATAAAAAGATAACATTCAAGAGGAGATTTAGTTATTATAGAGGGATCATATCATCCACTAAAATTTTGATTCCCCAAATAAGGGGGTTTGAGGTGATAAAATCATTTCATGAGAGCCCCTAAGGAAGAAAAAAAATAATATTTAGGATAAATGTGGGTGATTATTCTATTAAACTGGTGGTTCAAGATTTTTAATAATAAATTCTGTGAAATTGAAAACAACTTGAACAGTTTCCTAGAGTGAGCCACATTGTCAAACAAATAGTTTTCCCTAACCAGGTTAATATATTGTTCTTCGGTTTGGGGTGCATATTTCAGTTGCACGGTCAAAATAATAGTGAAACAAACGAGCATTAAAATCTATCCATAGGATACATGGTTTGGATGGTTGGATTCATGGTTATACAAACAATTCACCCTACCTGTATTTCTGCCTCTAATGGCTCCCAACAAGGTTCACAGTTTTTAGGGGAAAACAACATGATTTTACCTAACTGTGCGACAATCATGCACAACATAAGGTAATTTTAAACTTTATTAAATTTCATAGGAAACACCCATAAACAAGACCCAACCAATAGGACATTTAAATATGGTTTTTAGAATACATGAAAAAGTTAGCGATATATTACAACCTCCCCCCCAAAAAAATTTTCTATCCCTATAAATCCTATTAAGATGTTTCCATATTAAATGTTTGAGGCCAATTATATATCACAACTACCTCATGATCCTATGTATCATGATATTCAGAATATTGATTCAAAAACAAATGGGACAAATGTATCCTCCCCCCATGAAGTACCTTTTTATAGGAATCAATAGTCTGGAATGGATGCTCAGTCATTGATAAATCTAGCCCAACATCAAGATCCTCCAACATCAATACATGATTTGGATCAGAGATATTGTTTAGATGTCATGATAAATGGACCACAATTTTTATCAACACCAACTACGGTCAACATTATAAATGATATACCAATTTCCAAAAAAATCAGAAAACCTAAAAAGGTCCCACAAACAATAGTGAAAACATTCCTTCATTCCTCAGATGTTAGTGGAATAAGCAGCGTGAAAATATCAAGAACAACCAATATCCTACCCAAAACTCCCATGATCATTGATTAATATAATTATAAGAATTATATTGACTTTATCCCCCCAAGATTCTCTGATGAATCAAAAATATATATTTTTTGTCTCTTGGGAAAAGATTACTCCAACCAATGAAGCTTCACCAATATCTGACTAACATAATGAATATTTAAATAGGTTTCCATTAAATTCCATAATGGGAGATATACAAATGGATTACTCATAACTGCTATTATAAGAATACTCAACCAATCCTTTGTGGCTCTCCTAAGAATCACTACACTCATGGACAAAAGTGTGGAGCTTTAATTCCAAAATATGTATAGCCTATTATTTATGTTCATTCATTTGATGTTGAAATACCATAATAAAGATCATATGATATCCCATTACCTACTGGAGAGATCTCAAAAAATGATAAGTGAATTGTGGGTCCATATTAGAAACTATCACATATGAAACACCTTGAAATCCAAAAACATTCTATATAAAGTGAGTTGATTTGGTTAGTCAATGAATCAAACTCCATATCAAGTTATTCTTCTGAGGGATACAAGGAGAACCCACAATGAGGTCCATTGGAATATCATCCCACATCCATTTCAAAACTAGAAGGGTTATGGTAAACTTGAAGGTTTCTAGTGTTGAACCATTTCTTGTGGGAAAGTATAAAAATGTGAAACAATGCCAGTGATATCCCATATCATAAATGTCCACCATAATCAACACCACATATCATAAAACATCATTTTGGAACTCGAGTGAACTACCCACTGAGAAATATGGTATTCTCCTTAAACATCCTTTATAGAGTAAAAAAGGCACAATGTATTGGTTTTAAAAACACAGAATACCCTTCGTAGACAAAGAAAACTCAATGGAGGCATCCCTAGTATAAAAAGAGTACCTAATTTCATATAATGCATCCTCATGATGCTGATCCTAAAAAAACCTCATTAAGAGTGGAGTGACACTAAAAACTACACAATATAGCCTCACACTCACTATCATGGACTCCTAAATGAAACTATACAAATAGAGCCATAAAATCCCCATATTTAGATGATTCTTATATGGAATTGGTCGAAAGTTTCTTGATCAAATCATCAGTGATGGAATTACCCTTGAAAGGGGTATATGAAATGTCAAAAATCAATCAATTATAGGTACTCCACTTGATTACTATGATGGATATTCCATTATTTTTTAGATAGGATATATCTTCAGATTTTTTTATCAAAATAAATGATAATAATTTCAAGGAAAAGTTAATGCCTCCAACCAATAATATCATTGATCACAGATACATATTTGAGATCATGGGTTTGATAATTCTTTACATTTTTTCTATGCATTCTATATCCATAGGAAATGATGTGATCAGCCTTTATAAAGACTCAAACCAAACCCAAACCTGACGCACGATAGAAGAACAAATAGCTTTGTATGACCTTTAGAAGAGTAAAAAATAGTTCATAACTCAAAACATGTTTTAACTAAAAAAATAAACACTTACATTTATCATCCCAAGTAAACATCACTCATTTTTTGAGTGTGGATAGTCATTAGGGAAACCATCTTGGAGAAATATATGACAAATCGGGGGTAATACCCCCACTAAAATAAAGTTTCAAATGATGAAAATGTTTCATGGTTGTTCACATGTCCTGAAAACATTCACCTTCTCATGATGAAATAAAGTACCATGTTCTAAAACTATGTGTCCTAGTAACATAACTTCCTAAATCCAGAAAGTGATTTTTAAATCGTGGCATAATGATATTGATATATCAACATTTGCATAAATTTTATTAGAATACTCACATGTTCCTCTTCAGTTTATGAGTAATCTGAGGTTTCATCCACGAAGAATAAGATGAATGTGTCAGTAAACTCATAGAAAATCATGTTCATAAAATCCATAAATGGATATAACAAAAAGAATATAAAGGTACTCATAGTGGCCATACCTAATCCTAATGGATATTTTAAGGATGTTAAATTCTTTAATTTATAATTTGAGTAATCTAGACTGAATATCAATCTTTGGGAACCACATCACCGATTTAAACGGGTCAAAAATTTAATCTCTATGAGGAACAAATTGTTCTCTACTATATCTCAGGGGTTCATTTTGAAATCACCATGTAGAAAAATCACACCACCCTCTTTATTCATAAAGTGAAGAGGTTCCCCCATAGGTGACACACATGACCATATAAAACCATTCTCAAGAAAATTACCAAACCGATTATTTAAATCTTTCAACACTTTTAGTTTCATACAATAAGAAATAATTCACATTGGATGAGTCACAAGTACTAATTTAATAAGAAAATCCATCTCTCTTACTCATGGGACGCCATAGAATTCATAAAGAAAAACATTGGGAAACTCAATGAAAACTAGAGGGAGATCATCAGTCTAATTTTATTTATCCATGTTAAAAGAAGATACCGATATTTCCATTCCCAAATCCATAAACTAATGTACTACACTAATTGATCTTAGGTACCATTCTCACTGAAAGTCATGGCCTTCCCCATTGGTCTTATGGATGGAGACCCTTTGAAGATAATAGTCAAGTTGAGATAGATGAGTGATTATGAAATCTATATAATGAATGAAGACATGATATTTCATTTTGATGACTAAAAATTTCTAGGTAATCTCAATCTATGATAAATAGAAAACAAAATTCTTAAACCAAATAATATTCTCTCTCTTTTTTTAGGGATATTGTAGTATCCATCACATAAAACAAAATATCCATAGTAAGTTTTTTCAAATTAAAAAATGGGTTTCTATTAATGAGTGAGATGAATCAGTATCAAATAAAGAAGTAACGCAGGGTAAAGCTATTATGATGGTACCTCTCACAGTCTAAGGACCCATTCAAACTTACTTTGGAGAATCTTCAACCGAATAAAAAAGATTCGTTATGGATTCTTGTGGATGGAACCCATTTTATCCTGATGCATCTGATTTTACTAAAGTAATATTAGATTCTAATGATCCCATGCCACTATGTATAATATAAAAAATATAAAAAAATATCTACAAGTGACATGAGCGTTCGTATGAACAACTGATCTTTTTTTCCACTGTGAAAACCCATTTCGAATGTCCAACCTGGACACACTAAAAGAAATTCAAGGGACCTGTACTAGGAACTACAAGAGGTTTTGAAGAGACCAACTATTATGATCCACCATGAGACTCATCTTTATTAAAATATCCAATAAAGGAACTCAAAAAACTTCCACTGGGGAAAAAGGAACTCATTCCAACACAGACATGCCATCCATTATCAAGATCATCCATAAAATCTCTATGCAGTACATCATAATAAGATGTCAAATTTATAAAGAAAGATGGGATCAAATATTATATAGAATTTTCTTGTCAAATCTTTGTTCCTTCAGATTCTCATTAGTGATAATATTCGGAGTGAACTACACCTGCACAATAAATCAATTTTCCTACTAAGTCACAGTCCTGTCGATTCTCTAGAAATTTAGAAACTCCATTTATTTTGATAAAACCATGGACTATGGAGAGAACTAATTAGTAAAAAGGACCTTGATTTATATCTAATCCACCCATTCACACTTCTTATACATCACCATAGAATACCTCCAACTTGTGCTATGCCCCTCAATCCCGAATGTTGTATACTTCACTTAAATTGAAACAGGAATTTACAAGAACTCAAAAATCAATTGAATTCCTTTCAAACAATACTCGAACTATTGAGAATCATATATCATTAGAAATATGTGGTATTTTTGGGAATAAATTATTATTTATGATTTATAGAGTTGTCCTTTTGAGGTTCCAAAACTGGATCCTAAATGAGATGAGTGTGGCTGCCTATCCCAGATATTGGATAGTAGAAACCACTATCTCAATGAGACTCTGGTCGACTAGAGGGTTCAATTTCCATCTTTCATTAGTATCTCCCCATCAGGTTGGATTAATCTTATTTGAAGATTCATGAGGCTACACACCCTTAACATACAAAAAAATATCACTAACAAGGACACTCATATCAATAAATCTAATGGGAGTACCAATGTTTTAATTCCATAAAAAATAAATAAAAAATCTCAGATATTTAGACCAATAAAAACTAATAGTTAATAGTGTATAAAATGATTAAAATAATCTTCAAGGAATTTTTACCTACAATACATGGTGACTTAAGGATCGTTAATAAGAGATATCCATGAACTCACTGATAACTACTTCCTAAGTCCCATCACTCCCAAATCATGCATATCAGGACAACCCAGATCACATACTGTCATCAATTAAAGAAGCTCAACTACCTATGATACCACTTTTTATGAACCATCTTGGATACCATGGAACCTCAATACCCAGTCCAAAAATGATATATCCTAAAGTTCTTTCCTGATCCCCATAGGTTGGATACTAGAACCTAGCACCATAAAATAATAAATAAGTAATTGATTTTTGACAAAACAACATATGATAAGAAGATACAAGTTGGTTTATCAAGATTACTTGATGAGAATGTACCAGAAGTTAAATAATTAAAAATGTACCCAGTAAAATAGATAAAAAACTAAATTAAACATCCACACAAACAACCCTCATGAAACTAACAAAAGTATAAATTAATTATTTTATAAATATACCTTTTCTCCACCTATCACCATCAGAATTCAATGGATCCAAAAATCATGAACACTCACCTATATAAGTGGGAATATTGTTTTTCATAGACTTGGAATACAAAATTATCAAATGAATGAAGGTAAAGGTATGATGTGAGCAATTATTTCTATAGGTTCTCACCAAGTGTTCCCTAATAGATTCCATAAAAATAAACAAAAAGTTATTTCAGCTAAAAAAATGGAATGGAATAATGTATATTTGACCTATTCAAAATAATAAAATATTTTATTTCAATATATGGGAAACATTTCAAACAAGGATTATGTAATCATTTTATATAAAAACAGACATATAAATCATTTTTCAAGAGTAAAACAGTTCTGAAATAAATGGAAGATGTAATCAAATCATACACGAAAAGACCACTGCTATCATTACTAATGTATGATAGTTTGTTTCTATAGGATACTAACACTTCACATATTACTAATCATGGAAAAACATATGTCCAAATTCCCTTCATGAACAAGATGAATATGACTCATCAATATCCCATCGGGTATAACCATGTCAAATAAGGGTTTTGTTCTCGTTTGCATCATCAATCAATTTTAGGAGGATAAACATCCTAGTATACTTGACCAAAATAAGCCTATAACTACATAGAATCAGATTTTCTCAATTAATCACAAAACCATTGAAAACAACTCAATTCAAATAATTCATCATTTACAATTTTTTTTCCCAATATTCAATTTCAATATGATATACCAATTTCAAAACAAAAACATGGGGTTTTCAATATTTTTTAATTTTAAATCCAAAAAAAATAATTGGATTTCATCATTTCAATTTCATACATTATCTAAAAAAATAATATCATATCATTAATTACATCATTCTCAATTTTTTTAGAAAATTCCAATTCCATTGGAATTGGGGATTTTCTCAAAATCCATGCCATTTCAAATTAAAATTTGAAACCTTATAAAATCAGGGTTTTATAAACCAATTGAAATATATTTAATTCAAATAAATCAATTTAATGTTTTTATTACAAGTAAAATCTCCAATGGAACCACATACCTTTAATAATTGAAATAAAATGATCAACACCCTCAACTAGAATGGATGTGAATATTTATGTGGAGAAAGATCTACGAATCAAATACCGAATCAAGAATTTTATAGAAAAATATTAGATCCAGTGAAATGGATTTTATATCAATAGAAAACATGATTATCTAACACTCTCTAAGCAGGACAGAAAGGATATTTGGAAAAGAACAATCAAGTGGAAATCCACTTACCTAAGAGGGGATATATCTTCCAATTGGAGTTTTATTTTCCAAAGGAGCTGGTTGGAGGAACCAAAATCAGTTTTTAAGAGCCTTTAATAAAGAAAATTAATATTTGGGATGAATTGGGGTGATTATCCTATTAAATATAGGGTTCATGTTTTTTTTAAATTAAATTTATTGTAATTAAAATCTACACACATGGTTCCCTGAAGAGGGACACACAGTTATAAAAATTATACTCCCAAAATGTGCATCCATATTGTTATTTTTTTTATCTAGAATAGTTTTTAAAAATTCTTAAACTAACCTTGTGTCAACCATGTATCTCACTCTATCAATTGGGTGCATAGTTTGGAAGGCTAACTGCATGGTTAAACATAACATGCACTCTACCCGTGTGCCTTCCTTTAGTGGCTCTCACCAGGTCACATATTTTGTTGGAACAAACTATATGGTTTTACCTTAAAGTTCACTAACCATACACTACCAGATGAGGTTCTAAAATTCAATAAAATTCACCTAAAACACCTTGAAACTTGACCCAATGAAAAAGAGATCGAAACAAGGTACTAAGAATACATTACAAAAAGTAAAGAAATATTACACTAAAAATATTTTATAACCACAATACATAATGGAGTTAGTATTTTTAATATATTGATATGTTTTTATGTTAATGGTATTTCCATTTTCTATCTCATTTTCTTCAATTGGAAAATAATATCCTCGATCGGGTGTATGAGTGGTCAACCATATGAACAAAGATATATGAATTGTTTTTCATTTAATCTTTTCATGGATTGTCAAAAAAATATATTTAGTGAATAAATATTATATTTATGATATAATAATTATATTATAACTATTAATTATTATTTTCCATTATTTTTTCCATCAATCGAAAACTAAATATATCACCTGTGTGTATGTAAGGAGTACCATCTGCAAGGAGTGATGTAATTTATTTTTTCAAGAATGATTTATATAAATAGTGATAATAGTTTTATATTAATTAAATATTATAATAATTATATGATTAAGATTCTAGATATGATTGAACCATGACCATAAGATAGGGACCAGAACCATCTAACTGAAACATGCATGGAAAATGGATCAGTTTTAACCCGAATAATGATTTTAATGAATACATGTTAATTAAAAGGTAAACCGAATTATAAGGGAATTTTATATTGTATTATATATATAAATATGGTTATATAATTTATTTTTAATAAATATAAATTTATTATATAGTATTTTTGAACACACATGAAGCAATATAGTAGCTGAGGTTATGGTTTATGTTACAATCACATTTTTTTTAAGATTGTCTATATTAAATTTACATTGAGGTAAAATATATTTTTATTATACTTTAAAAAATATATATTTTATTATCCTTAATTTATTAAAATAATATTATTATCATTATTTTACTCTTTGTTATACTTAAAAATATATAGAAAATCATTTTAATAAAAACGAACATTATTTTCACTTTGGTTGTCAATTTTATCCACTTATACATGTTCTTTAAAATGATTTAAATTTTTTTATCTTCTATGATTATAGTATTATTTAAATTAGTTTTTATACATATTTTAATCTCTTTTATTATTTTAGATGAATAATTTTTATAATATTATTCAAATATATCATTAGTGACTTGTTATAAGAAGTGTGAGAATATTTTTTTTAAACATTTACCAAAAAATGGATTCTACCACAATCATATAAAATATATTAATTGAATATTAATTTAACAATTTCTAATTTTATATTAAAATAAAATAATTTCCTCAATATTAATTTTTTTTCAAAGATACTGAAACAAAAGGTGTATTCACTATTTTCAAAGTAATGTTCAAGTGCTCTTTATAATGAATTGTTCATATTTTTCAATACCATTTAAGTATTTTTATGCTTCAATTGGGAGGTCAAATTTTAATATCATCCTCATTATTTCTCTAGATGGGTTATGATGATGATTATTTTATAATGACTTTATAAAACCTATTTCTTTTCCAAGGGTTATGCTATTATTAAATTATTAAATGTTTATGGAACTTATTTCCTTTACATGGTTATGATATTAGGATATGATAAATGTTTATATGATTTTGTGGCACACATATGTATTATTTTAATTATGTGATAGTTCGGCCCAAAATTACATATCCCTCTAATGTAATGTAAAAAGATAGATATCTCATGTGATAATATGGACCTGAATGTGTATTAAACCTAGTTTAGTAGAGGAATCTATCCATTTTTATATTATTGGTTGTGAATGTTGACTAAGGAAATAATGGAATAAGGAGTGAATCCAGACCACTACGATAGTCTTGGAAGTAATCATTAACAATGTAAATTATGTTCTATTCTTATGTGTATGAAATTGACCTATATTGTTTTGCCTATGATGTGTTCTCCTAAAACATGATTTATTATTGATGATTGAGTACTCTTGTGTCTTTTTTATTTTGAAATTATAATGTTTTATTCCATTACTTATAGATTATGATATATGATTGATTAGGTATGATCTTCATAAGGTATTATCAGGATCTCATACCATTGCATTTATCTTATTCTTGTATATGATCAATGATTAACACCACCCATGGTTACCCATATTAATCATATAACAATCCCCTTTATTATGTTTCAATTATCCCTAGGTTATGAAGAAATATTTTCAATAGGGTACATCTAATAAGGTTATAGGGACTGATAATTTTCATATATAAACATTACCATTATTAGATGAATATTCAATAAGTTACATTATGATCCAAGTCATACCCATAATGTTTTATTGTATTTTGGAACATTGATATAGAAAAAAATAATCCATAAAAGATCTACATTATCTCCCACTTAGCTCATCTAAACTAATTTTTTTTAAAACATCATACTTAAAACATTTCTTGATATCTTTTGGAAAATAAAATGTAGAAAGGGTTTGATTAGATTCCCAGTAAGGGTTCATACGAGAGATATCAATGATCATTTTAAAAAATAAACAAAAGGGTATGATAACAAAATATTAACATTTGAAAATAATAAAAAAATTATTATACCATTAAAATTAGTCATAGAATAATGCTTGGTTATTTATATGAAATGAATCATAAAGGTGTCAAAGTATATAATCCATTAGAACATAACATTTTAATAATATCATTTCATCAAAAAGTCACATATAGAGTGGCATAATAATAATCATAGAAATAATATGTCAATCATACCCACCAATAAATTTATAACATGTTATTCTTGGAAAGATAGCCCATATAACTACTTCATTATTTTTTTGACCTCTAAAGTACCCTCTTTTAGGATTTTTATAACCTCCCATGTACCACTTTTTCAGGCATGGAATAACCTCCCATATTCTATTTTAGATCCTAGATCATTTCCCATTAACCATTTCATTGGAGGGATATATAATTTTACGACCACCATTCAATTAATCAAAAATCCATTCATATTCATGTCATAATATTATAAAAACAGTCATGAAAACATTATCAATGGAAAATAAAATGGGATTCATTAACATTCATTATTTTAACCATAAAATATCTAGAGAAATATGTTTCATTGGATAATATCCCTAGTAAATAAAATGGAACATCAAAGGATATTTTCATATATTAAAAATTACTATAATATATCATTTAAATATTTCATAAGGAAAATTCCCTTTTAATGTTTTAAATGATTTATTGAAATACAAACAATTTCTCAAATATTTTGGGAATAATTTTAATTTAAAATAACCCTGTAATATTATAATAGAATATTGAAATCATTTAACTCTCATGATTGTGGGAAGTTCATTTCATTTCATGTACATTAAAATTTATATTTTTTACATTTTTGGTAAAAATTAAAAACTACCATGTTTAGAAATTGATAAAAAGATTCATTTTAACCCATTTTGTAAAAAAGAAAAAAAATGGATAAAAATTAAATTAAACAATCAACTAAAAATATAAAAAAATTGTAAGCATTTTCAGCAATCATGGATATGGAATAAAGAGAATTTTTAAGCGAAGAGAAAAATAATGTAATTTTTCCATTAAAACATTATTTTAGTCTATTGAGTTCATAAAGAGTGGAAAATTTAAGGAAAACATATAAAATCAAGAAATAAAATTATGATAGGAAACATCAAGATTATCTTGAGATATAGATAAAAAAATCACATCATCATAAACTTAATCATATATAATACAAATAAAAAATATTGTAACATAAATCCCATAAAAACATTGGTAACTTTTAAATAGTAATCCACATGAATAAATATCTCTAATGAAAAAATTAATTACCATGGACATATGTTGAATCATTATATAACATATCAAATGAGAAATATATATACATCACTTTTATAAATAACCTTATGTCATGAAACTTATCGAAATGAAACATTATTGAGAAGAAGTACCCATACCACAATAACCTCATGAATTAGAGAACCTTAAATGAATTTGTATACCCTAATAATTTTAATGATAATAATTATAAAAATACATCCGCTTATATTGTATATGTAATGAAATTTGGAATCCCATCCTGTTACATTGTTGGTCTTGTGGTTGGAGAGTTCTCAGAGGAGGATATAACAGGATTAGTGGCGTTGGTGCTACATCAGAACTAAATAAGACCTTTTACACTAAAAAAGTGGAGTTTACACCCTATTTTAGTGATTTAAAAATTTTATGTGTATATTTAATGCCTTTCATGTAGTGAGGGGATTTGTGTGAAATGGTGTTTTATGTCATAGTGTAGGTTTTTGTGTAATAATTTAATTAATACCTAGACACCATTTTTTGGTGTGTTTTGAGGTTTTGATAGTATTATGTTATAAAATTGATTTTAAAGTGTAATTTATACATGCATAAGAAATTTAAATCATAAATATAACTTATTCAATAAAGTGGGTGGATTTTAGGTTGTAAATAAGTCATTTTAAGCTGAATTCCCTTTCATTTGACCACTTAATTTCTTTATCAGTTATTAGAATAACCATAGATTATTTTCGGATTTCTTTCATTGAATTTTAACTCACCTTTATCCTCGGGTGTGGGTGGTTGTTAATTAGTGATCCATAGTAATTTATTCTCAGTTTCTCAGGGATTTTAATCAATTTTTCTTTTAGAGTTTCTCAATGGTGGTGGTGTTGTTATCTGGGAATTTTTTAGTTTGGTTTTGATGATCACTTGATGTGGTGTAGAATGATACGTGGTTAACATTTTGTTGTTATGAGTTACAAGATATTTATTCTTCACCATGATTTTTTCAGTCAAATCATAAATATTATTTGGTCTTGGGAATCTAGTATGATCAAATGGGGATTAGATACCATTATAGGGGGTGAATGAGGGAATGTATATTATTTTAAAAATTCATCCCACCCAACTGGATCTTGAACTCTTTATTATATGGGAAACATGAGGTTATTTTTATTATTTAAGATGATATTATCAATAACAACATTATTGGATGATGATTCATGCAATTTAAATCAATAAATCAAGAACACACGTATAAATATTTTTACTTAGTTCAGCCTCACTAACCTATATCCTTGGAGGATACAATGAAAATGTGTCGATGTACAAAATTCACTAAGGATCAATGATAATTAAATGTTCATGGTAGATCAATTATATACCTAGGATCATTTCCTTACACGATTTTGGAATAGCTCACTACTTCCTAATGGTTACTCCCTCAATCATTCTTTTGATAGACCACTTCTGGTGGATATGATCACCTTATTCCTCTTCCTTTCTCACTCCTCCAAAAAGGATTCATACTCAATTTATATAAATTTATTTTACTTAATTAAAAAATAATTAATAATTCATTACTAGTGGGTATATTATTTCTTAATGTTCTACTTTCATGCACTCGATTTATAGAACTTTACCACATATTCATTGGGAAATCATTTATGAATACTTTCATGATGCTCACTTAATTCTTGAAACTCACACAACATTCATGAAACTACACAATTGATCATAACAATATAATTATATTATGAACTCCAAAACCATCATGATTTTCACCTTATTCAAGATGCTCAAATTTTCTTCATAAATAACCGTCCCTTCACAAATCTCAAAAACTTTCTTGAAGATCAATTATCCTTCATGATGCTCACTACTTTTGGTAATATTTTTATAACCTTCATTAACTTCATTTATTTTTTGATGTTTAAAACTTTTGTTCATCATTAATATCCTCCACTAATATCCATTATTTTTGTTATTATTTGTGAGAACAAAACTCTCGAATCACCATCATAAAGTTGAAGCCTTTTAATATTTTTATGACTTTACTTATTTTTTTGAGGGGGGTTAAGGTGTATTTATAGTCGTTTCCTCCATTTGGAGAGGCTTTCATCTGATTCATCACCATTTCTTGAATCTCTTCAATATTGTTCAAGAAGTTCCATTTTTTCGTGAATCACTAGAGAAATTTCCCATTCATGATGCTTCTCTTAGTCGTGGATATTTACCATTTTTTATTTCACAGTCACAAAAATTATTTTTCAACCAACAAAATCAACCCATAAACACTATAATGTTACCTTGATGGATTTCATTCCAAAAATATTCTCGTTCTATCATATCTACATGCTATTTTTATGGATTGTATAGTTTTTCTTACCTTTGGGTGAATTATAAGTTCCTGCATAAAAAGATAATTAAGTTAGAATAATAAAAATTGATTGTTTTGGGGAGATATTATATACATTACTACTTTGATATATGTTTTTTCCAATGATATTATACTATAATGTTTCCTTGAATAAAATGACAGTTGTTGGGAGCTTTGTTACTACTATCTATGATATGTTTTAATGAACCTTGTTGCGTTGTTATGTGATCACATCCTAAATAAAAGTATAAATTTCATATATTTTCTTAATAGAATGGATTCCCATGGAATCCTGGTTTGTATGATAAAACCCATTCTAGATTAAGAGACAATTTAATCAAATCCACTAAATAAATGTTAACTCTAAACTATGTTTTGTTTTGTGTTCTTGTTCTGTTTATATTTCCGAAAATGGGTTATGATATTGTGTAATGACGTAGGTGACTATATGGGATATGTGATGTGTGGGGTTTTTTGTGAAATGGTTAGTTGGAATGGATTTGATGTGGGTAGTTGTATGATGTGGTGCTCCATGGTTGTGATTTGAGCTTGAACTGCATGATGGTAATGGTACGTATTGATGATGATATATGGTGGTTTTGTGTGGTGGATATGTTATGAGATGTGTTTGGGATGTGTGATGTGTGTGGTTTTTGGGGCATGTTTTCTTGGTTGATGTGATGTGATAATGATTGTAGATGTACGATGTTGTGGAAATGGTTATGTGGGTTAGGCTAGTTACTGTGTGTTATGGTTTCATTAGTTTCCTGGTATGCCATTGAATATATGGTAATGATAAATAAATATGAATGGGTGGAATATATGTGGTAGTTGGCTGAATGAAATTATAAATTAATGTGCTATGTAAATGTGAGTGAAGTGTCATAGTAAATTAATGTCTATGAGAACATAATATATAAAAATATTGGTGAATATAGAGACCCTGCTTTTTATTACATTACTATTACATAATTTTAATGATGAAAAACAAAAAATCACTACACAAATAGGATCCAATGGTTTAGTGTCTTGGTAAAACTAGAACCATACATACCATTTATAAAATAAAAATGCAAACATTTATCTAATTCCTTATTTTCATTCTTCTTATTGTCATTCAGATTCCCCTTAGTAAAAGTAATCACTGGAGGATATAAATAAAAAATGGGTGAGCTAAAATACTAATAATAGGATAGATAAATACATGAATATATATAAGATTTAGTGATTATAATAATTATGATCATAACAATAGCATAGGATCATAAATATGAGAGGAAGCATTGTGAAAAGGCTTAAAATGTGGAAATTCATAAAAATGAAACCTTATGTATTATTTTTTCACTACCAAACATTGTTGTCAATATATCTAGAATCATGTTCACTAATATTTCACTTTTCTCATGAGATAAATCACATTACCTATTGCATTGGAGTGCTATAAAATTCGGGGTACACCCATCAAATAAAAGTATTTACATTATCATGCATGCCAAATAGAACATATATCAATCTTATACATAAAAGGATTGGGTTTTAGTTCATAAATAATACATTCATTGTTGGTCAGAGTGGATACTCAAGAGGGGGGGGGTGAATTGAGTTCCAATTAAAATTTCTGTTAAAAATATTTCTCTTAAAATCCCCCTATTTATAAAACAAAGTTAAACTGTAGTGAATTTATAAAAAGTGTAAATGTTCAATTAGCTTCTCAAAGAGTGATTAGGTCTCAGTTAACTTAATTAGAAGATGAAATTAAATTTTGAAACTAACTTACTGGTTTAAAATAAGTATAAACAGTTTCTAATTTAACTATAAAAGTAGATTTAAAATAGTTTTGTATTTCAAAGTAGTTAGCAGCGGAATATGATATATATATATATAGTATACTTATGATTTAAACTAAAATGCACAGTAGATGTAACCAAGAGGTTCAGTCTCAAGTTGAGACTTAGTCCTCTCAAACAGTTTATATAAAATGATCCACACCCTGGATCGGGGTAAACAACAGTGAAAACACTGTCCAGGTACAAAGACATCTACCGCAGTTCTACGTGGGAAAAAAACAATAGCTGACAGCTGTCCAGGTCTTACTCGACCTCTACCACTATACATAGTGGGAAACAAAGAGTTATAGAGTTTGATTGAGGATTTAATAATCCTCTAGTTTATCTCAGTAGACAGTGTGTGTATAAAATAAACAGGGTACACACACTGCTCGAAATGTAAATGAAAGAATCACTAAAGTAAGTGAGAAAGAGTTTAGAAGATCTTTAGTGATTGGAAGGGTAGCTTTGGACTCGTTTGATTTGTTAGAAAAGCTTTTTAGTCCTTTGGTTTTTCTCTGAAAAACAGAGTGTGGTTTTCTTCCTTGTTCCAGGTATAGCTTATCACCTTGAGTGCATGAAGTGTTTGCTGTAGTTCTTCACTCAAGATGCAGCTTGTGGTTTTCTTCAGAATAAGTTCTTCGTGTATGTCCAGTGTTCTTGGAGTATTGATGTAGCCTTGCACAAATGAACCATGTTTGAATGATGTTGAGCCCTCTTGGTTTATAGTGCTCTCTGTATGCAACCACTTCACTTTATATCTCTGTGTTAATCTCTACACCCTGTATCTCTCTCTTCAACTACTTCAGTAACAAGTTTTGGCTAGGTATTTGTCTTCCTTTTTATAGCTTTCAACTCCGAAAAATGGTAATGATTACCTTTTGCATGGGTACTAGGTACGGTTACCAGACATGGCAACAGAGATCATTAAATAACATTAACTGCATTAAAAACATCAAATGTAACCATTAGCTTAATAGATAAATAGTATTGAGAGTATAGAGTTTGACTGGTTAGTCAATAATTAGTAGCCTTCTGTTGGTAGACGTGTGCGGTGGATTTTGTGTTGCAGCACCTTCCATCGGTAGCTATTTTGAAATGTATCAGTAGCCCCTTGGTATCAGTAGATCTTAATCCATCGGTAGCTCTTAATCCATTAGTAGCTCTTGAGATATTAGTAGCTCGATGTATCGGTGAATCTATACTTGTATCGATAGACTATGCCAGTCACTTCATATCAGTCGCTAGTTTGTGTATCAGTAGGCCGGTCGGTATCTCATATCAGTAGACTTACTCTATCGGTAGCTCGGTAGACTTCTATCGGTAACTGTCTGTATCGGTCGCTCTGTACATATCAATGATTAAGTGTATACTATAAGACTTAAGCATACCGGTAGAACTATTCTATCAGTAGCTCAGTTTTTGTCAGTAGCTCTGTTCATATTGGTAGCCTTAACTTATCGGTGACTCTGTCTATCGGTAGACTAGGTTCCGGTAGCTATATGCAGATCAGTGACCAACACTTGTCTGTTTTATGAAACACATATCCAATTGGGTTAGAATTAATTTATAACCTATATAAACATAGATAAACACTGATTAACATATCTCAAGGATTATTTTAATATTATTATCATCTTTATAACTGAATATCATATATTGATAGAATTTGAATATAGATAAAGATTAATTGGGATTATCAAAGGTATGTAAAAGCATAATTGGGATTATCAAAACAGGTCAGGTCAACAATCTCCCCCTTTTTGATAATCACAACTTATGATATTATAATGTTTAAAATAATGATTAATTGTATCAGAGATAAAATTAAATGCAATGATATCAGAGGATATATCATTAAATTCAATGTTCTCAGAGAAAACATAATTTATCAGAGGTAGAATTAAACAAAATGGCATCAGAGAATGAAATGTAATAGTATCAGAGGGAAAAAGCATGATAGATTGTACTTAGATAAAATTTCTCCCCCTTTGAGACTTTCTCCCCATTATTTATTCTCCCCCTGGGAAAATATCTTTCCCCCTTTATAGAATATTTGTGGAATATTTCTCTCCCCCTTTGTGATAATCAAAAAGTGGGAAACGAGAAAAAAAGTAGCACAGTGATAAATAAAGGAAAGCCAATTGTATTAGATGTTGCAAAAGGTACATAAACAAAAAAAATACAAGATATTCATATAAAACATACTATCCATTTGTTCAATCCACATTATCAATGTGTGATTTTCCTTTTGGTTCAGAAGAGGATTCAGGTGGTGTGGATTCAGGTGAAGGCTTAGGAATTCCAGAAATGATCATAAGAGGCTGAGCCACAAAAACTGTGCCTGGTCTGTAATGAGGAGTCCTTTGAGTGATCATAGGTGCGAGGCTTCTAATTGCTTGGGCATGAGTCATCTAAACAGGAGAACCAGTAGTGGCAGAGGCTGGTAAGGCTGGAGGGAAAATCACTGTCCTTGCATCAACATGCAGGAAAGGCAACAATAGATTTCTGAAATCCATAATTCTGACTCCTTCTCTCTCCATAGCAGATATGAAGTCATCCTTATTTTGCATAAATTTGTCCAACGCTGGAGTCAATTCCCTCATTTTGCTAATTTTATCTCTGAAGGCTTGATTGATAGGAGGTAACTTCATGTTTTCCAACAGAAGTTTTAACTAATTGTTGAGTTGATGCTTTGTGAATATCTTAGAGAAATAGGAGTCCACCTTATCTTTCACTTCTTTCTGAGAGGCAGAAGCTTCTCTCATATAGTTTTGGACTATATTCATTATTTCTCTTGCTGGATATCTAGTAGGAAGCACAAATTTGCTTAGTTCTGATGAGTCCACAAAGCCACTGGTTGAAGCTTGACCAAGCTCCTCCTTCATCATAGCTCGAAACTATTTCAAATCCACCGAGGGCTTAGATGAAATAGAACCAATAGAGAAGGTTACTATTTCGTTGAAGTTTTTGGTCAACCCACTGATAAGATTTTGAACTAGGGAGTCCTAGGTTTTAAGATGATCTTTCATGGAGGTTTTAAAACCTTCAAACACTGAAACCATCTGACTTACAACACTTTTGACATAGGCTAAGTCCTTGTCTACTTGGGATTTTGAGCTCATGTAGGAGTCCAAAGAGATAACCGATTTCTTTAGAGTTTCAAGATCTGCTTCCAGACTAGATATTTGAGTTTGGAAATCTTTAACTTCTTCCACTATTTCTGCAATAAAGGTTGACAAATTACAACTGAGAGAGAGTTCAAAAGATATTTCCAACATTCTCATTTCTTCAACAAAACAGTGCTTCATCTCAGCAACTGAGGCACTAAAAGATTCTTTCAGCTCATATTTTAAGGATTCCAGATCAGCCTTGGTGATCATATCCGCAGCTGCAACTGCAATGGGTACCCTTTCAGATGCTAAACTGACCCCTCAGTCATCCATGATCGATTGGATTGAAGATACCAGAGAAACTTTCAACTTCTTTACCTCTTCCAAAGAACTGTCCTTAAGCTTTTTCTTCAAAGTATCTAGGTCATGCATTCTGACCACATCTTTAGATAGTAACTCAGTCTCAACATCATAAATGATCTTTGGTCTATTGAGAGATGCTTCATTGTCAGAACTAGGATAGTCTAATCCACACACCATAAAACCTGGGTCTTCTTCCCAATCCTCAATATCAACAGCCACTGTAACACTTCCAAACATGGTTTGATGCTCCCCCTCAACTGGTTAGTCCTTAAGTAAAACAACAACATTCCCAGCAGCATTCTCAACAGCATTCTCAGCAGGTCTTCCTTTCTCAGGAGAATCTTCAACTATCAATTCTTTCTCTGCAATAGCAGTAGGGTCCTCTGAATTTGGTATAGCTTCATCCACTTCTCATACTACATCCTCAGTAGGCACTAAATATTGTCTAATCACTAGACTAAGGCTCAAATCAGCTGATAAAGATGATTCACTTTCATGAGTATCTTCTTCATTCTCTACAGCATCCACTTAAACATCCTTTAAAGCAGCTTCTTTCTTATCTGATTTATGTTGATCTAGATTTTCAGGAGCTGGTCTAGGAGGTAAATCAGGGTCTCCTCCTTCATCAGTATAGGACTCTTCCTCTTATGAATCATCACTGTATTCTGTATCCTCTTCATCAGGTCCCAGACCTAGATCCCTCACATCCTTCAGTCTTGAAGGATGATCCACATGATTGAACTTATTATACACCTTCTTGTCATCAGTGACCCATTCTCCTCTCCATGGGTTTCAATTTATTTTCATGTACTTGCAAACTATACTGGTGACACAGAAATTGTTCCTTACTACCAATATCTCATCTTGAGACTCAGCTATTCCTTTCACTTTGATCATTACAGAGATTAACTTGGAAAAGAACAAGGCATTAGTTTTTGACTTGGGTCTAATCGTATCCTCCATTTGAGTCATTATCAATTTTCATAGATTCACCTTGACTCCATGTCTCAAAAGATGCAGGAGATGGATATCTTGATATCTCAAATTCGCAAAATCTCTTCTTCTTGGTATTAAGACATGTTGAACAAACTTGAACAACAATCTATTCTCTCCATCCATTTCAGCAGCTACTACTTGTCTTTGATTTCCATCGCTAGTAAGATCTTCCAAAGCAGTCTCATAATAAAAAATATCACTAGTAGGTGGTATATCTCTCGAGACATATCTGGATACACCTTCGTGTGGAACTTTCAGAAATTCATCCCACTCATTCGATGAAAAAGACAAATCCTTTCCATTCACAAACGAAGTTACTCGGTTCTCATCTTCAGATTTTTCAAAACATACATTGTCATAAAATTGCTTCACAAGCTTCGGATAGTGGGGGCCATTGTTGTTTGAAAAACAATCTACCCACTTTTGATCTTTTAGTACCTCGATCACTAACGATTTTCTAGGAAACAACCATTCCATGCAGAGTTCCTTTTCAATCACAATGACTCTATTCTGTAGATGAGGATTTATTGTTCATCTTCCCGATCCTGTTCTGCTAGCATTGCCACTTGCTTCTGGCTCATACTTTTTCTTCTTTGCTTTCGGCTCATCAGAGTCATCTCTAATGGTAGGAAGTTTGGTTTTTTCCATCTCGGATTAGAGGGATTTAGGGTTCTCAAAAGATTCGGGAGCTATGGTTTGATGGTAAGGGTTTGAGGCTCGGTGGATTAAGAAGTAGCTAAGAATTTATTTTTATCATTTAGGAATCATGAAATAAATAAATAAAATGAAATAAAGTAAAAACGATTCAGATTCTGGCGGCAGATAGAAGTTTAAAACAGCGCACTCATCGGTAGGGTCTATCAGTGAGAATTCCTATCAGTGAGGTTACATTGGTGAGGTTACATCGGTGAGGTTACATCGGTGAGGTATCATTGGTGAGGTTACATCAGTGAGGAATCATCGGTGAGGTTAAATCGGTGAGGTAGCTACTGATCAAGGTTAATCATACCTAACTAATGTCTAATGTAACTTAACTTATCTGAACTCAAAGGTTTAGTGAAAATGTCAGCTAATTGATGTTCAGTACCAATAAACTCAAGAATAATATCACCTTTTTGGTAATGATCTCTCAAGAAATGGTGCCTTACATCAATGTGTTTTGTCCTAGAGTGAGACACAGGGTTCTTCGAAATGTTTATTGCTCTAGTGTTGTCACAGTTGATAGAGACATGCTTAAAATCATATCCATAGTCCAAAAGAGTATGTTTCATCCACAGAATTTGTGCACAACAACTACCAGAAGCTATATACTCTTCTTCAAAAGTGGATAATGCTAAAAAATTCTTCTTCTTACTACACTAAGATACTAAGGATTTTTCCAATAAATGACATGTTCCCGATGTGCTTTTTCTGTCTAACTTGCAACCAGCAAAGTCAGCATCTGAATAACTCATTAACTCAATGGATTGTCCTTTTGGGTAAAACAAACCTAAGTTTATAGTGTGTTTAAGATATTTTAAAATTAGTTTAACAGCAAGTAAATTATATTATTTTGGATTAGCTTCAAATATTTCATACATACATACACTAAACATAATATCTGGTCGACTAGCGGTAAGGTAAAGTAAGATTCCAATCATACCTCTGTAATTGGTTTTATCCACTGGTTTCCCTGTTTCATCTGCATCCAATTTACAGACTGTACTCATAGGAGTTTTACTTTCCTTAATACTATCAAAACCAAAATGTTTTAAAAGATCCTTTGTATATTTACTTTGATTCAAAATAATACCATTTTCATTTTGAAAAACTTGAAATCCAAGAAAATATTTGAGTTCTCCCAGTAAACTCATTTGAAATTCATTTTGCATACTCTTTGAAAAATCAGTACATAAAGAGTGTTTAGAAGATCCAAAAATAATATCATCAACATAGATTTGAACTACTAAAGCATCTTTAGAAATTCTTTTAATAAAAAGAGTTGGATCAGCAATACCTTTAGTAAAACTCTTTGAAATAAGAAAATTACTAAGTCTATCATACCAAGCTCTTGGAGCTTGTTTTAAACCATATAAAACTTTAGAAAGTTTAAAAAATTGATTTGGAAAATGAGGATTAGTAAATCTAATTGGTTGTTCAACAAAAACATCTTCAATTATAAAACCATTTAGAAAATCACTTTTAACATCCATTTGATATAACTTGAAATTCAGATGAGCAGCATAGGCAAGTAGAATTCTAATGGATTCTAATCTAGCTATAGGTGCAAAGGTTTCCTCATAGTCTATACCTTATTCTTGACTATATCCTTGTGCAACTAGCCTAGCTTTGTTTCTAACTATGTTTCCAGATTTATCAACTTTGTTTCTAAAAACCCATTTAGTTCCTATTGTTAAAGTGTCCTTGGGTCTGTAAACTAATTCCCAGACTTTGTTTCTTTCAAATTTATTTAACTCTTCTTGCATAGCCATTACCCAAAATTCATCATTGATAGCATCATTGACATTTTTAGGTTCTAGATGTGAATGAAAGGCTTGATGTTCAACCTGGTTTCTTAGAGAAGCTCTAGTTTGTGTCCCTCTATCAAGATTACCAACAACAGCATCTAAAGAATGATTATTTATAATCCTTGTTGATCTAGTAAAGGTAGGACTACAAATTTTAGTTTCATCTATAGGTTCGGGTTTTATAGAAGCAGATTCTGGAAAATGTCCAGAACTGGATGTTTTTATAGCAGATTCTTTAGATTTATCATTAAGGTCCAGAACACTCAAATCTTCTTCAAGATTTTCAAGAGAGGTTTTAGGCTCATGTGGATTAGTTTCATCAAACTTTATGTGAACAGATTCTTCCACACATTTGGTTATTTTATTAAAGACTATATAAGCTTTGATATTTAAGGAATAACCATGAAAAATTCCTTCATCACTTTTAGAAGCATACTTGTCAAGATTATCCTTTGTATTAAGAATAAAAACTTTGCAGCCAAAGACTCTAATGTAACTAACTTTGGGTTTTCTATTATTCCATAATTCACATGGGTTCTTCTTGAGAACAAGTATAATCAAGTCTCTATTAATAATATAAAAAGTTGTATTCACAACTTCAGCCCAAAAATAAATAGGCAGGTCATATTCATTAAGCATGGTTCTTGCAATTTCTTGAAGGGTTCTATTCCTTCTTTCTACTACACCATTTTTCTGAGGTGTCCTAGGAGCAGAAAAGTTGTGACTATACCCATTGTGTGAGTAATAAGATTCAAACTCATGATTTTCAAACTCACGGACATGATCACTTCTTAGAGTTTTAATCTTAAGTCCACTAAGGTTTTCTACATATTTGGAGTATTTAACAAAGTAAGAACAAGCTTCACTTTTGTGAGCTAAGAAGTATACCCAAGTATATCTAGAAAAGTCATCTACTAGGACATAGACATAATGCTTTCCATTTAAACTAGAAAATATTGAAGGTCCAAACAAGTCCATGTGAACCAACTCGAGAGGTTGAGAAGTAGAAACTTCTTTCTTTGATTTAAAAGAAACTTTATGTTGCTTTCCCTTTTGACTGAGATTACAAACTTTGTCATTTGGGAATTCACGTTTAGGTAGGTCTCTAACTAAGTTCTTCCTAGTCAATTTTATAAGTGAATAGATGTTGCAGTGTCCTAATATTCTGTGCCAAAGACAATATTCTTTATGAAAATCATTTAAACAAGTAACATTTTTCTTAGCTAAATAATTCAGATCAACAGCATAAACATTTTCATTTCTTAAAGCAGAAAATACAAAAACTTTTTTAGAATTAAAAACATTACAAGAATCATTTTCAAACTTAACATTAAAACCATCATAACATAATTTAATAATACTTAAAATATTGTATTTAAGTCCATCAACAAATAAAACTTTAGAAATCAAAACTGAATCAGTTTTACCAATTTGGCCTAGGATGATTATTTTTCCTTTAGAATTATCACCAAAGGTGACATGTCCTCCCTCAACTTTTATTAAGATTTTAAAGCATGAATAATCTCCTGACATATTTCTTGAACATCCACTGTCCAAGTACTATAACTTCTTGTGAGAAATCTTACAACAGGTCTCCTACAAAATAGATTTAAACAAAAAATGATTTTGGTACCCAGATCTTCTTGGTTCCAGAAAAGTTATCAACCAAAGATTTATGTACCCATATTTGTCTTATGGGTTTCATATAATATATAGAATCAATAGATTTTGAAAGATAAACTTTATTTGATCTATAATCATGTGAATAACTAGTTGAAGCATAGGAATTTACAGAACTGGAATAAGCAGAATTTTGTCCAGACTTAGAGATAAATCGAGTATTAGTGAACTGTCTCTGTCCTGGTTGGTATCCCAAACCAGTAGTGTATTTAGGTGCAACTTGATTGCCTAGAATTTGAGTAAGTGTATATTTTCCCTTTGTGAACTTTTCTAAGTCCTTTCTAAGTTTCTCATTATACATTTTCAGTTCAGTATTTTCCTTTAACAGTTGAGCATTATTTTATTTTTCTACATCAAGAGCAGATTTAACATTGGCAGTGAGAGCATGCTATTTCTTTAGTGACTTATACTTGTCCTTAAGTTCATTACATGTTTCTTCCAGCATATAACAATATTCAAACAACTCAGCCTTAGACATATTTTCATCATTGTCTGAATCACTGTTATTTCAAGAATAATAATCATTCAGCATAGGGGAAACAGGTACCTCAGAAGTATTAGTCATGAAGCACATGTTGGCACGATTCTTTTCAGAGTCAGAAACTTCAGATTCACTTGTGCTATCCTCCGAAGCACTCCAAGTAGCTTTCATGGATTTCTTGTATTTCTTGTCCTTATAATCATATTTCTTTTTGAATTTTAACTTTGGACAGTCAGCCTTGATTTGTCCTTACCTCTTGCACTCATAGCAGACTATACCATCCTCCTTATCATATTTCTTCCAATACTTCTTCCAATGACCCTTGTTGTCATACTTTCCTTTGTAATTTGATTTTTTGAAGAACTTATTCTTCCTATAAAACTTCTTGAATCTCTTGGCTATTTGATCCATTTCAGCATCATTTTCTAATTCCGAATGTTCACTTGTTGAACTTTCAGTAGGTACATGTATTTTCTCATTTTCTTTGCTCTTTGAAGCAGTAGACTTGAAAGACACAGATTTTCTCTTGGGTTCATCATCATTTTCTTTATTTACTTTAAGTTCCTCCTCATATATCATAAGTTTACCAATTAATTCCTTATCAGGGAGTGTGCTGATGTCGCATGATTCTCTAATGGAAACAGAAGTGCCCCTCCATCTTTCAGGTAGACATATCAAGATTCTCATGATTTGTTCCTTTGCTGGAACATCCTTTCCAAGTGATCTCATAGTATTGATAATCTCATTGAACCTGAGATACACGTCAGAAATAGGTTCATCAGTCTTCATTTTAAAATTATCATATTTAATGGTATATGTATTTAATCTCATTTCTTTAACATTGGTTGTTCCTTCATGAGAAACAACCAAAGTACCCCAATTTTCATAAGCAGTTTTGCAAGAAGAAATTCTATTAAACTATTCATCTCCTAAAGCACAATACAAGGCATTCATAGCTTTACAATTATTATTGTATGCAATCTTTGTAGGTTCATCCCAAGTTGTTCTTTCAGTTTCTAGAATTTTATATTGAGATTCTATAGCAGTACAGATATCAAAACCCATACTCTCTAAATGAATTTTCATTTTCAGTTTCCACTGGGCATAATTAGTACCCTTAAAGAAAGGTGGTCGGTTAGTAGCATCACTGTAACATCCCGAGATTTTATGAAAAATATTCTTTTTAATTTTATTAATGTCTTGTTTTGTGAGCTACACCAAAATGAGCTTGCACAACACACATCCTTGACTTGCCTTGCATTACACGCAATTGCAACCTTCCTCGATAGCGTGTGTAGTACGCAATACCGAGTTTCACTAAACAACGATATGCTATTATAATATTATTATAACTAGCCGTTATAAATAGTAATAACCACCTTTTAAAATTTTAGAAATTTTAGCTCTTAAAATGGACTTTATTTTTGGATTCGGAGTATCGAATTTAGCCTAAGGTGAAATTTTGGTAATTTTCGGATAACTTTCATATTTTGATGAATAGTGAAAATTACTAAATTTTAGTTAAAAACAACTTTTTCAATCGAAATAATTAATAGTGATAAATTATTAATTTGAGTGGTTTTAAAGTATATTTAGAATATATTTTTACAATTTAATACAATTTTGGTCATTGGATGTAATTTCACATTTAAACCAGACATAAACAAGTGTCAATCTTTTGATAGATATTGTTTCTTAAAAACACGCTATTTGTTTTAACAACGGGATTTAATTATAAAATTAATTAATGCAACTTATATGTTATGAATTTGGTAAAATAGACTTCATTTTTGAATTCGGAATATGAAATATAGCTTAGGATGAAATTTTGGCATTGTTCTGAAAAACATCAATTTTTGATGAATAGTGAAACTACTAAGTGGTAGTTAAAAAACTGAACTTTTCATAAAACTTAATTTTACCGCTTCTGTGAATGGAATTTCAAAAATCCGAGAGACACGGTTGATGTCAGTAAGTAAAATGTGGTTCAATGAGATGAAAATAATTTTTGGTGAATAATAACTTTTTACTTTTATTTACCACAGTTAAAAGTAAATAGGGTAATTAAGGGTAAGAATGATATTAATATTACCCTAACACATGTCCTAATTCTATTGGACAAGTGTATCTCGACCAAAAACAACCTTAAGTGTAAAATATGATCATTTAGGCCCACTTGGATTAGATTAGGAGATTTATTATTATTTAATTCAAAGAAGAGTTAAAAGAGTTAAAATCAAAGTTTATTTACTAAAACATTTTTAATATAGGGTTATACATAAGATAAATTCAATTATAAATATTCAATAGAAAGATAAAAAGATTTCCTACATAATGGTATTTTAGTTGTAATTTTTAGACATTAAATAATTTAATTTATTTATGACACAATGATGATGCAGTAATTATCTTATTAATGAAATATTGACATAATTGATGTTATAAACACCACAATAAATGTAATTTGAGACTTTTTATTAATTCCACTAATTTTCTAGGTTACTATGATATATTAGTGTCGATTCCATCAACTTTTTTCGAACATATAATTCTGTTATGACTTTCACAAAAATCATATATCAAATAGTGTCAAAATTGACACAAAATAGTTTTTAAATCAAATATTATATTACTAATTGTTATTTTATTCCTAAAAACCTAAGGTTCGGCCAAATGACTTAGATAAGGATATATATATTAATAATAAACAATTTGGGGTTCGTTTGGCATGTTATAGTAAGTGTATTAACCATATAGTGAAAGAAAACAAAAAGACACGGTAAAAGTTAAATTATTTAACTTAGAGTTAAATCTAATTGATAAGGTTAAAATAATACCCTAAACTTGTCTAAATACTATTTGTTGATAGGATTTCTACCCATTCCCACTTTATCTTCGAAATAAGACCCTTTGGAACCATTATAAACTGATTTTGACTTTAATATAAAATAATATTTTGAGATATTCCTAAGGTGCCCCTCTCATCCCTTATAAAAGGGCACCTCCTCCCCCTCCTCCTCACACAACTTTGAGCCTTCAAGCTCGGCCAACCCCTGCCAAAATCTCTTCTCCACTTCCCTAGTATCATCCTATAGGTCCTGGTCTTCTTCAAAGACCATCCTTAGTTCTTTAAGTGGAGGTTAAGAAAAGGCGCGTCAAAAAGAGGTAATATCCATTACCGATCTTTTTCAATTTCTTTCTTCTTCAACTTATTCTTCTTTAGTTGTTTCATGATAAAGTAATAACATCAGTATTTCTTATATACTGATATGTTATTATAAATATGAAACAACTCTAATTAACCTTCTATCCATCCTACGGAAAAAGGAAATCACCGCGCGTGCGTACGTACGGAATACCGTCTCCACGCCGTGGTGTAATCTATTTTCCACCACCACCTTAATTGGATGGGTATAATGGTTTAATGAGTAACTATATATGATTATTATAAATTTATATTGATACCGAAATAGTATACATACACTTCAACACAATTCCATGACCATGGAAACGATATCATCGCTCGTGCGTACGTACGGACTACCGTCTCCACGACGCGATGAGATTCATTCTCAATGATTAAACATTCATGAATGATTATAAAGTATATATATAATAAGTAATAATGAAATATATGACATAAAAATTATACTGGAATTATTTATATTTATATGTATGTCATCTACTTAATTCCATTCAATTCAATAAGGAAACGAAAACAGCGTTCATGCGTACGTACGGACTACCGTCTCCATGAACGGTGTATTTATTTCAATTTACTGATTTATTATATATGTATATTCTGAATATATATATATAAATCATTTTTTATATTCTGGAATTAAGTAATCATGATCTAAGTAATCATATGAATAATTACAAGTTAAAAACACGAACGACAAATGAGACGATTTTACCCAAAACGCTACTTTAACATGAATTTACAAAAGAACGGGTAATATAAAGTCATAAGTGGACCATATATGATATAATAACAATGAATATGATTCTGGAATAAGTCAATAACATGATTTAAATCATTATACAGGAGGTTCGGACACTTACAAAGCAAGTCGGACCTAAGGTAAGGGGAAATATCACAATCTCATTTTTATCCGAGATTGTTTATACTTTGAAATTTACTGGGGTGTATTTTATCATCCAAATCCATGTTTAATCAATATGTAATATTATTTCCATTCACCTAAAATTGTTTAAATCCTATTTTACCCTTCGGTGAGTTTTTAGTAAAAGATATGAAAGGAATCTTTTGTCGTTTTTCATACGAGGTACTTTTTGACTTTTCTGACAAAAGTACGAAAAAAATGTTTTTTTTAACTTATACAGCATGAATGGATTTTTAAAACATTATTTACAAGAATATTCCTTTACAAGTTTTCAAGTTTATTTTTAATCAACTTCTTTTAGTTTAAAATTGTATGACATGTTAAGAAAGGAAAATTGTTTTTGAAGTAGAAAGGATATTTTCCTCAAGAATGGAGTTCAAGTATTTTATCAAAACTATTTTCCATCTAAGATAATAAAAGGGTTATGTTTTTATCCCTATTATTACATGTATTTGATTAGGTTGTGATGGAAATATTTTTATGAATTCCTTTATCTTATATGAATTGTTTTATGATGTCATGTTGTTTAAGAATTCCATTTTTATTACATGGGTTACGCTATGATGTATGGTTTATGATTACGTGGCACACATAAGAAAGGATTTATTATGAGATGGGTGGGACCTATATCTCCCTCCAATGCATTGGGTAATGATTTTATATCTCATGAGATAGACATGGCTGGAACGGTAGGTTATACCGGTTCAGTGAAACAGGACTGGAACGAGGGTGACTCGATTCAGAAAGGGACTTTGTCCACTAAGATAGTATTGGCAATGAGTCTTGACTAACAAGAAATGATTCTTTATGATTATGTGTGTATGCCACAAAGTTTCATGATTTAAGTTATGATTATTGGGATTACATTTCACTTCTATGATTTATCCCATGTTATGATATTATGATCTCTTTTGCAGGTTAAGATTTCCAAAAGCTATGTTATTATGTATATGATGTGATTGATATTTCTTTTGTTTACCCTTACTGAGCATTTGAGCTCACCCTTTTATATTTTATTTTCCCCAGGATATAAAGAAAGGTTTTAGGTATAAAAAAAGGAAGATCTTTATGGGAGATGTTGAAGATCTTTCACCAGGATTAGAAGATTATATTCCGAGTTTCCAAAGACACTAAACTATTACGATCCTTGTGTGTGTGTTTTTGTTATGTACTAAGTATTCCGCAAAATTAATGTAATGTCAATGTATGTCAGGCTTCGGGTGTCTACAGTTGGTATCAGAGGAAAGGTTTAGTCAACCTTTGGAAACTAGGATGCGAGAACTTTAGTGAGATCCCTAGAGATATTTCTAAGGTATGTCTAGGGATGTCCCTAAGGTTAAGTATACGTATAGGTTATAGTACTAGAACTACGCTAACGATCATAGAATTAAACCTAAGATGTTAGATATTGAAGGTACTCCCCCTTTATTATGTTGTTTTCGCTAGCATGATTTTTGCCTCTCACACTATTCTTTTTGGGTTTTAGACGATGGCTGGAACCTGAAGGAACCGTGTTGATCAATGCAATGGACAATGCAATGATTTTCCTCCTAAACAAACAAATGTTATGGGAGATGGAGTGCAAAATCTTATTTCTATACTTACACAAGCAATGAATCATTCTAGACTTCCAAATGAGCAGAGAAGGGAACAATATTCTATTGAGTCCTTCAGGAGGCAACGTCCACCTTCTTTCAGTGGGTATTCTGATCCACTTGTTGCTGAACAATGGATCAGTACCACTGAAAAGATATTTTCAGTTCTTCAATGTTCTGAACATGATAAATTCATCTTAGCAGTATATCGTTTGGAAGGTGAAGCTGATCAATGGTGGAATCTTATCAAGAATACGAGGCAAAGAGATGAAATTGAGTCCATGGAATGGGACGAGTTCAAGAACTTGTTTTTCAGTAAGTACTTCCCTCGTATTCTTCGAACAAAGATGGAAAAGGAGTTTCTTCAACTGAAGCAGAAGGATGATGAATCTGTTGGTATATACGAAGCAAATTTTACAAGACTTGCAAGGTATGCATCTGGAATTATCATCCAACCTGAAAGTAAAGTTGATCGATTTTTCAGTGGCTTAAAACCAAGTCTTCGAAGGGCATTAGCTATAAGAGACTTCAATAGCTATGAAGAAATTGTGCGTTGTGCTATCAAGGTAGAAATGGAAGTTGGTGTTACATACCCATCTCATGGTTTTGACAAGAAACGAAAGATGGAGTTCAAGGATAAATCTCAGAATAATGGTGAAAAGAAGATGAATGTTTCCTTATGCACAAAGTGTGGAAAGAAGCATGGTGGAGATTGTCTTAAAGGGACTAGAAAATGTTTTAAGTGTGGAAAAGAAGGTCATTGAGCAGCTGAGTGTCGAAGTAATGGAAAAAGGGTTTCTAATGATGTGAATAAAGAAAACACTACAGAGAACGCACCACCAACACTTCAATGCTTCAAGTGCAAGGAAATGGGGCATTATGCTAATAAATGCCCTAATCCAAGGGTTAGTGATGATCAACATGAGCAACCACTGAAGGCAAAGGACAAAGGGAAGTCACATGCGATCACTATTGGCGATGTTGAATATGACAACGATGTGGTGGAATGATTAAGTGTTTATGTAATGGGATTCCAAAATAATATTGTATCATGGAGTATTGGAATATTTATGTATTGGTCTAATGTGGTATTCAATGTAATTGAGATATTTTTGGAAATAAGATGATATGCGCATAATGAAGGGAAAACGAGAAAACAAAATGTTTAACAGTATTCATGAGCTCATGATTGATATAAGGCCTAAGTGATATCATGGTTTCAGTATATAAAATTTTGAGGATTTTGGTATGTGGAAGGTGTTAACTTTTAACTGCATTCATGTTTTCACTAAGGTATTCAAGAGAATACGCGATTAAGGACTTTGAATGTTTGGAATGTGACCAAAAAAACATACCTTATGATATATGGGGATCGACGATGGTGTTAAATCTCTGGTAATCGTTTTCACTATGTTATGAGAGTGGACTATAGTATTATGGATAAGCCTAAAGATTGGAATGGATTATGTTGGACATAAGTTAGTATTGTTTAAGGATAAAAGATTTTTCGATATTATTGATGGGATGTTATAGTAATATAGTTTTAGAAAAAGGACAACCTGCAGGACGGGCGACAACCCATGGCGTCGGACAAGGCTGTGGGAATCGAACCCACAACCGAAGTGCGACTGGCCTTTATCACCTACCACTGGCCTACAGGAAGTCCCTGTTTAGTAGAAACTAGTTTTATTATATTAAGTAGTATGCTATATGAAGTATAAGTCCATTTTAGGAACCATATATGATTAATCTCACTATAGATCGACTTATGTATATTTAATAACTTTTGCTAACCTTTTGTTTGAGACAGATGGAATGACCCGTCATTTTATCACATGATCTGCTAACACTTCATGAATAACAAATTCAACTTCATTTATTTAAGAGATGAATTTGAAATTGTTCAAGGCACGAGCAACAGTGAGATGGTACCAAAATAAAGTAAGTATTTATTCTAATTCAAATTTTCAACTTTAGGGAAATGATCTTGAAAACAAAAAATGTTGTCTTAGTGATCTTATACCTGATGAATCAGATGGTACCTTATATCATCACAAATATATGGATTTGTGATTACTGGATTTTCCATAGCCATGTTCTCTACCACTCTCCATCAGAACATGATGGTTAGATTTCTCTTCCATATCCATATTTTCACCTATGTGGAAACCCAGTGATTAGTTTATTTGGGTAATCGTTACATTTCATACTTTAGTTTTTAAATCCAAGTTTTGGTATTCTTTTTTACGATGTGGGTTTCTATTAAAGAAACTTTCGAATAGTAAACCATTTATAACCCCGACGAATTTCGAGGGAGAAATTCATTTTAAGGGGGGTAGAATGTAACGGCCCGAGATTTTATGAAAAATATTCTTTTTAATTTTATTAATGTCTTGTTTTATACGCTACACCAAAAGGAGCTTGTACAACACACATCCTTGAGTTGCCTTGCATTACACGCAATCGCGACCTTCCTCGACAGCGTGTGTAGTACGCAATACCGAGTTTCACTAAACAACGATATGCTATTATAATATTATTATAACTAGCCGTTATAAATAGTAATAACCACCTTTTAAAATTTTAGAAATTTTAGCTCTCAAAATGGACTTCATTTTTGGATTCGGAGTATCGAATTTAGCCTAAGGTGAAATTTTGGTAATTTTCGGATAACTTTCATATTTTGATGAATAGTGAAAATTACTAAATTTTAGTTAAAAACAACTTTTTCAATCGAAATAATTAATAGTGATAAATTATTAATTTGAGTGGTTTTAAAGTATATTTAGAATATATTTTTACAATTTAATACAATTTTGGTCATTGGATGTAATTTCACATTTAAACCAGACATAAACAAGTGTCAATCTTTTGATAGATATTGTTTCTTAAAAACACGCTATTAGTTTTAACAACGGGATTTAATTATAAAATTAATTAATGAAACTTCTCTGTTATGAATTTGGTAAAATAGACTTCATTTTTGAATTCGGAATATGAAATATAGCTTAGGATGAAATTTTGGCATTGTTCTGAAAAACATCAATTTTTGATGAATAGTGAAACTACTAAGTGGTAGTTAAAAAACTGAACTTTTCATAAAACATAATTTTACCGCTTCTGTGAATGGAATTTCAAAAATCCGAGAGACACGATTGATGTCAGTAAGTAAAATGTGGTTCAATGAGATGAAAATAATTTTTGGTGAATAGTAACTTTTTACTTTTATTTACCACGGTTAAAAGTAAATAGGGTAATTAAGGGTAAGAATGATATTAATATTACCCTAACACATATCCTAATTCTATTGGAC